>OX382359.1:22541259-23237527 GCA_947508005.1 Amphipoea lucens | reverse complement strand
TGTATAGCTCTAAAACTCCTACTATATCGATTAAAGAAATTGATTTTTTAAATATATTGAAGTTTTCCTTAGGAATAACGTTTACTATAAGTACAGGAAGGATTATTTGCAAAACACCAAAAACCTCAACAAAAAGATTATTTAAAAAAAATGTTTGTGATTTGAATTAATGCTTTTTATAAATCCAATGCGATTACTGATTTGATGACATAACAATAATAAGACATTGCTCAATTTTTTTATCACATCTATTCAAAAAGAGCTAGTTGTGTTCTTCGTAAAGGGGGCTAAAATAGCTCTTTAATCCCTAGGCACACCTCGGACAAATAATTACCTATTACTACTACATAACCAAATGACGGTTTATACACGTGCAAATGTGTGCGTGAACTCTAGTAGGGTTGGCTGTCGTGCGTAGCGTAAAAATTGGCGCGAAAAGCGATTTGTGTCGGGCGAACCGAACGTCGACGGCGCTGCCCGAACGTGTGCATTATTATGAAGTGACCTTGTAGTTCAATTATTGTTTTTTTATATAGTCGGGTTCATAATGAAATAAAAACACTAAAATATTTTCGTTTAAATGACTTATTTCTAAATAATCGGTTATTAAATCGCATGGTATTAAAAATGCAAAATCCTACATATAGTTTATGTAAAAAAAGCATATTCGGAAAGCATCACAATATCCAACCATCGTGATTAAAACTCAAATAAAACTTTTAAATCGCAAAATTGTGTGTTCGTGTCAGCAGTACAGCGCTGCGATTTGCGAGCGCCCTTGCTAAAGAGTCGGTGAAGAATACCTCGAAGTGCGAGGTGAGGTGCGGTATCTGATATGAGCGCGGGGAAGGGAGTGTCCTTTCTGTACGTAGTACTATTAACTATTCTGCGCCCTAGGGACTAAAAGTGATTTGAATTTGGAATATGGATATTGTTAGTAGTAAAGTTCCAATCACCAAAGAGATCAATCACGAACATTGTATGAACAAGTAACAGGCTGTATGATAAAGAAAAACGCGCGCGAGCCAAATTACAATAAAAGTTTGTAAAAAAATAAAAAAAAACGTAATTATAAATTATTTACTGAAAAATACTTTCGCCTGCTACGACATGTTCGAAATGCTTTGTTATTAAATTTTACAGTGTAAAATATTCTCATTCTTATAAATAGTTTTTTAAAATAAATTATCGGGAAACAAGGACAGGGTACTATAAAAGTTTTGCAGTTAATATGTTCTCTTCTAAAACAAGAACGAACAATTTCACCCAATACGCTCGACGCATTTTTAAAAAGACGGTCCGTGGCGCAAGGAATAAATGAATTACTCGTTTCAACACGGCACCCGTGACTGAGAGCACCGCGACTATCGCTTAGGAGTATCGTAGATGCGCGTGTCTGTGTGAGTGTGCCGTTTCGAACATTTGTACGTAGTTTCTGTACTGTTCATATCTTTCTACTGTGATAGTCGCATGTCCCTCTCACGTACTATATCCGCAGCGCGGGCCGCGCGTGGGGTGCGGCGGCGGAGGTGGGCTGCGTGCTGTGTCTGGAGCGCGACTGCGCCGCGGGCGGCCACTGCGCCGACGTACGCTCGTCCTACGCATGCGCCTGCCCGCCCGGCTACTCCGGCGACTACTGCCAGGTATGTCGTGACACATGTCCGCAGCGCGTGCTGTGTCTGGAGCGCGACTGCGCCGCGGGCGGCCACTGCGCCGACGTACGCTCGTCCTACGCATGCGCCTGCCCGCCCGGCTACTCCGGCGACTACTGCCAGGTATGTCGTGACACATGTCCGCAGCGCGTGCTGTGTCTGGAGCGCGACTGCGCCGCGGGCGGCCACTGCGCCGACGTACGCTCGTCCTACGCATGCGCCTGCCCGCCCGGCTACTCCGGCGACTACTGCCAGGTATGTCGTGACACATGTCCGCAGCGCGTGCTGTGTCTGGAGCGCGACTGCGCCGCGGGCGGCCACTGCGCCGACGTACGCTCGTCCTACGCATGCGCCTGCCCGCCCGGCTACTCCGGCGACTACTGCCAGGTATGTCGTGACACATGTCCGCAGCGCGTGCTGTGTCTGGAGCGCGACTACGCCGCGGGCGGCCACTGCGCCGACGTACGCTCGTCCTACGCATGCGCCTGCCCGCCCGGCTACTCCGGCGACTACTGCCAGGTATGTCGTGACACATGTCCGCAGCGCGTGCTGTGTCTGGAGCGCGACTGCGCCGCGGGCGGCCACTGCGCCGACGTACGCTCGTCCTACGCATGCGCCTGCCCGCCCGGCTACTCCGGCGACTACTGCCAGGTATGTCGTGACACATGTCCGCAGCGCGTGCTGTGTCTGGAGCGCGACTACGCCGCGGGCGGCCACTGCGCCGACGTACGCTCGTCCTACGCATGCGCCTGCCCGCCCGGCTACTCCGGCGACTACTGCCAGGTATGTCGTGACACATGTCCGCAGCGCGTGCTGTGTCTGGAGCGCGACTGCGCCGCGGGCGGCCACTGCGCCGACGTACGCTCGTCCTACGCATGCGCCTGCCCGCCCGGCTACTCCGGCTACTACTGCCAGGTATGTCGTGACACATGTCCGCAGCGCGTGCTGTGTCTGGAGCGCGACTACGCCGCGGGCGGCCACTGCGCCGACGTACGCTCGTCCTACGCATGCGCCTGCCCGCCCGGCTACTCCGGCGACTACTGCCAGGTATGTCGTGACACATGTCCGCAGCGCGTGCTGTGTCTGGAGCGCGACTGCGCCGCGGGCGGCCACTGCGCCGACGTACGCTCGTCCTACGCATGCGCCTGCCCGCCCGGCTACTCCGGCTACTACTGCCAGGTATGTCGTGACACATGTCCGCAGCGCGTGCTGTGTCTGGAGCGCGACTACGCCGCGGGCGGCCACTGCGCCGACGTACGCTCGTCCTACGCATGCGCCTGCCCGCCCGGCTACTCCGGCGACTACTGCCAGGTATGTCGTGACACATGTCCGCAGCGCGTGCTGTGTCTGGAGCGCGACTGCGCCGCGGGCGGCCACTGCGCCGACGTACGCTCGTCCTACGCATGCGCCTGCCCGCCCGGCTACTCCGGCGACTACTGCCAGGTATGTCGTGATACATGTCCGCAGCGCGTGCTGTGTCTGGAGCGCGACTGCGCCGCGGGCGGCCACTGCGCCGACGTACGCTCGTCCTACGCATGCGCCTGCCCGCCCGGCTACTCCGGCGACTACTGCCAGGTATGTCGTGACACATGTCCGCAGCGCGTGCTGTGTCTGGAGCGCGACTGCGCCGCGGGCGGCCACTGCGCCGACGTACGCTCGTCCTACGCATGCGCCTGCCCGCCCGGCTACTCCGGCGACTACTGCCAGGTATGTCGTGACACATGTCCGCAGCGCGTGCTGTGTCTGGAGCGCGACTACGCCGCGGGCGGCCACTGCGCCGACGTACGCTCGTCCTACGCATGCGCCTGCCCGCCCGGCTACTCCGGCTACTACTGCCAGGTATGTCGTGACACATGTCCGCAGCGCGTGCTGTGTCTGGAGCGCGACTACGCCGCGGGCGGCCACTGCGCCGACGTACGCTCGTCCTACGCATGCGCCTGCCCGCCCGGCTACTCCGGCGACTACTGCCAGGTATGTCGTGACACATGTCCGCAGCGCGTGCTGTGTCTGGAGCGCGACTGCGCCGCGGGCGGCCACTGCGCCGACGTACGCTCGTCCTACGCATGCGCCTGCCCGCCCGGCTACTCCGGCGACTACTGCCAGGTATGTCGTGACACATGTCCGCAGCGCGTGCTGTGTCTGGAGCGCGACTGCGCCGCGGGCGGCCACTGCGCCGACGTACGCTCGTCCTACGCATGCGCCTGCCCGCCCGGCTACTCCGGCGACTACTGCCAGGTATGTCGTGACACATGTCCGCAGCGCGTGCTGTGTCTGGAGCGCGACTGCGCCGCGGGCGGCCACTGCCGTTCGGAACCCTGACGGAAAATATAAGAACGTGTGCGCTAAAGAGAAGATTTTGTATGAAATGCGTGCATTCAGGGTCTCCGAATCTGAATTCCTGATTCGGAAATCGAATGTATGCGGCCAGCCTTAAAGTGTTCATTTGTTTTTTTTTTCAATAAACAGCTTTCTATTTGCAAGCCAGTTCGAAATTTAAATAAAACGACAGATATGAGTTTACTATGTAATTTATTTGGCCGCAAAACACAACAGATATGGATTTCATACAACTCTTGCCGGCCGCTGCTCGCATGTATGGCCAGTACAGCAATTTCGATGTATCTCGAAGAAGATTGTCAAAATAATGCTCGAATTTCCAAGCATGTTTGAGAAAATTTAATTTTGTGATAACTTTAAGTTGGCCATGCCACGTGAACTTAGTGAATGACTAGTTTGAGCCGAGTGTTACGTTGTAGATCGACGTGGACGAGTGCGAGGCACACAAGTGTGAGAACGGCGCCACCTGCAAGGACGGCATCGCCGCCTACACCTGCATCTGTCCCGTCGGCTTCGAGGGACAGTAGTGAGTTATTTTACTACTATTTATATGTTTTAATACTTTCATTTTTTCAAGAATTTCATGATAAAAAATAGTAACAATAGTTCAGTAGCGCGGTAGATCTGTAAAAATATATTTTTAGTACAGTCAACGGCACGACCATAGCAAAAATTTAATTTAAAATATATTTTTTTTTCTGTGATACATACATTTTTCCCCCGTCAATATTATTTAAAAAAAAACTAGACGAGGTTGGTGTCTGCTATCAGACTACTCTGAGAAGAAACACCGAAACAAACTCAGGTCACAGTCTCTTTATAAGTCTTGGTCAGGTCATGTGAGGACTATGTAGATTAGTGTCTGCAATGGTCTTTTGAGGAAAGTACCACACAGATACTAAATGTTGCCCATAGTTTTTATCCATTTTGTATCAGTAAGGGTGCGTTGGATGCGAGAAGCACAAAACCAGTCGAAGTGGAGGTGCTTGGGGGAGGCCTATGTCCAGCAGTGGACGTCTTTCGGCTGAAATGATGATGATGATGATGAAGGGTGCTTTGCGTAGTTCATGTGACTGACTTACGGCTGACTGCACTATAGCGCTAGTGAATTGCTGCCGATCAAAGTTGCTGCTTGTGCTCCTAGCATATCGATATTTACGATGTTATATTCCCTGCAGCTGCGAGCACGACATCGACGAGTGCCTTTCGGGCCCGTGCCTGCACGGCGGCACGTGCACGGACGCGCCGGGTGGCTTCAGCTGCGCCTGCGCCGCCGCGTGGCGCGGGCCCACGTGCGCGGCCCCGCGCGACCGCTCCTGCGCACACCGGCCCTGCGCTGCCTCTGCACAGGCCTGCAGGGACGTTGAGCCTGGTATGTATAAAACAATCGATAAATACAACGTTTTCGCACCACCTGCTCGATAATATCAAATTTTATGTCATGTAAACCTAACCGAGTAACGTGTACGTCATAACAGTCTCATCGAGAATAAAAGTGTCACATAAGACACTGGTTTACTCCCTTGGCGAATAATCTAATATAATGTCTTTTAGCATCATTCACAGGAGATTATTTACCCGAAATGAAACCCATTTTAACCCTATTAATGATATGAACGACCCATCTAGATCCCCCTACTGGCAATAACTTCACATGCGTGTGCAACGAGGGCTTTGAGGGCGTGTATTGCGAGTACGCCTTCTGCGAGGTGAAACCCTGCGTGCACGGCAAGTGCGTCAACGACACCAAGGTATGCAACCATTACATTAATTATTAACAAGCGAAGTACGCTACTTTTCGAACAGTGGAGGAAAATATAATCAGGAAACCGTGTCCTCTTGAAACCAAACATTTTAAAACACAACGTCAGTTCCACGTGATTACGGTAACGTGATTAAGGTATAAACACATTATTTGAAAGGTCTGAAAAGGGTTTTAGGGTTATTGAAGAATATATCGATAAGGAAAAATAATTTCATGTTTTCCTTTGTGTTGTTTTCCTCTTTTGCTTTCATTCCGCGAACTGTTTGACCTCTCGTCGTATTGTGCTATGTTGTCCCCGATTGTGATGTTATGTTGTTGTAATATGAATGTAGAATATGTACAACGTTGTGTTCGTGAAATAGACGGCGATGTGCGCGTGCGCGGCCGGCTTCAGCGGGCGCTACTGCGAGACGGAGCGCGACGAGTGCGCGGAGGCCGGGGGCTCCGCCGCCTGCCTGCACGGCGGCCGCTGTCTCGACGCCACCGGGGCCTATCTGTGCGACTGTGACGGGACAGGTATGTTCACTATACCGGGGCTCCGGGGCTCCAGGGCCTACCTAACTCTATACCACCTAACGATTTATAAGAACGTTAATTGCTCTTAATTGACAACACATTGTAAGCAACCATGACGACGTGTCAAAATAGTCGGTCACTGTCATGAATGTAACATATTGTGCAGTTGTTAGGTTCTGAAATACATGAGTACCTACTCTACTCACTAGTCACAGTCGGCTAGTTACTAATCAGTAAAGGCCATAAAAGGTAACAAATATACATTATTGTGTTTGTGCCCCCGAGACCTGCCAAGAAGTATAAGTCTGGTAATGTATGTTGTGTCCGTATTCCAAGTGAAATAGGTACACAATATCAATACGGCAGTGCGTACGCGCCGGTCATCCCAACGCATTAGTCAGTCAGCGTCAGAGCGGTGCGATGACGTCACCCGCGAGTCGCCAACTATTCTCACTTTTGTCCCTCTCGAGTATTTTACATACGCGCGACATTTATTAATTAGCAACATTTAACTATATTACCGTACTTATCGCCTCTTGTAAAAACCAATCAATTTAATATATTTAAACGACGTCTAGCCACTGTTTGTATTCTTGATAGCTTCAAAAATGATCAAAAAAAGTGAAAGTAGGTTCTCGACAGGGAGTGTTTGTTATTGAATGTAGGACGTGGTCCCAATGTCGATATCAGTGATGTTCTACTGTCACAGTTCCCAGTGTGGCTACACGTGTGTGTGTGGTCACCTACACCTGTGCTCGTGTATCTTATCGGGTGCGCGCGATCGCCGACAATCCACCGCGCCGATAAGCGTTGATACTGATAACACGGACCGCGGTTCGCAAACTTTTCGATTGATGACAAAACTGCGGATGTTCAAATATTAACATTCATAAGAACACGCCCCGCCACAGTACAAAGTTGTTTTATATGGCATCGTCATGATTCACAGATGTCCTTGTTTATACCGCAAGCTGCCTATAAACTTGGTAATTTATTTTCTTTGTGAATACTATTATATTTCCGTTTAATAATTTCATAAATCTGAGAAACTTTGAATGTGTTGGGACAATCTTATTGACATTCAGATAAGGATTATGATCTCGTTAATCCGGGAAGTAAATCAAATAGCCTAAAGATGCGTAAGACAAGCTATTGGAACTGCACACATTTGACTACATGTATATTATTCAGTGTGCCCACACTGTCAGTGCCATCTCGTCGCGACAGTCGGTACGTTCCGTAGGCGGGAACAAGTCGCGCTCGATAATTAATACTATTACAATAGAACGTCCTCACAATATTAATTGGTCGGTATCGGCAGATGCAGGAAAATCGCGCGCGTCACACTTTGTGAATCAGTGTCCTCCGCGAGCCGCCAGGCCGCAGGCGAGGCTATTCGGCACTCGCGAACATGCCGCTACTGAGACACTTACCTCATTCATATTTATTCAGTGCTAATATCTCGCGAAGTGATGTGTGATGTGATCAGACAGGAGTGACAGTGTTGTGATGATGATAACGTTAGCGAGATGATGATCAGACTGCTAGTTGTCGTCCTGCTGGGTATTGTATAACACTTGTATTTGATGTTACGTTATTAACTTGGTGATTACCGTTTACTTTTCACAGTTTTCACTCGACACAGAGAATGTAATTGAGAAATATTGTAGCGCTCAATAAGTATTGTGCTCGTTAGATTGTTGATGACAACACGTCGGGGCTGATATCATTTCATTGTTTCTTGCGTGATAGTGGCTTAGACAAGATAAACAGAATGTGTCACCGGCTCGGCGCACCAGGGAATGGGCTGCTGACACTGTCACACTGTTTGGTAGGAGGATGCCAAAAATTAAAGGTGCGAGAAGGAAGACACATAATTTAGACAAGGAAATGCACAAATTAGATGCAGTATGGTAGAGATTTTCTCACTGTAGGTCGTTGAAAAACGTTGTTACAGTCTAACACTGAGCGTTAATATTCTGTGATCAATTATGAATCTGTTACATCTCAGCTTGTGTGCTCTCGACCAAAGTAACACAAATCCATCATATGAGATAACATGAGACTCCGAGTGCAGATTAGAATAAAAGGAATTGTACACTCGGAAAATAATATTAAATTAAAAGATTTCATAATTATTCGCTCCAACTCTTGATCTTCACCAACCTCCCGAACAAGCTGGATTTCGTCCCCATTTCTACACAACCGATCATCTCCATACCATCAATCAAGTAATAGAAAAATATAATGAATTCAACAAACCGCTTTACTTGGCCTTTGTGGACTATGCCAAGGCATTCGACAATATAGACCATCAGTCAGTTATTAATGCCTTGGAGTCCCAAAATGTCACGCACACCTACATTGACCTCATTGACACCATCTATAGAAGTAGCTCTGCGAACATCAAGCTGCATGTTTCTGGTCCAAATTTTAAAATAGAAAAAGGTGTCAAACAAGGCGATCCGCTCTCACCTAAGCTGTTCACAACTGCATTGCAGGAGGTTTTTAACAAGTTGCCTGATTCGTGACAGTCACGAGGCATACATGTTAGCGGCCACCAGCTAACAAACCTCCGCTTTGCAGATGACATAGTGTAATTCTCCACATCACCTTCAGAACTTGAGGAAATGCTCCAAGATCTGATCACGGCAAGTTTTGAGGTTGGACTTTCAATGAACAGATACAAGACACAGGTCATGACTAACAGCACGAAACGTAGGGTCGAGGTAGACGGACATGGGTTGCAATATGTCGATGAGTACACATACTTGGGCCAGATAGTGTCTTTCAAAAACAGACAGGATAAGGAAGTCGAAAGACGAGTCCAAAATGCTTGGAAGACCTACTGGGCCCTTAAAGAACACATGAAAGGTAGTCTTCCTATATCTTTAAAAAGGAAACTCATCGACATGTGCATCCTGCCCGTCCTAACCTACGGTGCACAAAGTTGGTCACTTACTGAACAACAGAAGTCCAAACTCAAGATTTGCCACCAGGCAATGGAGCGCAGCATGTTAGGTGTTAAGCGTTCATACCGAGTTAGAAACACCACGCTGCGCTCCATAACTCAAGTAGCGGATGTTGGAGAAAAAACAGCCAGGCTGAAGTGGGAATGAGCCGGACACGCCTCACGAATGCACCCGGAGAGATGGGCAAAGATTGTCACTCACTGGACGCCTGAGGCAGGACATCGCCGTCGAGGTAGACCAAGACGAAGGTGGCGTGACGATCTAATATCGTTCGCAGGGCCAACATGGCCAGAGATCGCACAAGACAGGGAGGTTTGGAAGAAAAAAGGGGAGGCCTTTGCCCAGCAGTGGGACACAAAAATAGGCTGACAAAAAATAAAATTTGGTTTTAATATATGAGGGGCTTGTGGCTAAGTAATAACAGCCGCACGGGTCGATCGATTAGGTTATGCTACGCTTGCCGCGGTTGGTCCGTGGATGGGTGACCATTTTCACATACCTGGGGCCCTCCGCGCCTCGGAAAGCACGTTAAGCCGTTGATTCCGGCTGTCATTCGTGGATCTTTGACAGTCGTTATAGGTCGTCAATAGCCCGAAAGTCTGACAACCAGTCTTACCAAGGGGTTTCGTGTTACCCAGTAACTGGGTTGTGGAGGTCAGATAGGTAGTCGCTCCATGTAAAACTCAGCTGCATCCGGTCAGACTGGAAACCGACCCCAACATATAGTAGGGGAAAGGCAGGCAGATGATGATAATGATGATGGTTCTAATATTGTTAACAAATCAGTTACTATACGGTTGTGTTTCTTGTAACGCATCGCTTATTATTTTCCTCTCACGTCACGCGTTTACAAAACATGTTAGCAATTTACAAGGAAGGACAACAACCTTTAATTCATAAAAATAATTAATACAGCTTTTAGTATGTAAAATGGATTTAGCATTGAATTTAATTCAGAGAAAAACACCTACAATAACTCAAGCAAGAATGATGTCAAGTGCATGTCGAGAAATTGAATGTAGGTAAGTTAAATAGTTTCGTATAAAATACACTTGGACGACTGTTGAAATAAAATAACAGACTGTAAATATATATTATATAAATAGACAAAATGCAGCCAATCAATAATACAGCCGCAGATCAATATCCACCTTGTTATTATGCATAAAAAGTGACCCTGCGGAGAGTTTCCTGGTCTTCTCATTGTCACTGCTTGTTGTAGGTTTCTTTCTCGTAAACAAAAAATGTTGAAATCTTTCTGCATCGCTGGTCAACTTGTAGTAAGCGCTGCCGAGGTTCCTACAGATCCGTTTCTACATTCAGTACAAGTTTTTATTCAGTCCCACGTGGCACGTTACGGAAAATGTGATAGGTATTAAAATAAAATTAGTATTTCCTTACTTTCAAACGTATTTCATAGAAAGTCGACTCGCTCGCATAGGTACTATAGTACTACGTTTTCCTTGTCACCGTATTAAAACAAATAAAGGTTCTAACCAGAGTGTGGTGCCATCACTCATTATTTTATTCCAATTGTGTTAAAACCACATTAACTCGTGATTCCCCATTACAAAAATGTCGTCGAAGGATATCGGTTTGTTTGAGCGAGAGAACCTTAACATTGTTAACTGATAACGTTATCACTGCGATACAATTAGAACTCATGATAACCTGAACTATGCAGCTATATTTTATAAAGAACCTTCATACTCTAAGTTGAGGTCAACAGATGTTAAGCGATTTACGGCCTAATACTTAAAAAGGCAACTGAATTTTAATCCGTCGCACGTCGCTACGTCCTTACGCTGTCACTTTTACGAAGATATTTTTGTATGCTTCCCTAATACTGTGGACACTGTGGTCAATGGGACAGACTTCTCATCACGGTACATTCCGGTACATCACTGGGTTATTCATAGTTCCAGGGTATTGAGGTTACCGAATTGCCAATAACTAGTTAGTCACGGGACTTAGTGGTAATAATTTTTAATGAACTTTCTTGGTGTAGTCGTTAAGCATGTTTTGTATTATGTCCCCCAGGCTGGACGGGCGCGCGCTGCGAGGTGGACGTGGACGAGTGCGCGGCCGGCCTCGTCAGCTGCGGGCCCGGCGACTGCCTCAATCTCAATGGATCTTACACGTGAGTATACACTCCTTGCTGCCTTGTCCAACAACCACGTTGTTTTATTAGGAATGCTGTTGTGGACTAAAATGATTACTATGTGGTGCTCTGGTACAGTCATGGGCTAAGCGGCAAATTAGCGCTGGACTAAAATAGCTGGAGTGAATGGGAGAAGGTCTTTGTCCATAAGTGGGATGCTGCAGGCTGACTTGCACCAGTCGCCGACTCGTCATGTTCAGTTTGTTTTGTTTCATACGATGTTTACAAAAATATAATTGTCGATGATTACAGATGTCTGTGCGCGGCCGGATTCTGCGGCATCGAGTGCTCGCTGCAGGACCCGTGCTACGCGCCGGGCGAGGGCAACTCCACGGGCCCGTGCCTGCACGCCGGCACGTGCGAGCAGCGCTGCGGCGCGCGCACGGACTACGTGTGCCACTGTGTGGACGGCTGGGGCGGACACAACTGCTCGCAGCAGGTACGTGCGCGGGGCAATCCACTACTTCACTTATTCATATTATTCACCCTAAGGTACAGTCCCATTGCAACTTTACGGCGGCTCTGAACTGCGCTGCTCACGGCGCAACGACTCACCCCTCATCCCCGCTGACAGGTGAATTAGCCGCCATACTCGTACAATTTGAATCGGGCTGTATATACAGGGTGAATTTTTCAAGTGGGCGTGGATGGCCAAATCCGAAACTATGAGGACTAGCGAAAAGTACTCAAAGGAGTCGCGGGCTCGATTTTGATGAAAACTAAAACTGCATCATTGGATTTTTGAAAAATCAACATTTCTAGCCAGGAATCGAACCTGTTGATTTTGAAAAAATATTACACCATTCGATAGTGTCGCTAATAAGGATCGAATTCTGGGAAGTAACGACATACGGCAAACTAAAGGAAAGAGCTCATTTTTAACAAAATACTTATTTTATTGTTCTTATGTTACCTACCTCATCATCATCTGATTCTGCCTAGCCTTTTCAGTTTTCCGAACTATGTTGGGGTCGGCTTCCAGTCTAACCGGATGCAGCTGAATACCAACGTTTTACATGGAGCGACTGCCTATCTGACCTCCACAACCCAGTTACTGGGTAATACGATACCCCTTCCCCTTGGTAAGACTGGTTGTCAGACCTTCGAGCTTCTAACTACCCGTAACGACTGTCAAAGATCCAGGAATGACAGCCGGGACCAACGGCTTAACGTGCTTTCCGAGGCATGGAGGGGTCTCGGTATGTAAAGATGGTCACCCATCCACAGACCAACCGCGGCAAGCGTAGCTTAACCTGATTGATCTGACCGGCTGTTATTATTTAGCCGGGCCCGGGTTATGTTACCTACCTACTAAACCTTAAACTGATTAATAGTTCAAAATGATGACCATTGTTTTCAATACATAGCTGGATTCGATGTCTCAAGGATTGTACTATAACATTCAGCATTACAATATTATTGATTCCATTATAATATGTTCCAAAGATCGTAATAGAAATTTGAATTTAGAACATAATGTTGTGAAGGTGACTGCGCTGCGGGTGTGTTAATAAAAATATTGAGCATAATTTCGAACAAGGTACCTAATGTAGGTATGAATACTTTAAAATAAGAAGTTTATTAAAATTCAACGTTTTCCTTAAGTTTGCCGTATGTCATTACTTCCCAGAATTTGATCCTTATTAGCGACACTATCGAATGGTGTAATAATACAGTGTGTTTTTTTTTTTTCAAAATCAACTGGTTCGATTCCTGGCTAGAAATATTGATTTTTCAAAAATCCAATGATGCAGTTTTAGTTTTCATCAAAATCGAGCCCGCGACTCCTTTGAGTACTTTTCGCTATTCCTCATAGTTTAGAATTTGGCCATCCACGCCCACATGGAAAATTCACTCTGTATACACAGGAACGTAACGTATTTATTTATGTTGATATTTTATTCAGGTTTCTACTTTTTCCTTAGAAATATTGGGTGTTATCTGTTGAACTGTAACTAAGGTGATAATTTCATATATCTAATTAGGATTTCTTGGTGCGAATGAACGGACGCGCGGTATAACTAAACAGGTCGAGCGAGCAATAAGTCATTTTGGTGAACGAACCGTTAATGAGCGACCTCCGTTAAGTCAGGCTGCGGTCCGCAGGTGGCGGCGGCGGGCTCGGCGGGCGCGGGCGACACGCCGCCGGCGGTGCTGATCGGTGTGGGCGCCGCGCTGCTGGGGCTGGCGCTGGCGGGCGCGGCGCTGGGCGCGCTGGGGGCGCAGGCACGTCGCAAGCGGGCCACGCGCGGGACCTACTCGCCCTCGGGGCAGGAGTACTGCAACCCGCGCGCCGAGATGATGCAGCACGCGCTCAAGCCGCCGCCCGAGGAGCGACTCATATAGCCCGGTACGAACATTAGGTACGTCTTCATCGTCTCCACGTACGGAAAGTTAAACCTAAATTAAACGAGTAATCATAAGCATACAATACTTTTTCTACTTGCAGGTTCCAAATAGAAAATTGAAATTGAACAAAAATATAGAAGATAATATGAAAGTTAACACGAAGCTCGTCGCATATCAACCAAATGATAGCTGTGTGTGTGTGTATGCTTGTGTGAATGTGTGTGTCACGAGTGTTCTAGCAGTACCTGTACGTTTTTATACATTTTGACGTGTGAGTGTGTGCGTGACTAACTTAATATTAGGTTTAAGATGAACGGTGACATCTCCCGTGACAATGTACTTAACTTTACCACACTACACGAATTATATTAGTCGTTATGATAAGGACCAGCCGCGACCCACGTCGCTGGAGATCAGCACGAGCGCGCTGCTCGCGGTATTATTAGATGTTGGCTCCATTTTGTACGGGTTTATAATTATATGATAGTGTTTTGATATAAATATTATACGGTGCAGTCCATCTCCAGCGACAGTGGTATATTTACTCTTCGTTTAGCGGGTGTACATTTTTTATAAAAATGACAAATTTATAAATAAATACAGACTTAAATAATATAATAATTTAGAATAAGAGCTCGATAATTTTGATATGAAGTTATTTAATGCAATGTCGACTCTGTTTAAGAGCGACATATGATGAAATGAAATATATATGTAAACTAAATATTGCAATCTACTTTGTTATACAGTGCCTGACTTTAGGGAACATGAATTTAGTAACTATTGTATTTAAAGAAATGATGCAATACATGGTTGGATGAAAATATATAGTAGGAAATATTTGCTGACTGTCCGTGTACTGTATTCACAAGATGTAGATATAGGGATATTTATTACTGTGTAGCGGTGGATGGGCCGTGTCCGCCGCCTGCTGTAGCTTGTAAGTAGTTCGTAAGAGTAACACTTCGCTGCCGAGACCCTCGTTGTTACGAGAAACATTCCACACGTTACATTCCATATACACTTGAATTTTGGCGACCCTCGTTTGGATTTGCAATTCGAGATAAAAGTGCAATAACGGACTGAAGCTGCTGACAAGTGTTAGTGGGTACTCAACAGGTCAAGGATCTAAACGATACGAACGATTAAGATAAATAAAATCATACATTTGGTGGGAAAATCTGCTCGAAGGATGGCGAAATTGAATGTGTATTAAGCTTTAATATATCGATAAAATAACGAATGTCTCAACAGCGTGATATTTACTGTCAGTATGGTGATCCGAGCGGTGTGTGCAGAGTGCAGACGGGCAGTTTGTAACAGTCGATATTACGCTGTGATATCTACATACAATTCAATCTGTTATTAACTGAATATACCAGCAATACATGGGAAATATGACCAGTATTGTATCGGTGAGTCAGGAGTGACGGCATCTGTACTGCTCCCGTCGAGCTTGCACAAACCGCTCAGTTTATCAGCGTTTTGTATTGTATTAGTATTAGACGTAAATTAAGTGGTATTGAAGCGTGCAAGATTCTAAATTACAATATAGTGAAGACGCCACTCGCCCGCCACACGAGCCCTGCACTCGGACGCGCCACACACACTCCGCGTGTTGCACACATCATGTAGCAACCATTTATATAATCGACACTTTACTTCTTAGTTATCAATTGAGCAACACGTTGAGTAAGGCAGCTCTTTTGTTGGACAGTAGTCACACTTGTATCCTAGGGTTAATGTATTCCACTATAACGTAATGTACAGTAGATATACGGTGCGCGCGCGCCGAGTGCCGCGGGCTGCGGCGAGCCGTCCGTGCCTTACAAGAGAAGTCTGTATATTTATGAATTCTATACACTACTGTAACCACACGGTATTAAATGCTAGACAAAACATATTCATATACTTCTAGACGATAAGTACATGTAATTTAGGTGTATCATATACTATATAAGTAGTGTGATCTTGTGGCGGCCCGGGAGTGGCCGCTGTACTCTATGTACTTACACCGCTCAACTCGCTGCCGACAGCGTTCATCTTTATACTTTAATTTCGTCGCGTTGTTTATATTTTTAGCAAATTATTGTTTTATGTGACTTAAATATTCCATTTTGTGATAACTTTTTTGTTTTAATGTTGCGTCGGTTAATAAGTATATTATGTTCTTATGTTTGCGTGTGTTCGTTCGTAAACGTAGAGAAGTGTTCCAAATCAGTATTTATAGATTTCGGCCGTCCGTTAAATGTATTCAATTGTATTGTATAATGTATAGAATAGTGTTCTACCCTTTTATGGAACTATTGTACATTTTGTATTATTCAAAGTACACTCACGAGTTTCTCTAATTAGTGACTGCAGAGTGAATATAAAATAAATTTAACAAATAATAATATAGGTAGGCAGGAACTTTCAATAATGTATCGCCCTTATCAAAACAGTTAATATAAATCCCGAATAAAATACCGAATCAGTAATGTAACAAACTAGTCTTCGCTTGACGATTGTATTCACTCTGGTGTATGTAACTGGTGTGTTGTGACCGCTATCGCGCCGATAGCCGACGTACACGCGCCTGCGCCTGCGCAGCGGGCACACGCCGCGACGCCGCCGCCCTCTAGTGTACAGCAGCCGAGCCTTTTGGCCTTACTTAATAAACGAATACACTATATAAAAATGTTGTTTTGTTTTTGTTTGATGCGAATTAAAATACCACATTATGAACCCTGAACATTCTATCTACAATTTGGTATATTACCACAGAATACTAATAGTACTACGTACAGAAAGGACACTCCCTTCCCCGCACTGACATCAGTTACCGCACCTCACCCCGCACTTCGGCATATTCGTCGCCAGTTCTTTAACAATGGCGCTCGCAAACAAGAACCGCAGCGCTGTACCTACCTACTGCTGACACGAACACATTATTTTTTTTAAGTTTTATATTTTGTGTTAATCACGATGGTTGTATATTGTGCATTATTTGGATGCTTATCTTCATCGAGGAACGATAAAGACCAGGAGTTTCTTTCGGTTCCCGAAGGTAAGGAACAGCAACTCAAATATCCTTTAAACCCATAAAAAATAAAAGCTGGTATATTACAGACAAACAAGTTAAGCCAGTGTTGTGATAATTTATTTTCATAATTTTCTCTATTATTCATTTATTTTCCAAGTTTTCTTCGTTTTAGAACAATTAAAACTTCCGTAATATTAACATACCAACTATTAAATTATTGCTCTCTCTCTCTTTATTGTCTTAGTTATGTCTCTTACTTTCACGTTCTATTCATTCTTCGACTTAAAAAGTAGTACAATAGAAATGTAATTAATTAGATTTCTGTGAGTAGTGCGCACTTTGTCGCGGCGCGCGGCGCCCCATTGTTTGTAATGCATACGTTCGGGCAGCGCCGCCGCCTACGCACGACTGCCAGCATGCTGCCAGCCCTGCTAGATTTCACGCACATATTCATACGTATACAAACGTCATTTGTTAATTTAGTAGTAGTAGGTAATTATTTTGCGAGGGTTGTATGGAGTGTCCGGGGTGCGATATTACTTAATTTGGTACCCTCTCCAATAGCCATGTGCAACATGTGTTGGATAGCTCTTTTTAGTTAAACTATATAGAAGTTACTATTCGCCTAATTCCAAAGTCTTATGCGTCCAGAGTTATAGTATTACACTAATATTATAAAGGTGAAAGTTGTGTGTTTATGTTTTTTATTTTTTCACGCTCAAACGGCTGGACCAATTATAATACAATTTTGTATGGAGGTAGCAGACACCCTGGATATTGGCTACTTTTTATCCCATTATTCCCACGGGACCGACATTTACGCGGGTGAAACCGCGGGGCGCAGCTAGTTATTACATATAATAGAAAGACTGAGAGAGAATAGTTTGTTATATGTAATAAAAGGTTTTTATTACATAATCCCTCCCCCCCCCATTTCTTCTAACAAGAGGGTTTCTATCGGTAAGCAGTGTCATCAAATAAAGCTTGCACCACCACGTTTTTGGATGCGACTGTCCGTAAGATCTATTCGTACAATACAAATGTTGATTAACAATAATACGTATTGCGACGAAAAGGAGCGTCGCTTTGTGGAGCTGAAGATGCCAGAAAATAATCCTGTTAGTACCCATGTTTCTATATAGGTGTAATCGTGGCGTTATGCTGTAAAATCAACAAAAAGGGGCGAGAGGGCGGCTACTATTAAATGGTCTAGGGCGGCCGAGACTGCTAGTCCGTCTCTGCGGACACGGAAAGCAATCTAGAACTCCGATGATGGTTATGCATCAAAGTTTGTACTTATTGGTAAAAGATGCAAGTGTAGGATGCAGAGAAAAGAAAAGAAAATAAAAACATAGCTCTAGACACGTCCTTTATTCAAATACTGTACAGGCTTTATAGAATATGATACAATAACAACGCGTGCCTTCTGTTTGGCGAGCACACCGCGCAGCGCCTCGCGGTCACACATCACGCTGATGCGCAGTAATTGGTAATGTTATCAATAAACAGTCGCCGGGCGCCCTCACACACGTCGGGCACTCGGCGACTAGGTCGCGCTCACTGTGTCGCCGCTGAGCGCATTTGTAAATGAACACAAGTATTGTCATGATATAATCAGGCTAAATGTACAATGACTTTATCCCCAAGGCGTAATTATTTCATAATCAGTTGGGGCGCCCGCGGCCACACGCCGAGCGCGGCCTCTGATCTAAGATCGACGGCAAGCCACGCGCTCAAGCTACGCAAAGGAATGACTTAGATTTACCTCCTCGCACTATTAAATCATCTGTTAGGTTAGTTCCCCCTGTAGAGCGGGCGCAGCTCTGTTTGGCACCACACTAAACAATGTATACAAAAATTCACAATGAAAATATTTATGGAGGGATTTGGAAGTACTGCTTCGATTACATAATTCACTTAATGGGTGACAATTTTTAATCAATAATAATAATAATTACATCAGTATATCAATAATAAAAGTTCGCGCGTATCGCAGTCTCGTGCGTCAACACGCGCGCTGACGTAGCACCACTTGTGAGCACTTGAGTGTTACGCTAACATCGCTAGCACGCGCGGGCGGCCACACGCGCGACATGCGCACGCGCCGCCCGCACTGCCGAGTGTCGGCTACCGACACTGACGGAGAGGCAAGACTACTTGGAAGTTCGCACTATGAGGTAATGTCTGCTCGTACAAACGTCGCACGCGAGGTTCGCACTCACAGAGCAGCAGAGTGGAGGAAGCACAGACGCTACGCAAAATATAGGAACAATCAGTCGTCGAGTAGGTCGTCGTTACATTGAAAAGATTCCTACTTACATTAAAAAGAAATAAAAATAATGTAAATCATACAAAACTTGTCGGATTGCACGAACACAACCATTCTCTGTAGAACTGCTACCGAATAATAATAATTAACATTAAATTACGAGTCGTAAAACAATTATGGCATAATTTATATTACATAAAAACAATAAATATATGTATATGCATTGCTCGTGGTCCCGGCGGGACTTATATAAAAGCTAATACACAGTTAGAGCAGGTCGGTGTGAATCTCTTGTAATACTGTCCACAACAACATCACAGGCGGCACGTCACGACGGCGCGGCACGGCACGGTGCGGCATGGCACGGTGCGGCACGGCACGGCACGGTACTGTACGGTGCGGCACGGTACGGTACGGTGCGGCACGGTACGGCACGACGTAGGCTCAGGCATCCGCCGGCCGCGCGGCGTCGGTCTCTCACGCCGTTGGCTACCTGTGGACATGACAGTAACGGTAAGCTCGCTGTGACATAAAAGACTTGCACGGCCTGCACGAACTATGTTAGTATAGGAATCTTTATGGCCTCATTGCCACTTGTTTATATTGTTGTTTTATTTCTTGCCTGTGCGAGTGCCAACATAGTAAGTCAGGTAGTGTTACCTATTGTCGTGCGGGTGCAGCACCACTCGCTGGTAGTCGCGGCGCGCTAGCTGCTGGCGCTGCCGCGTGCCCAGCTCCGCCGTGCCGTCGCGCGTGATGAACAGCTGCAGACCTGACGCTGCAACACATACACATTCCATCTAATTATTTATTTACAGATGTGGGGAGATCACGGTACCAGCCCGCTCAAGTGTCATTGAATGATGAATTTGGCTGACCCACTTATTTTATAGCAAGGCCCTGGACTACAGAAGACAGATTAGGTTTAATATTCATGAATGAAGTTTGGGGTGCAATAAAAGTGTGACGGTAAGTCTAGAGTTGGCCTAGCGAAATGCGGAGTTTCAATAGAACAGCAGACCAGCATACACTGGTTTTGTGACCGCTGACGTCCGGCGTACCGTACTAGACCCTGCAGCCTGGACACCGGGCAGTCTGCCCTCCTGCATGAGAAATGTAATGCACTGTACTCACTCTCGGCGGAGTCCTCGACGGCCTGCTTGAGGTCGGTGGCGGCGAGCAGCTCGTCGATGAGCGAGTCGGGGTTCACGCGCGTGTTCTCCACGCGACCCGACGCCACGTGCTGCAAGCGAGGCCAGTTACATACACTGTCGGTACCAGTCAGGTGCTAGGGGGGTCATTCACGCTGTCCAGAGCTGGCATTTACTTCAATTAAGTACTAATCAATTTGAAACTTAAAATTAATAGAACCATGGGGGCGTATACAAAAATATTAAGAAATAAAATAGATTATAAAAAAAAACCGACAATTATATACGATCATATGAGCGAAGCAAACTCGGGAAATCAAAGGGTTAAAACTCAAACGTTTCATAAACTTTTCTGTATAAGTCGATAGCTCAATCTTTAAAAGTCTTTCCAGGAACAGATTATCCCTGGGCATTACAGGCACAACAACAAGAAGTAGGTATACGTACTTTGGGAAATTGATTAAAACCTACTCGAGTCGATGACCGCATGTGCGGCATGTGTGAGGTAGCTTCCAGTTGTAAGAAGAAATACTAAACACCAGTAACCTGTGCGTCATCATTGTCCTGCTGCATGAGCGCGGCTCGCTTGCGTCGCTCGAGTGCCGCACGCGCACGCTCCAGCGACCCGCCCTCCGACGCCGACGCCGTCAGCGAGCCCGACGACGGGTTCCTGATGTCAGAACACAGATACATGTACACACGGGTCGAGATACACAGGGGGCTCTACACACCAGTGACATAAGACTGGACTTGCCGTAAGGTTAAACGTGTCGTGACTATTATTAACCTTATCTGTAAACTTATTTTTCTTTGCAAATAAAGTTTTTTTTTTGTGGTCACTCGGTGGAATTTATATTAGACAATCAGCTATGGAGCAATTATGCGTGTGACAGGTAAAATATGGAGCAATAGGCTCCTTGGTGTGCAGAGCCTTATAAGTAGATTTCATAACTACAAAAACTGTACCACTATTCAGGCGATTTACTACTGAGTAATAATCCTATTACAATTACAATAATTATTCTATATTTTTTCTAGTACTTATGTAATTAGTATATTTTTTTAAACAAAGGATTTATTATATTTATAGCCTGATAAATGGTTATATATGCCTTATTTATAAAGCGCATTATAGATTATAATATGCAATGCAAACCCATGCATCATTCAATTTGTTATTGGCACCCTCAGCATGCATACACAGCGTTATGTTTATATTAAGCATATTATAATATATGGTAAATATGTACAGATAGTAAAAATAGACTGAAAATAGGCATGCACCGCGCGTTTATAGCATATCTGCCATTAAATAACAACTATAGACCTTATCATATAGTCCTACATTTTAATATATTTTATATAAAAATGCCTCAATTATATCAAAAAGATCTATGTACTAATAAAGCTAGAATGAAATATGCTTAAATAGTACCAAAAAATGTTTTATTAAGAAATTTTAAATATCTAACAACTATAAAAACATCACAAAGAAGCTTGGATACATAGATACGTCATTATAATCACATCGACACGAGACAACATCTAAAGATATGTAGATCCGCGCGTCACACTGACGTCTCTCACACATATCGACCAGGAATGGAAGTCTGCATGAGAGGGTGTGCGCGGTGACGCGCGCATCGTCTGTATTGTGTACGTGTGTAGATGTTGTAGCACTAACAAGGCGGAGCTGGGGCGGCGCGGCAGTGAGCCCACAGGCGGGCCGGGCCCCGCGCTAGGCCCCGCGCCGGGCCCCGGGCCCCCGGCGGGCCCCGCGCCGCCCCCCGCGTCCCGCAGGGCCCCGCACGCGCCGCACTCGCCGCCCGCGCCGGCTCGTCTGCACACCCCACACACTACTTTAACCGTCGCGTTACATACACAATACACATGGTACCGACAATAGCCCGATACTAACGATACATTATCTTACTGACTAAATACTTATACAGAGGAAGACCGCGGCACACGGAAGAACATTCACAGTTAGAAGACAGAACAGAGGAGAAAAACTAAAACAGACTAAATAACCCGCCGAAACCACCCGCAACCGTTAGTACGCGGCGGACATTACCGGGAGGACGGGACGGGACAGGACGGGACGGGACGGGACGGGCGGCAGGAGCAAGCAGACGCGGGCGGCACTCACCTCACGTGCTCGGTGTAGCTGTGGCGCAGCGTGGGCGCGTCCAGACGCCGCGCGTGCTTGTTGTGCGCGTGCTCGGCCTCATTCTTGGGCGTGGACGTGAGCACGGTGCCGTCGTTGAGCGCCTGGTTCGACAGGCTCCTGAACCGGTGCCGGATGTCGATGCACTCCGACGAGCCCAGGTCCACTTCGGGATCGGACGGCACGCAATAGAACTCGTCCTCTATGCAGCCGGACAGTCTGTTCGCGTTGGACACGAGCGAGTTCTTCCGGTGCGCCAGCGGCGTCAGGAACGGGAAGTTGTTGAACAACTCCTCGTTCTTCTTGTTTTTCTCGAGCAGCGCCGGGATGGTGTTGAGCGACTTCTGCTTGAAGATCTGGAAGTTGGTGAGCGGCTCCACGGCGGCGCTGATGATGGTGACGGCCACTTTCTTCTTCTTGTCGAAGTACGTGGGCATGGCGAAGGAGTTGTCGTGTCCGTTGATGAGCGTGGCGTCGGGAGTGCGGTACTCGTCGCTGGCGGGCGAGCTCAGCGCCAGCGCGTGGCGCGGGATCACGTCGGGCGGGCCCGTCAGCGTGCTGTTGGGCGTCAGGTACGTGTCCGAGCTGTCGCTCACCACAGTCTTCTCCATGAGCAGCTTGGTGAGCGTGCGCCCGGCGTGCTTGCAGGGCGGGGAGGGGACGCACAGCGTGCTGCTGGTGACGGTGGTGCTGGTGCTGGTGCTGGTGCGCTTGGTGCGCTCTGTGCGGGCGCTGCGGGGGCGGCGGGGGAGGGGAGAAACGAAAACATAAAAAAATAAATTAATAAAAGCTAATATAGTGGCTAACCAAAATAAATAAAGTTAGTTACCGTGCATAACACAATGTTAATAAATGAACATAAAGCGTATAACAATGGACACTGTACATTCTGAGCACGAGGAGACGCGTGCACGCGCGTGCCATGCGGCCGTGGACCAGAGGTGACGTCACAAACGAACACACTTGCCGATCATATGGTTCCGTCGCCAATCATCATCGTACCTCCAAATCTTCGATGATCACAATTTAGTTCCCGCACCGAAATTTTCACAAACACAAGAGTGATAATAAACACCTTATAATAATGGGAAGCGGTAAGGCTATGGGATGAGGTATGGATCCATCACCGAACGAGTTTGCCTAGCCACAGTTGATGTCGTAAGGCGCCTGTTCACCTGTTGTGGTGCGGCCGACCCGAGTCCCCGGCCGAGTCGCCCTCCGAGCTCTGCCGCGAGTGCGCAGACGCAGCCGACGAGCTGCCGTAGCCGGACGCCTGGAACACAATAATCAATCATGACTTGGTGACACATAGAAGATAGTAAAAAAAAAGGTTACATAATATTTAAAAATATTATGCCACTTCAGACTTGGAAAACGATATTTATACTGGTAATATTAAAAAATAAATTGAAGAAGAAGCTTAGCACGGAATAAAATATACTTTCATGCATCAAATACATTTTGGACACACGCAAATATAATTTGAAGGTGCTACCTAATAAAATGAATTGGCTTAAAAGAAATAGGTCTCCTTTCCATCTCACTGAACTGTTCACAAGTCTCTCAATTGTTGGGTCCATACCTTGCTGCTCATGTCCCCGGAGGTGTTGGAGGAGTTGCGCGAGTGCGTGTGCTGCTGCTGCTGCAGGCACGACGCGCACGAGACGGGCACGCTCGTGCCCAGCGAGCCCGCGCCGCCGCCCGTCGCCGCCAGCATTGTCAAACCTGGAAGGAGTTAAAAATTATACGTGAAAACCTTTGATGAAGGTAGTTCTTGGTGGTAAAATATTTTTATTTTGTGTTATTGCGTTTTTTCTTCGGGTTTTTTCGGTAACAGGTAATTTTTGACAATATTTAATTTCTTCTTAGAAATCATAAAAATAGACCAAATTGTGTTAATTTGTTATAAACCTAATTGAACTTAGAACTAAGTAATAAAAGTCTTAAATAAATCATTTCTTATTCAGATTAACATAAAATAGTTTCTGGGCATACATATCTGCTTAACCCAATGCAATGGCAATGCTGCCATGATGAAACATTATTTTTATTTGTCATTTTCTGTCACTTACCGGGGTGGTCGGGCGCGGAGGTGCCGAGCGGCGAGTCTTCGCCGTCAGGAGTGGGCAGCTCGGACGAGGGCATCAACGACAGGGGCTGCGACACGCTGCCCTCTGGAAGCATACACGTGCAGTTGTTAGTACAGTATAACTATAAAATAGCCGGTAATGTGACGTAGCCGACAAGCGGCTGTGATACAGGTATGGGTGGCAGAGACTAGGCTCTACAAGCTCGAGCTTTTTCAAGGCACCATGTGCTATACAGGGATATTTTTTTATCACCATCCAAATTTTTACAGGTTGTTCTACCCATGAATATGAACAACTTTCACTATGGGACCAACTCTGAAATCACGAAAAAAAAAAATCAGCTCTTTCATACATTTTGGTCAAGTAGGTATTGAACTTTTGTATTAAACAGCTGTTTTTTTGTCGTGATTTCAAAGTTGGTCCCATAGTGAAAGTTGTTCATATTCATGGGTAGAACGCCCTGTAAACATTTGGATGGTGATAACAAAATTATCCTGTATAGGGGATGACTACCGAGATGACGTCTAGTAGAGAAGTATGGAAGAAAAAGACATGTTGCGCCGACCGCGACCGCAAATACATTGGGATAAGGACAGGAGAATGATGATGATGTGCTATTATATTGGCCTGTTCAGTTATATTATGATGATAGATGTAATCGTTTTTACTACAGACCCTTCTTGCATAGATCAACAAACCATCTACATACCGTAGTTCTTCTTCTTGGTGAGCGAGCCGAAGCCCGAGGAGGCGGTGGAGGAGGCGCAGTCGTCGTCGGGCTGCGTGCCGCCCGGGACGCTCTCCGAGCCGCTGTCGCCGCCCGCCATGCCGTCCGTCGCCTCCTGCTTGCGCTCCGGGCTGGAAGCAAGCGCCACACATTATAGCATGCGAGTAACAAAGACAATATGGTGCAGTTCCAAAAAACTGAAATTGAGCTGAATGATGTTGATCCATGCGTCATGTCGGAATGGACTGGTCATCTCTACGTACACTTTGAACAGCGGGTCTCCGGAGATCATGTTCATCTTAATGCGCACGCGCAGCACGGAGTTGTCCTGCCGCCGGCGCGGGTCGTAACCCTCCAGCAAACAGCGCTTCGTCGTCTCGCCCGCGCCCGCCAGCTCCGCAAGGTTCACGTCGCAGAAGCCCAGCTTCTGGTATGACCTGCCGCCTGGAATACAACATTATTTTTTATATTATTGGATATAAAACATACCGAAGATCCACCTGATATTTAGTGGTCACGGTCGCCTATCTGTCGTAGTCAAATAGATATCTAGGTATTTTAGCACCTACACTACACACTTATATCGAATATCGGGATAAAAAGTAGCCTATAAGTATCTTAATCCAGGGTGTCAGCTACCTCCATACAACATTTTATCAAATTTGGTCCAGCCGTTTGAGCGTGAAGAAGTAACAAACATATAAATAAACACACACACACTCACTCACAAACTTTCGCCTTTATAATATTAGTGTGATTATTTTCTACGAACTGCAAAAGAACCAAGTTTGCAAGTAATAAAATTACAGTTAAAGCTACGCAAAAAAATGCAAAACCGTTGTAATACTTCAGCATAAAACACAAAATTGTGTAATGTTATTTCTGAAAGAAATTCAAAACTGAAAGCAGAGCACCCCGACGGGTAACAACTCGGAACATTCATGATTTATCTAAGTTTAAAGTCGGTCCGCTGCGAGTGCATTATAACCCGCGCCACTCGGCTTCATCGAATACTTTGCGAATTCACTTCGTTTCAAAGCGGACGAGTTTGAATCCGTCCGGGCGCCAGTTCCACCGCTCCGGGGCGGACTTGCAAATATATGGACGTTACTGAATCGCAGCCGCTCTGAATGTTCAATATTCCAACGGTAAAGTTTACACGAAAACATTTAAACGGGTCGAAGGGAACTTGGAAGTCGTTGGAATGATTTACGCAAATATTTGCTCATACTTTTGTCAGCGTTTCAGTGTGACGTGGGCGGAGCTTGCGTATTATTAATTCGGGGCTGGGAGCTCAGATAAACCGCGGTGGTGCTCATTCAAATAAGGTTTTCATTGTATAGTTTGCGCACTCATTAATCAAAAAAAGTCATTTATTCAAATTAGGCTGCGAATCAGCACTTCTTGACCGTCAAAATTATAAAAGACAGTCCCCCAAAACGCCCGCCCAGCACCACTTCCTTTCCTAGTGCTTTCGCTGGGAAGAAGTGGCGCAACAAACCCCCCAGCATAATATAATTGAAAGCAGCGGTCAATGTGTGGTAAGCAAAAAGGACTGGCCAGATTGTTGGAATTGAGGATAAATTATTGTTATGCACCAGTTAAGGTAGGTTTACCAATGAATTTCTTCAAGTAAGAGACCATCAACGGAACCGTCTGATCACAAGTATGCACTCGCGATCAGACGGTTTCGTTAATGACGGTCCTCTTACCTTTGCACTCCTTGCGCACGGACACCCTCATGAGCGCCGGCTCCAGAACGCCGGTGCTTGCGTTTGCGCACATCTTGCACACGAACGAGAACTGCGCGTTCCACCGTACCGCGTGGTTCCGCACCTCCTCTCTGTGGACAATACAACAAACGACTATTAATAATGGAAATATAGCGACGTCAGAATATGAAGTGATACAGGGATATGTACTAGTGGACTTCAAATGGTATGTTCGGTTCGATGGAAACGTAAAGCAAAGATAGTTCATGGCGGACGATTTGATTTATCTGATGGCTTTGTTCAGAGATAAAAAACCATTTAATAATTCACAAGGCATTGCTTCACTGACGTGCGCTTCGATCCCGACAGCGTCACCTAATTTCCAGCGAGTATTTCCTACATTGCCCCACACTCGCACCATTCTGTCGGCATCAACTCGATGCGGAAGTCAGGGCTGCGCGTGTGCCATTCAGTTGCACTTCGTTAAAATCCACCGGTGTCGCACATATAGAGCGTTCTAGCGACCTGTATGGCGCAGTGGACGATCTGCCCCTACTACATGTCGCAAGTGTTCAACAGTTCAAATATTTATTTAGTTAGGTCAAACCCCGGACTTCCACAAATCTACAACTACAGGACTATTCGAAAAAAAAAACTGTATTCCTTTGTAACATTGAATGCGGAATTGGTGTTTTCGTCAACAAAAAAATTTCTGCATGCTACTTGCATAATCTCATTCGTTCCGAGCCTCTCGAGATTTACACCATGAATGTAAAGCATTGATTATAACATCGACTACCATAAACAACCGTTTAAAAGCATGATAACGTTTACTATAACGATAGTTTACGATGTACCGTCGCACGTGGCTCGTTCACCACGGTCGAGCAACTGCAGCATCTCTGATTATGAAATCTTCTGCTGTGAGTAAGCGTAATAGAAGCATTATGCAATGCTGCATGAAGAAGATTTAAAACTTGGAAATATAAAGAAAGTACCTAGTTCTTGCATTCCTGCTAGATTAACACAAAGTTAAAGACCGACTCGAAGCTTATCTCACGACAAAACCGTTGTCAATTGAGGAAGTGAAATTTTCTTTAGCCTAACTAAGCGATGGACAGAGCGATAACCAGTTCCGAACTACCGACATTTACCATTGTTATACTTTGTAGTAAAACAAAATAAAAGCTCGGCAATCTTAGTCGGTGGAAGGTGGAAGGGTCGGAGCAATGGACAATGCCCTCAAATAGTTATCGTTGTAGTTGCGAAGCGGACAAGTTTGTGGAGCAGACCGTTTGAACCGCCGCACTGTCGCAGTCGGCAGCAGCCGGCGAGCATTAGTGCACCGCCAGCCCAGTGGATACACTTACAGCTAACAGCTTGGTGTGAGACTAACGGCCATGCCTCCATCGTGACTTGCTCTTAAGGCGAATGGTTACGCCAAACTTCAAAGTAGACCTCTCTTTGAAGGCCTACTTCTCCCAAATGGATAGCCCAAATATATTAAAAAAAATATATGATATGTGACATATGTTTACAAATATAATTTAAGTTTGATTTTTTTAATATTACTGTTTAGTTTTAACAATAAAAAATCATATCCATCCTCTAATTTTACGCAAGAATTTTCTTTCTACTTCCAAACGCCTGAAGCGATTTTGATGATTCTTTCACCAAATTATAGCAAATTTAATGGTTTATAAAAATTAAGTTTGTTTTTTTTAAGAATTATTATTTAAGTGGGAAAAAATCAGTAACACCATGGTTTTACCTATACGGGCGCGGGCAGCAGCCGCCCGGTCAGTCTCGCTGTATCGTTCGCACGGGGAGGTTGTGTCGCATGTCGGCTCGCTCCGATCTGCATTTTTGTAGCAAAGACTAAATAGCGCAGATAGTACACTCGGACTGTTCGTTTACGCTTGGACGTTGATAGTATTAGTAGTAATGATAGTTTGTTTGCGAGTGGACGATATATTATTGTCTATTGAATACTAATATAATAATAATATCAATAAAACACGTTTATTCAGTATACAGATCGTTTATTCACGTATACAATTTATAAAAAATACAATTACAAAAAAAAAAAAAATTAAAACTAACTTATGACTAATACCGCTCTTAACAGTGGTAGTTTTTAGGGTTCCGTACCCAAAGGGTAAAAACGGGACCTTATTACTAAGAGTCCTCTCTCCGTCTGTCTGTCTGTCACCAGGCTGTATCTCACGAACCGTGATAGCCAGAAGAAGGGTTATGTTTTTCGAGAGTATATAATATACAGGGTGAATTTTTCAAGTGGGCGTGGATGGCCAAATTCTATACTATGAGGAATAGCGAAAAATACTCAAAGGAGTCGCGGGCTCGATTTTGATGAAAACTAAAACAGAATCATTGGATTTTTGAAAAATCAATATAGCCAGGAATCGAACCTGTTGATTTTGAAAAAAAAACACACACTGTATTATTACACCATTCGATAGTGTCCCTAATAAGGATCAAATTCTGGGAAGTAATGACATACGGCAAACTTAAGGAAAATGTTGAATCTTAATAAACTGCTTCTTATTTTAAAGTATTCATACCTAGATTACGTACCTTGTTCGAAATGATGCTCAATATTTTTATTTTACTAACACACCCGCAGCGCAGTCACCTTCACAACATTATGTTCCAAATTCAAATTTCTATTACGATCTTTGGAAAATATTCTAATGGAATCACTAATATTGTAATGCTGAATGGCAGTACAATCCTTGAGACGTCGAATCCAGCTATGTATTGAAAACAATGGTCGCGTCAGGACACGTGACCGTCAGGAGAGATTTCACAGGGGAGAACTACTACTCCTAACTACTAAGTATCCCCCTCTCTTTCTACGGCGGCGCCAACCGAAGTGAACCAAGTGACACACGACAATGGATGGATGGATGGATGGATGGGTGTGGGTGTGGGTGTGGATGTGGGTGTGGGTGTGGGGTGTGTGTGTGGATGTGGGTGTGGGTGTGGGTATGGGTGTGGGTGTGTGTGTCGCTCTGGGTGTGGGTGTGGGTGTGGGCGTGTGTGTGGGTGTGGGTGTGGGGGTGTGTGTGGGTGTGGGTGTGGATGTACGGATGGATGGATGGACAGCTGATGGCTCGACCGTCTGTGTAGTACCTACACTGCTGTGTATTCGTAAAATTCGTGTATACTCGTATAGTGTTTAAAATATGGAAATTGAACAAAGTGCATCTATTAATGAAAAAAGTGACGCAGAAATAGTGAAAAAAATGAGTTATATTAATTCGATTAATAATTGATTTATTTCAACGTTAATATTCAAGTTTTCACTTCTGCCGGCACTCCCGGAGTGCAACCCGTCTTTTTTTTCTCATTTCTATCGAGTGGGGTATCAAAATAAAAGGTTTTAAAAGGTGATTACAAAAATATATATTATACAATTTATAATATGGTAAAAACTAATTCAAAGTGACAAATCGTAAAAAACACCTACCAAGAACTAAATCGTCTGCGAAATCTTTCACATTTGTAAACTAAAAAGCAGGAAATAAAAAAAATAAAAAACCCGACTGCAACCTTATACTAAAACTAACTGAAAAGCTAAAAACAAGCCCATTTTAAATTAAATAAAAGTTGGAAGCAGGCGGGACCCATTTGAGTTTGTAACTATAATAATGGTATTCTTCTGGAAATCACGGTTCGTGAGATACAGCCCGGTGACAGACAGACAGACGGACAGAGGAGTCTTAGTAATAAGGTCCCGTTTTTACCCTTTGGGTACGGAACCCTAAAAACTACCACTGTTAAAAGCGGTATTAGTCATAAGTAAGTTTTTTTTTTTCATAATTGTATTTTTTTATAATCTGTATACGTGAAAAAACGAACTGTATACTGAATAAACGTTTTTTATTGATATTATTATTATTTTTTATTTGTCTCTAAGAAAGCAGTATTTTTACTGTAAGTACAATAGCATTCATACTCACAACATAAATATTGTACCTATTCTCGATCCATCTACACTCAGTAAGTAGGTAGCATCATAAAACTGCCTAAAGACAAAATGCATCCCACGCCGCATCTGCATGCGCTACGTACGAGTACGACACTCTTTGACATTGGGGAGGTAAGCGGGCGCGCGGGGTGAGGCACTGGGTTCGCCTATGCTCCGCCCAAACGCTCAAGGACATTCGAGGCTATAATCGCCTTAATGACAACTGTGACACTTGGGAACATTGGATGTGGAATAACTATTAAGGCTGACTGAAACGGTTAAAATGGTACTTACAAAAACATACAGTCAAATACAACGTTTAAGTTGTTGTTTACTTGCCTGTTATCATTAACATCATATGTTATGAGTTCATAATGAATAACTGTGTGCATAATAACTTCGAACACGCACGCTTTTGAAGTCGTTTAGCCTAAATAAATATCGATCTAATGGCAGTAAAGTGTAATGTAACATACACATCGGCCTGGGAACCAATTCTGACAGTAAGTGGATCGCTCGGGTGGTATAAACGATGCTGTGTACAATTATCGTACACATGTCTCGGCATAACTATGAGCTTGCGATAAACCTACGAGTCCAACAGTCTGCAGTTTGCGAGAAATATGCCACTGTGACGTGGCACGAATGAGAAACAAACAGTCTTTTAGCATAATCGAATGCAGTGGACACTTGGGATTGCTGGAACCGCTACGCGTTAACTTAATTTATCTGTGCCGATACCACATAGCAACTTTGCGAAACAAATTACAAGATTTCTGCTAATCAATCAAATCCAATCACTTTAAAAAGACCGAACCAAAATAATCGTCACATCTAAATAAAACATTTGAAAACCGGTAGAATCTCAAGTACACATAAAGGTCAATCAACTAACGGTTTGTATTCCAAATATTCAAATACACTGTAATAAGTACAAACTGTAAGTGACCTGACCTACGTATGGTGCCAGTGTCCCACATACTGGTGGAGGCGTCCCAATTCCGGCGGTCACCGATGTACCTAAATGGTAATGAGAATGTTCGCGTGCCGGACGGGGCCACTTCCGCCCGCTAATGGCCCTTGTGATAATACAGCCCGTACTTAAGATAATGGGAATTTTATTTCGTTAACTTTTCGGCGTTTCGGGAGCTTTGCCCTTCATGTGCACGGAAATTTTATCGTGTTAAGATAAAGTGGTCTTATGTAGGGACGTCACGCGTTAAACGTTTTAACAAAAGGTTTCTTTGTTGTCCAAAGAGTTGAAGATAACATTTCCTTAATATCTCAGACTGCTTTTCTTTGTAATCTACAATTTTAACAATAGAATCTGTAATCTTAACAGAGACTGGTATGTTACCGCCGTTCTTTACGAACCTCCGCGGCAACACTACGGTGGCCTCACTAAACAACGATGCGGCTAGTTAGCTCATGTTTACGAGACAGTTCCTCGAACCGAAGCCACGCACCGAGGGCGCTCCTTCGGCTCTTATCGAGATTAATACCGTTTCTGCTAAGTGGACAATAAACGTCTATCTCGATCGATGCGATGCGAGGAAATACAGCAACGTTGCCAACCGAAGGCAATTAATGTGGTTACAGTTACATTAGTGTTTATTTTTTAGTTACATCCATTAAAGTTCTCAACACTTGTCTCAAGGTTGAGGATTTATAAGAAGGCACGTGAACCATTCGGTGTTCTAAGAATAGAAACTGTGGCAAGCTTGTTGACAAATTAAGACAGTCATCGTGTTTACATTTCGTAGAGGACCAGCACCAGAAGGACCACTTGAAGATAGAAAGTAAACAAGTGCAGTTAACGTGAGTGATCCACGTACTTTATGTACTTAGGGTCATGGCTACTTCACGTGGCCCTTGAAGTATCTGTTCAATACCATGGCCTCTTACGTCGAACATGATCAACAGTCTGCTACTGGCATATTTATGGTGCATTTTGAACAAAGTAATCAGAATCCTTCCCCTCGCATGTTTTGTTTTTTAAAGTTTGGAAGCTTTGGAACCGAGTACTTTGACCGTGCCATAATGATCTTGGTGTAAGGTGCCTGATACATATCTTTATGGTCCGCCGCGCTGGCCCTAGCGGAGTTATACGAATGCCAGGCGTCACGGCCGGTGCGCCGTCGGACACCGCACCTGACCGCTAATTAATCATTAGTAATTAACATGACTTCTTTTAGTTAACCACGCGCCGGTTATTGTGCGCTACTTTACGTTGTTAGATATAATACACGGTGAGGCTACAGTTGCTGCTAGTTTGTCGGGCCCTTGGGAGGAGCAATGACCTTATTTGAAACATGAGCCTGAGTAATCGCTTTATGAAAATTGTATTAAGGCCTTAACTTTTCCTTTAGGTAAAATACGTAGATAAATAAAGTGAGTCAGATATTAACAAACTATGCAATAAAAACCTAATCAAGATAATGAAATAGTATACTATTTATGACAAGGCCTACAATTAATATAAAATCTCGTCATAAATTATTGAACAGTCAAACTTTCCGGTAATTCGCCTTTCCAGAGAGGAAATTGGATTGCTGGCGATGCATAAAGCGGAAATTTGTTTTTATCTACATATTTATTATTTTAAAAGATATTTCACTTGATAAGTTGCTGTCGTCACCTGGAAATATGAAAATATAATTTCATACAACAATTCCTAGAAATTGCATGACATATCGCGCCAATCACCTCGATTGCTATGCATGAAAGTATATCGGATTAGGAACAGCACTTTCGATTAACTTAATTATTACAACAAGGTTGAGATTAGCACCATATTACACGAAGTTATCAATGATGATGAATCAAGATGCTAATGTATATGCCCAGTATTTGCGCCAACCGCAGCGTGGTTAAGAAATGGTATAGCGATTAGCTTACCGTTTCACAAGTAAATAAATGAATAGTAAATAATGCGATTATTATGCGTTTCATAAGAGTAACCACTTGCTTGGTGTTTATAGATTAGTGTTGAACCGAGCATGCTGACGCCACATTTCACTCGCTGCGGACGCCAGATGTGTGAATGCACTTGTTGGATAAACCATAGCGTAATAAAATACATGATTATGACTTTAACGACGACAGGACAACGCATTAATTAAAGCTGGGGTTGGCTGGTAGAAACATTGCAGTATTGCAGGGTCGCACACTCAGGCTAAGGACTATTCGTCTGTAGCCAAAAAGCGTGGGCGATTAATTAACTAAAGAATTGTTGTTCAACACAAAATTATTAAAGCAATAAGGAACGAATCATTTTACGAAACTAATACCACGAGCACTGTATTTACACAATGTTAATTAGTGAAACTTCACGCTCCAGGACCTAATGTCGGCGAAAACTGTATTAGTGGCAGTATACATCATACAAACTGTTTATAATATCCATTAGACAAGTATTATGCGGCGTTACTTGCACATTAGTGGGAATAAAACTGACAGTAAAGAGCGCGGTGACATTGTAATGGCGTCATGCGTGAGAGTTTATGCGCCGGAGTGCTGCGTGATGGACGATATACGCTCAATTTTGCTGTGCATATATTAGTACTTTACCGGGTTAATGGTCTGCATTGAGTGGTTTCAGGAAGGAATGTTACGCGCAAAATTACTGCGGCATTTTAAACGGTTTAAGTGGAAGATTTTCCAAAATAGCAGTGGGTGTGCTCGTGAGAATTCGTGGCAAGAAAACCGTGCGGATTAATTCTGGTGCATTCTGGTTTTGGGTCTAGATCTAGACTAGATTGATTTAAAATGAAAAACTAAAACTTTTTGTCTTTCATATAGGTACATAGATAGCAAAAGATTTTAATATCACCGAAGAAAACCACCATAGACAACACAATAGTTAAACGATCATTGCTGTACCTAATGGTTGATGTCTTCTATCACTTATCATAAGGGCACTTAAAACATTTTAAGAACACACATCCATCAGAAGGAAGATCCCGACTGATGATGAAGCTCACCAAACAGCATTAAAACTAATCTTGAAAGAAATACTGGTAACCGGTATGCACGAAATAACAAGTATAATGGACGAGGCAACACAAAGCGCAGCGTATTGAAGATGTACACGTTGCAACAGCCGGCCCCATTCCTTCAGTTTACGAGGCGCGCCGCGGACTGCGCGAGCGCAGCCATACTTTATGAGGTGATGCGAGACGAAGATTTAAAGCTATCATAAACTAGATAGGAATTCTTGAATGAAACAAGCGTGTAAGTACAGAGATAAATTGTTTTGCAACAAGATAATCCCTCTTCCGTACATCGTACAAAAAAGTTATCATCCTAGTTGGTTTGTCTATACTCTTTCCAAAGAGCATGCCTTGTTATCGTAAACTTCTTCGGTCTTCTTACGCAGCCTTCAAGCCTCGACTGCAACCATCCACTCTCGGACTGATAGCATTGTGAATTGTCAACAAAATAGAATACATTCTAATGCTAACTACCACGAAAATATACAACCACCCAATATCAGACACATACGATTCGCGTGTATCGTGCAGTCGCGGATCAAAGGCACGGAGTGTGTAACGAGAGCAAGGTCGGCAGATGTCGCGGTGTCGGGTGTCCGGTGTCGGGCAGATGGCTAGCCGCACCGCGAGTCCGCGACACTGGACACTGCTGGCAACCAGACGGACTCAATCAAACTGGTACACGTTAGGTAAACTTGTTTTGGGATCAGCCCAAGTGTAATAAAATTATGCCGTAGTAATTTTAAAGGAAAAAGATTTTCGCGGATCATAAGACGGCGATCTTGCACTTCTATGAAGAATTAAAGAGTTAACGAGATAAGTTAACACTATCCAAGTTGTCTATGGGGTTAACAGAACTGCGAACGGTACGGCACGTGAGCGTTACTTCAAGTGAAACTATTATGGTCATGGAACTGTACTCATTCATTCAAGCACATGTTTACAACTTGTGAGAGGTAAACAACTGTTACGATCATTTCACTTTAGCTCCTACACTAGATACGCCCGGACTGAAGAAAACAAAACTTAAAGATGATCCCAATTATTGTAAGAAACAAAACAAATGCTCATGGATCTAATGGGGTCTTGGTTTGCGGTTTGTCGTTAAGTGGTAATTGTGAGTAATAAGTGAATTATCTGTGGCATTAAGTCGCGGCCTGGATTTTTGAATGACATAAACTAAACGATTTTGACCTGTTTCTGTGCGATAAAAATTACCAAAGAAGGGGAATCTCTTGTACTTGCGTCCCTGGTGTTCCACTTGCATATCTACGTATTGTGTTGTACGGTTCATTAATCCTTTAAAAAGTTTTCCTTCTGTGATTTTCGTGCTCCCTTCTGCAGAAGTGTCCAAATAAAACAACATGGTAAACGTATTACATATTATAGTCAATACCATTGTAACGTGTCTGACGTCAGTCAGCATGCCAGTTAAAAGGATCATCGTAATCCTCCGCTGATGCCCGGTGAAGGACGAGGGTCGACAAGAATAACTAATTCCTGGTTTAAACACGGGTTATTATGGTTGAAGGTACTATGAATTTCATTACGACATCCTTAATTACATTTCTTACGCTAATATGAATCTGATTTAATTAGACCCGTAAATTACCGATAAACCAACAAAACTTCTGGATGTATAATATGTATTAGGTTTAATAGATCGATGTTCTCGGGTCAAATATGATAATTTATGAGGTTTCTATATCTATAAGCAGCATTCCACACCGTTGCGGTTTATGATATTGGGTTCCGTAAAAGGTGTAAAATAAAAGCTTCGCGCGGTTCAATGTTGCGGAACGAGCAAAGTACGAGGTTGAAATTGCCCTGCCGCTGGTATCCTCCTTTACGAGCGAAGCCCGGTGTACCGGCAAGCTGTAAATATGGTTGGAATAGCAGATACATAGACAACATGAGCCATACGCCCAGACTATAGACCTCCACGCAACGTAAGAACTCGCATGTCTGACAAACGGAATCCTACGTAGAAGTAGGACCTAAAGACTAGTTGGGCTTCATTCGGTCCTTAATAAATGATAAAAAGGGTCGAAGAACGAAAACGAATACAGAGTAACAGTTTCATGAAACTAGTGAGTACAAATTGAACGTGACTCATAACATGGGAGGGCGTAAACTATTGATTTCGTTTTAATTACAATAGAACAGATGCAAAACATAATAGTGATCAAATCATGCCCCAGATTCTAAAAGTACCTAGGTATCTTCTTTTATAAACCCGTCGTTAAGTACTTCCTATAGTGAAGAAAAAGGCAAGATGCAGCATTACCAAATATATTGGTATAAGTGCAGGGTAGGTGGTATAGTATAGTATACCCGTGTAAACACAGTTTTATGTTTCTGAAGCAATTTATCTGTTTCTAACTTTCTAAGTAGTCCTTGTGATTTATGAATTATATCCAAACCACTCCGATCTATATAACTTCGTTATAATATGTATGATTTACTCGAATAACAGTATTATACCTTTTTCCTTTCCCACAATTTTCTCCTTTTATGGTCACAACAAAACAAAGTGTTATTGTAAAAGTACCTATTTGCTGTTTAATCTGCGGTTAGTAAGTAAGTGTTTGCAAGCTTCGCTACAAGCAGGATCCATTCTTCTCTTGGGTTTTGTATCTATTTTTTTTTTCTCTTTCTTCTTTACTATAATTGAGAAGTATGAATTTTTTTATTTTTTAGGGTTAATTTTTCGAAAAATTTATTGCCAACTTTGATTCTGTCACGAGTAGGTAAAACATATTTAAAAATATTGTAACATATTATGTGTATGTGTTCTCGACGCAGTCCCGTGAGTCAGCGCGTCTGATACGTACCCAGCTCGTGGTATTTCCACTTGGCTAGCTTCTACGACGTCGCCGCAGCCCGCATCCCAGCACTGTCATCATTACGACATGCTTGCATTTAAACACGCTTCTCAGCCTACGAGTAATCGGCTATATAAGCTGTTGAGACCGAGAGCTATATCTGCAGATCGTATAAGATTATATTGATACTTTAATATTAATAGGTGTTCCAATTTCAAACTCTATATGCAGATCCTATCTGGAGTTTGGGACAGTACAAAACAGGATATTGGCTGAACAGTTTCATACATCACAAGGTCTAATAATGTTATGCAACGGAGGCGTGGTAGATTGAAAGCAAAATAGAATGTTGGTAGGCAATAACTCAATAAGTCATTACCGCATGTATTTCGGTTTCCATTTCCCTCAACATGAGCATCACATCCAGGAATAACGCGTATTCGCATAATGTTCACGCCTACGTAGGCTGCTTAATTGAATGTCAATCAATGCGGAGAATGTTTGACGCTCGATGCTCGGACACTCCGGTACATGTCACGAAACGCCAGCAAGGGAGAACTAATCATGAGTTGGTCAGCTCGTATTTACGTTACACTCAAACGAGTTTAGAACACTATACCTTATACCAAATATTTTCCGCGTGTTTTGTTTTCTACAATTTGAACTAAAGAAACAACACGTACCCACTGAAAACAAACGCAATTCTAAAACGAAACAATTCACACTCAAACCAAACAACACCCGTTCCCGACCAGAATCAGCAACAACAATTAATCGTGTAGTATCAACAAACAAGCGAGTTCGCGACCACAAGGATAGCTTGCAGTTAAACAACGAACAACAAACAGTAGGTAGCTACTAGCGACTGTTGGGTAGGAATGGGGTCGAAGCCCCGCGAGGAAGCGTTGCGCAGGCACAGGATGCGCTGTGTTGCTTTATTAGCCATCGGATGATGCGCACATGCGGATACGCACTGTGAACCGGCAAAAATATACAACAGCTCTATTTTCCTACTGAAAAATACTGCACAGGTGCAAACGACACTGTAGGAGCCCGTACAACCTAAATAGCCACACTTCGATTTACATTTGCAAAGGACTGCATTTCTCTAAATCCCTACTTTCAAACTGCAGTTCGTTTTAAACGGTTCGGTAGTTCTGGCGCCAACTTGTCTCAACCATTCAATACTGCTGAATCGTCTCGCGCCATACATTATGCTTTTCTGAGAACTTTATTGCCGGATATTCTATGTAAAGATTGCGGAGGCGGATCAAAAGGCAACGTTATTTTTTCGACTTCACAATTTAGTTCAACCTGGCGTCTTGTTTAAAGTCTGATGCAACGGAGCCCGGCTTTCCTTATTACCGTTCCAAATTATATTGTATCCCGTGCTAGAGTAATGGTGAAGTAAATCATGATTAACTGCCGGCTCGGGAACGGCTCGGTTTATGGCTCAGCCAATACTTTCCAGACGATCTCGTTGCTGGTTAATTCTAACGGGCATTCCTCTCGCTCAGTTTAAAATATATGTTTCGCTTCGTAGAAATGACAAAGTGTGGAAATGTGATTTGGAACCGCTTGAAATATTTTAGAAACACACGATACAAACAAAACGAAACAAATGATGCTTTTATATACAGTATAAATTATAATCGCGAGAAATCGCATATATGTAAACTAACGAAATGGTTAGTGCGACGCGAAAGCAGTGCTCAATCAATACAATAATATTTGATCTACAGTTCAAAAGAAACAAAAGATGAGTAATGAAAAAATCGATGATTAAAATTACATCGTGTCAACATCTGCCTAGCCTTTTCCCAACTCCGTTGGGGTCGGCTTCCAGTCTAACCGGATGCAGCTGAATACCAGTATTTTACATGGAGCGACTGCCTATCTGACCTCCACAACCCAGTTACTGGGTAATACGATACCCTTTGGTAAGACTGGTTGTCAGACTTCTAGGCTTCTGACGACCCGTAACGATTGTCAAAGATCCACGAATGACCGCCGGGACCAACGGCTTAACATGCTTTCCGAGGCACGGAGGGATCTTGGTATGTGAAGATGGTCACCCATCCACGAACCAACCGCGGCAAACGTAGCTTAACCTGATCGGTTGACCCGTGCGGCTGACTTAGCCACAAGCCCCTCTCGTCGTGTCAACAACTATAACAAGTCTGTATAACACGATTTGTATCACCACCGCGGGCCGCTGTCGTGACAGGGTGGTAATTACATTGTTCAAGCATAAATAACCATGTTTCACATGCACCGTCACAGTGCGAGCCCAGATTATGTGTGACGTGTGTTGCAGTGATGTCAGTGTCAACGAGGATATGGCATGGAGCCAGCACTCCTCGCGCTTCCGATCACGTGAGGCCACGCCGTGTCAAGTTGTACGTAGGATCGTCGTTTGCATTTCAAATCAAAGAATGCCATTATTATAGGAATAAAACTGTCTTCTAACAGTTTACAAATCTAATTGAAATAATGAGCCTTTCATTTCAGTTGATTTATAGATTTGATTATGTATAACGTCCTTACATGCCAATTTACAGCTTTCAATACGCTTGTACCTGATATTAATAGCCAGAAACGAAATTAATCAACTTAACACTTGCTAATACATTTAAATTCGTAATCGGATCAAAGAGAACCACAACAATTACACGTTTATTAGCAGCAGTTCTCCACGATGACGTCGTCTAAGTAAACAGATGAGTGAGCTCTGATATCACCATCTCATCTAGGTACTTTTGTTTTATCCGCCAACACAGCAAAATGAGGCAATATGCCAATTGGTCGCATCATTGAGGTGATTCCCGAATTTTCTTCATCATTTATTGTTTTAACACATTTTTGTTTCATGAGTGTGCACTTGATTGTAGTCTTATTATTTGAAAGAGCAGTTTGTAATGAATCATAAAACCTTGAACGTAATAACTATAAATTTATAATATTTCAGCAGGCATTTAGAATTTGATCGCGAAAACTAAACTTCTAAGCTCCTGATATTTGCCCGCACCGGATTAATCTAAACTTAGATAACTGCTCCACGAGCCCTTAGATACTGATAACCAATGAGTCTGACACTGATGCTGCATCCACAATGCTAAAATAATTACTCATATAAATTCCCGATAATTTACCGACGCTCTAGTATGACATTAAGTAATTACTGTCAACAAACTTCCTAATAGAATGCACGATAGTGTAATTGATCTACGATTGTTTATAGCAGTGTTTACAAACTTCTGCATTCACCTTTGAACCTGAAGCCGTAACTCTCGAACCAAACTGATTAAAACGTACACAATTTATTTTAGTCTTGTCTCGAAAACCGTAGAGCAATCGATTTACTCAACTGTTCGGTTAAATTCGTAATTTTGTAGTCTTACTTAATATTATACAAATGGGGCAAGTTACGTAAAAGTTATCCAACAGAAAAACAGCTCAACATTAATCTGTATTGTCTAGAGTTGAAACGAGATACTCGAACAAAAGTGGTACTGTTACAATATTTGCGAATGTAACCGCGAAATAACGAATTCGTGGAAAGAGGCACTTCGCGTGTGGGTCCTTTCACCTTTGGTAAGGAGCGGCGTGACGGCCTTGCTCGACCTTGCGGCGCTGGCGAATCAGGTGCTCCGGGGAGATGCGTTGGCGCACTGCAAAGGATGCACGATGACTGGTAGCCATTTTGCAAAATAATTTTATAATTCCTGTTTCTTGTCATTAATTTGGGTGTAGGATGAACTCAATATCTTCTTACACCTGTTGTGTTCTTACACCAAAAGTCTTCGATGATTTACAGAGAAATGAGAAAACATATTTTCATAATAAACTCATCAATCGAACTAATGTAATGTTGTGAACTAACGAATGGCCTGTAATCAAACAAAAGTTTGGATTGCAGCATAAATGATAAACATTTATAAATGAATCAGAGGGTCCCACGCTTGGCTAAAATATCTGTTGGCGCTGAGTTTGTCATTGTCTATTTATAGCGAGGCGGGCCAGGCCGGGCAGGGTTCCCACCTGTCACTTTCATTTCACACATCTTACGATGTTATTTCCTACAGGAAGATGTCATAAAACGAGTCAAAATAATTATGTTTATAGGTATCTGTTTGATGCAGTTTTAGAATTTTATTTCCTCCAGGAAAATGCTACTCGTAATTAAAAATACACGTTTATTTTTGGTTTTGTATTATTAGCGATGACAATTTTAAGTGCTTGTTGGTTGATTCACGAGGTTTTGTTTGGTATGGCGATAGCCATGCCATTAGTGTGGAATGCTCTGTCCAACTGTCTATTAAAATATTTATTTTCCGTATAGCTGCAGGGATAAGGAAAAAAACTACATATTCTAGATGATATTTTCTATAGGTGTGCAAGGGTTTCGCAAAACTCCCTTTATCGTTTAAATGAGGAAAATATGCCAATTACTTATTGTCGTCATTATATCGATAGCACAGGACTCCCCTAGAACTTTGCAAATTGTAACACAACATTTTAATGTACAAGCGTTCATTCGAGTTCTTTATCCTAATGTGAGTTTTTTTTTCATATTTTAGGAGAACCAGGATTACATACTTATTTAAATATCAACAGCAGGCTTAGCATGATGCTTTCTATTTCTACGAAGAATAGACATAGCTTTTCTATACAAAGTAACATTTTGTTTCTCCATTTTTGACATCGCACCGTAGAAATCTTCTACAATCTGTCATTTTGTCTTTCGTTTCTAACGATCTTTGTCTAGGTCCTTTTTTATGTAGACTATTTCAGAAGAAAGTTTTCTATCCCAAACTGTCAAAATTACATTGACAACTGACATTTTGTAATCGCCATCGCCATGCTAAAGACATTAGAAAACTTTCTACTCGACGGCCACAAAGTATACATATACGGTTATCTACAAAATCATGATTTTACAGGAGAGCGTTTTGAACGCAAAACTGTGATAATTAATGGAAGAACAAAGCTATCTCCTCCTATATATCAGTAAAACATGAGAATCAAACAGAAAAAAAAACTATGACAAAACAAAGAACTATGTAAAAATGAATTTTGTAAAAAAGTGCAGTTGACTCTTTCTAATTCGCTGCCGTCGTACTGTCTACATGGAACGTCATCTTTGTCTATTCTTCCGTCGACAAAACCCGTTTCTATGGTGGTCATGCTACGCGTGCATGTGGCCCATCCTCGCGAAATAAGCCCACGGTCACCTGTTACGACACCCACGTGAATTGAAGGGGTGAACTCTAAGCCGATGACAACACTGTAAATAACGTCACTACTTATATAAATAACTATTACATACAAAGGATTATGATTATACCACAGGCAAGGAAGCCTTAAAGAACCGTGCAAATATTTCGCAATGAGAGACATGACCCTAAGCATACAAAAGCATCGTCCTTCGCTCATCCAATTCATCAGAGGAGCTGTGTATTAATTATCCCGACGTACCCACGTGCTGCCTACATGTCATGCCAAGATCAGAACAACACAATATGTAGCCACTAAATAGTATCGCAAACATACAGCGTTAGCTTGGAGCTTTTTCATAAATGTTTTGAGGTCAGCTTCTAATGCTTCTATGGTCTTACACATCCACACGCAACTCTGCATTTTAACATTTAACGGTGTCAGCCTAGTTGCCAAGGTTTTGGAAACTTTCCGTGATTGCTCCTGGACATGAAACTGAGGGCATAAGCTCAGTCCTCATGTTTCCATTAGTCCGGAGACCAGTTTGTTTCAGTTGGCACCGCGTGCCTGAGGAACGTAACGCCGAGCGCCAATGTCAGGCCCTTAAATCCAATTATCTACTTCCTCCTTATAATATAATGCGTAGTGTACTGTAATATTATGTTCATTATTGTTCAAGGCAAGTTTAATAATATCCATAAAATATATTAGCTCATTTGATATGATAAGTTCAATCAAATTCATGTTTTCGTCGAAACTTATTTTATTACCTTAAGGCGAATGGGTAGTTGTAGCCCGCGAAATTCAATTTTTCTTACGTTTTTTGCAATTTTCAGGTCAGTGTCAGGTTGTATCTTGATGAAAATTTGATTCGCGACTATAACAGGTACGTATTCACAGAATTATAATCATCAGAATCATTAATACATCTGTTTAAGTTAGATTTCTACCACCAACACTTTTCCATACGAGATTTGTTCTTAACGGTAGAAATCTAACTTAGGAAGATGTATTAATGATTCTAATTATTATAATTCTGTAAATACGTACCTGTTATTGTCGCGAATCATATTTTGATCAAGATACAACCTGACACTGACCTGAAAATTGCAAAAAACGTAAGAAAAATTGAATTTCGCGGGCTACAACTACGCATTCACCTTAAAGGAAAAAGTGTACGTTTAGGTCTTTGAACAACGAAAAAAGAAAAATCAAATCCTATATCATTTGCAAAGAAATTTAGGAGGCAAACAACGTTTTTTAAGAAACGCGACACGTTATTTAAGTAAAAAGAGCTAACTCGGCTGCGAGTGCCGGAAATGGGGACGTTGGATGGAACTTCAAAAGCGTGGAGTAGAGAGTGGCGGCGTGGTGGTGGGCGGCAGGGGGCGACTCCGCAGCGTCATTGTCCAGCCGCGTGCAAGGTCAGCGCTTGACCCAGCGGTCGTTGACAACAATACGAATGACACTAATAGTTCACATATTTTACGTTTAAATAATGAACTGGACTAGTTCTCGATTCTTATCTGATCCTTCATCATGTGAACCAATATAATAATACCTATATTATATTCGTTAAGTTATTTAAGAAACCATTTACATCGTAATCGCGGTAAAGTAAGGTAGTGATTTTCCTAGAATTACGCATCGAACAGGAAAATCCGTAGCTTTTTCTGCAAGTTCGACAAGAAAATTACATGCTCTGCGAAACGCAATGTATTGAGAAAAATGTATAGCGATTCTGAGAACTCATTCGAGTAAACAGCGTTGGCGAAGCGTAAACGTACTTAATCCGCTTCTGACATTAACGATTGGCGTTTCTTTTAAACTTGTACCTCAAGAACTATTAGTAAATCTTGTTTCTCTTCGTTTGTAAAGTAACGTTGCAATTATTATTACCAGAAATATATGTTCATTGTTCAACGTCATGCTATGTTACCCTGCCAATACTGAAACCATATATCGATGAGAAGTGAACAGCTATACTTCTTCACCAAATATTTAGATGAGCTTGCAGACAATAACATAGGTAAACTAAATCGGGAAATTTTTCCAGAGAAGTTTACTGAACCCTCGCAAATCTACATATATTCTAAGACAAACAATGAGTTCATTTCCAAGGAAATTGAGAATAGACGACTATCATTTTGTAATATGTTCGTCGACACTTCGACAGCAAGCTGACCTCAAATGGAAATGACAGAATATTGCACGGAATTAATATCGAACCATTTCGTTGAATGAGGACACTGGTTCATTAGATACTAATAACAATGTATCACCATTTAAAACTGTTTCTCTCTAAACACATTAACATAATTAGGAATTGTAAAATTATGATTTACAAGCTGTTCGGGACAAATATTGCGGCAACTATGAACAGATATGGTTGTGAACGAAATGTGTGTTTTATCTGAAGGTACGCGAGTAGTGATAGAAACAGGCAAGTGAACTTAACAGACATAACAGTTTGCTTCCCAGGCCAGGATAACGTAAACACAATTAGTAGCGAGTAAACAGAAATGGCGTTCGCTCTAAACGTTTATACGCGCTGTTGCCCCCGCGGATTGCGTCTGGATTGAACCTGAGACACTCAACCTTCTTAGTTATTTTTTTTGAAGTGAAAACTTCTTTAGCGGCGTTGCACACTTTTTGTGATGGGTAAAAAATGTTAAACTCGCGTCAGGGCATCGCGTCAGGACACGTGACCGTCAGGAGAGATTCCCCCCCCCCTCTCTTTTTACGGCGGCGCCAACCGAAGTGAACCAAGTGAGACACGATAATGGATGGATGGATGGATGGTTGGATGGTGAAGGTGACGGTGACGGTGACGGTGACGGCTCGACCGTCTGTGTAGTAGCCACACTGCTGTGTATTCGTAAAATTCGTGTATATAAAGTGTTTCAAAAAATGGAAATTGAACAAAGTGCATCGATTAATGAAAAAAGTGACGCAGAAATAGTGAAAAAAACTTAGTTATATTAATTCAATTAATAATTGATTTATTTCAACGTTAATATTCAAGTTTTCACTTCTGCCGGCACTCCCGGAGTGCAACCCGTCTTTTTTTTATTTCCCAGAGCACAGGAAGATACGCAATCCTCTTGCTACGTTAAGTTTTTTTACTCCATTTGCCCCGTCTTGTGACTTCGTCTGAACAACATACCTATTACGTTTCTAGTTTCATAGGAATGCTCAGTGCGCTATTCAGAAAAGCCTTACTTCAGCTTCACTGATTACTTTGTCGGAGTTAAGCCTAGGGATAAAGATCCCTAAGGGATTATACTAATAGGAGTGCCATTGCTTGTACACAAACTTTATGATCTCTGTTATATCTGTGTAATTACAGCTTACAAGATCAACAACGTTAATTAAAAGGTTCTTGTTACTCGTCTTTGCTTATGATTTATTCTTTGATTTTTCTCGGTCTTCTTGTTACCGTGGCCTTTACGTCATGTTGTTAGCTATCACGGTTATCTCATTGCTATCCTGTAGGTATTTTAGTGGAAATAAGCCTTCGATTCGTTTTCTACTTAAGTTTAGATTTTTTTTGGCGGCTTGGCGAGCATTTATATAAGCCTTGGGTACAATTTATTTCCTGTAGTGTCGAAAGTTGGTATGCTTTTCAATAATTCACACCACTTTTAACTACTCTAGTGCACGGCTCACACACATATACATAGATGGCAGCAAAGTAGAAACGGACATCTACAATTTTGCGAAAATGTTTTTTTTACAAAAATGAGCTTATTTCAACATTTTCAACCCTATCTACAAGTCTGTATTAAAATTATTTCAAATTTCATAATAATTAAGAAAATCTGCCACGTAAATAAGGACAATTTTTAATTAATTATTACTAAATCAGCTATCCTGTAAAATTGTGATTTTGTACATGTCCGTTTCTACTTTGCTGCCATCGATATTTCCACTATGTATATTATTATGTACCTATCTACAATACTTAGTTTAATTTTATGAATGACTTTATTGTTAATGTTGTTCATTCAATATAGTGGATGTGTTATTAATACAAAGCGGACATTACTGCTTATTATGAGGGCTGCGTCGTCCATTGATCGTCGCCGTTCGGTTCAATGAGTTGAGCGGTGGAAAGCGGGGAAGGACCACCAAGTACGTACATAGGTGCAGAAGTGCATTACATATTAATTAAGATACCTATTCATTACATAACGATAGTAAGCTACCAACAACCTGCTGGGGAGTTTGTTGCACCACTTCTTCCCAGCGAAAGCACTAGGAAGTAGTGCAGGGAGGACGTTTTAGGGGAATGTCTTATGTAATTTTGACGTTCGAAAAGTGCTGATTCTCAGCCTAATTTGAATGTCAGTTCAAAAACTATAACCCGACTACTGAAAAATCACGCTCTAAAAAGTATGAAACAAGAAAATATTCTCATTTGAAATCGTTATGTCCAAACTATTCAATAAAGCAATAAAGAATTAAGTATTGAGTATTCAATATTTGTCGTCTATTAAATAATCAACTTACATGTAATTTATATTTTAATGTATTTAATACATATTCATAGTGATGGTCAGAGGATAGCCGTGGCCGTATGGCACTTTGCCTTTATGATCGCTGTTAGAATGTGTTGTTTTGTTAGGGCTTAGTCAACACTAGTAGTAGTTACAAAAACGTATTCCTGCATGCAGTTTTATTGGAACTGGCAGGGAATCTTGGATCGAACCAATGTTTACTTAACCCTATTATATTAAGGCGTTATGGAGCGCTCTGTACATTTATTGTCCATCTAAAATTTATTAGGCTACAATTTATGAGAGCGGCGTAGAATTGTGATGTCATAAACGACAGACTTGTTTGCGTCGCAAGCTCGTATCCAATCAAGTCCTATAACGAGTTCTGTATACATGGACCCGCAGGCGTACGGCGTCAAAAAAGTAAAATACACCTTTAAAAAACGAGTGTGATGATGACTCGATCAACCATTAGGTAAGTAACGTGAGAATTAGGATTTCCCACGAGGACCGCACCTCAACTTTATTGCATAAACATAGTTTATCATAACATTATTAGTAAGTAACATCTCCTTTGCTCCAGACATTGAAAGACTTGCTAAGATTTCGTACACGAGTTAGTACTGTGTAATAATATGAATATTCAGACTACAAACTCTTTTGACTAGCACTAGAAGATAGTGTTCTGTTAGGCATAGGTTGTACGCAACCCAGACGCGGGTGAATGGCCGGAGGTCGGCGTCTTTAATGCAATCAACCTACCCCAGCCTCCGGCTATGGCGGCGCTTCTCTCACCGAACTGATCATTAAAGTCCATGTTTACGCGAAATATTTACAAACCCTGTCCGACGCGGCGGTGAACGATTTATTTTAATTATTTAAGCCATCAGCTATCCACCGCACGGGCGTGTTTTCATTTCATCATTTCACGCGGAAAATTGCTGAGCGAAAACCAAGTAAAACAATATCAGACACAAAAGGAGACATTAATTATTATTTCATTGTCAATAGACACCAGCTGAGTGTACACAATGGTCAATTTCCATTGGTTTATAATCTGAAGGCTACGCAATAAGTGTTCTTTGGCGACAGACGTCGTTAGAGCGAGCGCGCAAGATCACGAGACTAGCCATTAATTGAGGGGACGAGCAGAACCTACAATTGATTGCTTTATAGCACGGATACTATCAACTAGATCGTGCAGTACTTTCTAGAACTGACAGGACTAGCCAACAACAAGCGAATCATGTTATTTATGTTGCTCTTTGATTAAATAAATTCTATATTAAACCAGCATGTGTTTTTGTGTACTTTTCTTTGAAAACAAACTAAAATTGTGCAATTTAGGTTAGCAAAGTAATCAACAGGGAATGGCCTAACTTCAAAAACATGAATAATAAAAATAACCAGGATCTGTTAAGGAGGACATGATTGTGCAGACAGATGAGTGGCGCGTCTCAAGTTCAACAGTCAGACGGTGGCAGGGCAGGCACCGCGAGTGGCTGGCTGTGGCGGGGCGTTCACTTGCGGCTTGCACGAATTTGATGCGAGCGTCGACCCCGCCACTACACGCAAATTAGGCTTATCAGCTATTGCGGCCAGAGAGCCACAGCCTTGCCTTTGTCTCAAAATTACAGTAGGAAGTGATAAATCTCAATTTGCACCGATCCATGTTTCTTTTTACTACGAACGTTGTTTCGAACGAATTAGGGTTAATTGGTGCAATCAAACTTTGATCAAAGTTGTTTGTACTACGGGTAAGCCAAACAATCTCCGTTCTGAGAACAAGAAAAGCGATTAGGCTCGAAAAACATTACTACCTATTGACGTGTTTGTGTAAGTGTCGTGGCGCCCGCGGCGGGGATGGCGCCACTGTGCGGAAAGTTCACATAATAAATGGGATACATGCATAAACAGACGCGTCATGTCGAAGTCTCTGTCGTCGAGCTACGTAATGTGTGAAAATGTCTTGAAAATACAAAACATACAGAACTGACATCACCTACCTACGCAAAGTACGCAACCTTTACACATACATCATATCCGAAACTCCAAGCGGTTTACAAATACTTTAGAAATGTTTACAAACAATAATTCCGAACTCAACCCTCGCACTCGTATTAATCACGCGAACACCAGCGGCGGAGAGCTTCGCCGTTTAATTTGCACATAATTTGGGTTGGTGGGCGTCGCACCGCACCTGTCTCCCGGCGTCCGTTCCATTTCCGTGGAGCATTCAAACGTGAGATTCCGGCGCCGCCAGACTCGCTTCCTTCCGGTCACAACATCCAGGGACAAAACATTCAAAATCTACATCGAATGATTTAATTTCAAAGCTCAGTATAACAGATAAGCAGCGAGCGAGCCCACCTAGTCTTGTGAAACGTTGGATATCGAATCGATGTGCCTTGTACAGCGACTTGACGTAAGCATTCACGACAACACACATATGATAACGTATTTGTTTGGCTGTGCATCAAAATAATTTATACAATAAAACACTAAGGGCGCATTCCGCCAAACTTTTATACCTAGAATAAGTCTTATCCCGAGAATAAATTTTGAATTTTTGACAGTTCTTCCATACTAGAATTGCCAGACGTCAATTTTATTCCACGATTAAAAGATATCTAACTTTGGTAAAATCAGCCCTAAGTAAACATCGGATTGATGTAAATTAGTCTTTGATTGACGAATTAAAAATAAAGTCTACATGAAACTCCAATTTCTTATTACTCAGTACTCAGTAGGTACTAACTTTTTTTATCATTTACAGTATGGTATGATATATCGTTCTATGTATAATAAGCTTATACAGGGCGTTAATCTGCTTTTTAAAAGACACACCGGTGGCCATTCATCATAACTAGGCGACATTACAATCGTGCGTTATGCACGTACGTACGCATACAGGGCTCACGCCACGTAGCACGCACGTGTGTTGTCTCAAGAGGCCTTTAATACTATTCATATGGGCGTCCTAGGAAACTGGACGCATACATTAATTCGCTATCGGTCGGCGTTTTACTTTTATTTTTATTATGGATTCCGCCCGCCGTTATATCGAGCTATCAGTTTATTATGTCGTCGATAACAACATCCGTCAAGTTCAATGTGCACTTTAATAATTTAACTAACCACAAATATGAACCATTGAAAACAGATTTAAATCTTAAATACATGCCATTTTCCTTGTTAGTGCATGTTTTCCTTATTAGTATTTACATTTTAAGTTTTTTTAAAACAGAAAATACATATAACAAATGCAAATATCAGTAATCTAATAAAATAGGTATAGATGTAAAACCAAACGAACGGAATCTAAGTGGGCGTACATAAAAAACACGTTATAAATATCAGTACCAAACAGCTCTCATTTAATAAGTGACACATCCTCCATACGACAGATTTATCTCTCTATCATGCCCCGATGGCCGTGTGTTGAAAAAACTCCTAGGTGCGCGATGCAGATGCAGCGGAAGTTGTCCAAAATAGCCGGGTAACGAATGCGGACCGGTGCACGAGTTGGAGGACTCGGTTTGATCTCCTTTGCTTTTGTACCTTAGATTGATAGCCAACAACCCGCCTATTAACTTATTAAAAGTTTGTTTTATTAAAGATCGTTCACATTTGTTTGTTTGGTTTCATTCTGGGTCTCAATCTTATTGGTAAAATATTCTAGAGGCAAGCGCTCCATCAAAAACTTGTTCAAATTAATGCATACACATGCACGTTTGGCGTGCTAAATAATGTAAATTGATCAAGTACTAATTCTGTGAACTGAGCATACTTGAGTATCTAATACACTTATCATAAGTATCCGATCAGCAGTAAAAGTCGATAACAATAATGAATCATCAACATCAGCAATTAAAACATATCCACTTGAAGAAACGTAAACACTTGTGCGGCTTGTGCCCCAAGTTTGGTTCTCTTCAATTTGGCTGCGATTAATTTTCTCGTCACCACAGATAAGTTGCGAACTTCCTCCATTTTTATAAACTTCTAGACAGTCTTCTGCCAATAAAAGTGCTTTTAGACAGTTGGGCAGTGAGCTGAACTAAGGAATTAAGAATCAATGGAGCGTGTGCGTCTATAAATGCAGTGAGCTGAGTCGTGTCTTGCAGTTGTCAGTAAGTACCGTTCGTACGTGTTCGAATGGTCGCAGGTCTCGGAGTCGACGACCTTTCATGTTTCCTGTTTGTCTTGTTTATTTACTTGTGCTATTAGGTAATACGTGCTCATAGGAAAACTAGTTTATCATAATAAGTTATTTTTATTATGAGGTCAACTGGATTACAAAATATTGTTAACTAGTACGGCCTGACAGGCAGTCATGTACGCGTGCGAATTTATCCTGGTTGCGTTGGACAATTGAATTATCGACATGAATAGACGGGTGTAGTTTTTAGTTGATTTTTAATTTCGTAATTGTTCCTGTTCCACGATGAAGAGTACTTAACTCTACAGTCAATGTGAATCTGTAATCCTCTAATGATCACAATGGAATTATCACTTCAACATCCAAATCGGAGCATTCAATAGTCAATTAAGAGTGAACCGCCGGCTGGTCATCCAAGCATCCACCGTGACATGGCGCGGTGACGGGCTCAAATGGATGACGTCACGTGCTCATTATCTGCGGCTTATCGTCACCATGTGTGACTGGTTCGCGGTTTATCCTACATAATACTGTTGGCTCTATGTTTATACGTGACGTCGCGTTGATCTTTCACTTTGATTGGATGGCTGTGTATTGATCGACCGGGTTGTATATGGTGCAATATCCTGAAAAAGCCATATTCGGCAACCCCGTCTAAACATGACGAAAATTCGAATTCCTTCCCAACGGTTTTTTCACCATAATTATGCTTCCTCCTGCTTCAAAAGGTAGTCGTGAATATGCAAGCGGTGCATAACAAGTAAGTGACTTTTCATTTGGTTTACAACGTCGAATTGCTTCGCCGATAACTGGTCAATATTCATTGTAAAAGCTGTGCAGCGGAAACATAAAGCTATAAACGTGAAACTGCCCGTTAAGTTAGTTTTCACATTCAACCAGCCACAAAGAGACTGTCACTTAGAAATTGTACAGTACTATAAAATAATATTCAACTGCGTGCTATTCCACAAGCACAGTCTTAACGAATATCAAATTACAAGCTTGTCTGGAAGCAGACTCTCACAAGACTTGAGAACGGCAAGTATATCCATATGCAGTAGGTCTGATTTTATTTTACCGTCCGGTCTCTGCGGCCAGACTACGCATAAATACGTAATATCGACACAGGTTTATAATGTAAAAGTGGCGTCGTGTTCGGGAGAAAAAGAAAGAAAACAACGAAAAGGTCCGGTCGAACCGGTGCGGTCCGGCAATCCCTGGCTACGCGCCGCCACGCATCCACGATGACATCTGTAGATGTAGCTATGTGATAGGTTCACTCGATCAAGCAGCAAAGTGAATGGTTGAAAATCTCATCCTTTTCGACCCCTCAAAAGCCCACCCACCGTCCACAACGAGCGGCGCAAGCACTTCACTTCCCACCTGCCTCACAGACCAGTTTTATGAAGCAAACGTAATTCTGTTATCGTGTGATCGCATCGGACGATATATTTTTTCGTATTCTGTAACAGCTTTGTAAAGTCGTTCGCGGAGTTATTGCCAATAACTCCCCGGCCTGGTAACTGCTGAGCACTCGCATTCAAACTTTGCTGCGAATGAGAGATATATTTCGTTTTCTAATCACAGGAAAAGATTTAGCAAAACCAAGCGAAGCATCTATCGTATGAAGTTACTTCAATATTGATCAAAGAAAAGAATTCAGGATGATACTCAGACGTGATTTATTTCCTGTGCTTTGAGTCTATTAAAATCTGTCCCAATTTCGATTACGACAAACCAAAAAGATCTCTTTATTTAACCTTGCGCAATATTAAAAATAAACGAAGTTAATATTAATATCAGACAGATCAAAAGAGCAGTAAACAGTAAACGGGAAGTTATTGTGCGAGAGTGTATCAGAGAGAATGTTTCGCCGACGATTGGGCAAGCGGTGGCAATGATGGAGTTGCCAAACGGTGGCATCAGTTGCGTCACGAGAATTAGTGCACGATGCGAGTGCGACTGGCAATCACGTCGCGAACAATAATCATCCAGCACACTAATGGAACTGTAATCGTTATATATTAGATCATAGCCGTGTAAGTTATATACACGTATTTTAATGGAATTCAGGAGTGGATTAACTTGAAATACGATTTACCTGATAATTTATTAAATTAAAAAATAAATTGATTGCGATTTATTTAATTAAGATGTAGCTTAAACATCATCATCTTAAAAAATAATAGCATTATCGTTTGTCAATCGGAACGATGAAGAATTCAAGGAGCGTTGATGTGTCAGAATGTTCTGCATCCGGTTCTGGTGAAACGAATGCTATTTTTAGTGTATTTCAACTTGAAACTTTTTTGCTCATCTGTTTAACAAGTATCCATCCCACACAAAAACTGCTCTCGTCTAAACACTGAGCTTGTGTACTTTTTGCGAACTTCAAAGCGCAGTGTTGACAGACGGTGCGCAGGCGCCGCGCCGAGGTCCTTCGCCGTTCAATGTAAGACTGTTTACTAAATACACGCATAGACCTGCTTATTATTTGAGAACAGAAGAAAAAATAAAAGATCTTCAGACGTTTTTTTTTAAGACAAGTATGTGAACGAAGCTCCCGTAGATATAGATGATACAGCTAAGCGAAGCAGTCTCAGCTCTCGATTCCTGAACCAACGCAGTCTACTTCACCGCAGTGATCCTTCTGCATGCAATTATTTTGAGCTTAAGTCTATTTTGATAAGGTCAGCGGGTTACACAGTAATGCTGTTAACTTGATGATAGATAAGGAAGGCCGCGTCTGGCCGGAATTGAGTTAATTTAGTTTACAAGTAGTTATCTAGGCTGCCTACTTGACGCTGCTGTAGGTTTTTGGTTACTTATAAAACGTTCTGAACGAAATTATCGATTGTCTTGAAAGCTTTAATGGTAACTATTGTTTTAAAGCGTATTACGTGAACAAGGTGTGTAAACAAATATATCATTCTTTGATGTAGAAACAGACGTGGATATTTAGGGCGAGCGTGGATATGTTCACGCATGGTCGACAATGGGTCGGCAGCGGAATGCCGTCGGACCGGGCGTCCATCAACCGCGGCCGCGAATACGTGTATACTGATTACTCTGATTTACACGCGTCTTTAGTGATACCAGATACGGGCTCGGCCAAGTAACATAAAACGCTTAAAGTACCGTCGATAGCCGCAATGTTATTACATAGTAAATGTAGTGGGCACTCGAGATAAATGTAGGTACCACAGAAATGTATTTCATATATCTATGTACCCTAGGTCTTGCAATTAAACTGTGTTGAGAAAAACATCAATTAAAAAACTGGTTCTAAATACAGATTTAGCTCGTATGCAGTAAACTAGTCGACGCGTGATTAATGGCCTAATACGACAACCGAACGAACCGCTTGGTTCCGTTCATGCAGTTCCTGCCACTGTCACGGGAGCGGGATAGGGCTTTTACCCAGTTGGCAGCCAGTAAAAATCACCGAAGCACACATTTATGGGGATTACAAGACCTAAACGCAAAAAACGCAAGTTTTAGAAGCACTAAAAGTGTTTTCTCAAACATGCTTGGAAATTTGAGCATTATTTTGACAACCTTCTTCGAGATAAATCGAAATTGCTGTACTGGCCAAATACATGCGAGCTGCGGCCGGCAAAAGTTGCATGAAAATCCATTTCTGTCGTGTTTTGCGGCCAAATAAATTACATAGTAAACTCATATCTGTCGTGTTATTTAAAAATTTAACTTGCATGAGTCCACCTTTACATACATACAAGTCAAGTTAAATAAAAGCTTTTAAAAATGGAACGATCTTTTACTCCGAAACATGGCAACCAAGGAGGTAACTTATCAAAGGTTTTATTTAAATTTCGAATTGGCTTGCAAATAGAAAGCTATTTATAGAAAAAAAAAACAAATGAACACTTTAAGGCTGGCCGCATACGTCCGGTTTCCTGATTCGGTTTCCGAATCAGGAATTCAGATTCGGAGATCACAACAACAACAACAATAATTCAACAAAAATCAACAACAAACAACAACAAAATTCAACAACAACAACAATAAACAACAATAATTCAACAACAATTTCAATTCATTTTTGTTTAAATTTTTTTTTATGCAACAAGTTAGAGCGCTAAAGAGAAGATTTTGTATGAAATGCGTGCATTCAGGGTCTCCGAATCTGAATTCCGAATCAGGAAACCGGAAGTATGCGGCCAGCCTAACGCGGGAAAAATTATTGTTGTTCGTCATTGTTTTCGAAAGTAATTATTGTATTTGACAAAAAATTTCTGCCTAGGTAGGTACTACCTACTTAGTTTTAATTTCCGCGCATTATTTGAGAAAAGTACTATACAAGCCTTGGCCACAACTAGGCATTGATGGACTTCGTATGTGTGCCTCGGCTTCCGAGTATACACCGTTACATTTTGATCGTTTTAATCCTTAAAAGGGGTCATTGTACTCATCATTATGAACAACTTTTACTATGGGACCAACCCTGACATCGTAAAAAAAAAAAATTGCTGATCCATACATTTATGTTCGCATAACTCGACATAATGTATGGATCAACTGATTTTTTTTTCACGATTTCAGGGTTGTTCCTATAGTAAAAGTTATTCATAATGATGAGTACAATGACCCCTTTTAAGGATTAAAACGATAAAAAAGGGTGTATAATAATTGCTTTATATTTTCCAGTAAATTACCAGCATTGTGTCATCGCGCTTCTCTTTCTTTCCTAAGAGACTTTTCTTTTTTTTTGAAGAATTTTCTTCAGTGAACTATAAACAGTATTTACGTCAGAGCACATTTGCGATTCTCTAAGAAAGGCCACTTTATTGCTTGTTTCTCTCTCTCGTTTACAGTCGCTGTGCCGGAGATGTTGTCGTGCACACATATTGTTAACGTTTCCACATTATATTGTTTATTGCACGAGTCATATTTGGCCTCTCGTGACGTAAGCAGCTTACCTTGTTGGTTTAGGATTGTGTGTAGTCGTCATTGTTTCACATTTGCACCGCTATATTTAGTGTTTGAGCAAGAAATTCGTATTGTGTAATAACTAAATTACTTTAATGAGCGTAGGATTAAGTGTAGATTGAAAAGTAAATACCAACTTGCGATAAAAACGTGTGTCAATGCACGTGCAGTCTGATATTGTCTGCTAAAAATAGATTACAGGCTCAGCAAGATTTCCTCAAAGACGTGTTTATCTTTGAGAGACTGTAGAAAACATGCGGTTTATGTCCGATTCCTTACACCTCTGATAGTGAAAACAGCTGGCTATCTGGTGAGATTGTATCGAATCGCTTAGCTAAGTTAGCATAACATTGCCGGCCGGCATGCGGAACGTGTGAGCTTTTTACTGAGAATCTGCAAGCACGCGCACTGCAGCAGTGAGAGCGAAGCTAATCCGACGCCGAGACATACTGGCAACAACACCAGCACACTGCCACAGTAGACAGATACGAACAGTACGGAAACTACGTACAAACGGTCGCAACGGCACACTCACACAGACGCGCGCATCTACGGTACTCCTAAGCGATGGTCGGGGTACTCTCAGTCACGGGTGCCGTGTTGGAACGAATAATCGTGTATTTAATTTATTCCTTGCGCCACGGATCGTCCATCTTTTTTATAAAAACTGTTTGAACTCGACTTCTTCAAAACCGGAGCTTTCCTTTTTTAAACTCCCAGCTGATCTTGAAATTGTAAGAATGATTTATTGTTATAATCGATATCGAATAATGGCTCGTGCGATCATGCACCGACGTGAATTTATTTGTAAATCAAAGATGGCAGCTGCTAACATTTTTTTCGTCATGGGTGTCGTAGGTAGTTAAAGAAGTTGCCAAAATCGTTAGTGAGGTCAAAATCTAAATCTAAGATGGCGGCTGTGAAATTTTTCTATTTATTTGTCATGGGTGTCGTTTTCATAGTTTTCGAGGGTGCTAAAGCCGATAGTGAGGTCAAAATCTAAATCCAAGATGGCGGCTGTGAAATTTCTCCATTTATTTGTCATGGGTGTCGTTTTCATAGTTTTCGAGGGTGCTAAAGCTTATAGTGAGGTCAAAATTTAAATCCAAGATGGCGGCTGTGAAATTTTTCCATTTATTTGTCATGGGTGTCGTTTTCATAGTTTTCGAGGGTGCTAAAGCCGATAGTGAGGTCAAAATCTAAATCCAAGATGGCGGCTGTGAAATTTTTCCATTTATTTGTCATGGGTGTCATTTTCATAGTTTTCGTGGGTGCTAAAACCGATAGTGAGGTTAAAATCTAAATTCAAGATGGCGGCTGTGAAATTTTTCCATTTATTTGTCATGGGGTGTCGTTTTCATAGTTTTCGAGGGTGCTAAAGGCGATAGTGAAGTCAAAATGCGCGTCGCTCGACCGATGCCTAGTTTAACCCTGCACCTTACCGTTTCAATTCGAGAATGGGTGTAATAGTAATTAAAGAAAACAATATTTAAAAAAATATATCTCTATTATTCGTAATTATAAATTATTTACTGAAAAATACTTTCGCCTGCTACATGTAAATTTTACAGTGTTCTCTTTTGTTCTCTTTTAAAACAAGAACGAAAAATTTCATTCAATACGCTCGACGCATTTTCAAAAAGTTGGACGGTCCGTGGTCTCTGTTTTATTAGTACAACTTTTATTGCGTTTTATTTGGTCTATATAAAAATTATTAAAAAAGTCCGCAATGGTCTGCGGATCATCACCACAATGTTTACCATCTATATTAATTTGATTGATTTCGCTTTTTGGCACATTACACATTGTTTTACTAATAACGTTCCAAGTAGCCCTACATTTGTTTTGAGCTGTATGGATAAAGTAATTATTCTGAGACTTTTTTGTCAGTTTTATAACACGTTGTAATCTACTCGCAAAATTTTTAAAATTGTTTTTTTTTTATGATATTTCGATTCTTACGATACTTCCATAATAATTGCTGTTTACGCATGCAGTATTTTTTTATTCCTGTTGTCTTCCACTTTGTTTTTGTTTAATACATTTATGAAGTCGCCACATAATATTATTTTCTTTTTACTGTAGCACTACTTCCCAAGTAGTCGGTTTAAAGTATCGAAAAATGTGATTTAACATAATTACGAAGAATAAAGATATTTTTTAAAAATATTGTTTTCTTTAATTACTATTACACCCATTCTCGAGTAGAAACGGTAAGGTGCAGCGTTAAACTAGGCATCGGTCGAGCGACGCGCATTTTGACTTCACTATCGGCTTTAGCACCCTCGAAAACTATGAAAAAGATATTCACGACGAAAATTTTGAATTTTTTCGCAGCCGCCATCTTGGATTTACGTTTTGACCAGAAGGAGGGAAAGATAATCAGTCAACTTCTAACCGCACACCACGTTAAAAACTTCGTTACAATAAAACACATCAATTTTACAGACATTAAGAGTGACAACCCTAACGCTCCAATGAGTCGTAGGTATTTATTTCAACAAATAGGCCTAGTTTCCATACTGTTCATATTTATACTGTGACACTGCCTTGCCCTGACAACAGCTTGTCAATGCGCCCTTCAAAATGATTCATTTCAATCTAACGTTATTACGTTCATACCAACTAACAAACATTAACAGCAGTTGCTGCTATCAGATTTATATTGCAATAATTTTTAATTTTCGCAACATTCGTTACGCCTCGGTTCTAAATAAACGAACACGAAAATTACTTCAATTATCAATTTTTAGCATTGAATTATTCTTCCGCGTTGTTCAATCGAATACATATTTGCAGCATTACTTTTTAATTAATGATTTTTCAGCTAATTTGGTAATACAAGCGAACCAATATAACAAGCGTATTTAATTTACTAGGTGCTCATGCTCAATGTATTAATGAATTTTACAGTGGTCTGATTAATAAATTAACACCTAAAAGCTGTTGATGTGGCACGCGAGTCTTTACGCCAGTGTGTATCGTGTTTGATCTGGTGGCACGGAAGTGGGAAGTGTCGATCCAGTCGGGGTGATCGATTAGCTACACTTGTACCAAGCACACGTAAGTACCAACTTAGTGTAAAGCCAGTTTATTTAATGTATGTACAAGTACTGGAAATTGCTTCAACAGCGAATTAAGAGCTTCCTATCTAAGATTAATGGCAAAAGGAAGCACTTAAATTGACGTTTGATTAAAACTTCACTTACTTTCAGAAAATATGAAAAGACTACAAATCGTAACTTTTGACTAAACTCTGAAAGAGTCGGCAGTAGGTCCAGTGACAACGAACTACGTAAGTACGTAGTTGTTTGTTTTCCCAACTTTCATTAATTAACGGGGCCCGATGGCAAATGGCGATGAACTAGAAATTATCTTCACGCTCTATAACTACAAACGAGTATGTTTGATTAACATCGTACCTACATTGTATTGAACAAGTTACCTAACCACCACAAGTGAACAACTTATGCTTATACGCTGTATTGATAAAAGGAAAAGTGTATGTAGAAGATCTATCAGTCCACATTCACCCACAGTACACCGCTCAGTTTTATAGCTTTACTCCAAGATAATTAATCTAGTCTGTTGAAGTCATTAAGATATACCACGACTCAGACTGAAACTTTAAAACTACCTAGAACCACGATATCAATGAACTCAGGTAAAAAGCGGCATTGAAATGCTCCGGAGGGTACAAGGAGAGGGGAGGGAGGGAAAAATTTCACTTTTCACGAGAGCGGCGAGTGGTCGCCGGTTACTTAACCACGCTAATGATTAATTAATAAGCACTAATGAGTGCGCGAGCGCACGCCGCTTCTACGTACACACGTGACGACAGTTAATGATTCTACTAGATAATGTTAGTGCATGGTTGATGGAGTTATATTCCTAGGAGAAGTACCTAATAGTTTATTGACAAAAGCTCAGTCAGCAATTATGAGCAAGTTATCCATATCCTTATTTAACACAATCTGTATTGTCAGGTAAGTGTGATTTGGTAAACGTTTAGAAGCACATGGTATGAGCGAACGCACGCAAATATGTAGAAACTTATCAGTATTCTAAGGTAGTAAATGCGTTTCCGTAAAGAATAAATTCAATAACCCCATGTATATCTTTATTCCGCCCGCATGTTCTGGAGTCGAACAAAATGCGTAAAACATTTTTTATACAGGACACGCATAATATGTGCCACTCAAATTATACCGCGTATAATACAAAGGAGACGTCCGAAAAACGGGAGCACAGCATTTCTGGAGATATTCTGATGGGCGTAAGAGAGTAAGGCAGGTGTACTATTATACTCCGACGGTTACTAATTAACAGTTTAAAATCAGGCCCACTACTAGCACTATGACTAATATTCTTTGAAACGTTGAGCTCGTAGATGCGGTATGCCCCAGGGCATTATACCGGGCCCGTCTCAGTACAGCTCTCTTATATAGAAACAAACTCTTGTGTAAGAGGTCGCTCCGCCAATACTATAAATTGATTCTCATGATCTTGTTACCTAGGCGAAGAGAAATTCTGACAATTTAATGGCAAGTTCTACTTTTATTGGATTCCGTCTTCCCTGAGGACGCACATATATTTCCTAAATCCAAATCCTATATAATTTTGAACACGAAATTTCATCGCTCAATACGAATTTCGGAGTAAGACCAAATCTGTTCTTGTTTAAACGTTTTACATTATGCATTTTCTTACATTTTTGACCTAAAGATCCAGAACTAGTACAGATTTACAACACTGCACATGTTTTCATTTCCTACGCACGTTCGATCGAATGTGGTCCAACAGTTACGCCAATTACCTCCACTTGCGACTCTACCACTCGTAATGATATAGAAACGTTATTACACTGATTGGAGTTATCAACGTGTCGTTAAAATACATATATCCACCGCATATAAAGTAACAAGCAACGACTTACAATATTTGCCTTATGTTAATTGAGTGGTTCCAATAGTCAAGATTCTTGAAACCACTTAATAAGCTATGCAGCTATCTAAATATTTTATCATAATTCTATATGCATATGAATGGTATCTGGCATATGTATAATTGAAGTAGGTTTTATTTTTGCATCTGTTGAGATATTAGCTTATTAACTGGCCTAACACTAACCTCTTTAACATCACACGTTACTTAACGTAGGCAACTAGACAAGCACTAATACTTTTCGCAGGCAAAGCAATATTGCGTTGTTTTTAGAACAACAGTCCTGGCGCGGCAGCGTGCTGCACCGGTGCGAAATAAAAATTGTGGCAAAACATCCTAGACGTAACTGATTGTAAAATAAAGCACATATTACAGAATTTATAATTATTTTGCAATATTATAAAGGCTTAAAATACTTTCTTGTTATTGCAACATAACTATGACTGTATATTTTGAACAACCAAAGAGCTTTTGCTTTAGCAAGCATACAATAAAATCTTATATGGTCTACTTTACGTAACAACTTACCTACATACAGTAAAGAGCTCTTAAAACTTGAGAAGTTCTGATTCACCAAACCTATTTATGGGTTACTATTGCCAACATGTACCGAAAACAATTTCACAAATCAGTTCGCGTACTTTAAAAACTGTTTAACCAGGCTAACATTATTTTCATAAATATATGCATTCCTACGCAACGATTCGTAGAACGTGGTCTAAAGCTGGTTTGTTTAACTACAGAACTTTAAACAAGGTGTAAAAACAAAAATAACGTTCGGTGAAATGGTAATATCGTTTTAAAAGAGTCTTGTAATTAGCAAGAGCAGGGAAAGCACCAAGTCACGAAGGAAGGCTCCACGAGAAACAGCGACTTTCGTGCGCTGGACGGAGAAAAGCACTTAAATAATTACATTAGTAGCTCCCAACACCGCTTAATGGATTTTTTCACGAACCTATTAAATGTCACGTGAAGTAATGAAACTTAATAGAAAACCAGTAAGTCAGACATTTCTTTTTTGAAAATTGCCAATCAAGGTGAATTACAGGGAGAGTCGCTTGAACACGGTAATTGGAGACTGCTCGGTCTTTGGAATTAATCCGTTCTGACATCGAGCACTGGACTATAAAAATGAGGACAAGCGAACAGGCCACAAGGAATTATTTCGAGCTTGGGAAACATTCAAACAATTTTCCGAGATTTCTTGTGACTTTAAATTTTTTGCTTGGCAATGAAAAACTGGGGATTTGTTTCAAAGGCGATATTTTTTTAGATACTTTAGGAAAAATCACTTGATGGATTATCAGAGAAGCCCGTATAGTGCAGCCTAGACTGAAGTAATGGTTGATGGTGGTGAAAACAATGTAAAAACTAGAATTTAATATTTGATAGTTTATTATTGCTTCACAATAATAAACTATCAAATATTAAAAATATAATATAGTTTTATCTACTGCATTTAATGACACAACGCTATTTCACATGACATATTGTAAGGAGTTAGGTCATAGATAAGCCCGCAGAGGGAAGCCCAGCTGTTATGTAAGGAGTGCGCAACGCCATATAACTTTAACCTTTTCGGCTAGAAGCTCATTTAGCTTGCATTGTATCAGAGTAACGAGCTCTTGAGCAATTAAGCACGTTAAAAAGTTACAGTGTGCACTGCTGGCGGGAAAAATGAAGGTAAAATTGCGAGCGAAGATCCGCACAGGAATCGCCATTTTACAAATTTTCTCTCGGGCTGGTAACCAGCGCGAATGTAAGAAACATGAATAAAGATAGTCTTTCCTGAATGCGAGAACAAAGTCGTAGTTTTTAAAAAATCCTTTGTGCATTTTCCTAGAAGATTCATGGTTCCAGAATTGCCGTTGCGCTGATTTCTCTTGACAAAGTTCCACGTAGTTGCACAATGTTGCATCTGACATCGCCAAATCTCAGATAATGAGCCGCCTGCATTCACTTCCAACAAAGGCGCGTGTTGCTCCAACCGCAAATTATATTTATTTTATCGCATCTACTATACTCTAATTATCGTCATATCTGGTAGTGTTTACACGCTCGCGTGACTACTTACTCATTTTAATTGTGATTTTATCGACACGGTCTTTGGCGACTATCTTTTATACGTGTATTTATATGGGGCTGTCTCTATTGTTGTTTCGCCTTTCGATGCTTCAATTGGGGGGCAAGGTTCGTGTATCGGTAAGATCTAAGTGTTGTCATGGTGGTTAGCGGTTGTCCACGGCGTCGTCCTTGCGCCCTGGTGCAATGCGGGCGCCATTGCCTTGGCCAAGTTGGCTGATATCGTTAATTACACCACAGCTACGGTGGGTGGATAAGTCGCTAGTCTATTTATAGACAGCACGCGAGATCTTAATGCGTACAAAAATAAAACCTAATCCAATGGCTGATCTTTTCTCGTTGTTTTATTGTTTAGTTCTAAAATCTGGACTGCATATAATTCCCCAAAGGAACTAGGGCGCGAGACATTAAAAAGGTTTCTAGAACAGTTTATAAATAATCATATTTCATTGTAATTTAACAACTCAAGGCAAACAGCATTAATGTTGATCGTTTCCACATGTTTTATTGAGATCAAAGTTATTTTTATGATGAAAAACAATGATTATTTATTACATAACTAGCAGTACACTTAAACAGAGCACTTAAATATCCAGATCGATTACGAGTACGATTGAACGACATTTTACAACAAGATTAATAGTAAGGAAAAAAGACATAATGACATGGGGTTACTTAGCAAGAAATAAGTGATAAACAAACATCGACTTCATGTCACACGTAGCATAGGATATTCAATCTCAGTATGTTGCAGTTTTCTACGTAATTACTATAATCTAACATGAGCTAATAACACTGCTACACTAGCGTGAAGCTGGCCTGTCTGCCCACGGCCAGTCAGTTGTTTGTTTTTTTGTAGAAAGTGGTTCACTTGTCGCTGTGAGCTAGGCTTAACCAACACATCTCAGACAACTGGGGCAAATTCTTTTTTTCATAAAACGACTTAGGACCAGATTATGATAAAGACTAAGTTCCAGCTCGACGAATTGTTGCCAATATGAACTGGACAAAAGTATAGTTTGCGTTTGTTTTGGAAGAAATGATTGGATTTTTATTAGATGGATTTGTTAGATGGATGCGTCAGTCAACGAATGGTCTCGGAATTATCTACAATACTTTGTTTAATTACAAACGCTCAAGTGTTCCAACAGCTGCTCGAGATTACAGCAAGTGACAAAAACAAGCAAACAGGCCGAAAAAACAAAACAGAAAGAACAACAATTGATTAATTTGTGTTAAGAACAAAGATAGTTAATGAAAACAAAATGTCGGCGGTGACGTGCTATTGTAAACAATGCAGCGAGCCGGTTTATAAATAAACTTGCTCTATTATTAGATGAATTTGTAGATGATGGCCAGATGCGATTGGCGAGAGCGACTTACATTGTAAGAAGTGCACGAAGTACATCGGGCATAGATCAACTTTCATCAAAGGATTCGGAACAATGGCTGTAGTTAATTAACCATTGCGAATTGCGATACCTAGTGTACTATTCATTATACAATCGATGGTAATAGGCACCCCTTTGTTTGAAACCGACAATTTCAATTAGAAATTAATAAGTAAATTGCCGTGGTACCTACAGTTAAGTTTTAACCAAATATTTGTGTTTCGAGTAATTTGTACTGTAGTCTATGGTAATCTCTTAATCGGCTCAAAGGACCAACATCAAAACATCACTTGAGTAAAACATTTCGTCAACATTGAGCTGTACTGTGGGCTGGAACTAATGTTGAATGTTAGCAGCGGTTGTGAAAACAGAAAGTCATTCAACCCGTGTCAGTCAGGTGGCGGTTCTTATCTGGGTGAGGAATTCCACACCCGCGTGCTAAACGCCAAGCCGCGGCATTCAACTTTATTAACTATTTACAGTCTATAATTAGCACGGCTTGTATTTAAATTTAAATGTAGAGAAAAGACGAAGAATCCATTCAATTGATCAATTAAAAATCTGGTGTTAAGTTGTCTCTGACGTATTGTCGTAAACAGCAGCTCTTTGACATTGTAAAAGCCAATAAATAATTTGAGACTTAAGTTTTTCAATAAGTCAAATGTCAAAGACGTAGTTAACGCTATCTTACGCAAGCTTCTGGGTTGGTTCAGTCATTAAACGCTATTTTAGAATCCATTCCATTTTCTAATCAAAAGTCGACCGTTTTGATTGCGGTTCGTAGCTCAATCATAGTTGCATTGGTTTGCACCGGACTGATTGGCTGGTGGCGCGGAGTCAATTGTTCGGGGAGAGGGCGGGAGTACCGCCGCCCGCGCCTGGTCGCCGGACGCCTCCGCATTCCACCTCTCCCCTACTCCCAATAACTGCTCACTTCCCACACAGGGCTGCCGGGATGCCGCCAATACAAGATTTAAAGATAACACCAGAATTTTCCACAAATTTACAAATACATATTTTAATGTAACCGGTATTATGATCCGAATCTTACCGATAATCGATAAAACATTGGCGTAATACTATGATATTTAGTCTAGCTGCCAGCCCTGCTGTTACTAGTGAGTGTTCAGTTCCAGTCTGTGACCCACATACGTACCTTCGTAATTACGCGCTTAGGTACGATTGGGGACGGAAGGCTTTATAATTTGCTCTGATGGATTCGAGAGCATTTCCCGATTAGAAGTAGTAACTGTACCTACATGACCATTTTTATTAAATCGGAATGAGTTGAGGACATTATTATCAGCAATCGGAGGCTAATGAGATGATGACATGATTACTTTTAGGTCACTAGTACAAATACATTATAGAATTATGAAACAAATTCAATCACTAAAAAGAAGGTAACAATGCAGACTGTTGGAAAAATTCAGTCAAGTTAGCATCAATCGAAAACGACAAACATGTGTACGTAGGTATATAAAAATTCAATTCACTGCCAAATACTGCACTTTCTTGTATTCAATACCTGGGCTTGGATTCCTTTCAACAACTGCACGAGACAAACAAAATTACAGACATATAATATGGTATGCTAATATTAGCTAGGCGAGGTGGAACAAGATTGCATAGCAGCAGCTCTCAGCTGTTATCGACAGCAGCACTAACACGTATCGGAAGCGTACATGGCCACACTTATCTGCGGCGACTCGGAAGCTCATTGATACGGCACCACATGCTACAGTATCGTGCAGCTCACTGCATTTGTTCTAATCTCGAGACCTACAAATCTATTTTGATAGATTATCAGAAAAAAAAAAAGAATTCCATTGAGTTTTACTGCGATTGTACGTACGGCTTTCGATTGATTCACGATTTTTAATAAAATTTGCAGTACATAATATGTACTGTGCTAAATATAGCGAAATTCGACATAATAGAGTTATACAAATGCTTCTGTTCACGGTCATCTCCGACACAAGGACCAGAAACTTGGAAGTAGGATGTGCCACTCGGAGTGCAAGTTGTGACCGATGGGTAATGTGCATGATGGGAGCGGTGCTAAATATGATGCCTGTCCGGTGCTGGTGGGGATTGGATAACAAGCGTCCGGTCGCCTCACGGTCAGTCAGGACAAGACCACCCGACATGACCGGGCATAGAGATTACTGAATCTCCGAGATTGCAACTAGACCGAGGAGACCAGTGAACAGCACAAAGATTTGTGTATTTCAAATACTATACTATATTCAGCGCAGTGAACTGGGGGACATCAATTACCAGACACAAACATAATTTGTAATACTTTTAACAACCACCAAATTAATGTTTATGGTAATATAAGTGACTTTACAACTTTTTCACACATCATCCATTTCAATTTGGTGAAACACCACATAATTATCGCTACTATGTACACGCGAACGTATACCTAGACAATATGCCCCGCGTGGGTGGATTATATCACCACGACACAGCAACTTGGGCAAGAGAGACCTCACGGAAAGTGGGTGTTGTACGGACAATAAGATTGATGATCGCGATGACGAGACGCCTTGCATAATACAGTCTGTTCCTACAAAAATCATTGCTTTCAAAAGTTGTACAGTTTTATTTAATTAATAACTTCGGATTCGGAGGAATTTGACCCGCTCCAGAAGAGAGACAAACTTTTGACAGTTATGTAATTTGGAAGTAAATATAATTTAAGAGATCCAAAAGTTGCCAGCGCAAGTATGAGTCCCTTGTACTGAAAAGTTAGTAATGTAGAAATCATTACAAATTGCTTCAACTTTCTATACTTTTTTAAAAGAGACTTGGAAATAAGACCAAACAAATAAAATATCTGCAAAATAAAAATGTCGGACTGTAACCGTGAGCTATCGTTATGGTCATTTACAAGTTAATTAATTCAATCACAAAAGGTAAATAGTGTTGCTTTTATGGTCTACATAATAACTTTGAACTTGACTTCTGTTAAGAAGGCCGATGAAGTATCAAGTTATCCAAGTTGATAGATTTCAAACTTTATAACTTGTTTCCAGATTCCAGAAAGTTTTCATTGAAAACTTTCTAAAAAAAAGCTTGTAAGCTTTTAGAAAATAATTGCGAAGGACTTAAAAACAGGACGGAGGAATAACGAACTCGATAGTGTTTTCGTTTTAGTTTCCAACTTAAGAATATTACTACAGTGTAGCGTAGAGCGGTGCTTTCCAGTAACGTTGTTTGGTACCCGCAGATATTTCCATGTGACGTTAAACGAAAAACTTATCTCTCTACTCTGTGGTGTGTCCAAAGGCACTCACATTATTTGGCATAGGAGTCTTCCAAAATCTTTCTGAATACTGACGTACTATATCTATCTTACGTTGGTAACGAGTTAACGCCTGTATAACAGCGATATCGTGTTTTTCAGTCAAAAACTGCAAATACGGAAATCTACGCCTGACTGCTAGTAAGTATAATATATAAGGAAGAATAGCGTTGTGCAAGCAATTGCGGCGTGGTCCACTGCGCTGAATACGAGCCCCCCCTCCCCCCTCGCCCCCGGACTCCGTCCGACTGGATTAACCAAAGTTAATTTATGAGCTGAACTGTCGTTTACTTGCGACAGCGATTGGAGCAAAACGAACAAACGCACAGACCACCATCATACACCCTACACCGTTACACACCGTGTACACCGTTTTGTAATATATCGCAATGATGAAGTAAGCTCACTTAATCAAGCGCGAGAAACAAAACCCGAAGATTAAATCAAGCGAGTAATTGGACCTGTTGTACGAGAGGAAAATAACTTTTCATTCCCAGAACATGGCGTTGATATTGATGAAAATGATTTGATTGCTGCAAAGTAGCTTGAAGACCCAAATGTGCCCAAATCAAAAGTAAGACATATTTGTTTTGTTTGAATCGTTTTGTCAACTTGACAGTCGAAACTACTTAAAGCTGTATTGAAAACAAAACAAAAAAAAAAAAACAATTTGCGAGGAGCAACCGCAACATGGACCATCATTCAGATTAACATCCAGAATCCAGAACATATAGGATTCGAGATAGTGTGCATTTTTCGTCGCTGAGACAAATTGCTAGCTTAGAGACATCGCTTCTAGACATGACTGGCAAGCTTACCCAATACCGGATAAGGCAACATATGCAAGTTTACTGATATTTGAGTTCGAGACTTCGAGAGCGAAATTGCTTGTAAAACAAAAAAATAATCATTAGTTCAAAGTTTATCTGAAGCTTGGAGCTGATGTAGCAAGCTTTTTATGTAACGTCATATGTAGACAAACGCAAGAAATTATTATATCGCCGGGTGACGAGAGGTCTGCATTTTAAACAGATTACTTTTTATCGATACTTTCATAGAATGTGACGTTTGATAACACTCAACGACGTGTAAGTTATCGTCGAATACGTATCAAATGATAATGTGACACAAATACGAACTTAATGGCTATGTAACTGTCTTACTGACCTGCTAGAATGTTCTTGGAAGTTTCCGCCGTCCAGCAGGCGCACCTTGGCGAACAGCACCGCAGACACGAAAGGCACCTCAGTGAGCTCCTCCAGACAGCACTGCACCCCAAACTTGTACCGCTTCTTCTTCGTCATGAAGGCCATGACGCCGCCAACATCGGGCCCTGCGCAACTGGCCCGGACTAACGCACGCCGGACTAGACCGGACACGCACCACTTATATCCAGATACAGCCGGATTACACCAGCTGGGTCACAACACTAGCACTTGCACTTCACTTCACATGTGTGTTAACATCAACGCACGTGTAAATGAATCTACGTTAAAAATGTAAATTGTAAAACATTAAAAACGCCTAAGTGGAGAGGTATAGCGGGGTGATTATTTTGGCATCAGAGTGGCGTCCTCCGTGGTTCGATAGCGTGCGGTGGCCGACGATCAGGCGCATAGCTGCCGCGGTCATTAGTCTGCAATAGAGAATTGATGGGTGAGCACATTAAGATAACGTAAAGAAGACCGGGACAGTAGGACCAACTTTTTGGTATCGGATTTTGGAGGGCAGGAAGATTTTTCCATGTCACGCAATGAAATAGGTACACGTAATTAAACAAAACTCCGTGACATACGATATAGGGGATATGAGCTTCGTCTCCTGAGCTTAAAATTCATCGGCAATGTTTTTTGGATGTTTCAACAATATTAGAGCTTGTGATTTTGGTTAAATATCAAACATGCTTCTCGATACAAATGGGAGTAGTTAATTTGAGACATCTGTTGCAATAGTGCAGTCTATTCGCACATATATCAGACGGTTACATCAATATTCAGTATTTCGAATACATTAATATTGGGCCATCTGCTGTCTTTATGACTTGTGATGTAGCTCTAGCTGCAATATTGTAACGTTAATGATGCTCTAGCTCATGTGTGAAGAAAGACCAACGAAACCAATATAATATATGTACGTTGCGAAAGTGATGTAATATTTTATACTAAGAGGATTCGGGTAATTAACATGTTTCAAAGGTTAGGAGTTGTCATCAATTCCTAACCTTCGAGACATGTTAATTACCCTATTACTCTCATACTCATGTATGAGAATAGATATGGTGATAGGTATTTAATATCTAAATTTAATGCCAATACATATATATTTTTTTTAGAGCAGTGGTGGCCCAGTGGTAACGGCCGCGACCTGCGAGTTGTAGGTCATAGGTTCGAACCCACACGGGCGCTTTACTTTGTGTAAATTATTTCATCACCACTGCTCTCAAAACGATGAAGGAAAACATCGTAAAGAAACCGGCATGTCCTAAAAATAAAAAAAATTGAAGATGTGACATCTACCAACCCGCGTTGGGCCCACGTGGTGGATTATGGCCTACTACCTATCATCGAGAGGGAGTAGCAGCAGTCGGAACGTTATAGGCATTATAGGCTGATTATGCTATATATATTTTTGCTGTAGGTATCCTTGTCGTGTAGTACGGTATTTACTTCGCATATAAACAAGTTAAAGGAAGGAAGGATAAGGAAGGATAATAAGTATTTAAATGTGTATTATTTTAAGTAACCTAACCACCTGTTATCACTTCTGCTTCATCTAATCACATTTCATACAATCACAAAAAAGCACGCAATCCGACGGATATTCACGTGTTCTGGCAACGAAAATACAACACCTTTGACACAACGCTTATTTCTGTATGTTGTCATGTCATTCTTATTTGTGCATCATCACATGCGCCCACAGCTCACGGCGACACAACGTTCCATGTTTGTTTACAAATTAAAGTTTTATTGAAACCATAAAAACTCGTGTGATCGTCGTGAACAGCAGGATTTGCGCGCTATAAGAAACCTGACAAGTGCACTCTTTCGTTATCCATACTCATGTTTTTCAAACAAAAGACCAGATATAAAACAATAAGAACACTTTAAAATACATACTGCTATTATAGTGAGTGCTGCATACAGTGCTGATGCTTCAGAGGTCGAACAAAAAAACGTAGTAATGAGTCAATAATTGCTTCACATTATGTGTAGGACTGTTGAAGCTGTGCACATTTACGTATATTTAATTTCCAAGAGCGCGATGCACGTCCGCACTGCAGCGCAGTTCTCGCGTGACTGCCGAAGGGTGCCAAGTGGCAAGGACGCTCAACATTGTAAATTCATACAATTTCGACTACGCGCAAGTGCTTAAAATAAACGATTAATTATAAGCTAATCTGAATGTGAGTGTCCTTGCGCAGATAAATAGGATTACCTATCTAAATACGAGTGACAAGCGTATCATTTGGACGAAGACATTGAGGAACGTGATGTTATCAATGGCTATGTTTGATAGTGACGTAACTGCTGTTGTTAAACAAACAGATAGGTACATGCGCAGCTCCTAAGAATAAGAAGCGAGATACACCACATCGGTACATTTGGAACGAAAGGGCAACTCACATGGATGACGAAGGATAGGAAGATGGCAGGAAGAACCATTGCCAGTTTCGAAGAGCCACGCTATCGTGTCCACATAGCTCTTACATTGCCTGAAACAAACATACGCTACATTAACTCAATGATCGTACTACTTTATCTCTATTTTTTTGTGATGTAATCATTTTAAAGATACGTGGGTTTACTAATGATAAGTCTGAACTACAAAATTGCGTTCTTTGTAACAAGTCACATGAATTAATATAGGATGTGTTGTGAAAAGAAAAATATTTTATTTTGGACTTCATTATTGAAGAACTATTGAGAAGCAAAGCATTTCACACAAAGGACAGAATGGCATGTTCGGGATAGGTTCTAATAAAATATAAGCAAACGTATTGTGCATCTGAACCGAATCCAAATAGCAAGTCCCTGTATGTCTAAAGAGTTAAACGCCCAAAGTGAGTTATTTAGAGTAATCGCTCTCCTTGAATCAGGTATGCAAGACTTCTCAATTTCAATCTGTTCAAATAACTGGTTCAATCAGAACTGACGGCCGCTGCTTTATGGCTTCCGTCGAGCCTTTCAGAAATCCTCCGCGAGGATGCGGTTAATAATCTTGATGCGTGTTCTAAGCACTCAAGACGAAAATCTTATATAATTGCACCAATTGATTGATCAGGCGATCGAGTGAGACGGCCTTCGTGAGGCGCGGGGATGCGTGCGCGCAATTGACCCGGGCCACAGGTTGGAGGTGCTCCATCAGATTCGCACCCACACATCCAGCAATTAAAGAAGTCGCGTCACCTATTATATCAGGACTATTTTTAGACATCTCTCAATTAATTCAATCAAATCTCCATTCTGAGAAGTACTTTTCGCAGTTGGCAATTGCTCCAAATCTATTTTTCCTGTTTTTAAGTAGAGTTAATTAAGCACAGAGCACGGTAACATGGCATGCATTTTTGTCATTACTGATATATCCTAGTATTTGAGATGCAATACCGCGAACTTCCTGGTAACATCGGATTATATTGTTTATGTAATATGTAACTATATTCCTTGACATATGGCGGCTATAAAATAAATATTCTCGCCCGGAATATTGTCTACTTCCTAAAAACTGTTTACGCATACCGATCTAAAGGTAAGGGCATAATAAAAAGGTATGGAGTAAGATTGGACATAAAACAGCGAATATGTTACAGGTACGTAGTTAGCCCTGGCTGGGCGCCAACATCAGCCTGTGCCGCGTCACCTTGACGGGCCCGCGCCGAGCGGCAGCGCCCCTAGGGCCTCACGCCCATAAACATACCGGAATAGACGACATGTACCGAACCACCTACCATATGCCAATACAACTCCAACACTTGTTTACACCATGATTTATCGGTACGAATGCCTAAATATAACCATCCGGCTATCAATTCAAGAAGAAAATTGAAAACATTCGGTAAACAAGCTGGAAGCTATCAGGCTATATTCACAAAAAGATAATTAACTCTAAAATGGTTTCAAAGGCGTCTGTTTATCAGCGCTAGTCGTTTCGCTGTCCATGTTAATTTGCGTTCGTATGCGTAGTGTAGCTATCTGGTTCGGTATGTCGTCGGCGCCAGCGGCGTGCAGATAACATGCAAATGTCAGCCGGCGCCAAATTACCGGCTAATGACTACACCCGTCACGCCTAACTCGACATACACAAGTATAAGCCAATACAGGGGGTCCTCCTCCGCCCCGATCCACGAGAGCTAAGCGATGTTAATCTCGGGAAGCGTTTAAATGCAAATACTCAGCAGCTTCCTAAAGTTTCGTTTTCCCATTACAATCCGGATTTCCCATTATTAAGTTAGAATACTTCGAATTTAATTATAAACACGTTATGATGAATGAATCTTAACGATATAAAAAAAAGAAGTTTATCAGTGTCCCAAATAAGTTTCCGCAGTCGTTGTCGATACTTTCAGCAGCTTTACAACATGTAATGTAAGTTTTGTAGGTTCAATGCAAAGCGCAATTAAATATAAATACTTAATAAATAATATATACATAATCAGCCTATAATGTTCCCACTGCTTGGACAAGGGCCTCCTCTCTGTGAGAACGAATGGGCCACGCAGGCCCAGTGCGGGTGTCACATCTTCGAATTTTTAGGTCTAGGGTATGCCGGTTTCCTCACGATTATTATATTAAACATTATTAATTAGCATAATTTACTTGAACAGTGTACTGAATTACTGATGTAATAGTGGTACTGAGAGCACGGTCACGCTCGACTGCACTAGTTTTGGGGTGAACGATCAATCTGTCAGACGTGCTCAGATTCTGCACGGAACGACGGACGCTTTTGTTAACCTCCACTTAAACGCCATGCCTCTTGATTGTCGCTTTTTCTCCATCACTAACCTCTCTAGACAGCCTTCGTTTGCAAAGTTTTAACAAAATTAAAAAGTTCTGATCAAGACCTAACCTGAACTGAGGTGACATTCGAGTGGAAGGACAATCTTGACATGTGGTTACTGTCTTACGGCATGCGAGAGTGCCAATAAATCACAGTGCAACGTCATCACGGCTGTCTGTCTCGCTTGGACGAGCGAACTTCAATCGAAGATGATAAAAACATAGCAATAAACATGGGCAACGTGCTCATTATCATCGTCTGCTCCACCTGACAGCATCACGGCATGACGCAATAGTCGGCGGAGCGTGCAGGACCGAGGCCAATCGATCTATTACGCCGTGCTGTACCGAGATCAAGCAAAAACTACGGCTTTAGACTTCGCTTGATGGATGAGACACTTAAATCACATCGGCTCCATTAAAAACGAGGAAATGTAAATGTATGTCTGCAGTGTGGTCTCGGTGACAGAGCTGTGAAGTTGAAGTAACGGTCGCTATCTATACAACTTTCCTAATGGCAATGTTGACATTTGTCTATTATTGGTAATTCCCATTCAGACGCAGTCTATTGGTTTTTTGTGACAACTGTGAGTCACGTTATCTCCACGACGTTGTTTGTATTTACCTTGTTACGGTTTTTGTACCATGAGTCCATGACTTCATGCACAACCGCGAATTAGATACAAGTTACACCGACAAATCTCTCTTGGTCCTGCTTTTTACGTAATTATTACGACGAATGAAGTGAATACCACATATTGAAGCATTTTATTTTCCTTTCCATCATTCACCAATGAACTGCAACTATTAGAAACCCGATCACAATCGATACTAATTTGCATCCCCGTCGTGCCTGTATATCAGGTTGCGTGCGTGTGTGTATCTGTCTGTATGTACTCGATTACATGCGTTGCCATACCCGAGGGGCCGACGGAAGGGGTGACTACCCTACCCGTGATATTGCATAAGGCACGGATGACTGGACAAAGGCAAGCAGTCGCTGGCACACCGGTCGCGCCAACCCCTGATTACTAAGCGCTTTTAGTGACACATGACATACAAATTGAAGGGAGAAAAATAATCCAAGCGAGGATAATAACATGTGATACACCTGGAGCTCCAGTGTTTGGTAAAGTAAACACGTTGGTTTAGAGTCGCAGTTGCTCCACCACGACATCGGCTGTGGCCGATATTGCGCCACACGTTACAACCGGTTCTTCTAAATAAAATTCGGCTTTGTTTTTATTTAGTATAGGTTTGTGTTCAACTAGTCTCGAATAGTAGAGATTGGTGATCATAATATGGTCTAATATGAATCCCATTTTTCTTTATGACTAAACTTTTTGGCTTCGAGCTCTCAGCGCGCTAGCATTTTGACGACATTTGAGGAAAATCTGGCGTAGCAAGTAAGTCCCCCGTAGTTTTAGTAAACGATGTCATCGCCAAAAACTTAAAGCAAGTTAATTATAAACATCGTAAAATAAAAAGCAAGGTAAAAAAAAACGCTGTGTTGGCAAGTCGACAACCATTGCCGCGATCACGCAAACCATCGGTGTCTCAAATTGGTTTCATTGGCTGGCAAAAAATTACATCAATCTTGAAAGCAGTCGAGCGTACGTGGTTTTTGTGAAAATGACTGACTTATGTGTGCGTATGGCAAATTTTCCACTTGGAACGAACAATGAACACCAAATAGCTAATTAGGTGGTGTGATCCTTAGCGGAAACTGACAACAACGAATTGCAATCACCACAGAGCCGTAAAAAGTTGTTTATTATGATGGATGACTGGCCAAAAGACATTAATTACAGGAATCTGACAGGCATCTTTAAAGTTATAGGACGTCAATGCGACAGTAATACATTCGATAACGAAGAACGTAGGTTAACTTTTTATAAAAAAAAAATAATAGGTTTAAATCCAGGAAAGAAGTCCCGAACGTTACGGTTCAACCACTATTTAAAATAAGACCTCACGGAGCCGGCAGGGTGGAATAGACAGGGGAATAATTAAGTGTGCCGCCGAGTTTTCCAGCTACGCTCATTAAAGGGGCTCTATAAGTTTCTTGAAGGATTTCATTCCGAGAAGGAAGTAATTTTCTTTCCAATCTTGGTTTTTGATCGATTATCCCCAAAATCAGATTCCGTATGGGATCAGCAGTTACACTTTCGTTTACAATCAATATTATTAGTTTAACTTTATTAAAAATACGCACAGACCTCCATAAATCTGTTCATAATATCGTAAACACGCATTCAAATAGTTACTCATGTCTGCAATGACTTTGTTGCCATTGCAAAAGGTCAAAAGAAGTCACAGCCAGTGTTAGATTTGTCCTTAGTGTTTTTGAACACTCGATTAAAACGTTTACTTTTGTTTCATTACGAGCACGAATATGATTTTGAGTTCCTTCAGTGTCTAAAGAAATTCATAACATGTAGGTCTGCGAGGTTGTTCGCTTGGTCTAAAAACAGCCTGATGCCCTAAATCAAAGAAAATCGGAAATAAAACAAGCGTAACGACCGTGCCTTTTATTTGCCAGTCTCCAGTAATCACTACAGTTTATAGGTTTTACCCAATAAGACGATCGTAAAAGGAAATTTGGAAAACGCCGGAAACTGTATCACGGCTTGCGGAAAACCTATTATTTGAATGACGGCCATATCGATAAAATGTTATGGGCACTCCATATTGAATACTGTTTGACGCTGTACATTACTATAACAGGTTATTACCGACATACTGCATGGCAACTGAAAAGGTGTTCTAGGTAAAAAAACACATGCAGATGTAGCGCACTGCTTTATTTGCTACAACAATAATATGCCCCTGCAAATCCATTAGACGAAAATTGATCTCAAATCGCGGAGGACTAACATCACGACCGAAAGCTTTGAACTACACGAAAGCATCCACGTACGGATTGAACAACTCCATTTATAACGTAATGTTAGATATCCAATGCTTACAAATTACTGGATTAGCGATCGGTTAAGGAAACAAAGCTGTAATGCACGCGCCCGGAGCAATCGCGGCGCGCCGGAGAGTACTGAAGTTTGGCGACTGCCCACGCTAAGCATTGTTCTATGATGATTGCATTTGCACAGAGGTACCGCCTGTGCAGTTACTACATCAAAATCAGCTGCAAAGACGGATTGTGTAACTTCGACTGTGGGTGACTGACAGAACTCAATCTGTTATGCAAAATTCACTAACTACATTTAATGATAGTTCTGAAGCATTATATTGCGTTCAGAAACTAGTCTGTTGTTATTAGTGTGAAACTTTTGAGATATAACATGGCGATCGTTAGGTGATAGCGAGTGGTCAGTGTGGTCGGGAGAAAGTAGCGGGGAAATGATCTGTGACCGACGCAGGCGCACGGCGGAGGACTTTCATGTAGGAAATGATAGGATGACCGCATTGACCGCCGCTGCATCGTAAGTGCATTCAATTTTATCGTAAGAGTCCATTATGCAAAGTACATTGCTTCGCTTCAAAAGAAACAATGAGCCAGGACGTAAAATAAAGCATGTATTATGTAAAACTAAAGCCGGTTTTATTGAACACTAGCTGCGCCCCGCGGTTTTACCCGCATAAGTCTCGATCCCGTGGGAATATCGGGATAAAAAGTATCCTATGTCCTTTCCGGGGACTCCAACTATCTTTATACCAAATTTCATCAAAATTGGTCCAGCCGTTTGAGCGTGAAGAAGTAACAAACATATAAACACACACACACACTCACAAACTTTCGCCTTTATAATATTAGTGTGATTAAACAAGATATTGATATACCGGGTTCCACTTAAACAACACAAAATCAGAAGCTACCAGCTACTCAAGTAATGTATTCAAGACATCATACCCGGCAAGGCAACGGTGAACAATTACCAAACTAACAATTAGCAGCAACTGTACGGTAAAGTTACCAAAGAGAACGGAACTTCACGCATTTTCTATTAAACAAGTGGCTGAACATCCTCACGCGCTTCCGCAGCCATGAATGAATCAACTGTTCGACGCGAGGATGCGAGCGCCACGAAAATGTTTAGGTTTCCACCGTAAACAAAACCAATTAAAATGATGTGAATTTGAAATTACCTGTAGCTGTATGAATGAACGCTGCTACGAGCAGAGGTTTTTAAACCCATTTTCTGCCTTGCTTGGCAGAAGATGTAATTCAGGAGAAAACCTATTCAAAACAGTGCAAGTTAAATAAAAGCCTGTAAAAATAGAATCATAAATAATAGTTTTAATTTGAGTAGCTTTTGCTATTCTCCGCTTCGGAAACTGCAACATATGTCTGCATGTTCAAACTAATAGGTTTCCAAAAGCCACGATCATTATTCTGAGCTCATTATATGGAGACACAATAGTCCCACACCTTGTATAGCGTAGGAGTAAGCACCACCTATACCTGCATTATCAGAAGACACGTCGCGATGACGTCATCGGACACTTCAACATGAACAGCACAGTATATCGTACCCTCGAGCGCTGAGTATACACACTACACACACACACACACCTATGTATTATGCCTTTTATATTATAACAATGGAGCGCTGTCGATATTGAGAAGATAGTGATAATAGCGCCTATACGATTCTATATGATCCAGACACGATTTCAGACCATTGAAAATGAAGTGGCTAATGAGAAATTAATTTTTGTTGTAGAAACTAGAAAATTATAGACTCGTACATCTAGTATACCCAAAAACTAAATTATTTTTTTTTCTTAATTATCAAGAAAATGAAAGTTCAAGCCCAACAAAGCAATTCGGTCACTATTTGTCATCACTAGTTTTCTGTCCAAAACTGTAGCAATTTCAAAGTGAAAAGCAGAGCGCTTGGCACACTGCCATGTAGAATAAAGACTCGTATAGATTTTATGTTATGTAGAAGCAAAGCCACCTATTAATGTCCTAAAAAATATCAATTAGAACTAAGTTTTATATGGATATCTGTTATAAAAAGTAAAACTTGTTTGAAGATAGGTTATTTTAAGACTGGCACTTTCAAGTGCATTCGATACGTTAGATCAAATTTTTTTTATGACTGAACTGCGAATCTTCTTTTCTTTCAATGCATTTGCAGAGATAACATCGTGTCAACATGGAGATGGAATATAGCAAACTTTAGGAGATAATTAAGAATAGTCAAACATAATACATGGAACAACGTTAGGGATTCCGCAGGGGTCGTATCTGGGCCCGAAATCAATAGATATAGCAAGGATTGCCGTAGGAAAGACATATGAATGTAAAGTAGGTGAAGTAATTATAGTTGAAGTCTTATTAGATCAAAAATTTAGAAGTTTATTTCACTACTAAACGTGTTACAGTTAAAGCGGTATCTGGCGTTTTTTACGGCTACTGCATTGTGAGCGTGACCGAGTGAACTTAATTCAATAAAACAAAGTACCTATTTCAAGAAAACCCATTTGTTTTATAAGTTTCGAGATAGACAAGTACTTAGTGTTAATATCGAAACTAATAATGATAACATGACACTCAGCGATAATTGTAAAAACGTGAGTCAAGGTGATTGGAGAAATCAAACAACTATAATAGGCAAATTAATTAAAAGATGAGTTAGGCCACGTGTTATTATTATTATCATAAGCCTGTATTGTCCCACTGCAGGGCAAAGGCCTCCCTTCCCTCTTTCCACGTTTCCCGGTCTACCGCGATTGTGGGCCAATCCTTTAAGAAGGAGTCCAGCTCATCCCGCCATCTCTTTCTGGGCCTGCCGCGCAGTCGTTTCCTGCCATTTGGGATCCACTGAGTGGTGACTTTCGCGTATTGCTGCTCCGACATGCGACAGATATGGCCAGCCCAGTTCCACTTTAATCCAGCAGCTGTGCGGCCGGCGTCCGCTATTTGTGTTTTGGAACGAAGTATGGAGTTCTTAATGCGGTCAGTCAGTTTGACACCTAGTATACTTCGTTCCATAGCCCGTTGGCAGACTCCAAGTGCGGACTTTTGACGCTTTGTAAGAGACCATGTTTGCGCTCCGTAGGTGAGGGTGGGAAGAATGCACATGTCCATGAGCTTTCGCTTTAGTGAAAGCGGGAGAGGTCCTTTCATAAGATGTTTCATCGACCAATAGTTCTTCCAGGCATTTTTTGTGCGGCGAGCGATTTCTTACGTGTTACTGATACTAAAATCCAGTATGACAAAACCCATGAATTAAAGAAGGTCTCAGTTGGCCTTACTCTTGTTCGAGTCCACCGCTGTGGCACCAGCAGAAGTTCTACTAATAACTGCTGCTGTTAAAATTGTACATTGGTCCTTCCTTTTAAAAGAAAATACACATACCACATACATAAACTCACGCCTTTTCCTCATGAGGGTAGGCAGAAACTACAGAACGCCACCTGCATCAATCCTTATTAATTTTTGAGAAATGCGTGGACAAACATACATACATACATCTATAACATTTTGTATATTTGTTTGGAAGCCCTAATAGAGTGTCATATGTGAATATATTACAGTTCCAATCAACGACCAGTTCCAATAATGTTACATACATAGTATACATACGTGTCGAATTGATAACCTAGTTTTTTTTTAAATCGGTAAAATCAAGTAGGATTGATTCTAGTCGCCCCTTCCAAAAGGTAGTTTTCATATGGGGAAGAATGGGCAAGAAACTCCATCGTTACTCATTTAAAATGTTTTACAATATTTTATAGGTAAAATAATTAAAAATTAAACCATGACATTTAAATTAATTATGTGATAGATATTTATGATGCTCACATATTTACAAACATTGTAAAAGTAGACGATTTTCATTACAAAATTCAAATAAATTAACAAGTAATAAGTCAGGGTGTGAGTTAAAGTAATTACAGAATGTAAATCAATGTCAAAAAGAATAAATTTTACAGTTGAATTAGCAACCATTTTGACTTTGTCTAGAATACCAATAACATATCAATTTTAACAGTTGGTAAAGAAAATAAATCCATATTACGCAAATAATTTGAAAAAAAAAAAACCCAAACGATAAGATATTGATTGAATAACGAGAGGAGTAAACTATGACTAAGTTTTTTACCTTTCTAGAATACATTTAGTTAATCGACGAGCAACGACATTAGAAATTAAACTCAATTTATTATACAGCCAGAACTCGTCTAGAAGAACATAGATAGGCAACGTTGATTGATACTCGGTATGTAAATAATCTCTGAGCTCGCTCTAACGAATGTTATCGTAAACAAATACATCTAATAGTGCCAAATTCAGGTACCGCTTGCTAAAACATACAAATGAACGTGCTCGAATCTATTGAATGAAATAAAACGTTCTCAAGCTTTGAACTAAAACGTTCTCAATGTATTTTGGGACTATTTTTTAATTCTAAAACGATTGGGAACAGTGCTAGATAAAAATCACAAATAAAATTCAACTAATGCAGCTAAGTTCATATGCTACAGGTTTTATTTCGTGTATTCAATTACACTTTCTAAGCTAAAACAATTTGTTCGAATTATTCTGCTGAACTTGTTTACTTGCAAATTCGCAATAAGTCGTTGAAAAAACTAATTTTGCCTTCAAGCATTAAGATTTTAATTGCAGCGATGCTGATGACTGAGAAATTATCATTCGAGTTTGCAAAAAGTTCAAAAGCAGTGAAGACACCTAGTCTATACCAGAGCGTGTGTTACACAGGCACTAGGCGTTGAGCCAGAGTGCCAAGTTCATTGACTTTGCACACGCCATTTGACTGCAAACAAGGACAGCCGAGTGGCCAGTCTCAGTGTGCACCACGGAGTCGAGATCATTTCGATCATAACTCGGCAGCTTTTGAAGAATGACATCATCTAAGAACTATTCGATTCCATCCAACACAAAAAGAACCGAAAACAAAATATGCGTCGAAGCCAATTAATTATGCAAACTACTGAATCTATTGTTACTAGACTCGTTTTCGTACCTGTTCAGTCGAATTTTGCGTATTCATGTGTCGTTTTAAAAATAAATCAGCTATGACTGGCACAGTGATGGAAAAATAAATGAGACACAGTTGTGATAAAATATGCTCATTAGCAGAAGTTAAATGTTTTTTTCAACCTTTATGAGCCATGACACTCATCGGATTTCCTCATACGGAAGTAGCATCTTAACACATTCTTAACTCATTATCATGCATTCCACAAGCCCTCAACAATAGCTCATTTCCATTTACATACGTAAGGTCAACTTGTCTCAAACGGGACAAGGTCACCGGTGCACAGGGAAACTCCCATATAGCGGTCAGTAAGTTGTCGCCAAGTCGACTGTCAACACCAACACGTCTGTTTTGGAAAGTTTCCTGTTTCAAGAAGAGAAGGAACGGTGGGGCTGCCAACGCCGTAAATCAACGTCGATTGTATCTATGATATTGCAGAATAGTTGAAGCATAATACGTGATATGATCTAGCTGTTGTATCGAGGTCGAGTGTTGTGGGTCACCCGAACCGCGGCGTCCGCGTCGGCGGCAGCGCGCTGGCCGGCGACGGCGCCTCGGATAACGGATCATGTGCATGCCCGCACCGATTTGCAACCCGTGAAATTATATTGGAATCTGCCCGTGACCAAACACGACACGATGAAAGTTTCTTATCGAAATTAATCAAGCTCGTGTCTTAAGATAGCATGTTTGCTGCTGTGTTGTGTCTAATCTGACTATATTCAACGATCGATCAAAGAAATCATGTGTCATTATTTAATTAGAAGCGATCACTTTAATTCGTGATTATTTCTCCTTACTACATTTGCGAAAAATCTGAACCATCAATAATTATCTCGTTTGTACTCATACGCTCTTAAGCAATATTCGTAAAATTATTATGTTTACTGACCCTTAACTGAAGAAACGTCAATTTATTACTTATAGACTTCTTATTCGGGAATCGATTACTGCTTGTCACATATACAAAGCAGAACAAAATATTGAAAGACCTCAAGTACAGAAGAGTGAGGCCTAATGTTCTGCAGAGCACTGCGATCGGCAGATATGATGATATTGGGAACATATGAGGAAAAGTTCGTAATATGAGTACAGTGAGAGCTATTGTGGTCGTTGATTGAGACGGACAGACGGAGGAATCCGTGTCACGTCGTGTCGCGAGGCTCAAGGGCAACGGACGGAGCCGCGGCGCAGCAGTGTCAAGAGCAATAAATAGCTCGGTGGACAGATTGGACCGTCCTGCAACCAATCACCGCAGACATACATTGCGCAATACGAGATTAAGAGTCGTTACGGCAAAAGCCATAAAGATTAGGAATTAGAAGCCAGTAAACTTGAGCAGTATAACTTGAAGATTTCGCTAGAAATTCCAAGTCCTGTACTCTATTAGGTACTTCAGTGTTGACTTTGACCATGTGCTAGATATTTGATGACCGTACAGTAATAAGTAAATGTATAAAAATACGTATAGTGTGAGGGATGATATGAATGAATAGAGAGCGAACAGAATGATAACGTGACTGCTGACAGACGTGAATGGAAGACCAAAACATTTTGCGCTGACCCTGAGGAACATGGGCATAAGAAGAAGTAATGACTGTATGACCATTCTAATTTCTGATAAATAATCGTCACAATAATTACGTGAATGAGTAAGAGAGAAGAAAAACCAGCGCTAATAACCAAAACGATGCGCGACGTCAGAAGTGAGCTCATTCGAGAAGCCGCCACACGTGACTGTGAATGGTAATAAGTAATATATTATAAGGATAATCTTGAAACTAATTATTACGATTCCATCGGCCCTGAACTACGTGGCTTGATTATTCTCATCCGATACACATTCGATAATCTAGTTTGCTCTATTCATAAGAATTTTTGTTGGCTCCTGTTGTAAATATACTTGTAAGTCAAGTTACTTTTGTCAATTAATAGCTGCGTTGACGCAGTAATTGAACATTATATTATTGATGTGTGTATGTTCATAGTCACGGTGTATTATTTACAGTGTGCACGCAGAGTTGGCAGTGACTTTGACCGGGCTGCGCGGGCGCGACGGTGCGTCTGCCCGCCACACAATGGCAAGGCCATGCTAATTTGTTTTACACGCTTCCCCTGCCTTTTTATTATAATTTCCGCGTTTTTTTTTTCTCTATTACCACGGTCCGTACCACGGTGTTCGTTAAGCGAACAATGGCTGTAGTTTTGACATTATTTTAAAGAGCTTGGCTTTTGTTGACGTGTACCGGTAAGTTAGATTACTGACGTGCACAAACGATTTCTGGTCAGCAATCACGCAGTATGATATAGTTTTATGTAAATATTCTTCGCTTCGGGGCTTTGGCCATCTGGAATCTATGAAGGTAGGTACAGTCCAGAGATTGGACTAAGGAACATTCGCATACGTTGACATCAGTCTCACTATTATTTATACATAATTATTTAGTTAACACCTCACCTGGGTGACCTCATTTTATTTGAATATTTGAGAATGACAGTCTTCAGGAGCATCAGGTGATGAGTGAGTTCCGGTGCTGACATCACACTAATATTATAAAGGCGAAAGTTTGTTAGTGTGTTTTCACAATCAAAAGTCATTTATTCAAACTAGGCTGAGAATCAGCACTTTTCGAACCAGGGCTCTGAACCGGTTTAAAAAGAGCGGTTAATTTCGATTAAATACCGGTAAATATATCGTTCCTTCATTAACCGGTTAAACAAGTGAACTGTTCTTATGTAACCCAAAAGATAAAGGTTACCGGTTACAAAGCTCAAACGGTTTTGACACCCAAATTAACCGGTTAATTCCGTAATTCGTAATTTTTTTTTCGTCTACTTTTTAACGCTTCCAACAAGTTCTAGTGACAATAAGTTGACATCGCAACGTCCAGACCGTGCCCGCGAGAGTGGCGGGGGCCGGGGGGGGGGGGTTCAAACTTTGTTTTAACCGGTTAATTTTCACTATCAAAACCAAAATTCATGAAAAACCGGTTTGTCGCATAAACCGGTAAAAACCGGTAAAGTGCAACCTTTAACCTAAATCGATTTCGGTTTGGGGTCAATGACCATAACCGGTTAAGAATTTTAACCGGTTTCCGAGCCTTGTTTCGAACGTCAAAATTACAAAAGTCAGTCCCCCAAAACGCCCGCCCTTCACGTTGTTTGTATGTTTGTTACTTCTTCCCGCACAAACTACTGAACGGACTTGAATGAAATTTGGCACAGAGATAGTTTATAACTAGGATTAACACATGGGATACTTTTTATCCCGATATTCCCACGGGATCGAGACTTATGCGGGTGAAACCGCGGGGCGCAGCTAGTATTCAAATTAACGTTGATAAGATGCGAGCCTAAATAGAACCAACATCAACGAAAACGCTGACATCACGTAAAAAATACCAAATCAGTGGTAGATAAGGGGTATAGAGCATTAGAGTGTGGCTTGCGAAGCAAAACGTAGCAATAAGGAAACACTGGGCGACAGTAATTGAATCGCAACGACGACTCGTGACGAAACCACTGACACTTTTACAAATGAGACAAATGTCTTCAGTAATGGTTGTATTGTGTAAGAATCCCGTGATTGGGTATTCCTTTCATCATAAAGTTTTCCTCTGTAGGTACCTACGAAATATAAAAAAAAACCAGATCAAGCTCTCGTAAAAATTGAGTCAGGGTAAATGGTTAATGAGTTCATAGGTAAAAGTCCAGTATTACCTACTACCTAGTACGTCATTAGTACTTAGCTTACGCAAAGGTGACAAACAGGTTCAAAGTACCGGGAAGATGTCTTGATATTGATATATTTTGCGCTGAACCCTGTTCCGTTTGGCAAGGGCAAGCGAAAGCCGCTAGCTCGTGTCACAGTGTATTCCGAAGACTTCATCTACCTACACGAGTAGCAGCCACAATTAAAATTACAATGATACTGCTACTATTGTTTTTCTTTCTTTGTTCCAACTGCATGAAGGCACACAATTAAACCGTGTGTTTTCATTACAGCGCGTCCCATGTGACATAGCAAGTTTCGTATAACATTCACAGTTGAATGGGTGCACATGCCCAACTCGAACAATTGTTGTCGAAAACGTCGTCCGCGTCGGCCAGACAACACCCCGTCATTGGACGTATTCGATCGGCTCTTGTTACCGCACGCACAATGGAGTGTTTTGCACACAGTTTGCACAAGTGCCGGTGGACAATCGCGTCGTGTACCACGGCCGTGCGACCAAAGGCGCACTACACAATGTTAACGATAACACAGCTATGTGCTTCGGCAGGGCTGGTAGCATCCGCGCACTCCCAGCTCGATTCATTCGTATTCGTCCTGCATTGTTGGCAGAGCTAGGTCGAAATATGGCGTGTCAATCAAACCTGCTCCAGACAGACAATAAATTCGAATGATTATATTATAAACAGGTAGACACATAGATGCTATCACAGATGCCACCATTGTATTGTAATTACGATAGATACGACGTCGTATCAGCATTCAGTATACAACGTAGTTTTAGAACAATAACGGCTAGAAATAGATGAACATTTTATTTACTTATCTCAACATAAGTATTTAAACGACACTCAGCTGTAATTTGCGGTCATCCATGAACTCATCATGATAGCCGAAATTTAAGTCAATGATGATGATCATTTAAAACATACTTAATTGTTTCCCGACGTCCAGTAGGTTTAATCAACATCTTTTGTGTCGGTTTACAATGAAGCGATGTCAAGCGATACTCCAACAACAAAGGTGATAAGACTGAAACGGAAATGAGTTTCGTTTGACTTTGGAAAACCGATATACGTAACGATTTTAATTTATATTGGACTGTTCTGTGTAGCACAGTAGTTCATTTTGTCCACATAAAACACCGTTTTACTGAGAACATGACTGTTTTCAGACGAATCTGTCTCAGAGCATGATGAAGTCGAACAGACAACAATACTAAACTTATCATCGCTTCAGTACATGAGATACCATACAAAACAGCCATTGTGAATTACCTCAACAATACAACTCTGACACGTCGGACAGCAGATGCGAAAAGAACTGCATCCAGCGCTGCGCTTGTTAGCATGAAACCATCCAAGTGTTTATTAAAAGAGCAATGGAAAAAGAATCGGAAAGGAGTAAAAGAACATTAAAAGGTACGTAGAGCACATTATCGTAAACGTCGACGATAACGTTTTGATGGCGAGTATTGTTTCGTCGAGTGGTGATAAGGTGCAAGGTTGTGCGACCCTGTCCCCCTTGACTACCAGTACTAATTGCAGCGAAAATATTGCACAACGGCTACAAGCGCTTTAATAAAAAAACTTGCCTCAAAATGGCACTTTAGTTGGGTGAATACTGGCTTGTCAGTATTGTGCTTTATTATCAACTTTATAAAGTGACCTCCTGCGATATTGTCTGCTGAATTTGATTGTGGATTGTATGATCTGATTTGAAATTGCCTCTTCTATAGCAAAAACTATACATTTTTGATCAGATATGACAATGTTATTTAATCTTCACATTGCATAGTCACTAACTTCTACCGACTGATACACTGGGTCATAGTAAAAACAAATTTTTACTATGACTGGGTCCTCTAGTTTGGTCTTGTAGCTTTACTAGATCCTGATCTAGGCCCACAGTGCGGCATCTTTAACCCAATTTTAATTTGATGTGGTAATAGCCTATTTAACAAAGCAATGACCAACCCACCAACGGATCATCCGACTTTAATGTGGATTACTCATTGTTTCATAAATAACTAATCAAAGATGTTCTAATCGATTAGCTACGGAAATCGCACTACCGTGGTGCGAAGCATGAGGTCAGCGTCAAGTCACGAGCGAGCTGCGCGCGCGCATGCAAGTGCGGGTCGCTCTGTGACCTCACACGATGCGCAGGCGTCGTGACGCGGCAGACGCCGATAAATGCCAGCAGGAGGTAAGCATTGTTTACCTGTGTACGTCACAACTCGGATATTATGTACCTTCATTGGAAACCCCAGTTTCGTAGGAGTTGGTAGAAGCTGAAAGTTTCTGTGACGCAGACGAAGCAAGTAACCTATGTCATGGACATAAATGGTACGATTATAATTATATTTTCAATTATTAGTAAGGTATAAAATCTCTTAATTACAACCATATGTTAAGTCGTGGCCGTTTTTATTGCTGGTTTATGTCCGTAGTTCAAACAATGAACGAGTTTCATCTGCACATACAATACAGCGTCGAATCGTCAATGTCTCGCTCCCAGCAGCCGAGCAATTATACAAAAAGTCGTTATATACAACGTGACCGCTCGACGCAAAACTGAGTAATGGCATCGTTACTGTTTGTATTGTTTTGCGCAACCGTCGCAGACGCCACCCGGCTGAGAACGTTTCTTATAAAAAATACAACTGTTACAAAAGAGTTGCTTTAATTAAAGAAACTCTTTATTGCCTGCAAATCTTGTAGATTTCTCTTTTTTAGACGTTTGAACGAAGGGTTCGTTCACTTCACTTGCCACTTCCAAACTTAAAATAATATAGAAAAATCATTTGGACTGAACAATTCATGAATCACCCGGCTATCGAAAACAGCGTTAGCCTACTACTGAAAATCCAAAGTCATATTCTTCACGGTTACAAACTTCCAAAAAATCAACTATGGTCCTGCCTTCCTATTTTTCCTTTGGTCTATCCTTCTGGTAGATGATAGTCAATGTGGCAACTGGCAACATGGCAGCACGTGTCGTCGCTTACCGGTGACAACCAACACGATCCCGAGAACGTGGCTTCAAACGTGCCTTCCTAACACACTAGCATGAGGACATAAACTGAAGTTTTATAGTTCACGATATCATGGCAAGTACATTATATAACTGCCTCAGCTACTTGACTGTTTTTGGACACGAATGTCATACAAAGGAGCGCGCATCAAGGTCGATTTATTCAATGATGAAGAAAATTGCGAAAAGAACGTTTAAAATCGGTAATATGCTATATCTGCTATAAGTAGTCAATAGTCATATGTACATCACACCACACGTCAAGGCGACGCTTAACAATTCAGGAAGAAATGCTCAATTTATTGAGCGGCCGCCGAGCAAGTGGCGGCGTTTGATGAGCTCCAATAAACAGACAATCGTGCCTCGTTAACTTTATATTGGACATGGAGAACCAATCAAAATGGCACTGGACACGGACACCTATATTCATACTTAACATGTCATGCATGTGTATAATAGTGTGATGCGAAGAGTCCAAGGACAGAACATGCGCCATACCCAATTGCCCATGCTGAATATTCAGCAAGGCCTCCATACAAATTACGACTCACAAGGAAGTATTAATGAGTCTCAACGCAATGAATGAGGTATTTTATCAGTGTCTCCTTTGTTTTTATACGTCTTCGATTTATGAAGGTCATCTAGAGACAAGGATAATAATCTTCTGTTTAAATGAAAAGGACGTTTTCAATAGCATTCAAAATGACCATAATTGAAGCTGACTTGTGTAAAGGCAAGGTTGCAAAATGAGCAATTACAGAATCGAATCACAACCTTTCGATTGATTTGTATGACAGATGCGCAGAGCTGACGGTCCACCAGTAAGTAGCCTTGGGTGATGAAACATCTCGACCTTGGCGCGTTTTCCCTGTACGTTCACGACCTTCGAGATGACCGTTGATTTGAGAGCGCTTTTAGTCATTCCATTGAAACATCGCGCGTTGTTGCGAATAAAATTCGCCCGTGCCGTGTCCAGCGGTGCGTAACAGACAGCGAGAAACTGAGAGGACTGAATCCGAGTTCGACTTGTTTTAAAGCTCTTTTAAGTGCTGTTACAAGTCGAGGAGCGACAAGGATTTGTAGCACTGCGGAATCCGTAAGGGCTTGGAATGCTTCATTTACTTTAAGCGTTAAAACCGATCTATGGATTATTTCCATCTTGCGGATTTTTAGGCTTGGACGTTGCCTACCCTTGTTCGTTAATACCAGTTTAAGACCAGAACCGTAATTCTTAAAGCAGTTTACATCGCTAAACAACACCTGCTCCGTAAGGCAATCACGTAAATATCAGGTGATCATTATAATGTGCGTAAATTACGGACATTATTGTATGACAATGTTTTGACAGAATAGGTTTTCAAGCATCACAATAGGTCAGTAAGCGTTTTTTCCCGGCGACCTACTTCGATGTAGGTTTCACGTAAGAAAACAAGTGATCACCGCGGTGGCTGGCTTGATTTCTTCGAGAGCGGTTCAAGGTGCGATAGCGCTCGTATTGTGTAGTGCACTTTCAACAGATACGAGGAAAACACGCGGAAATACAGTGGCATTGTGTGCACGAAGTTTTCACTGTAACAGATGCGATCCGAGAGATGCACATCGCCGAGTGCGAGGTCGGATAGTCTCCAAGATAAATGTTTCTGTACTAAGCGCATTTCAGCGTTGAAAAATATGCAGATATAAGGAAAGCACCCGCTGGGAAAGTTTAGATAAACTTTTTAGTGTATGTGGATGTACCCTCTTTAACGTTCCACATACGATATCTGGATAGAATATAGAATAAATTCGCGTCGGATCGGCCGAGCTCGGAGTCCGCGTTACAGCGTCAACATGAACCGGTTATTAGAAAATACTTGACAAAATGAAGAGCGCACGGAACCTCTAACCACGCTCAAGCATTAAGAGCCCATCGAAATCCCCTACTTAACTCTCCACCAGGATAGCTTGCTTCTTAAAATTAACAATGGTACGGTAATTTTAATAAAATTAAGCGTCATCATTTCGGTACCAAGTGATGGCCTTCCTCAATCTATGTACGTAGTGCACTTAATAAACTAGCGCCAGTATTTGCTATTCTTGGAGAAACTGGTTCAGGATACGAAGGGCTAGCTTATCCAACGTTACAATGAATACCTGTATCTAGAGAGAGACGGCATTACAAACGAGTGTACGCTTTATGACATCAATGAAAGGGAATATGAAACATCTATGTGAACATAATTGCAGTCAAAAACCATGGGATATGCACCAGAAACGCTGGCGTGACAAGTTAGATTCTTTCTTAATCGATTGGACTGAGAAGGCACAACACAAAGAAAAGTGGAACAATACAGGGAGACCTTTGCGCAGCAGTGGTATAACATAGCTTGAAAGAAATATTTTGAGGGACGTTATAATTGACATTGCTCACCACATTCACAGATTATTTGAAAAAGATAAGCAATATACAGCTTCATGATCTAAGTAATCTTAAACAAATATGTAGACAAAAAAAAAGAGCTAATTACAGGTAAAATGTTGTAAAACAATGCGAATCGAGAGTGTGACGACGAGACAAGAAAACCAATTTAAACAGCGAATTAACCTTGTGCGTTGTTTTTACATACCAATCCTTAACGCGCCTCGAGAATTTTAAGCAGCAATCGAATTGCCTGATTACGAGCAGTATTGCGTGCTAAACAGATCTATCTGATCTAATTATGTAGTTAGCATAAAGTGCGGATACTGCTCATTATTCACCAACTTATTAAACAGATAATCTGTTGAGAGACCTGCCTTGAGTTTACTTTGTCTTCAAAAGACGGTTTACCAGGTATTTGTGTCTCAGCTCTTTACAGTGGCGCTTTGACGGCTCTGAGTATCTAAAGCTTGCTTACGCTATAATAAATTCCACGGTTTTGGCAAGTATACCCTATTAGGCAAAATCTGTACCATACAAGAGATTAATTTCGGCGCGGCACTGGAATATTACGCGCCCGTATTTTGATCCTGAAGTATTGTATTGAGAAATCATGATATGATGGATCCTTTTCAAGCTCACATTTAATATTAACGTATGTTGCCTAGCTATTATTGTAATAATGTTTTTGCTTAGATGACATTGTGTACTGTTGCTGGGATACAGTTTCTAGGTAAATCTTCAACAATTGTTTCATTTTACAGTAATGTACATGTATTTTGAAAGGCATTAAATTCTTAATGTGTATTATGCAATCTTAATACGACATATTATGACTGTTCAAATAAAACAGAAATATTAAATTCATGTTATCTTTAATTTTGCTAAGTAATGTGTACGATAAGGGGCGGGAACGTCGCGTGACGTCACGGCCGGCGGGCGGCGCACGCGTCTTGCAAGGTGAACATTTCACAGCCTTATGTTGTAACTGTGTGAGGCCTGGGCTTCAACACACTAAACTAATTAAAATATGGATCAGAAAAGCTATTGAGCTCTTGCTCAATAACATCTAGAAAAAAGTAAAATTTCTCAATTTTACTTTTTTTCTACATGTTTATTTACAATTTAGATGATTGCAGAGTGCACCGTTTTTTGCTCAAAATCTTGTTTTATTTCAAATAAGATTTTACACTTCTTCACTTATGAACCATTGTTAATGCAGAAAACTAGTTATGACACTCCATGTACTTCAGCTATACCATATTGTGAGCAGTAAGAGATGATATAACCATTTAAGTATTTTAATTGATTTCCTGACAATTCTGCTTGACAATACCTACTTGTTACAGGAATTTGAACAATATGCCATAACTCAATACAAATCCATTACAATAGTAATAGTTATTCAAGGATTTCATTATTATTATTGATTTATCTTACATGCGCTTTACAGCTTCCTTATTGGAGAAATAATATCTTAGTAACACATAAAACCTGATCAGATTTCATACTTTACGATGGTTTAAAATATTAAATGTATTGTGAATGTATTGCACATTTAAAAGTTCTTTTTCTCAACATTTTCTTGGCTCAGAGCCAGGGAGTCTGTTCTGACAAAAAGCCTTTATAATTTTGGCTAACATTGTGCTTTATAATATACTAAATATGCTGTACCAAGGCCAATAAACTTCTGGTTACAGTTAAATAAATAATGGCTTAAAAACACAAATTACAAATGTGCTTTAAAACTGTGAAGACTTTGAAACCAAAGGATGGAAAGTAATCTCCCTGTGAGTTTATTTGTTACTCGCTTGATGCCCAGATTACACCAATATGTTTGAGATCTTCAGTAAATAAAGAACTCAATGCTACTTTATAAAATGGGATTTATATATGTTTTTGATACACTAATCAATTTGTTACAAAGTAAATAGTATAAGTTAAACTTTCATCCTACCTTTGAGAGTTTTAGGTGAACTGCAGTATTACTGTTACAAATACCTAAGTAGTCTATGTTCAATTTAACTCAAGATAGGGATCCGTTAAAATATTTGCGATTCAAAATTGAGTTTTAGATGTACCTTTTCACACATAACAACTTTCAGATGAAAGATATAAAAGTCACAACTTTTTCTTAACAGAGCTGTTTTCCTGGTGTAAGTGCATCACTATCCAACTCGGCGCTTGGTAAACAGAAAGCTCTAACGAATTAGGAAGTAAACAGTAACGACACACGCAATAAATTGGCACAATGCTAGTACATTCCCATGCACGGGCGACAACCTGGCAGTGCCACGGTACGCTCGAATTACACGACAAACGGTCGAGTGGTAACCACAATGGGCGCCGTCCGACAATATTGAGACAAATCGAGTAGTCACAGATCGGAGTTACTTACCAACAACAAGTTTCACACGAAATAACACCGACAGAGTTTGGTGGTATGCGAACACCTACACAAAAGTTCTATTCCACTGTCCAGAAGCTTCAAGGATATAACACAAAACTTGCACTATTGTTTATTATTATTTATGGAAGATTATTTATTGGAAGAAACACAACTAAACTGTGTACGGTTGCAGGCTTTCGCGATTAGCCAACGAATTGTTCTCCATCAATCGGCCATTGCACGACACCACACCACAGACTAAAACAAATCTGTCGTCATCAGGTCGCTCCTTGTCTTTCCCTCAAAGATTGCTAGTATTTGTTTTACAAATACTACTATTAGAAATAAAATACCAAGAAAGTCTTGAAACGGAACTAAAATATTTAATCATTGGCAACACTCGCTCTGCCTCGTCGAGTAAGGCAGAGTCATAGATCAACATACTAATACCTGGAGTAAGGTACATGATCTGTCATTTCTCGTAATCGGTGACTGTTTTTCGTGTTTATTTTTATTTATTTGCGTTATTGTGGTGATACTGGTGACCCATTGTGTTCATAATGAACAGATCTGTTATTCGCAGCTCCGCAAGAGCGATAATTTATAAAGTGTACGTGAAATGTTTGGCGGAACTCGAGGCCGGACAAATTTTAACCGATCTCAACGATGTGTTTAAAAGAACCGGTGAAATGACCGGTAAAATTATATTTTATACATGTAATCAGATGCAATGTGTGTATTTCAAGGTGCAATATCTATCATAAACCTTTCATACAATTACTAAAATGTACATCCACAAAGTTGAGGTTATGTTTACAAAACACATTCGGAATGCAGCGCGTTCGTATAATTTTGATACTTTTCGTTTGATAATTATTTCATTTTTAATTCATTATAATAAGTAATTGCAAATGTTCAGTTATTTTTACTTTATTGTTCTAGGTAGTGGCTGAACAAGCGTTTCAGAGCATTTCAGTTACCGATTGCAAAAATTCACGTCAACATGTCAAGAAAATAGAAAAAGGTTATTTTCGAAGGGGGCAAACTCTGTATAGTGACGTTGAAAAAGTTATCATAAATCTACAAGATGAAAGCAGCAGTAGTGACATCTGAAGACAGCCAGCAGAGTTTTTTAGTGAAAGCTCACACCAAGACATGGATGAAGACTTTTCGGGAGTGGAATACTTAGAGGAAAACATTTTTGATTTTGATTAAAAAAATTTATTTTAATTATTTTTTTAGTTTTTGTTTAGAACACCATTTCCTATTGAATAGATCTGGGGTCTTTTAAAACATAAAATTGTCTCACATAATGTAGGATTAGTTGACATCAAGGCATTTTGAAATACCTAATAATTTTATTTTTAATTAATTAAAATAAATAACCGCAAATGTTATCGTTATAGGCAGTGACTGAACAGGCGTTTTAGAGCTTTTCTTTTTTTCATAAAACCCGCCAATATTCACATTAATTGTAAAAAAAATCTAAGTATCAAAACCGTTTTCGTCGTACTATATAGGGTTACAACATGCACGATAGTGGCGCCACCATTATTTTCACGACTTTTTTGCCAAGCTGTAGCCAATTAGTTAATTGGCTATTATATATGTTGCTTGTCATTGGCTATTATTGGTTATTGGCGTTGCTTGGTAGTTACCAAGCAACGCACCCAAATAAATTGTGCAACGTAAATTGAAACAATTCCTTTCAATGATTTTATTTGACTTTCAACAAAATTATAATTTGCAATATTTTTGCTGTGCAATTTTTGAAGCTGGCTCTATTTAATCGGTCAAGCGGCGCGGTTCGCCGATCGGCGACGAAACAATAGAAAATCAATTGTGTCTCATTAGCGGAGCTTGACAGATTAATATAGTTTAGGGGGGCTATAAATAGGTATGGCGTATAGGTATGGTAGTAAATAGGTATGGTGTGGGATGAGGAGCAGAGACGCTGGTGTTTTGTTGAGTAACTAGCAAAAAGTTGCTACATTTAGAACCACTTCGACACGGCGTGTATTGCTAGGAGATTTTCTCTAGCTCAGACCCTGTTGTTACCCACACCATTATCATCTTCCTGCTCCTTATTCCAATTTATTCTAAGACAGGCGCGCCGCGCGTCACACGTTTCGAGAGGAGATCGGGCTCACGAATTTTTTAAGAATGCAGGTCTCTTTCCAGCTTGGTATCTAGTCTTTACAGACACAGCTTGTTTTTTTGCTTCGAATGGTCGTTGCATGAATGTTGAATATTGTTCCATAAAACACCTTAATAGAAGGCTTCGGCAAAACTAGCAACATTACAATTACAAGTTGTTCATCTGGTATTTGCTTGAAAGTGAGGCCAAGTATAATAAGAATCTTTGATAGATTTTACTGGTGCTAAACATTACAGCTGGTGTATCTGATCAAAGTGACCAATCGTTTTATATGGTTTTCTAATTTCAGATAACAAACGTATAAAGCTCCATTCGTAAACTTTTGTTTTGATAGCTTTGACAATAACAATTGACACTTGATAGCTGACCTGACAGATTTTGATTTGTTTGACTGACACTTACACTAATTGACTGAATAAATCTGGAACATTGTGCTTGTTTGTTTACTATAAAAGTTATAAAATGTTAATAATATAATCACAATGGTGAAGTTTAATGACGCAGTATCGGCCTATAAAACACTGAACGGACTCATATGCGTTTACAAGCCATCATGTGTACCAGTAAAACAAGTCATACATATAGTGAAAACCAATCTTTGTAGAGGTTAGATTTAGCTTTTAAAACTTTGTCACAAGAAAGCAGACGTTACAATTTGTGCATGCTGTAAATAGATAGTAAAAAAAAATGCTTTATGCTTTTATCATGAAATTCTAGTGATCTTTGTAACATCTACTGAACAGTAGTACACAGATTGGTATTTATAAAACACTTTTACAGATCTAAACGCCTTACCTGGAAGACCAATAGAAAAGAGAGTAGAAATCGTAGGAGCAACGAATGAGCCCATGATGGTGAAACTGGTGCCAAACTATGCTGATAATCCTCTGGTGTGCGGTCCCAGGTATATCAATGAGGACTTCAGGTGCAGCTGGGCGACACACCTAGGCTTATTTAGCAGTGGGGTTTTGCGTAAGTTTCCACTTATTTTGATGAGGACCTCATATAGTAGTATATAGTTGTGAACTTATAATGTAGTTGTTGATAATAACCTATAACATAATCATTTATTTATTTTCTCTTCAAGACAAACATCAGTGTAGCCCTGGCTCTTGTACTAGGAGTTCCTGTATCACAAGAGCCAAAAGTTTATAATTAATGATTAAACGAACTTACCTGTACGTGAAGTTCGATCATAATTATACGAAGTGCTTCGTCCGAAGAGATTAGTAAGAGAGATATTATTGAACACAATGTAGTAACGCTTAGGTGTTACCACTTCAGCACTATAGTTTAGAGGGTATTCGTTATACCCATTATGGCAACACAATTTATTACCCTAATGCTTCCCTGCCTGCATGAACATCCAGTCGGTCGAGCTTCATTAGTTTAGAGACATAAACGTATTTCCGGAACTTCTGGGATATTTAGGGCGGGCGGGACTTACTAATCTCTTCGGACGAAGCACTTCGTATAATTATGATCGAACTTCACGTACAGGTAAGTTCGTTTAATCATTAATTATACTCGTGCTTCGTCCTCAAGATTAGTAAGAGAGATATTATTGAACACAATGTAGATGTTGAGAGAGAGAGTGGAGGAAATATGAATTTAATTAAAATAAATTTTATTTCTTAGAAACATTTATTTTGAATTCCTAAATTACCGCGAAAACAATTATCGGTACGTAATTGCGCTTATTAACTATACTAATTATAGCTAACAAAACAATGAGATATAATGACATAACAAAAGAAGGTTCTATAATATGCGTATGTACCACTATAATAACTAATCATAATCATTTACCTAATGTACAGGGGTACATATTGCCTTTGCTACAGCGACATTATCCTCTTTATCAATAATTGGTCTGTTATAGAATTTAGCAAAGGTAGTGGAATTGCCGCTCCATCCAGCAGTTTGTCGTATGGCGTCAAGGCTTACTCCTTGTCTATATGCCATAGATGTTGCAGCATGTCGTGTGCTATGGGAGGAAAACACGGTTACGTCAATTCCACTATCTTTTAAGGTAGACTTAATCCATCGACTAAGAGTTTGACTCGTAACATGATTGAAGGGTTTACGATGGCTAATAAACAGTTGATTTGATTTCCTTAGATTTATAGTCTTATCTAAATAAGCTATGAGAGTCCTTGCCGGACATATTTCGGGTCGCTCGCTAAAGAATGGCAAATAAAGAGTCGGTTGGTTTGTACCTACTTTTGATGTTTTAATAATATCTTTAATTTTTATTATAGTTTTATCATTCAAAGTAATTATTTGATCAGTATACACTTTAGACAGTGTCTGTGCCCGATGGGCTGTAACGAGAGCTAGAAGGGTAGAACACTTCTTCGAAAGCTGCTCTAGTGTTAGGCTTTCGTTTGGAAACAATGTGGCTAAATAATTTAGAACGACATTTGCATCCCATGTTACGTTATACCGTGGTAACGGCGGTCTCAATTTATATACACCTTTACAAAACCTAATGATTCGATCATCGTTAGAAATGTCACCAATAATTAAGGAAAGTGCAGCTCTATGGCTATTAATTGTCCCGTATTGGGCACCATCATTAAATATCTGTGTAAGAAAATCTAAAATGATTGGAATGGATGGTTGGTACATATCAATTACATTTGTAGAACAAAAATTATACCAGCGTTTGAGGCAAACATCGTATTGTTTGAAAGTGTTGTCCGACAGCGAAGCGAGCACGATGTCTAAGGCTGAGGCCGGGATGCATCGCTGCTGCATGGCCGTCCGGACAACACTCCGGCAACCAGGGTAACGTGGGCTTGGATGTTTCGGTTGCTGGAATTGGGAATAATGACATCGTTAGAGTCTAATTTTATCATATTGGAGATAAGTAATCGCTGAAATAATGGATACCATGGTTGTGTAGGCCAATCGGGAACTACCATGATACCTTCAGCATTATCTGCTATAACCTTCCTTAAGGCTTTAAGAATGATTGCTACTGGTGGGAAAGCATAAAACAGATGGTTGGACCAATTTAGGGTGAAAGCATCAATCGCAATTGCTCCTGGATCTTTGTGCCAAGAGACATATGTTTCACATTTTTTGTTAATGCGAGTAGCAAATAGATCAACTTGTGGAACTACCAATAAACGATCTATTATTTTTTGATAACCTGTGTGAGACAGTACCCACTCTGTGTCTGGATGGGTTCGTCGGGATTCCCTATCAGCAATAACATTTTCTGATGATTTAATATAAGAAGCAAATATGAAAATTTTACGGTCTTCACACCAATGCCATATATCTTTTGTGATTTTGGTAAGATGAGGATATTGGATGCCTCCCATGCGGTTAATATAGCTCACAGCAGTGGTGTTGTCAATTCTTAGTAATATTTGGCAATTCTTATAATTTATAGCAAATATTTTGAGTGCAAAGTAGGCTGCTAAGAGCTCAAGGTTATTTATGTGCCGCGCAGCCTCGTTGTTAGACCAGCTACCACTAGCTGTTTGCCCATTACATGCGGCACCCCACCCCGTTGTTGAGGCGTCAGAGTAAATTTCTAAGACATAGTTATCGTTCCTAATCCTATGTACGGAATGATCTATGGCCTTAGACCACCAGTCTAAATCTGGTAACAGTGACTGCGGTATTGTCATGAGTCTTTCGTAATCATCGTAAGTTCGTAAGTTAAGAAACTTGCAGCGTTCAAGTTCCTTTGTATATAACCACCCGTACTCTATGGCAGGGCAGGCAGACACTAACAAGCCTATTAACTGAGCGAATTTCCTAATCTTACAACGTTTTAATCTTTTAAAATATTGTAGCTCTGTTTTGATTCTAATTCTTTTCTCAGAGGGTAGACTTAATTCCCATTTATGAGTGTCTATTACGTAACCTAGATATTTACAAAACCTTGAGGGTATATTATTACTCTTTTCCTCGTTAATAACAAAACCCAGTGCTTGTAATAGCATCTGAGTGGTCTCAATGTTTTGCAAGCATTCATGGTAGGTATATCCAGCAAGGAAGAAATCATCTAAATAAATAGATGATACAAAACCACATGATCGTAACAACTTAATGACAGGTTTCATCAATTTCGTAAATATGAATGGAGCCGTACGGATACCGAAGGGCAGGACGTTAAATTCATATAACTTTTCATCAATAATGAACCGAAGGTATCTCCTTGAATCGGGATGGATATTGATAAGAAAATATGCATCTTTTAAATCTAATGTTGCAATGTAACTGTCTCGTGATACAAGTTTCAGTGCAGTACGTATGTCCTCTAATTTAAAATGTTCTGAATTTATAAAAGTATTTAAATTTTTTAAATTAAGAATAAATCTCATCTTGCCATTTGGTTTCGGTACTAAAAACACACGTGACACATATTGATCAGAACATGGCTTAGCTTCGGATATGGCGCCAATGGATAGCAGATTATCAATTATGTTTATTAACTGTGCCTTCTCAGAGTCACAAAAGGTATTTGGTGTTGGTACACAACGTTGATATACAGGCTGATTAAACTTAATTTTGTAACCGTTTATCCACGACAGTACATTACGGTCTTTAGTTAGTAAGGACCATTGTTTATGAAAGTGGGCAAGTCTGCCCGCGTAACGTACCGGATCTATTGAGGGCGGTTCCGCTTGTGTCGCTGCGAGAATGCTTGCGACGAGTTCCTGTGCGGTTGCGCGTTCCGAGCAGCAGGTGGAGGTTGCTGCGGCGGTGGACCCCTCACCTGCCTGCGAGCCGGGGTCCTCGAATCGCCTTCCAGTTTAAATGCCTGTGGTTGTACATTTTATTCGCCGAAGTCGAAGCTTTAGGTTTATTTGTTTCTGGTTTCATTTCAGAGCTGGATTTTGAGACGGCCTTCGCTGTTTTGAGGGTATCAGCGAGATCATTGCCAAAGAGGAACTTGTCGATCTTTGTGGTATCCAGCTGGTCTTTCAACTCTTTTTTGAGTGAATATAATGCAAAATTACGCCTAGCTTGAGATTCTGAATGTTGAATATCACATAATATTCGACCAACATTCATGAGATCTTTTATCAGAACGTGGTTTCGCTCCTTGGCGTCAAGCTGTTCGGATATAATCTTGCCCAAGGATGAAATCCCTGCAGCCAACTGCTTCTGTCTCGATTCTATGGCTTTGTCTCTTTTATATACTTGCTCGGTTGTGGCGGCTTTAATTTCTGCATTCAAGAGTGGTGCAGCTATCGTAGTGCAGTTTCCTGGCACTAAAAACTTACTGACAAGATCTTTACGAACATCTTTGTCCAAGCCGGATGTTGCGATATGAGCAAATCTGGATGCGACATCCTTGTTTATATCCGGGCCGTATTCAACCGTTATTGACGGATCTGCTCCCAAAATATCCAAGATTTCAGTATTGCAGTCTTCGTGGTCGTTTGGGATGATCACATCTTCTGCCGGGGCAGACACGGCTATCATTGGTGATACATCATCATCCACCGGTGGCGGATCTACAACGATGGTGTCTACATGCTCGTCAGGGTTTGTCGTTGCTTCCTGGTCTGTGAAGAGAGGGTAGCAATCAGACTATTTGTCAAAGCGAAAACGCATACCTACATGGATATGCAAAATCGGCAGAATGTAACAATCGTAAAATCACGATATAGTGATTATAAAATGCGGCGATATAGTCCCATAGACTAATCTGATGCATAAAACTAGTATACCTACAATAATTAACTTATACTTAAGTATTTTTTAATTATGCGGCGATGTAGTCCCACAGACTAATCTGAAGCATAATAGTAGGTAGGTCAAATGCGAGCAAAGACCCCAGGGTTATTATTAAAAGCGCGATATAGTCCCACAGACTAATCTGATGCATAAAGGGTGGGTAGTCTTCAACAATTTATTCCCTTTAATTACGTATATATGCGGCGATATAGTCCTGCAGACTAATCTGTTGCATTTAACGTGATCGTTAGTGATCAGGGCAATTGCTTTTTAATGTGTAATATGGCCCTTGTTACATTTCTATCCACTTAATAATTTGCAATGTGTGGGTACTTACTGTCTGGGTTTTCAGGTGGCGCCCGCGCGGGCGTAGAAGCCCTCGATGAGCACGAGGACGAACTTGAAGACTGGCTCGAAGATGATGACGAACTTAACCGAAAACAATTACTTCTATCGCGGCGCGAACGTTCTATTTCTTTTTCTAATTTTCTTAATTTGTTTGCTATGAATTTAAAATTATTTTCGTTAGCGCGTTTTGGCATTATGAGGTACTGGTAACTATTATAATTTATTTAGTGCGAAGTGGCTGAGCACTGAAAAGCGAATGAAGCTCGACCGACTGGATGTTCATGCAGGCAGGGAAGCATTAGGGTAATAAATTGTGTTGCCATAATGGGTATAACGAATACCCTCTAAACTATAGTGCTGAAGTGGTAACACCTAAGCGTTACTACATTGTGTTCAATAATATCTCTCTTACTAATCTTGAGGACGAAGCACGAGTATAATTAATACATGTTCAATAAATTGTGGTAGGGGCCGGAAAATGATGATGATGACATATTCAATAAATATTGCTATATTACAGTACTGGGTCTCAATGAAGGCACAAGTCTCACCTACAAGATACACACAGGAAGGCCAACAAGAGCCTTCAAGGTGCACGGTCAGCTCGGCAAGGCTACTGACACATACTTCTGGAACGGCAGGCTCATGGAGAAGACTACCTTCCACCACATCACCAGGGAGAAGATAGACAAGGTGGTGGCTCACATGCAGGCTGCTCATCAGAAGACCATGTTTGAGTATGTCATTCAAATTATTTAAACTATGTTTTCCTCGGGAAGGGATTAACACTTTCTTAATACGGAATTGTGCTAGTCTTAGCATTATTTATTGAATGACTTTCTTTTATAAAGCATAAGTAATTGAAGTCAGTAATTTTTTGTAATATTCACTTTTCTTCGATTTTAATCTAATAGTCAGATGGCCTGGTAATGAAAAATACAGTGTATATTTTTGTGAATGAAATTATTTTCCATAGTCTCCAGAATAATCTTTAACTGCACCTTCACAGGCAGTCAGGCCTCCATATGGAGTCTCAGACCACATATGAGTTGGCTTCAAAGGGCCTTATCAGACCAGCTGACAATAAACTGCCAGTTATCTACGGCATGAAGTGTGTCTACTTTAATCCTCCCAACTTTACATTAGGTGAGTGTGAATTATAATTAAATAAAAATCAATAATACAAAAAATCAAGTTGTTAGATTACAAGTTTTAATGGAAAGAACTTTATAATGCAATGATTTATTGCATCGTTGCCCCATTATATTTACAATTCCAGGCTCTAGTAGTCACTATAATCTATACTCCTTAAATGGTTCACTAATATGAAATTTTTAATGACTACTTACATCTCAATGAAAAGTACAGGATTATATTAAACAATTATCTTGCCTACTACCTACAGCTAATTAAACTTATTCAGAAATACTTAATCTACATGTTGTATAACTCCTTTCAGAAATACAATCAGTGAATGAGTATGACAAGTACCTGTGGACACTCATCCATGACCTGGGTGTACAGCTGAAGTCCACAGCCTTCTGCACAGCAGTCCAGTGCATCAGACAAGGGAAGTTTGATGTGGACCTGGCTCTGCTGCGGAAGCATTGGACCTTGGAGCACATAACCGACAATATGAACATGTGCCAAGACATACTGGACGAAAATGAGCAACTGCTTAAACCACAGTCTGCCATATTGTCAGCTTAAATATTGTTTAGTGTTTTATAGACTTGTATATTGTAAATATAAGTAGGAATATTAATTAAATTTAATATTTATTATGTTTTTCTTATTTGAGGTTATTATTAACTGTTAAGATTTTTGGAATAATAATGCTGAATTCAATTGGCAAAACACATTAATTACAAATTAAAGATTTGGACGAGGCAGAAATAAAAAGTATAAACCTTATCTAAAAAATGTTGAATTTAGTACCAACTACCAAGAGACATAAAGGACTACACAGAACAACATTTAGCTACGAGCCAATGAAGCTAGCTGTCTATTAACACTTTCAGTGCCCAGCACCCGGCTCCCGGGTTGAGCGATAAATTTGTTTGTGTGCCGACATGGTCATATCCCATATATTTACGACTCGGAAGCTGAGTTGTGGGCACACAAACGAATTATCGCTCAACCTGGGAGCCGGGTGCTGGCCACTGAAAGTGTTAAAGACAATCATCCATCCAGTATTAAAAAAGTGCACTGTGCTATCATCAGTTCACAACATCTATCAAAAACATTCTATTTAATTTATTTCTATGTTGCTTATACACTATTTGCCACAATTTTGTTTCAGAATTATTTTATTATCAAGTCACCTGTTACTTGTGAGTTCTTCAATGTCTTCGTGCCACATATCACTTATGACTCGCGCACGGTGGCTCCACACCACTTTAGTCACTATTGTCACTATTATCCTCCAATCAGCTGCCACTAGAAGATGGAGTTGATGGCGAAGTGTTGGCTTGCTTCTCCATCTGCTCAATCCTCTTGTGCCTTATCATGTTAGAGAGGATGCCATCAAACGAGGTCGTCTTCTTCTTTGCCGACCCCCTCAGCGTATCCTCTCCCTTACTACGAACTCGTAATCGCAACGAACTCACTTCATCCATAAAATCAAAGTCAGATTTCTCTTCTCTTATCGGCGATGCAGGAATTTCCGGCTGGTTCTCTTTAGACACAGGCGCTGGTGAAGGAGGTCTTCTCCCAGGACATTTCCACTCTAACGTTACAGTCCCAGTTTTATCAAGACCTTTGTAAAGTTCTTCTAACTCGGCAGGCTCTGGCATCCAGTTTTTGCCGATGTATATACCGCTTTTGGACAGCTCGTCATCTGAACAAGGTAGGTCCCAGTCATCACCTTGTAGTTCTGTGGCGCTCATTGTTGGATTTTATTTAAATATTATAAATAGAATTTAAATATAATATTTTTACTATTATATCGCTGTTTATTTTGCAGGCCAATGTCAATCAGTTTGACGTTTCGTTTGTTTTGACAGTTACTGTGACTGAATCACAGAACACATATGCCGCGTTCCGAGTTAGGAATGTAATGGATATAATCGATTTGAGCGTGCAAACAAAAACAACAACCGATATCAAAAAATAAAACACTACAAAGTAAAAAATAACTTTAATTTCGGAAGTCGGTGTCGTTGGTTCCGCTTTTTCTTTTTTTGACACTGACTGTTTTTTTTAAATCAATTGTTGTTTTTGTAAAAAAGTTTTTATTTTTCACTTTAGTTGTACAGACGCCAGCACATCAAGCTACTACAATCTGTCAAATTTCTTTAATAGATTTTCAACTTTATCGTTAAAACATAAGGTTCAAAATTGATTGGGAAAAGGAGAGTGGGAAACAAATGTATGGGGTCTGGGCCCACTCTTCAATAGTAACATGCAATATACCGTTGGATAGGGCTTTTTAAGCGGAATATTAGTTACTAATAAAACTATGGTCAAATGTTAGTACTTTCGGAGATATAATGTCGTCAAGTCGGCTAGGTACCAAATTAAAGATATGGTGTGTGCGCAAGTTCCTACAGTTCGCCGTCCGGTCAAGCAAGAGCAATTTGTGTTATCGCGTTTCTTCCAACTTGGTTTCGAATAATTTAATATATAGCAATAGTATGTTCTTGCTCTTACGTGGCGTGACTGTATCCTCCCACGCAGCAACCAAACATTCTCTGCGGGTATATTATATTCCATTAGATCATGCAGTTCGTTTTCTCTGTAGATTTCTATGACGTATAAACCGTCTCGGGGAAATCGTGAACTTGTTGTTTTTTTTTTTTTTTTTTTAACTTTGCCCCACACCAGGATTTTTTCCTGTATTGTGGGTGCGTTAACAAGCATTTAAACTCACATAGACAAACAGTCAGACCTGGAACAACTACTTGTAGGTCATACAAATATTTGTTCCGTGCGAGAATCGAACCCGCGACACGCAGCGCAGCATTAATCGCTTAGTCAGTGCGTCAATCGTGCCGTCCGAGTCTGGGTAATGTTTATCTTATAATGAAGTAAACTACGATCATTAATTGCTTAAATTGGGATCACTTTCATGGCAGTATAATTGTTAGTATAACTCCGAAAGTACTGACTTTTAAGCTTAGTCGTAATACTAAGTTTAATTCTGCTCACAAATACTTATTCATTCATGTGTACCTTATTTCTATTGAGAGGTGGACCTACCATTACTCATTGTCCTTTGACAGTTTCGGGTAGCTTGATGTGCTGGCGTCTGTACCTACCCCATACAAATTCAATTAACACTAGTGTATTGAAGACACCGACTAGAAGAATCATCAAAATTCACATAGAAATGCCGGATGCAGTACATTTATGCATATAACTTCGTACATACCTAATGTATTATATACTTAAATCATACTGAAAGTATGTAGATCACATGAATGAAAGAACTATCAAAATCGGTTCATTAGTTTTTGAGAAAATCGTGGACATACAAACATATGGGTCGAATACAGAACCTCCTTTTTTGAAGTAATTTCCTTCCGAAGATCAACCTGCAGAGACGTACCGGGAGTCTCTGGGATTTGGGACCTCTTCATGTAAGCTGTGTAAGCACCCTTAGTTTGTGGGTTACCGAAATTACCAACTACCAAAAACAAATACAGCAGTTTTTGTTTGCACCACACTAGTCTCGTCTCCAGACTCCGCGTGGGCTAAAAGGTCCCAGGAACCAGGCCATTAAAATAATAAAAAAAAAAGACCACGTGAAGTTGACAGTTATTCATAGAGTAAACATTAGGAGAGTATTTTTCTAAGAAATAACAATGTCTTCATCATCAGATAGTGATTCTGATGGCGAGAACGATATAAACAGGTAAATAAATATACGACCAAAATGGATAACTTTAGTCTACTTACAATAATTGCTCATTCTAACCTATTTCACAGACTTGGAGATTGCGAAGTGTGTGCTAGAAACAAGGCTAAATACACGTGCCCCAAGTGTGAGGTGAAGACATGCTGCCTAGACTGTGTGAGGATACACAAGAAAGAGCTGGAATGCGATGGCATTAGGGACCGCACCAAGTTCATCAGGATAAAAGACTTTACCGACACAGACCTACTGAGCGACTACCGCCTGCTTGAAGAGTGCGCGCGGTTCGTGTACGGTGTTAAAATAGACGAGAAAAAGAAATTCACTAGAATTGATAAGGACTTGCCCATTGTAAGTATTTGTTTTGTTTACAGAGTGTATTCTGTGGAAGAAACAGTTTGGTCCATAAAGAAATTGATCAGCCTCTTTTGCAGTGATGGCAGCTCTCAGAGTATTGTTTATATAAGTCTAGTTAGTTAAGAGTATTATTCATATAAACACTGAATCTTTGATTGAAAAATATACATAGTAAAAATGGAAGAAGGTAATATTCATTATTATTGTTTTATTTCACAGTATCTATACAAACTCAAGATGGCAGCAAGGCAGAGGGGCACAGTCCTACAGTTCTTATCACATAACTTCTCAAGGCACAAAGCCAACACCACAAGATACATTAATAAGTTGAATATAATTAACTGGCGCGTGGAGTGGGTGTTCCCTAATGTAGAAGCAGAACCACTGAAGTTTGTAGATGAAAGATGTGCAGAACAGAAGCGGTTGTCAGAACTCTTGGACAAGTATCTTAATCCTGACGCATTGCCTTTTGAAGGGTCAAAAGCTTTAACTTTCTATAAATCTGCTGGATTCAGTGGAGTCAAAATTTTACTTAGAGGTAAATTTTTGTTACATACACTAACTCTGCTATCATCTTATTCGTAGGCTATCATACAGTAGTCAAGAATGACATTATTACCAAGTAGCTAGTAATTTATTTATCAAAATTGTTTCTGCTTTACAGCTGAGAAAGTGAAAGGATCTGCTAGAAAGTTCTTTGAGCTGGATCCAACTGAATCTTTAGCTGAAAATCTATCTGGGAAGTGCATAGTGGAATTCCCAATTATATTTGTTGTACTCAAGGACCATGCTTACAACTTTGAAATTATAACACCAGGTAATTATAATTAATGCAACATAATTTAAAGCCTCATCTTTGTTTTGCTTTCTAGAAGATAGGTTTAGGCAACCTGTTGGCAACTATTGACCATCCCCTGATGAAGGTGTGATTATTAAAAAAGTTCAGATAATACTTGATTTTATTTATAAACTTCACTGTTTTTCAGAAGATGAAATAGAAGAAGAAGCACCTGTTCCTAATGACAAAGCATCTAGCAGTAGTAAAGAAAAGCCTGTGGTAAATGGTCCACCTGCTGCTGCTACTAGTGACACAGTAAATGGATACCCAGAACATTCTAGAAAGAGACCCAGACAGCTGTTGACAGAGAAGGTAGCTCAAGAGAAGAAGATAGAAATTGAAAAGGAAATAAAAGCAGCGAGGAAGAAGAAGCCAAAGAATCTCCTGTTCACCACCGGGTACTCTTCAGAAGAGAGCATAGATGCTGAAAGTGATGATGAGGAGAAAACCTAGTAATCACTGGCAGCAGAGGTTGGAATAAAACGCCTAGAAATGAGATGAGTTTTCTGTTACAAAATAAATAAGTTTAGAAGACAAAGTACAGCAAACTCAAGTCTGTGCAGAAAATCAACCAAATTCTAGCTCTCTGTTGTAAAAAAAAAATAGGTTATTTTGATTGGCTTGCCGCTTGGATATGGGTTTGTGATTTTAATTGCAAATTGTATGCAGTGGATCTATTGTACTTCTTTATTTTGTGTCTATATTGACATGTATTCATATATGCAATAAAATAATTATCTTAAGTGCTACAATAATCTAAGATAAGTAATGATTTTGTAAATATGTACAAAAATAAAGTGTTTACAACTTGGCTTTATTGTATTTGTATAGCTATTAAGTGGGTTTCTGTCAATATAAACAAGTATTCATTAGTAGCATTGGTCCCTAACACTTCTCCATACTTGTCAATATTGAACACATGCTGTTGGCCAATCTTTACATTCTTCATGGCACCGCCAGTCCTCTTCCTCAGCTGACTCTCCTGGTTACTGTTGCTCTGGTAGATGAAAATGTGTCTGGTAGCTTCACAGACCACACTGTATGCGAAGTTGGGAGGACATGTGACAAACTTCCGGTTTTGTTTTGAAGACTGAACATAACCAAATGCACTGAGAGCACCTTGGTGCTTGACGGGCCAAACTGTGGAGTTTATCAGCTGTGCATAGGGCTGCCAGATGCAGGCGTCTACGTCGTGTCGTAGTGCCAGGGCCGGCGCCTCTTGTGTTTCAATTTTGATGCTGAACAAGTATTGGTGGACACTGAGTGGAGCCCTGTGTGTCACATTGTGAGTTTTTGCATCCAACCTCACTGAAAGATAAAATTAGACTAATTAATAATCAAACTAATATAACACTTACATTTAAATGAATTTATCTATTCATTGACAAATAATGAAAATAAATTAAAATAACAGCCTCAATATTTTCATTTAACCTGTGAAATCTATAATCAATTAACCAAAGTCATACCTAAGACAGTATCTTCTTCAGAAGCAGCATCACATTCTTCTAACTCCTGTGTAGACAGTCCCGGCATGGGTGGGTCAGCTGTCACCACAGTATCGGCACACAAGTGAGCCAAGCGTCTGTGAGCCTCTTCCACCAGGCTAGTGTCCAAGATCTGCTCTCCATTGGGGTCTCCCCCTTCCAACAGCTCCTCCCACAGCATACTCTCAGACTTAGTTAGCAAGATATCCACCTGGCCACTTTCTTGAACATTCCATGTTGTTAACTCACTATCAACTTTCTGCTTCAACTTTCCATCAACAAAAGTCTTGCCTGCATAACTGACTTTTATGCTCAATGGAGTCACATTTACAATGAGAAGCTGCCTGTTGAAGTTTGCTTCAAGTTTCAATGTAATTGTAATATCTTCTGTGGTCTGCAGCCATGTGTATATACAAGTCCGAGGCTCCTCTATAGATGGTTTAGTAATTTCCCTTTCAGAATCTGATGTAAACTTAAATGTGTTGTCTGATGCAATGTACAGTGCAGCACAACTTGTTTCAATTGCAGCATAGTGGACAATGCCTTTGCCTTGCACTTGCCTGAAACTCATCTGCTTCCAACCTTGGCCATCATTGTCAAAGGAGACCCAAGTAAGTACCGAGTTGAAATGTGATTCATTTTGTTCAACTGATTGAAGAAGACAATGTAGTGTCTCAATATTGTCCTTCTCCTGTATTCTGGAATCCACTATAATGAAATACTTTCCTTCACCAAGAATGAGACTTGACAGGAGTGTTTGCCACAGTTGGTTCCTCCCTGAGGGTCTACTTCTTGCACCAGTATCCACAATATGCAAGTATCCAGTCCCATCACTGACTAAAGCCAAACTGTTGGATGGAAAGGATAAGCAGAGGTTGAAGTGGCCAGACTTTCTCTCCACATGCGCGGGGACATCGTACACTACGTCATTGTGGAATGTTTGATTAGTATTTTCGAAAGAAACATGACGTACCTTCTGCTGTTTATCGATGTAGTAGTAATTGAGTGAGTAGTCCCAATAGTCGAGAACCAAGTGATTATGAAGCGCGAAGAGTTTAGCGTGGACAAAAGAGTACTGCACCTCGTCCGGATACACTCTGTCCACCGGAGCTAGGAGTTCATGCGAGAAATGTGGTAGGGCTTGCAAGTTTAGTTTATAACCTTGGAAATCGTGGTCCAAGAGTCGCCGGTTCAGACGTAGTTCTACAAGAGCAGACATTGTATTTAATCTTGCAATTAACAGGTGTTTTTTCTTAAATAGATATCCGGTATTATTCACAAAACCACGAAAAATTTAATTTATTTGTCAACAAGAAAATGTCAAGAGTATCAAAAACATTGACGTATCTATCGTATAAACGTCAGTGATCAAAAAGTAGGGTGCGTTCCGAGTTAGGAATGTAATCGATATAATCGATTTGAAAGTGCCCTTACAGCGGAGGTTTAGGGCACGACTACAAACAGGGCAAAAAAAAAAAAAATTCTACGCTCTTATCTCTCGAAATAGAGTGCTATGTGGTGAATCCTGGGTGATACTTCAGTGCTGTGGTGAATCCTGGGTGATAACCGAATTAGCGTGAGCGCGATAACGATTTCCCATGAATCGTCATAGATGACGTCATGACATGCGCCCATGCGCCATCTCGCGAAAACGCAGAACATGCCAGCATGCCTTCTAATAATATCACCGTGAGCGCTGTTGAAAATGCGAGTGTGTGTCAGTGAGTGTTTTGTTTTGAGATACATCATCACTAACGTAGCATTTTCGAAATTGTGCTTCTGGCTGACAATCGCCACCTAAACAAAGAAAAAGAAGAAATGTGGTGAAAGAAATACTGCTGTAATATCGTTTTGACATTGAGTAAGCACTGTGATCGCGTTCACGAGCGTTCCGAATTGTTGACAGCCCTCAGCTGTCATAATCGTATTATCGGAATCGGAACGCATGTGAGACGATGTGAGCGCTGTGAGCGATTACAGCTAATACGGAAAGCGGCCAGTAGTGGAGATCACGACGCCCCCGTAATGAGGCGTGGCGAGCGGTTCCGGGGCTGAGCCCCCCGGCCGCGGAGGAAGTACGGTGACCTGCTAAAACAGGCCCCTCAGTGTCGGCTTCAACGGCCTGCAGCTTCGTTGGCCGCATGTAATTTACGTGTAGCCGTACTCTGCGATGTCAAGATTTAAGGGTGCGTTCCGAGTTTGGAATGTAATTGATATAATCGATTGGAGCGTGCAACGGACGTCCGGAGCCGAATTGTTAGGGAAAGACATACAACCTGTCTGTCTGATAGCATAGCATAGAAATAGTTCTTCATTGCCCGATGTGCCTGTATGTCCCGGTATCCACGCAAAGACAATTCAAGCCAAGACTAATTCGGAATGCGGCCTATGTTCATAACTATTTTGACACTTGACAGTGACAGTAAAAAAAGCGGGATGTGCCTCACCTCACTCAATTGACTCTATCCCAAATATTTCATTTTCTGTATTGATTGATAATAAATAGAAGCAGAATTTTATTATTTACTTAATGGCTTATTTAAAAAATAATTCCTATTGTGACATTCCATTTTGTATTGATACACCTCATGTAAGTTCAATAGTTCATTCTCTAGGTCTGTTTACATATAACTTAGCTAATTTATTGGTCCTATGAATTCATAAAACATTTTAATATTTCAGCATGACTTTTATATATACTCAGATTTGAAAGAAATAGCGGATAAATGTAACATTTTTAGCGACGAGATTATGAAATGTAGGACTGTTGGGATTCTACAAAGTTTAAACGGCCGATTCTATTTGTCAGATGTAAGTTGCCCTTGATTTATTTTTCCAAGTTGCATGATTGTCTTTTTTTTTTTATTAACCATTAATGCCCCACTGCTAGGCAAAGGTCTCCTACTCTCCTTCCACCTATCTCTGTCCAGAGCTGCCAAGGACCAATCTTTATTAAAGGAGTCTAGCTCATCCCGCCATCTCCGTCTGGGCCTGTCGCGCTGTCGTTTGTCATTAACCGGGGCCCACTGGGTCGTAAGTTTGGCCCATTGATGTCCAGCCCAATTCCATTTAAGAGTTGCAGCTTTCCGAGTGACATCAGTTATTTTAGTGGTGGAATGGATTGGTGTATTCTTAATCCAGTCTACAAGTTTAACACCCAGAATACTCCATTTCATAGCTCTCTGTCAAACCTCGAGCGTGGACTTCAGCTGAATTGTCTAAGATCATGTTTGACAAACATGTGAGGATAGGAAGAATACACATATCAATGAGTCTTCTCTTTGTTGCAAAACAACATTATGTATCATCTTGTTTTGTTTCCAGCTAAATGAGACTGACGAACACTCCGAGCCACTCGTGCAGGTATCGGCAGTCTACTTAAAGTCTCCGCCACATTCCACTGTGATCCCATACCCAGTGCAAGTGTTTGGCACTCTACAGTGGAAGAAAAGACCCGTTATATTTGCTAAAATATTACAGGTATACTTCTTCTTTTTAGCGTGTCAAAAGCAATCTAAATGTACTCGGCCCAGAATTCGGCCACTTGTTTGACGCCATCACTAGCGTCCATCAGTTCCTGTAACGTGCAGCTGACAGGACATGCAGGGCACGATATTAAATGTCTCATCGTTTGTGGAACAGCACCACATTTACACTCCAAGGTGGAGTTATCTATAAATCTCCACCTGAACAGGTTTTCCTTGCTTCGGCCAACCTGGGTCCGGAGTCTGTTTAAAGACTTCCAGGTACAGGTATGCTAATAAAGGGCTTAGCACCTTGGATGCATGATAGATGGTGTCACTATGAAAAGTCAAAGTCCCTGGAAAATAATCGATACATTTTATGAGTACCACGTTTTGGTTGTCAGGTGTTGAGTGTGTCAACTGCCATTAGAGTCAAGAATGCTCTGAGTGGAATCACTAGCTTACACTTGGCCAGAAATGTTCCTGAACATGAACTACAAGAAGATCCTCCTTGATTGTTATTTCATCCACATTAGAATGTGAAAGATGTGAATTGTGAACTTATAGAAACTTAAAATATGTTATGATATCATTAATTAACTTACATCTTAAGAGAAATAAACAGAAATATTTAAAAGAATGCATATTTATTAATTCTTAAATAAATACATTAAATAACAATATGTGATAAAATTTACAACATTCCATCACCAAGCACTCACTGCGCTTTTTACATAAAAATAATAATGATGGGCATAGATAACTGCTCCTGGAGTTTACTTAATTTACTTTCAAGCTAATCATTTGAGAATTATTGGACCAAACACATTACTAAACACTATGAACCAGTTATATATTAAAAATTTATATTTTTGGTACATTTTATTGCAAAATATACATTGCTTGGAATGCTTTTTCGTGTTTAGTAATTTTATTATATAATTTTCAAGGGTTTTAAGAAGCAACTTGTAAATATAATTATGTTGAGCATATTAGCATCCTTGGATTTTTACATTTGGAAGAAAGGTGATTTGTCAAACATATTCAGGAAATCAGAACTTAAAATAAAATTGCAGCATGAATAAACCACATAATAGAGTAAATCAGCTAATAGCTCTTATTTCTATAATTTAATTGTATGTCTAGTTACAAAACTGTCCAGAGTAATCACATAGAAAATATTAAATCTTACTTTGACAATTTATTGAATATCCCAAATGTGTACTATTATAGTTCCAGAAGGCAATTTAGCTATAACAGCATAGCTGTCACATTGCTGGGGGAGCTCTGTGTAACTCTGCAATATTACAGGATGCTCTGAGATTGAAAATATTATTATGTCTTGGCATTTTAATATTTGAAAAGAAAAATATTGCCAATGACTTGTAACATAAAGTTACTTCAAACTAATTTTCGATTTTTAGTTTTGGATTCAGAGGTTATAAGGACCTATTTAATTAAATCAATTAAAGACAATTCCTATTATTATATAGAACATTTTACCAAACTACGCAATTTCCAATGAACTTTAAGCATTCTCAACTCGGCATCCAATGATATTGCAGTGTTTCCAGTCATGATACTACTGTACCACAGTTTTAGGAATAAAGGAACTAAAGCACCCAGAAGTATAGCACGAACACAAGCAGTATGACGGCGCCGGCCGTCACCTTGACGAGCATGGACTTGGTGTTCAGGTATGTGGCGTCCTTCTTGTACTTCGAAGACATCATTGAAAGGTTCTGGGTTTTGGTGTCCAGTTCTGAAATAACCAGACGTACATGAAATTAGTGATTATTTTTCTGGATCTATTAAGTATCATAATATAAACATTTGCGATAACCGATTGTCTAATCGTGATTTGCATATCGCATGACGTTTTTTCGTAGTTACGTAGCACTGCCGTCTGATGAATCACTACGTATACTGTGTTGAAAACACGCCACGCAGTTTTACTAAGTCAAAATACTTAAAGTACTACGTACAGAAAGGACACTCCCTTCCCCGCACTAACATCAGTTACCGCACCTCACCCCGCACTTCGGCGTATTCGTCGCAGTTATTTAACAAGAGCGCTCGCAAACACAAGTACCTCACGCACACATTCATACGTATACAAACGTTATTTTTTAATGTTGTAGTAGTAGGTAATTATTTTACGAGCGTTGTATGGAGTGTCCGGGGTGTGACTAAGTACAGGAAATATTTGCACTACGACTTTGGAATTATGGCCTTTCCACTGCATATTTGGAAATAGCACAGGAGAGTTGAATGCAGCACGTGAAAACTTCCTTCATGCTGCACTTCACTGTACTTGTATAATGTATGATATAGCTGTACAAGGGTCTTTTGTCGCGTGGCCAAATTCGGAACGCCGTCATCTTGTTTTTCAAGTGTTTTTCTCGCAAATGTTTACTAACAGCGCGACCCTGTCAATGTCATTCAGGCGCCAAAAGATCCTTATAACATTATAAATACAGTCTCACCAGAGAGTATTGCTCCTCTCTGCAGCACATCGTCGATGTTCTGCATCATGATGCGCTGCACGTCGCCTAGCTGGCCGCCGAGCTGCGCGGCGGCGCCGGCGCGTCGTGCGCGTGCGCCGCCCTCCGCGTACTGCCGCCGCGCGCGCTGCATCCACGTATCGAACTCGATGAATGTGTATGGCCGGGTGACTGTGTTCACCTGCAATGTTACAATGTGGTTTACAATTCTGGAGAATTATTTACAATAGTGATGCATTGCAGCGAGGGTGCACTGCTGCTGCTTCAAGGCATTAAATGGTAATAAATTCGGAAAATATCAACATTGATTGAGACAGTAGCAGCTCTGAATAATTTTGAAGAAATTATCCAACAGTCAACCATCAACAGAAATTAGTTACAGATGCCGAATATTTACCATGAGGGTTAATAACTTTAGAATGGCATATCTAGCAGAATTTGAATTACAGAAACAGGTTTACAGTTACAGTGATTGCACAGCACTCCAATATGGTTGACTGCCGACATTTTTACACAGTGTTATCAGAGCATGTCTGCAGGTTGGTGGTCAATCTGTAAAGTTTGGGGAATTTTAACTTTTACTTCACTTCCGCAAATAAGTACTGTTATTGCTTCCTGTGGCACAAATAACTGGATCATTGTTCTGTGTGAAGTTGTTTATTTTGTTATAAACTCATTAAACCATTTGCAAATATTGTTTTTTTTTTGTATCACTTGGTTAGTACACGCAGTTAGTTTGCTTAAAGCATATGTGATATTGTGTGTACATACCCGCTTCCCGTATTGCTGGTAGAACTCCTGAGCAATCTCCTCTAGGTAGCTGAAGGCTAGTCTCTTGCTATAGTTACGCTCGCACAACACTAAGTAGCAGATCTCGTGTTCAATTAGATAACTGGAAAGTTTTCAATTAATTTCATTAGTTAACTGTTACAAATTAGTTCCAATCTTGGTAATTTTGTTTACCTTTTAATCTTGATACTTAATTACTACTTGTAAGTCTATTTGGTTTTGTTTACTACTATAGAAATGCCTAAACACAACATTTATATATTACTAGAAACACTTACTGTGTGTAATGTAAAACAATACAATAGATTGCACAAATAAAGTAACATATTACAACAGAATAACAATACAAAATTGATGACAACAAAAAGAGGTAAAATAAGGGACCAAACTGAAATATAACAAGCGGTAGGACTCACTGGAAGAGATAGGGCCCCGTTTCGATGGAGCAACGGGTCGGTGACTGCGGGCCTAGTTTTCTAAACAGCATTTTAGCCTGATTTTGGTACTCCAGAACATTGCAGCCGCTCTGCGAACCACCACAGCAAATTAAATTATAAAATAAAAATAATAATGAGGACAAATTAAATAAAATCATGTCGCAAAACTCGTTGAAACGTGAAAACATACGTGAATCAAAAACATGGCATTACATGAACCAAACTAATACATCAATGTAAAGGTGAGTTACATGTTACACGTGGAAAGTAATAAGTTTTATTGGTAATGTATACAGTAAGAACTAGTTACCTGCTCATCTTCTTGCATAGTAGCGGCCAGGGGCAGGCCGTCTACGACCCTTGCGATCATAGTCATAAGAACCATTTTGATATATTATAATTGTCTCTCACGTTAACATATAAAAAATGTACGTTTTAGTAAGATTTTCACATAACACTGATTACTTTTTCCTTCTCATTATCGGGAAATTGGAAAACAAAATCTGAAGTGACAGCTGTGCATACACGTCAAAGCAACTGACATGACAACAACACGTCACGTCAGACAGATTGCTTTTTTTTTTTATTAATTTATTCATGACCATGGATACATGTCCTTCAGTCGTAGTCACTAAACATTTTTGTTTTCTTACGTAATTGTCATTAGAATGCGGGTGCAACCCATTCTAACGACTTTGAAGTATTTGGCAGCAAATGTATCGAGTCAGCCTTCTCAGTAAACTTCGCTGAGGCGGCCAAAACCACAATAAAATTCTCAGCTCCGTTTTACCGAGATTGCGCCTGTTTCAATGATTCCACATATTGTCCAGTTGCGCAGACACTTGAGATACAAAACTACACCAATTTTACATCACAATATCCACTAGGAATCAATTTGCGAATAATTAAAACAGCCACTGAACTTCACTCGAAGAAATCCCGCCAAAAACTCGACAGATTGCTTATGGTGTTGGTATTGCCAGAGGCAAAAATATTTCAAATTCTTGATCTGTGACGTATTGGTGAATGTGACCTATTAGGGATATCTAGCGACGAAATAGCCAATGTGACGAATGGTCATCGGAGCCCTGATTCACAACCATACGACAGGCTATCATATCGAAAACCTGATTTGACTTTCCCCTCAACAGTAAATAGCTGTTGGAAGAATAGCGGGCGTCTATTTGATTTAAACTGACAAAATTGTCGGGTTTTGGACTGGTGAACAGCGTTGAGAAGACTCCTACGATAACAATGATTAATGTTCGATACGATACGGAAGCATATCGAGTGTTTGTGAATAAGGGGGCAGATCCGGTAAAGCGAACCAAATCAACCCCATACAGGTATCATAGAAAGCGGACATCGCGTACTAATGCGCGATCGTTTCTGTAAAGTTATTTGTAATCGTTCCATTCGCTTTCTTGCCGAATCAAACATCAATCAATGTTAACAACAGAGACCTTTATTAGTAGTCTAAAGGCTGTCCACAAATCCAAAACCAGAAAATGTCAGTTTAAATCAAATAGACGATCGCCTTGCCGAGTCGGCCGCGACTTACGAGTGAGTGGGAGCAGTGGTGGCCAAGTGGTAACGGCCGCGACTTATGAGTTGTAGATTGTAGATCATTGGTTCGAACCCAGACAGGCACTTTACTTTGTAAATTATTTCATCACTACTGCTCTCAAAACTGTGAAAGAAAACATGGTGAGGAAACCGGCATGTTCTAGAACAAAAACTTCAAAGACATGTGGCATCTACCAACCCGCACTGGGCCCGCATGGTGGATTACGGTCCACTTCCTCTCGCCGAGATTAGGCCTGTGTCCCAGCAGTGGGAACTTTAGAGGCTGATTATGCTAGAAGACTGCCATTCTTCCGACAGCTATTTGCTATCGGGAATAAGACAAATAAGATTAATTGAAAATGTGTCATTTTCGATTCGACAACCTGTTGAATGGTTGTGAATATCTATGCTGGTTAGATAAAATCTAACGATGTAAAATCGGCCCTAACACTGATGAAACTAATCTAATATTCTAGAGGTGATATATTATTATCCAGCAAAATCAGTGCTTTTAAAACCTTATGCTTAGAGATATTAAAACTGACTCCGTTCAATTTTTTTTTCATGGGCCATTTGTCATGCTTGATCACCGTCATCCCATAGAAGTTCACAGCACGACTTAGGTCTCTCCTGTAACGGCCCATCTACTTTGTGCGTCCCATTTTCCTCGGTAATCAGCCATAGGGTTCTCGCTAAACAGGAAGAGCAAATTGGCGTTGTTTCAATAAGAATAGGTACCTTTTTGTTTTCTTTCTATTTTATTTGACAGGCCTGATGGTCTACTGGTTAGTGACCCTGACTGCTATGCCGGAGGTCGTGGGTTCGATTCCCACCCAGGACAAATGTTTGTGTGATGAGCACGATCATTTGTTCTGTGTCTGGGTGTAATTTATCTATAATATGTATGTATTTAGAAATATATAAGTATGTTTATCAGTTGTCTAGTACCCATAACACAAGCTCTGCTTAGCTTGGGACTAGATGGCGTTGTGTGATAGTTGTGGAATATTATTATTATTTGGTAACGTATGAATTAAAAACTGGAGGGCTGACTTTCGTCGCGGACTGTACTAACAGAAGACGTTTTAGAGTGGTGTAGATTCCCAAATGCTTTAATGACATTAATTGACCAGCCAATAGCAGACCACTGTTCACACGCCTCTATAATCACTCTCCACGAACTCGATCTCAGCTTGGACTACTCTCGCTCATCCAACTGCTTTGTTGAATTAATTTTAGCTTTTTTTTTATTAGCCTATACTGTCCCACTGCTGGGCAAAGGCCTCCCCCAAATCCTTCCAGGAACTCATTTCCCGCGCCACCTCGAACCAGCCCTCGTGGTAATTTTACCTGAATCTGTTTTTTTATTGGTAACGTTTTACTAGACTATTCTATCCTTTATTAGACTATTGTTTTCTTTTGGTTTAAATATATTCTTCTAACTAAAAGCGATCGCCGCGTTTATATATCACTTTTTGTTCGATGAACTTCGACACATGGTCGCGCCGACAGGGGGCGCTTTCCGGTTTTCCGAACAAAATGTTACATAAAGTATGAGCGCCACGCTTTGCGCGACGGGCGCTTTTGGTTAGGATGCGGGGTACTTTTTCCGTAAGTTTGAGAACTGATGAAGTCCGAGACTCCTGCGACGGGGATCTACACCTACCGAGGACATAATAACAAACAAGTTTGGATTTTATTGTGGATATTTTATTAACATTATCATCATGCATCAAATTTATGTGCTAATTCATTTACACTTATAACTAACTATACATAGAAAAATAACTTAACTAGGGGGCAGAAAATACAGTATTTTGTAAAATTAAACAACTAAAATTACAATTAAAATATCGGACTTTAACTGCATACAACTAAAAGCAAGTATAACGCAAAATCACTGTATCGCACGCAACTCTCAGAATAATGACGAAATTTTGTTAAAAGTTTGATCAAAGCGAAACGACAGCTCCATCTATGAGCGAGTAGCTGAAACTAAAGTTTACATTCACCTAACGAACTCGTTTTCGACACAAACGTAACACACCACTCTCATCCGGAATGAATTACGTATTCGAATATTGGACATTAATTTATCGACGAACATTGAAATAGTAATTAAAGATAAAACATGAATGCCGCCTGCCGCCGACGAGCGAGCGCAGCGCCCTCTCCCTCTATCACAATTCACTAACCTTCTCATTGCTTCCTTGCAAAATATTCTCATCGTTCACCTATCTAGCGACGCCAATAACAATGCGTTCATGGGCCGTGAGGGTGTGCGTTTGGATTATTATCATAATATATTTGTATTTACAATAATTTTGACGTGCAAAACATTTGCGGCCACGAGAAGTACACCACTATACGAGGGACGCCACGTACCAATCTGGCGTCCGTTATTATAATTTAAAATCAAATTATGATACTAAAGACTAGGCTCAATTTAAAATAATTTCATTAATAATAATTTTTTCGAGGTGCCTTTAAAATTTACATTGAAAATTTAAGTACATTATTAATTAGAAACTTTGATTTTTTATTCAACAACATCAATTCGACTAAAATTATTTAAACTCTCCGAGCATTTTTTTAAATGCTTGCTCAAACATTTTGCCTACTAACCGGTAACTAGTATCTCACATTGTCGATTAGGACACACACTAGCCGAATTATAAATTCTGAGAGCGTTCGCCTTCCATCCCATGGTCCATTCATTACCTACTAATTTATTAATAAAGATATTTTTACAATAAAATTTGTAACCTACAGAACGAAATTCCCTAAAAAGGAAAAGAATTGAATGCCTTCGTCGACGTCTGTTAGCGTCGCCCGCGTGACAGACAAAAATAAATAAATTAAACCCTATAGTTATATTTACAAAAGCATAAGAAGTAGTGCCGAACAGAAAATTACTGCGAATTCCATCTAGCTATATAAAAATACGATTAAAATTCCACAATTTTGTTTTTTAAAATATATTAATTTTAATCACATGAAACGGCCACTGGTTTTGTTCGAAGAAGTTTGGATACTGAGATCTTTCACCTATATAAAGTCACTTAACGCACTGGTCTATTAACATTTAGTTTAACACCTGTATATCGGTTGGACTGGTCTAATATATTATTGTATTGTGTGCGAGTGTACCCGAGCGTGCTGCCGCCATCGGTCCCTCAACATAGCACCCATTGTCCCGCCATCCACTCGACTCCTAGCTCCTCCTCTAAGGCTCCTCATACCCTTACCGTTCATGACCACACGCGCCCTCCGTGACGTATTACACTGCCATGAGACACTTACACGCTAACATCTAATCTGATATCGTTTACTTCGAATATAAAAATATTGTGTAACTAGATTTCAAAACAAAAGTGTGGCCGGAGCGCACGTGTGGTCAACAATTATTATATTTGACTCGACGCCAATTAACAATTCCCCCTCTTACGTACATTTACTATTATTAACAAACTTTATTGTATACATAGAAGGATCATTTTGTCTTTGCATTGAATGAAATATCAATTATATCTGTGTATATGTCGAAGTGAACTAGGCTACACATAAATCGATCTTTCTTTTACAACTATCTAGTTAAAAGTATTATGATTCATTAACATTGGACCACAAATCGTAATTAATTATTAATAATATTTATTCAGGTAACAAAAAATTGGAGGTCGCGCGCTGTTCAACTAAAGAAATTATATACAAGCGGCCTGATATGCTGAGAAAACAGGATGTATATGTCATACACAGTAAATAATTGTCTCTTTCTGATATGTAGTTCTAGTCGTGATCAGGTGCGCGCAACCCCCTTGCAACATGCTTAATATAATTTTTAAATAAACGAAATAAACTAGAACATGTCCACTTAAACAGCTCACTTATAGTAAACATATATTTATAATTAACACAATTAACGCACAAAAATCATCCCTTAACTATTCATTATGTCAGTGTTTCTATCAGAAAGTTGGCAGTAGGTTTATCAGTACATGCGTAGTAGTATTACGTCAAAACATTTTAGTTAAACGAATGTTTGCAATTTAATATCATATCCAAATTCGGTTTCGAAATGTAAAACAATTGAGATAGACTATGTGATGACAAGAGCGTGTTCCGAGAGTGGTCCGCGTGACAACGAGCCCGAACCCTCTGGTCCAGCGCTGCGCTAGCAACAGACCGCTGTCGGAGCACGCTCTCAAGAAACAGATTACAGCTAGATAATAGACAATTACTAAATGTTCATATAATATACATAGTTATACATAAATCAACAGCAGTGAGGTTGCTTCGTTTGTAACAAGGTGTAAATATGAGATGGCCATAAAAAGCACCAAGAAGTGAATATATTTCATCTGAGGATATTACTATAAGATATTTTTGTTATATAAACATTTTACGTAAATATTTCTTTATAATAAACTCTTATTTAGACTATATATATTCTTATTGCGTATTGTAAACTGTTTCGAACAATATGTAAATTGTATATTCATATGAATCATTTGTTACTTTTGCGTAGTTCTGAGGTAGGAAGTTCTGATTTCGTAGTCGACCAAGGAAATGTATAATCGACATTAAACATGCAATATATAGAAATTTCATTTACAAACATTTAAAAATTCGTTTCAACATTATACAAAAATCACTCCGTCCCCATATAACATCTAGCAAATTTAGTGTTCCTCTTCTGAAATACCCTAAAAATAGGTACCTATATAAACATTTGAGCAATCAATTTCGTCTCTCCTATTTTTGTATAAATATTAAATTCAATGATAAGTTAATATTAGTTCGATTTGAGAGTAATATTTATATTAATAACATTATATAGAAGCGATCTGAAAAACGTAATGCATGATGATTTGAAAAATAGACGAATTGTAACTATTAGTGAAAAAACTAGTAATGTAAGAGCGAAATGAATACGCGTCCTCTACACCGTGTTACGTATGAGAGATAGTGTCCGTCCGGCACTGCGTCCACGTCGCGTCACCACGTCATCACCACGTCATCACCGCGTTACACGTCATCACCACGACACCACGTCACTCGTCACGCGTGGTACACTCGAGATTCGTGCGGCCTACGCCAGCGAGCAGTCGATCTCGACGATGTCCTTGGGCACGTCCACGAACTGGTACACGAGGCGCTGGCCGTCCACCTTGGCGAGGATGCCGCGCTGGTAGTAGTAGCGCAGCGCGCGCCCCATGGTCTCGTAGTTCATGTCGGGCTTGTTCTTGTGCAGCCCCCACAGCCGCGACACCGCCTTGGAGTCCACCAGCTTGAACACGCCCTTCTCGCGGTTGGTCCACTTGATGAAGCGCGGGCAGTACTCGCGGTCCTGCAGCAGCTTCAGCAGGAACTCCCAGAGGTACGTGGTGGAGCCCTCGCGGCTCTTGCGCTTTACGCCGGGCGTGGGGGGCGCGTCGGTGCGCGGCCTCTTCTTGGGCTTGAGCTTGTTGTGGTGGTGATGCCGCTGGTAGTCGCCGAAGTCGAACACCGAGTAGGGCAGCTCGTCGTGCGGGAGGGGCGGCGGCGCCGGGGCGGCGAAGTGGTGCGCGCCGCCGCCGCCGCCGCCGTACCCGTAGCCGTACGCGTCGCGCTCGCTCACGCCGCCCACTGCAACCAAGGGAACAGACGGTCACATTCAGCACAGCTTCACGCATGGGAAATCATACAAGTTACAACTTTTAAGACAGCAGGTACCTCGGATGCTTGCTTATTCTATACATATAAACACGTTTGGCAAGTGGAAAATTTATCAATTTTGAAAGTCATCTCTATTTAGTGTATATGCAGTTAAATCTCGCCTAAGTGATCTACTTGTATTAGACGAGTAAATATTTAACAAATTTAATGTTTATGCAACATTTTGTTACAACTTAACTGGCTAAACAATAGTGGGACTAGAAGGCGGCTCCACTCTCATGCGATTAGGGCACTCTGTTGTCTAAACTTACTCTAGTATTTTGATAACAGTATTTTTTATTTTATATTGTTTTCATTTCATAGACTCGGTTCAGGCTTGATATCTAGGTTTAAGGAACGTCCTGTTTCTTGGTAAAATAAAGGCCATGCACTAATAAACAGTCTGTGGTCGTAAATCAAGGAATAATTGACCACAATTTCATTAGGTGTTATGAAAGTGTGGTGGAATAATGTATTTATTTTATAAATGCAGTAATAAAATATACTATGAGCAATAAAATCTAATAGTTACAATGGCGACACGGTATCAATAGGGTGTAGCAACAGTTGATAATAACAATAGTACGGTCGGATCGAAAGGATGCGGATGACGCTTATTGTTATCAAATTCAATTACTTTTTATAAATTACGATGATTTATGGACGTGTTGTGGTCCACTTTTTATAATTTAAGATACTTACTGTGTTATTAAAATGGTCTTATTTAGTCGATGAGTAAAGGAAATAGCATATAATAGTTTTTTCACTCCTCTTGCTCAAAAAGACCGTCAATGTAGCGTGCCAGAGCGAGGAAAAATAGCATTTCATCCTCTAGGGGAAAATGTTTTTTTTTTTAATTTTGTTTGTTAGAACAACGACTAGCCTACAAAAACGAAAAAGTCTTTATTCATAAGTAGAATAATCATGAATAAAGACTCGATTAATTAGTGTTTCATAAAAAAGAACATTTTCTTTTTGAAAATGGAACTAAAAGCGGCGATTTCTTCGGTAGAATGCGTGCATTGCGTTGCGTCTATAGAAGAAATTAAAAAAATACATTGGAGCGAAATCTTTAGAATTTTCTCTAATTGCAAATTGAATTGGTGACCGTAATTTATTTTACAACAGTGAAAATGTCATCATCTAGTGAGAATGGAGACCCTAATTTGCAAATGGAAGAGAAAGTATTATGTGCTTCAAGTATTAAATAAATAAATAAAGTCAAAGAAACAAAGATATCACCCAGCTTATCACGGAATGCATCAATATTCTCCCAACTAGCCCACTACCATCGACATCAAGGGATGAGTCAACGCAGCTGATTCTCTATTCAGAACATTCGAACGAGGGACCCTCAAACCTGGAACTACGAGCATCTCCCACGTTTACCCCACGGACAACTCAATATTCATCTTCACAGAGCCAGGAAAAATATCTCGTTAAGTATCCAGAATTGTACAAATTGTACATTTAATTTTTAATAAAAACACTATTTTATATTATTATTGCATTATTTTATTTTCTCGCAATCGTAGTGAAAAGTAGAGTGTAACACACGGCGCCAAAAACCCATTATAACTCGGTTTCTCTCGTATAATGTGTCATTTTAGCCCCTCGTATAACAATCTACTACAGTGATACGAGAGGGGCCTGTGGCTAAGTAATAACAGCCGCACGGGTCGATCGATCAGGTTAAGCTACGCTTGTCACGGTTGTTCCGTGGATGGGTGACCATCTTTACATACCAAGACCCCTCCGTGCATCGGCAAGCACGTTAAGTTGTTGGTCCCGGCTGTCATTCGTGGATCTTTGACAGTCGTTACGGGTCGTCAGAAGCCCGAAAGTCTATCAACCAGTCTTACCAAGGGGTATACCTATCGTATTACCCAGTAACTGGGTTGTGGAAGTCAGATATGCAGTCGCTCCATGTAAAATACTGATATTCAGCTGCATTCGGTTAGACTGGAAGCTGACCCCAACATAGTTGGGAAAAGGCCAGGCAGATGATGAGTTTTAGTGATACGATCCTACCTACTAGGTCCAACCAATAGCTAACTCATACGTCTACGAAATGTAACAACGTCTTCAGCAGTTCTACTAATAGAACTATAGAGTGTAGAGTATAGAAATTTCCCGAAACTTGTTGTTTTCCACGTCTCCACAGCTGCTGCCGCGTCAAACAATGAGAGCGCGTTAGTTGACGATAGCATAGCACTGATAGTGTCGCGATTGCGTCAAGCGGCAGCGGCACCTTGACCCGAATGCCTGCGGCAGTGCGGCCGGCCCACTCGGCACTCGCCGCTACGTTTTCCTCCTCGGAAAAATTAGCAGAACCTTAATGTTCTAGAGGAATCAAATGCACTTGTGTACTTGTAAAAAAAAATAAGTAATATTACGATATCGATCAATGTGAAGGTTCCACTGCTAAACTTAACCGAACTTTCAATGGTTGAAAGCCAATAAAATGATTTGTGTTGCGTTTAGTAAACAGCTCGTTCGCTTTTTTAGACACTGACAATATAACATCAAAGTCAATGAATTTTAGGAAACAAAATAAAGATATTTTTCTCACCAACCGGCGCGTGAGTTCGATCTAAAAACTTCAAACCGTGGGCTATAAATTTCATCTGGCCGGCTCAATAAAACAGTTGTTTGGCTGAGATTAGCCCAATTCGAGGGAAATGATTTAGTTAACACTACATAAAGCATTGCCGTCTGTCTGTGCGTCTTGGTAATAGCTTTATTCTAATATCTATGGTTATCTTTGTTTTGTAAAGTATGTACACATTTTTATGACGGCTGCTGTGTTGGTCCACGCATTTGATTCTATTCTACTTATGAACTCATTCTTTGCCACCTTTTTATTTTTCTGTGATAGATGAGGTATGACAATATTTTTTTTTTAAGTCTACGTTTGGAGTTAAGAAATTGCTGTGAGTAACACCGGGTTTTCTCCTAAGAAGTGAAGAGCGAACACCTAGTTTTTCGTGAAATTTATAGTCGTAGTTATTGTGTGGTAAACACATTTTAGTGTTCGCATAATAAGGTTGCGTAAATTATGTGGAATTATGTGTTCCAGAAAGCTAGTAACTACAGTTCTCATTCTGTGGCTTTTCAAGTCAGCCGATGGGTGTGATTTGTTTAACAAGAAAAACCACAAAGTCGACACAAGTGACAACACAAATGAGTTCTAAGTTGGGGATAACACTGGAGAGTGATAACAGCGTATAACGGACCACAAAACAGAGTTTGTGGTCAATAATAATGAGCTAAATTAATGATTCAATTATGCCACGCCAATATAAGTATTTAATAAGAATAATTTATAGGGAAAGTCCCTAAACATGGAGTTTTGCTTGCAGCTAGTAATGCTTCAGCGCGAGAATTTTTTCTATAATTTACTCTGTTGATCTCCCATCGGGAATGTCGAATTACGTTTTTAATGACATCAGCGAGTAGTCGGAAGTGCGTTGTAAATGTTAATTTATTTTTATGAGGAAGTGGCGCTAGGTAAATGTAAAATAGAAGCTTCTGCGGTTTTGACATAATAAATTCCCAAAAAAAGTAAATGAATGAGGCTCGTGGTTTTCCTTCTGTACGTACAATGTTATTGTACCGTGGAACTGAATTAATGTAGAACACGACGAACTGTCGATGATTGTAACTTTATTATATTAATGTTATTCTTATAACTTGAAACTCTCGAACTTGAACTAACTTAGCATATCTGCCTACTGAGATAAAACTTGTTACATTTACGTATATATTTATAAACGTCGCCAGTGTGTGTAGTGCGTTGGCGCGATTCGCCATTTTCTAATATTATCTAACTGGTATGTATTTTCGCGCGGCTTATCTGCGCGGTCGTCGACCCTGCGCACTGACACGTGTGGCGGATACATACCTATTCTTTTTTTGTTGAAAAAAATAAGAGGATCAGGCAAAAGGTTTCAGCATTTTTTAAGGCTGTCTGTGCATTCAGGGAATGCTTGATTTATTATTGTTATTATCGATTTATCAGCCATTTGTGTCACTAATCCCTGTCTACTGCTGTATGTGTATTTGTATTGTGTATTTATGTGACCAATCTTTAAGAAAATTGTCTAGTTTTGCCCGCCATCTCCTGGGAATACGTGTTTTAATATGGTTATAATGCATGTATGTATATTTCAATGGACTTATGATAGGTAATAATATCTTTGTTTACTGTACTACATACATTTAAGTATAGGCTTGTGAAGAGGTTGCTAAATCAGGTGCGCGTGCGACCGTCTAAGGTTGTTTAAAACGCCCGCGCATTGTTGTAATCCTAATAGTCAAAACCGAATTGCAAGTTGCACAGCCTGATAATAATGTAGAATGTTTAAACAATTGTTTAATTATAATCTACATTGTAGATTATAATTAAACAATTGTTTAAACAGTTAAGTAATTAATATATGAAATAATGTAATCATAACCACAATTTTCCGCTCATCGGAAAATTATATTTGTTTGAAGGAAAAACAACGTTTAAAGGTAGTAAGTACGTGGGCCATATTACCTAATTGGTCATATTACGGAAGTATATATAATTAATTATTATTGTTGAATTTCAGTTCGCTGATATATTAATATGTAGGTATATCTTGACTGCTAAGCAGACCAAATCTCGTTGCACTGAATACTCCTTTGTTCAGCAGCTTTGGTCGGTCACTTTAGTTGGAAAATCATTCCTTTTAATTAATTAATGAATGCGCTATCAATTAATTAAGATAAGATGCCCGATTGGATAAGATGCGTACTGATCAATATAACATTGCTGATCATCTGAAATGAAGTATTTAGAATTAGACGTGCAAGTATAACGAACGTTACCAACGGTAAAAATAACACGGGTAAGTAACATAGTTACCTGTTATTTATAATTTAACGTTCCACGAACACGTATCTCATAAAATCCCTCGCGAGCATGGGAAGCTAACAAGACGCCGCGTTAAAAAACCCGCATTTTATGCGCCGGCGACTCTATTTATAGCGCATGCGCTGGACGCATCCTACTGGTTGCGCTGCAAGATCAAGGTTACGTCGGCTTGTACGCCTGTTGCAGTCTTAGAATGTCATCTTCACTTTGCTAGTTAGCAGTCCTTTGGAGCGAAAAGAAAATTTATCGAGAGAGCACCCGTTCTAAAGTGTACCTTACACTCACTGAACTGGGTGCTATTTGCTGTAAGTGCCTGACGAAGACGGATTGTTTTGCTCCCGGATGCGAGTATGCGAACGTTTAGGTTGATGTAGGGTGTGGTGGGAGGAGGGGGGAACCGGTTGCGCCCGCGCATCCCGCGGTCGCGATAAATGGGTTACCCCACAAACCTCTTGCGATACAAACACGCAACGCTCGCCCCGCCCGGCCTGCGCCTGCTCTCACTTATTATTATGATTTTCAGTTTTTGTTCCACATTAGAGCGAGGGGAAGTGGAAAACGATAGTTATGTTTAATTAGTGCGCAATTTGTGGCAAAAAGCTAGTAGCTGACGCAAATGTGCATCTAAGCTGGATGCAAACTTCCTTTTTTCCTTGCGGTTTGAGCGACCATAAAACTACTTGCCATGAATCCTGCTTAGCTACCTATAATTTGAACACGTAATTGTAAAATTCCTTTTACGAATGCTTTTATACAAATTAACTTGTTTTAAACGCGAGTTTTATAGAATTAATTGTGCTCTTTCTGTAATGTTCAGGAAGCGACAAAGCTTTCAGCACAATAATAGAGCTACATTTCTCTGACGTCAATCGGCTGATATACATAAGTACCAACTCCTATGACGATTTATCAGTTTGCAAATTTACTATTTTCGCTCGCGATAAAAAGAATTAGAAAGATAAGATAGCGATACTGAGAACATTTCCTCAAAGCAACTGTTCGGCAAACGTGGCCAAAAATTATGAAAAACACTGTTTTTATCGCTTTGTTTTTCAGGCGGAAGTGATAAGGTAATCAGTCGAGTGATGGGATTGCATCCCCGGCTGTTGTGTGCAATGACATGTTAGTTTCAGACTCATATCCTCCCATAGTGTGTCTGACAATGCATCTAGTTTTCCTGTGCGACCGGAAAGCGTGCGTGCGTCTAAGATTGCGACCGAACGCGGTGCAGCGGAACGCGGGCGCCGGCTCGCGTCGGATGCGGCGGCGGCAGGCAATGACCAGGAAATGACGCCGCCGGCTGACCTTCACACACACGCACACATGCGCGCCCTGCGCCCGCGCATCCCCCGCCTCCCGCTTAGTTGTCCCTGTTCGTCTACTACGGGATTTTGCGTTGACGCGCTATGTGCATCTGATGCACATAGAGATAGAGCGCCACTGAGCTCTTGTGACAACGAAGCTGAAGCCGGATCACTTTCATCCCGGTCGATTTTCACGTGAATATTATCTGTTGTTGTACGCGCAGCTTTGTGATTGGTCGCTGACTAGCTGCCGTCATGCATGTTTCGATTGATGAGGGCAAAGTGGAGAGGTGGTTTAATGATAACAGTTTTTGTGCATTCTTTATCAAGGTGACATTCCGTTGTACTGAGCATCGTCTGAATGTTGATAGTGTCAGTTATGTAATTTATTTACAAAAAATATAATATTAGGTAGGTTACTAATCCAGGATATACTAGAAGTCGATAGGATAGCTGGATGTAGATCTACGTACTTATTTTCGTACATAAAAACTGCAGCGGACTTGAAACTCTTGCATGACTAAAAAGCAGTTCTGGAGCTTCGCGCATGTTATATTTAAAGCGCAAATTCAAAGATGGCGCGTTCTATTTTCCTGCGCGCGCATGTGGTGAACTAGCGCTGCGTTAAGTAAGGTCAGCGCTGCGCTGCGCCTGCGCTCGGCAACACTGCACCTTACGTAACGGCGATAACACGCGGCTAGAGGGCGACACTTGTATCGAGGTCACGTGGACCAGGGCCGCAAATTTCAGGGGAGGACGACCGAACAATGTTTACTACAGACAACAAGCTACTTTGTATAACTGTTTGTTTGTCCTTGTATCTGTCACCTAATCATTGTATTCAGTCTTGCGCGAACTTTTCGCTAGGATCTCTCGTACAATGTAAATAAGAAACTTTCTGGGTTCCATAGAAAGTAGAGCACGACCATCTAAGGTACTTTAGATTTATGTCTGAAATTTTAGTGGCCGACTCTGAAGGATAGTATTTATGAATATGAACAATTTTACGATGTTACAGAATTTCTCATACCGAGCTCCAGATTCAGTGCATGTAATCATCGAAACACAGTTAAAATGCATGATTCAGTCAATCCATCAATCCACGACATGCCCGGGAAACCTGCGTTAACAAACAATCATCTACATCCACACGCTTCCTGCTTCCATTTCCACGCGTTACCTGTTTCGGCGAACCGATGACAACGACCACGTTCCCAATAAGTTCCTCGGGTGCATTTCAAGGAGATTTACGTTATCTTCTAAATACAATAAATACTCAATTTTCCGGCACATATCGTAATGTACCGTGGAATTCATGATTTGCATTTGGATGTCGTTCACACCGAGCGGGGACGGTCGTCGTGTCATTTGTACATTTTATTTTAGCTCACACCGACCGGTTTGCCTGTAGACCACTTTCCTTGCATAACCAATGTAATTGTTGCAATCTGTGATATCACCCACCATCGATTAGGTAGATGACGACTCTTTAAAAGCTGTCCAACCTCTTTTAATTACAACCTTATATTCTATTACCAGTTTTATCTGTGGAACTGCCATAGATGATAGTTTTTTTTTTTCATATGGCTATGAAACTGCCTGCAACTTCTTTTTGTATTTTGTGCAAATAACATCAATTAAATTAAATTAATTACTCTTGTTTATTAAAACGCGAATCTCCATCTCTACTTCATCTTGCGTTGTTGGGATCCTTTATAATTAAATCATGTGGAGTTTTTATTGACTTAATTACATGTGAGTATGAGGGTGGTATCAAGTTATTTGATATAAATAGATAAAACTTAATGGCCATCATTTAAAAAGTTATAAAAATCGAGTTTATAGAAGGCTGTATGCGAATAAGGCAGGATGAGTTAATTAATTATTTTTTTTCAGGTGGCCTATAAATCTTGGCACATTTTCTGATGCAAAAAGTATTTAATAGAAAAGTTTATAGAATACTAATGTGGATTTGGCCCATTATCAATGGTATTTGGTTATGTGTGGTTGTGAAGCAGCCTTCGTCTGCGCCTGCGCTGCTCAAACACCGCGCCTGTTTAACCAACTGTGATAAAATGACGACATTACATACTATGAAAGGCTTCAATATTAATGCTTGTTTATTCGCACTTATTGGTGTATACAATAGGTTAATATTACGTTCAAAGTCATAAGCTATTGAATAAAATAATAGTCGAGAACTCTAGAAAGAGATATAAATGGTAAAACACTAGTCAACGTAAGCACACAGTCTACTAGTCTGTGTTTTTGTGTTCAGTGTTCTCTGTGTTTTAGATTGACGTCGCAGTATTATCATTGAATCAAACTCCTGTATGTACAAAATAATATATAACAGACTATAAAAGTACCAAAAGGCGGAAGACAGAACATATTAAAGTGTTAAATAAAACACGGAAAATGCGCACTTGAATTCTCGCGAATTCGTTGCGAAATAACATCTGTACAAATTACTGGCGGCCATATGTATATTACGAAATACTTACTGCATACAGTTTCTATAACTTGTATTTAGTCTGATTCATTCTAAGACCTTTTGAGAAAGGAGAATAGAGATAAACAAATTGTCGTTATTTATGTCACATTGTCAATTACTTTGTCTGTAAAGAGAAGAAATCGAAAGCGCGGTTTGAAACTGAATTTTAGAAATATTTGTTAAATTCGTTTGTTTTTTAGATAGAATATAAGTGTGTAACAGTGGCGTGCATTCGTTTTCACAATAGGTAGGCACTAGGCCGGGTCCAGTCTAGACAAACGCGGTCACTAATCAGAAAAAAAAGTGAGGTCAAAAGTGTGGTGTTTGAGTAGGCATGCATACTTAAGGGTGATAAATTGCGAAGGTCGAACGTCATGGTATTACGCGTAAAACGTACGTATTTTTAATTTTGACGTATTAACTTGAACGAGTAAAGACCAATGACAATGTGCGAATAGTACGGGAGCCGAGTAGGCCGTCCGGCGACTGCCTACTGCCGCGCGTGTTTGTATGAAGATTTTGTTAGGCATAATAATTTAGTGAGTTTCCTAATTGTGGGGCACACCCACTAAAATGTAATTATAATAATAATAAATAATAATATAACTATCACACCACGCCACCTAGTCCCAAGCTAAGCAGAGCTTGTGTTATGGAAAGGCTTAGACGTTGATATATCGAGGTAGGCACTGCTTATATGCCTATATGCAATGCACGCCACTGGTGTGTAAAGTAACATAACTGAATAGGTGTTTGAGTGTAATTTTTTGATTTAGCTCTGATAAATGATAAATAATTTATTTACTTCTGAAATTGAAATGTCAAATAGGTAGGTACGTCAAGTTTTGTAGTTTCTATTTCTAAAACAATAAAAAATACCAGATTGTAATGAATGTGTGCGCACCGTTCAGACTTCTAAATAAAAGTTGTACGTACTACGTATAAACCATGCGCGGTCCGAGGGGGGGGGTCGTGGGGGTCATGACCCCCCCCAAAACCATTCAAGCTGTCGAGAGTCTGAATGATTTACTTGCCTTACTAACTTAAAACTGTACTTTAGAGCCACGAAAACCCCGATTGGCATATTCAAAAACATTAATAACATCGGTAGACATGGGGACTGCCGACTGAAGTAAAAACTTAAAACTATGAAATGACAGTGGGTTTTTAATGCGCTTAAAACATATTTTCCTTTAAAAAGCCTGTTATAAAAACATAGAATCCAGGATTCAAGAGCGAGCGAAGCAAACTAGGGATATGGGCACCCTGCTCGTACGTAAGGTTGAAAGGCTTAGGTAAGGCCAGATTCCAACCCCCCCGGTGGGTTCCCGCATTGTCGAGGCGGGGGGGCTCAGTAGCCGCCGTGGCTTGGACACCCACGGTGAAGCGAAGAGGAACCCGAGGAGGGGCCGCTCGTCAGGGCTTTTGCCAGTAAGCCGACGACGTAGCGGCTAACAAGTAGGTTGCGATCCCGCTTGGGCGACATCGCAGCTGAGGCGGGCCGCGATGTAGTATGGGAGGCATCGCGGCTGAGGTTTGGAGGCCGTGGCGGGAGAGGAGTGCCGGTATTGCGGAGCGCCGCTCTCCCTACCTTCCGCGGCCTTGACGGTCGCCACCGTCTGATGGCGGACGCGGTGGGGCCGCAAAGGAGGAGGAGTGTTGGTATGACGTTGGCCGCTCTCCCTATCCTCTGCGGCCGAATATTGGCAGGTGGCGGGGCCAATAACCTGACCCGTCTCAGGGGTACCAAGGGTGCTCAGACACGGGGTCGTCTGGCGCCCATGTGCTGGTTAGGTCCCTGGGGTTGTCACGGCGTCCTATGTGTTCTGGTGCGCCGGTGATGGGGAATACTTCCCAGAGGAGGGTCCGGTGACGGACAGCCGCGGCGGGTTTACGGATGAGTGCTAAGGCGTGCCCGTGTTCCCGCCGTAAGCGGCAGAGGAGGACACCGTGGAGTTTTAGTGGGTTAGAGTCCCACATAACTGCACTATCTCCCAGTGGTAGTGCAGAATGCATGAGCATTTCTCCATGTTAAAAAAAAGGCCAGATTCCAAAACTTAAACTACTGTAAAACGAGTTTAAGCTTTTCGTCATAATGATGGGAAATGAAAACAGACTATCGACTAGGTGGGGTGCTAAAATTTTCTACGCTCGTTCTTGCAATTTACAGCTTTTCTTCAAAAGTCGACAAAGCAAATAATTCCTAGTCCTTTTGGAATGATCGAAAGAAAATCGAACCTATCCGAGAGTGTGAAAATTTTTCGAGCTCGCTTCGCTCGCTCTTGCATTTTAAATTCTGTTAGCTGCTTGAGCTTGTCTGCATAAGTCGACAATGTAACTCCTATTTCTACTTGAAAATATAAAACAAAACCTAATCAAACAGAGGCGGGTTGTTAAAATTTTCGAGCTCGCTTCGCTCGCTCTCCCCATCCTGCCCAATCTGCCGTTCTAATACATACGACCAATTTGGCAGCATTTAAGTAACACCACCCCTATGTAAAAGCTGCGACACAGCATAAGTAACGTGAAGCTGGAGATGTACATGAACCCTAACATATCATCACGCCTTTAATCCCCAAAGGGTTGGGCAGGGGTGTACCTTCATATAGTACTCACACCCATATTTCACCAGTTGTTAAGTGAAATGTCATAGAGGGCGAGCCTACTGCTGCCAACCGGGCACAAATCCAGACTCCAGGCTGCTTCTGAGAAATTTCTGATGGAAAAACCCTTTAACACTACCCGACCTAGGGATCGAACCCAGCTAGGACCTCATGCTCAGCAGTAACGGTTGCGACCTCTAGACCAACGAGGAGATGTACCTCCCTTAAAATATTCCTCGGCACCCATGATGACCCCCCCCAAAATCATGAGCTGCGACCGCGCCTGGTATAAACAGGGCTGAACAACTGTAAACGTGACTATGGAAAACAAAATAAAAAGCCGGACTTCAAGGCCTAAGGAATTCAAGTTGAAGATTTTCCAATATTATCAATTACTAAGCGTTTTACTTTACAGCATCATGTTTACTTGGTTTCAAATCCCGTTTTTGTTTGAAACAGTAAAACATTCGTTATTGTTCCGTGTTAGTACAGTATTTGGGCAGACCATGACGTGTTAGCGTTAGTTTCACGCCAGTTGCCATTCATTATCTAAATGGGAAGTTCCTACTTATCTAAGTGACATTTTTGTCTCCTACGCACGTCGCCACAACGCTCAATGTTTATAATTTTGAGACATAGAATATTAAAAAAAAAAACCTAAGAAATATCAATGCTAATTCTTGAAGCCTTTTTATTCCATCGATGAAAATTGGAAGATGATTCAAATAAGTACAAATGGCTGCATGCAATTCAACTAAGTATCGACTTAATTATCGAATTCGGTAGAGCGGGGTTGCAAGATTACATCTATTAGATAAACCTGTATCGTTCACTAACTCTGATAGCAATTTCGCACTATTACATAATAAGCAATAATCTAAAAGTTTATCAGTGTGCAAACGCGGAACGTGAGCCGTGACGTTATGACTCTCAGCAGTGACATTATTCTACCAGGAATATCTACATTAGGTGTAATAAAATCGTAAGTTGAGAGGTGACAGCGTTATCGTGTTTAAGTTTATTTTTTGTGCGGTGGCGGGCGGATGCCGTTATCAGTGCACAATGCGACGGTTCAACTATCTGTTTATTTAGGCCGTTAATACGAATGCACTCGATATTGTATAAGGTCAGTTGAGTCGAGTCGACACTTAGGTACAGCTGTCAAAATTGACGCGTAGACACCTACTGAGTATAATCAATGTTTGTCATGTTTTCTAACTGAATGGTATTTTCCAAGATGAAGTTTCACGATTTGCTTTTTCAGTTTCATAGGAAGGAAAAGACATATAGTTATAGTAGCTATACAACCAATAACTGCTGATTAGCAATTATCTCTGCGCTTTCACCATTTTTTTAATCTATAGAATGAAAGTTTCAGATCTAAGATAAGAATCCCAACACCGCGCCGGTGAAAATTGTGTTAGAAAATTACTGAAAGACCAGACATCACTTATCAGTAGTTATTGTTTCTGTCGCTGCTACGTAACTAATACGTCCCCCTGAGATCGCTGCGCCTCTTACAATGACACAAGTGTAGGTACCAGGTACAACAATAGAAACGATTTGACAGCGTACTTTTGACTTTTATTGACTTTCCCGCGTAAGCTGGTGAGTAGCGAGTGGTGTAGTCTGTGGTGTAGTGTGGTAGTAAAGCCACCACGTAGTGCGCAAGAGTCATCGCTCATCTTGTTTGTCGCCCGATGCTATCGATAACTATTATTGCCGATACGACCTCAACCTATAGTTTGGGACACGGCGAAGGTGATCTGGCGTGGAGTTCGTGCACCCCGCTTACGTAAACACATGCAACTGTGAAAACATTTTTATTTTAATATTGATACAATGTAAGGGCGCGTTCCGCCTCTGTGTCAACTGCTGACTCGTTCAATGATCATTGTGCTTGTGTTGTGTGAGTGGAACGCAGCCAAATAATGTTTCATGTCGACACTTCTAAATCTCGGCAGGATTTTGGGAATTTCACACAATTTACACTGTATATTTTTCACAACTTGTTAATAAAATATAACATTAACAATCTTGTTATAATTTACGAAAGTGAGAGTTATAAATTGATTTCATGATGCGTGTAATGAAATATGCATTTCTATTGCAATCACCTGTAAGTTGTAGTTGACATTGTACGAGTAAATAGATTGTGAAAGCTTAATAGAAAGATAAGCTCACATCGTTTCATTTATCTACACAAATGCTTATAAGATTTCTATAACTAAATTGGATAGATATTTCTTTTGTTAAGTGAGATTGCCCTTCCTTTCCTTTGTTGTTTTTTGTCATGTTTCATCTCAATTAAACCTTTTTGCGTACAATGACGTCGGTTAAAAATAAAAACCGTACCTACACTGAAATTTTCCTGTTCCTCATTTAAAAATTATATCCAAGTTCTAAATGCAAACGAATGAATATCGTAAAACCGGCAAAAGTTTGCTGTGCACGCTGAGGCGTGGGGGGGAGGGTGTGAGGAGGGGGCGATAGACGTGGCCGGGGGGTACAGGGAGCGGCGAGGGGGGCGCGCGGGGGGCGCGTAGCTGCAACTGTTTGCGCGCGGCGCAGCGTGGTCAATGACACGGCGACATTGCATCAACGCGCGAAGGTCACCCCTCCCCGCCCCGCGCCCCGCGCGCGCACTCCCCCGCTCCCGCCCCCGCGCCCTCTAACGCGTCTCGCAAATTCCTGCACTTCCTTGCACCAGGACGCCATGTTGGATCAATCATTCTAGTTGCAAGTCCTGCAAGCGCAACTCTTTGTGTTTGTTGTGCAGAGTTGTTATAGTTGGTATTTGTGTACCTTTGTGGAAATTGTATTATTCACCGGAAAAGACTTAATAACTGATAAACTATATCGAGTGTAATTATACGGAAACGAGTAACATAGCTATTAATTGCCAAAATATGTTTTAGTAGAAAGGAAAACTATCCAAATAATTGTTGCTTTGATGTTCTCTATTAGCCCAAACAATTACGTAAAAGGTTATTTTGTCTTTAGACAAAATAGGTAAATAAAAGGTAAATTTATGTTTTATTTAAGTAGTTATTTACATAGGTAGGTAGGTAATGTAGGTAGGTACTATTCATAATTGTGCCCGTTTCCTTCCCGGGCCTGAGTCATGTACATGATGTTGTGTAGGTATAACTATATAAAGTAGGTAAATATTATGTAAATGTGTGCTCATGCACACACATACGTTATTTACTACAATACATAATGTAAAGTGCAGGTCAGCGCTGTCGGGATAATAAACGTGATCCGAAACTTTATTGTTTACATAAAAACTTTATCGGTGACTCTTTAATGTGTGCATAATGTTCGGCATAGACAATAATAGTCTTGCCATGGGGCTTTTATTCTAATCGTTTTCCTTATAGAGGACAGTAATTTTCGATCGGGACTTTCCTTAGTTTCCTTATAATTGTTTTTTTGATAGTTTAGTGCTAAAGGTTATCTAATGTTTATGTAATAAATTAATTGTAATTTGATCGAATTTTGACCCCAAAAGGTGCCACTTATGACCTTTAGAAGTACCTACCTACCAGAATTTGAGGGCCCAATAAAAAATGTTGCCTATAAATTTACCGTGGTGTGACATTGTGGTTTTTGACCCTAGTCGAGTTTGTTTGTTTGTTTTTACACTAACTTAAATGACGAAAAAGTCATGCGGTTGAAGTTTCAAGCCGATGATAAATTCGTGTTAAAAAGAACTTTAAATATGAAAAGTACCAAGACTTGGCGGTCTAACAAATGACTAGTGTGGTGAATTTTAACCAAAATCAGTTAAATTGTAACGATAGTTGCGTATTTATTTATTTATTGCTGTATTCACCTGGAAAATAGTGCCTCAGTAGTAGGAAGGATAAAATACTGTATCAGTTAATAGGATGCACTAAACGCACGTATAGCTAGCGATAAACATCTATTATTTAAAACTATAGCTATATTAGTAGAGTTATTAATTAGTCTTTGCAGCTATTAATTTATTATCCGTAAACAGAACTAGTTGCGCCTGCGCCGATTGCGTGACGCGCGCGAATTTTTGCCTTCCGCTCATCTCTAATATCGATTTCCGGTTATGAGGTATATCCGGCAGCAGTTATGGCCTGAATGCATATTGAAATGTACTTGTATTGTTCCAGTGGGTCATATACTTCGCTAGCGTGATGTGTGGTGATGTTACTGGACTTGTTATTAGTTTTTATTACAGAATACCTACAAATTAGCGTGATTATTGGGTCTACCAGTTAAAACGCGAATCCTCTTAGAATCTGGTATGTATGATTCTTATTAGGTTATGCCAAGTTTACGTAACTTTTAGGAGCCATGTTGGAGAATATAACGGTTGCAATTAGTAACACCATGTGGCCCTTGGCTTCCTCAACCTTCAAACGTTTCGATTGTTTGAAGGCTCTAAGCCAAATCACGAGGCGTGAACAGAATCTGACAAGAAACCTGTCACCAATGACGTTTCCCTTTGACATAACAAACTGTTTGTTATGAAATTGGTATAATTATGTGCTATAAACATTTTGTCGTCAAGACGATGGCCATAAAAAGCGGGTTGAGGGGCGTACGCGGCGGTCAAGGCCCCGCTGATTTCCATCAAACGCGTTGCCCAACGCGACCCTGACTCGGGACCAATCAGGCCGGAACGACTTTTTTCACTTAATTTATCGATTTGTATTGTCGTCCAAGTCCGAAACTATTGTTACATGTAATTGACCGGCAGGGACGTCCACTGACGTCAATCTGCCCACTGCTCAGGTTAGAAGATTGCAATTTGGGACTCCTGAATCCCGCCCGAGGGCGCGATGAGATCAAGTAATTAAGATGAACGTTATGGCACCCCGTTATCTGTGTCACGTATTGACTTGTCTTACGTTTTGGTCTCGTTTTAGCAACCGATAAAACTTTGATTGTTCTGTCGTAGGTTATCGATCAGGAAGTCCATTATGTAACGATGTAACGACGACGTGGAAACCTGATGGCGTTTGATAACGAAACAGAATCACGTAAGCTTGTACATATTATGAAGCAGAGTGTGTCGAAAAGAGTCCGTCGACTAATTTTAACCGTCCCATATTCCCACGGTAGCGGCGGTGTCCAGCATTGACACCGAAGCCGACGTTATAATATGAAAGCCACGGTTTTGCAACGCTACTATTCCGTGGAATCCGTCGGTTTGGCACGGGGCATGTGGGGCGCGCGTAAACACATTGCGAAATGCTCGATATCGGCCAGTCGGAGGAGCGCTTGCTGCAACGGGGAGCGACGCATCTATTTATGCAGCGCTATGCGACCTAACACTGACCCGGTTAGGCTCGCGACGCATAAACACAAGGAGAGCGAGTGCGAGCCGCGAGCGGACGACGGCGGACGGACCCACCCGCCGCGCGATAATCGACCCGGTTATGGAGTTATGCTATTTAGAGTAGCGGCTTGACGGGGGCGGCCGTGGTCCGTGAAGGGCGAGCCTTTTGCCGCTCCGCCGGGGACGAGCGGATAATTTTAAACAGCCAGGAAACCATCGGAGCGAGTATGTAGGCCGCCTGGACACGGCGCCCCTTCTGTTTTTATACCTATCGTAAAAGAAGCGTGCGAGGTTTCCGGACAAGTGGAGCGCTGAGATTCCATCGCGCAGAATTGGGTCGCGACTGATTTTCCGAGTTCACGATTCGACGTGTGGCGGTGTGGTCGCTATTCCTCGTACCGAGTATTTCGGAAGCGGGAAGATGGCGGCGGTTGCGCCACTCGGTTCGCGAGATGCATTGCGAAACGCGCGCAGGAAGCCGCGTGTGAAACGGAACGCTCGAAGGTGACGCACGGCCATCGCACCACCGCCGCCGCTTGCTGCGTGATTCACTGCTTCCCTAGCTCCCGATAACTTGTGGTTACACTGAAAACTCATAACGGGCGACAGGTCGCATGTCACGTACGCACCATGAGCTAACGGGGGTTTTGTTATGGTAAATTCCGGGATGGTAAGTGGCTCCTTTCGCTTTCGGCGGCGCGTGCGGCGTGCGCTGCGCAACACTCAAGGTCGCGGGCCGTTCAACTCGGATGCGACCGCGCTGTTGCGACACCGAAATATGTAATTGTAGAGGAGTCGAGGCGCGTTTGGCAGCGGCCGCGGCGCGCAAGTGGGTCGCCGACGGTTGCGCAACCGTTTTTCGTACGACAGATGGCGTGCGTCGCGTCTTCCTTATACGGCGACGGTACACGTCGCGATTAAAAACAAAGAAACCACTTTTTAGAAGTAACGTATGTTTTGTTCTGGATTTAGAATAAGTCCAAACCGCAATCGCGTTGTAATTGTAGCCATGATCGCATAACCGAGTTATTCGGTCCCGTCGCTCGCTGCTTACGATTTATTCGATGACGTCACAAAAGCCTCAAGAACGAGCACTGAGAGAATTAAGACTAATTGGAATCCAATTGGGGAAAGGATAATGACAGGCCATGAAAGCATAATAATTAAAGAAGTGCTTCTTCAACAAATCAGCCTGTCAACGTCAACCAAATTATAAAATGTTAGTGACTAGGTATCAAACAAATGAATAAGATCACCCGATATGCACTGATCAAATAAAATAAACGCAACTCTTATCTGAAAGAAGGTAAACAGTTCTTATCAGGTTCGCGAATCGCGAGTGAATCGGAAAGAAAGATCGATTGGCCATGCCCATCACCGAGCGCACACAGCACAGCTCTACGCTGTACGGTGGCGAAATATATTTGATACTTTGAATCAACAGCGGTATTTCAGTTCTCTATTGACCCATTTTAATAAACAACGTTAACGAGTAACGAAGAATTTAAAATATGAAACATCAAAGAAAAATACTATAATTTCAATAGGCAGACAATACCTACTGCTGTTAAAACCGCAACGGAACGCTTTCCTCGTGTTTCAGGCGTGTCAGCGCGTGTCGCGTGATGTAAGGTAGTAAATCCATTTTGGAAGTTCGCAAATGTCAATAATAACGTTCCGGTCCCCCCAGCGGTCGGCGAGGCGAAAATAGTCGCCAACTATTAATACGAGGCGAGCGCTAGCGTTGCACTGCCCTTGAAACGGGACGATCACCTCGCGCACACTCCGGCGCAGGCGCACACCGCCGCGCCGACGTTAGACACACACACTCACACGCGCGCTTATCGCGATGCAGCGCGCTGCACAATACACACCGCCATCATTTTAATTTCCATTTCGTTTGCAAATGTCACATTGACATCTCTATGTTTATTTCGCGGACTGAATGCTTGAATAGATCTTACTGCATCTCTATTAAGACCAACATAACATTAATTAAGATTCGTTCGATTTAATGGTGCTCCTGCGGCCATCGCTATGTACCCGATACATGGTTTGCACCATGTATGAAGTAATTAAGTTACTAACTTACTGAACATCTTCAGAGAGGCAATAAACTGTTCATTAAACTAGGTTTTTATGATTTGTATTAAGTAGGTATTTACATATACAATATTATCATATCCTGTCCATAGATCGTGATCTCGCAACCAGTAAACGGATACGTGTATTGATAGCGAGGCACGACGCGTCCCAGATTTAACTTATTTAATTTTGATTGAATGGTCTAGATCGATGGTTAGAGCTACATTTGGTATTACTGAGAGACCTCCAACCAAACCACTTGCTCAAACATACATTCCGCTGATCGCGCAAGGATACTTCCACGAGCTCGGAGTGGTGCGCGGCTGCACGGCGCGTATGCTACGCCACCCGCATAATGTGACGCAACTCGAACAACCAAATCGCATTCAAAAATCAACTCTCGATATTCGCACGCATACGAAAATCATGTTTCGTGCTACCTACATCAGCACAATTTGGCAATTGGCAACATCCATTCAAGGTTTCTTTTGTTTTAACTAAGTTAGCTGCATCAGTTTCAGTTAGACCTGAATCTTTCGGATTCTTGAAAGGTTTGTTCAATTATGTCCCAACAAATCAGAAAAAAAAATATATTAGAAACGGGTACGCCGTGTGATGGATCGCGATCTTCTTCATGTGACTGTTTTTGTATGTCTGTATCATTCTACTACTGGGCAAGTACCGCCATTGCATCCAGGCGGTGTTTATGCCTCATGGAAACCATTGACATTATTTAATTTCGTGAGATTGCCAATAAGACCTCACCATTCTGTGCAGGAAAAGCTATGAACAGCAACATTCCAATAAGGTCCTAATTTGAGTGAGTTATTATTTGTAGAAACTGGTTGATTGAATTCGAACGCGGCCACATACTCACACAATCAGGTTTGGACTGCCCAATCCGAGTAGGAAGGTCGCGTTCGTTTCGCCAGAGGCTGACAATGGCGCCGGCACCGCCGCTCTTGCCCAATATTCGCGTTTGCAACACCGAAATTTCGTGTGTGCCGCATTACAGCAATGGCCGATTTACGGCTCACACCTACCTCTGGCATGACACCACATACCACTACCGCAATAGCATATCATTTTCCTTTCAGTTGCTGGGGTAGGTACACATATTGCACTTTTATTATTTTCAGGATGAGTTCTTGGTAAATTAATCAGAATCCATTGTATAAGGTAAAATGAGACGCATGTCTGCCTCCTCTTTGGGCTAGAGACTTCATTCATGGCCTGTTATCGCGACTTATTGTAATAACAAATTAGTCAATGTTAGGTACGTATTGCAAGGATTTTCTTATGCGGTTTTGCCTGATGTTTTTCATAATATTTATCCTTATTAACATTTTGCAGCGATACAACAATAATTACGTAAATAAACAGCTTGTGACGTTTTTCTAAATAATAGTTAAACTTAGTTTTCCTCTACGCTAGGATTGAGCTATTGCTAGGTTTTCCTGGAGTAGATATAATAGCACTAAACCTAGTTGAGTTCGTATATGCATGTAAGAATTTAAAATGAAAGAAATTAATATATTCGCTACTAATTTGAATTCCGTTCAAAGCGGCACGGTCGCTACAACAACGTGATAATAAAAAGTATTTATTGCTCATTTCCCTGTCCATCGTTATTTCGACTTATCGTTCATATAATGCCTCTAGCGACGGTTAACTGTGTCATTCCAATGCTCATTATAGGTAATATTCCTAGTTATGTTTCGGTACATCCGTTCATAAGACAAAGGATCCTAGTCGGGGAATTCGCCGTATACCTACAAGGCATTTTTAAAATGCGACACAATCGAAAGTGGTCGCTTCGCATGCACCGGCAGCCGTCGCGGGCGACGCGTCTCGCATACTGTTTGGCGGTAGTATAGTTTTTTGCATCTTTATATTAGGAGCACTGACCTTGCGCAATGTCAAATAGCTGAGGACGGGCGTGGAGCGCCAACTCGCGATAAATGTCCGATGCAACGCCATGCGCCATGCCAACTGGTTCCGTCCGTCCGTCAGTCGCTTCTTTCGTTTTTGTGTCATGGAAACCGGCATCTCTACACATCTATCGATTATAAACATTCATACTTCTCGAAACGACCACGTAGGTACTGCAGGAGGAAGTTCCTTTTCGAAGGCATATTTGCCGTATAGCCGTGGCTCTTCGATAACATCACATTATCCGCAATTTCGTGTCATAATTTAATACAGTTTATGCGTTTTAAAATACCGCGAGGTATTCGTGTAGTTAAAGCTAAGGGATCCGATGTCGACACTAACTGTTGACCGGCCGGAGGGAGGGGAGGGGGTGCTGCAATTAATCGTTTTGTTTTTTAAACTGAAAACGAGCTTCTTGAGAATTGAAACAATTGCGAGAGTGAATTATTAGCGCACATAAAAATAATATGTGCATTTAACGATACACTTCAAAGTTTGGAGAGAAGGCCAGTTGGCTACCAGCCAGGGTGCAGTTAACACGCCCCCGGAAGTGGCGAGATAAAACTGTGCTCTGCATACATTACGATACCATCGGGTGCGATCGTTTGTCAGGCGGAGACATTATAGAACTACACAAGACTGGAGGAGCTCTGCGATAACGATTCAGATAAAACAACCGTTGCTCATATTCTCGGTCTTTATTGCAATTTTTTATGTTCACATAAAGCAATTATCTCGTCATGTTGTCTGCGCACTAAGTCAAGGCACGCGTTCGTCACCCATTGAATGAATTAGTATTTATTACTATCAATTAGGTATTCTCGAGAACGTTTCCAATAATATTACCTACTGATTTTACAGGAACGAGTTTGGTTTTTACGCAAGAGTTGATAGGTAACCGCGACACTATCGCTGTCAGGGCTCAGTTATTGGTAAACAAGGGTGTCGTACCTAAACAAACCTATTCAACATACTTGCGGTAATATTATTCAATGAATTTCCTACGATATAATTCCGAGAACCTCATAGTTGCTAGTTTATTTGTATGCGCGTGCTAAATATAATACCAGTATTCCTGTGAAATGATAACATTAGTTGTTTTCTTCTGACTTTGTTTCAAGAAGTCACCTAGGCGATGTTTACGTAAAAAATGCATTTTCCCCGTTCTAAATTCATTTTTTATTAATCAAAACAGAAATAGTAAAAAACTGTATTACGAGTAAAATAAAGGAGAGTCATAATCATAACAGATTTATATTGTCAAAATGTTTGTTATGCGAATTTATTATCAAAGTGTCAAAACTTCTAGGTCGCGGTTCCCCCGAATTCCCAGCGCGTACGCAGCTCGTAAGGTGACCTTCCGGGAGGGGCGTTCACCGAGCGGTCACCTACAGCGCGATACATCGATACTTCGCTCGCAACAATACTACACTATATTCTCTATTTTTAATAAGAAGTGCTTCTTTACGTTTTTTTCAAACTGCGAGAGTCATCGAGGATGTGACTACATTTATTATTGTAGCATGACGTGTTTTATTTGATTGGATCTACGGATTTTCAATTATTTACGTGCCACCAAGTCTTTTTAAAAATAGTTGCACTCTACTTGTTTGAAGCCGTTGAGGTACCCCCATGTCTTTCTACATACTTAATCAAATGCCACTTAGTCTGTGGGGCATCGGACGTACCTGGTGGTCTGGGGTGTGCGGTGGCGTGGTGCTGCAGCGTGTTGGCGATCTGGTGGTGTTGGTAGAACGGCAGGAAGGGCGCGTGGAAAGGCGCGGGAGGGGGCGGCTGCAGACGAGCCTTCAGCTCCTCGGCAGAGCCGGCGCCTGACGAGGAAGACTCCACGTCGGACACACCGCTGTCAGCCGGGGAGGGGGGGAGAGAACCTGCGAATGAACACATCAATCAGTCATCTTGTGAATCTAAACCTACTCGGTAACAGGTACAGGAAAGTTTATCTATTGTAACAAGGAAAGTACACGAGGAAAATCGATTGAGGGCGATGAAAATGGCAAAAATCTTATTTCTATAATTATCTAATCCTCTCACAGGAGGAAAGGATCAATAACGACGCAAGATCATATTAGACCCCGATCAACCCTCTCTGCAGGTTGTATAATCTAATAACGTATAATTAATCTCCTGAGATGCATAGCCGTTATTAAATTACATTCCTAAAGGGCCATCATCCTATTATACTAACGGTCACCTGACTAGCATATATTTGCATCTTGCGACCCTGCAAATGCAATTAATTCCTCGGGTCTTTGAGGCCCAACGGTCACTTTATGAGATTAACCGTTAGAGAGGCGAATTTCTCAGATGCATTTACGTTCACCTGTTTTTTGTGGGAATGGTCAGCAGTGAGCAGTGGGATCGTCGCGAACCCACCGTGTTTAGATAACTTACAATTATGCAGATTTTTTACTATTTAAAGGGCACAATAGGTGAAGGGTTGTATTTTTTTGCATCTCTAATGCGAAGTTGTTTCGGTTTACAAAAGGGTAATTTATGGCGATGCAGTTTGGACTTTTGGGATGTTTTCTTGTAATTATTATCTTTGAATAAAGCTTAGTTAATGTCATTATTCTCTAGCTGAACAACAGATGGTCAGTTTGACGGTTGACCGTTACTCGAGTTGCATCTCAGATTAATCATGTTTTGTGAATATTTTAACATTGCAATTTGAGTCGAGCTTTTTAAGATGCAACTGTAAACAGAGTATCCTTTCGTGAATAAAAGAGATTATAAGAATCCTTTCTTGTCAAGTAGCATTCTCCTATAATAGAAAAAGTTGATAAAAAAACGTAATCTGTGCATCGGGTCGAACTAGTCGAAGGGACAAACTTTCTCATGTCCGGGTCCCTAAAGTTTGACGCGTAACGGTTGTCCGGTATTTAAATAATATAATCAACGTACAAGTAATAGTAGAAAGCTGTTTATTCATATTTCCTCGTCCATTGAAACTATGACTGGTATAAAGTGACCATTTGACCGGTGCACGCCGGCCGCTGTCCACACCCCTTTGTGCGCATTGTTAACCCTTCAATGGTACAATGCATGGGAATCGGGAAGCGGCGATCGGGGCCCGGGCGCTACGACCATTTAAATCGAGAATAGTTTGAAATAGGATGAAACAATCATAACTAGTTTCTGAGTTCGATTTTATTTGTGTTTGCAATAGTTAACGGAAAGAAATGTGAAATTGTGGCCAGACAGAGGTGCACGTGACCTATGTATGTAGGTCGGTCTGACATCGGTATTTGTTATCAGTTTTAAATACAAAAGGTACAAGGAAAACAGACCAGACTCGTTTTTTTACCTATATCCTACTAAATATTGATATAATTCAATACCTACCTTATCTATTTTGATTCTCGAAAACAGGTAAAATATTTTACCTATTTAATCAGGTAGGTATCCATATTTATTAATCTAAATATGTATTCGCATATGTGTGGGTAATATCCGATGTTAGTTTTAAAAAAGTCGCTTGCGCATTCGCACCTCCGGCATGGTGGAAGTTCCCAAGCTTAAACAAAAAGCATTTGGCACCCCATTCCGGTTGACACATCGCTCGGACACACGAGTGACCAACGGCCATATATGGAACACGGAATACGAGCCCATTGTGCCAACCCTTTCATCTCGCGTATCAAAATAATAATAAATTAACTATAAATAATGACCGCGGCCTTATAGACCAGGGGTCGCGATTGTCCCGAATCTGGTCTACCGGTCGGCGAGGAATGTGGTCCCATTAGTAAAATATCACAATGATGACCCTTCCTTAATCGGGCCATCTTTATGGAGTGACCGCTCTTCATGCTCCTTTGTGCGCGCTCGCGTTAGACCATAATCCGTGGAGTCCTGTCTTAGACGTCGCCATTTTTTGCATATGAATAATATTGTGTGGTAAATATATCTTATGTAACGGATCATCGCAAACGACTAATATATAGCTATAGTTACACGTGTGGGAGCGGTAAGTTCCCTATCGCTGATATATTTAGTGAATTATGGACGTTGACACTAAATGGCTGGAAATACAACGGTTACAATGTTACATGATGATTCAATCTGCATTGTTCAGAGTAATTCATTTATTTTATTGATGGTCACTTAAATGTTTCTTGTACTGAGAAAGCAATGTCTTGTAAAGTTCTACGTTTATTGAATAAATATTTTAATTTTCATTAAATTAGGAACTGTGACTTATATTCAAGATCCACAGTCAACTTTCCAGTTGACGTCCAACTAAACTTATCAAACGCGTCCCCTAACTTATTATTAAAAAAAGAAAAAGCTTGCGATCCTCCAGAGTATCTCTTAGTGTCCCTTTGTGAGCGTCCATTGTCGCGCATCTCCTTTAAGATGGTAATTCAGCTTAGAATAACATCACAATGACGTTATATCGTTTAGACCAGTTAGTTACCCACCACGCCACATGAGTTTGGTACGCATGTGCTAAGGACCAGCCACATAGAACAAGTTACCGGTCGGAAATGATACTGTCTCATTGGTCATTCGAAATTCGCAGTATCAGTATCAGATATGGTTATCTAAATTCAGGAAAAGTGTGATTACTTCATTATTTGTACACTCTCCTTATCAGTTGTGTTACGTAAAATCAAGAACTAAGACTTGACTAAGACTGATAGCTTCATATGTTGATAAACAGAAGAAATCATAAATTATATGTATAAGCTAGCAAGGTGCTATGAACCCGGCACATACGAGCAGATGACGACAATAGGCGCACATCCTTTGTCGTATGCAAGCCATTATAATTAACCCTTACAATATTCGCCGATTGCAAATCGAGTCCACACACAATACTAATACCGACAATGGGTTGCGTTCGCGCACCCACGCGTGACATTCTAATTTCAAAGTGTCAATAGCTCCGGAAAGCCGCTGCGGGGCAAATTGAAAAGATGAAAGAGATAAAGCTATACGCGTAAACGAGACAGCATTCGAGATTAGCGCCTATTGTGATGGATGACGCGGAGATTTCGCAGCGCAAGGTGCAACGTAACCCATTTTTGCGTAAAAACTCGGCATTTTGGAAATATGGACAGTGAGTGGCGCAACGTGTGCAACCATCTGCGAGTTCGATTGTTTGGTTAGGATGTTGCATGTATGGGTAGACGGGTCTCAGTGACCCACCGGCGGCTTTGTAAGGGTTGCGCTTTGAAAGGTACCGAACGATTTTAGGATTTCGCGATTTTTTGTTTACTATCCCCAAATTATTATTATGTTAGTTTGATATTCAGTTCACGCACATGTGTCAATGTGCAGAGCAGATTGCATATCACTTGCGTCCGAATAAATGCTGAGCACATAATAAAACGATTATTCATATCTCCCCAAATCGGCGGAGGTGCTCGCAGCATACAAAATTGCGTTTGTGCCCAAAAATAAACATTGTGCAACAGAAAGTGACTGAATCATGACATAATCCATCAAATACATTGCACGTTGCGTAATTACAGTCCTTTGAGTAACCCTTTCAATAAATATTATTTATTGTTCGCGGCACAATCCACCCGCACGCGTTGGGGGTTAAGTGCGCATTTTGGGTCAAATGTGCCCATGAGAGTTGGACATCTGCGCTAAATGACGCAAAAAGGGGTGGGCAGAGAGCGAAAGTTGTTTACACAAAAGGTAGTAACAGTGTGGACGATATATCAATATCATGAATATACAATATGGTATAACGTTACAGAGATATATTCGTAAACAATTTACAAAATGGCTTCGGTTAATTCGGAACCAAAACCTATAAAAACTTTGTTAGTTTTTTAATTGAATCAGACATTTTTTGACCCAGACTGAAGCAATCAGACGTTAATTAAAAAACTTATTGGACAAACGTCAACGTTGGTAAATATCAAACAGTAGCTACAATACTCTGGGATCTTTTTTTATTAAAAACTTGGTTTTAGAATTTTTACGAGAGGATTTCTAACAAAAGCGTCGGTGCCTTGAGCTACTCCACTTGACGATCAAAGGGTTTTATAATTACTGAATAAAAAGTTTGTCTAGACGTAACGATTTCAACTACAATTCGGGGCCAATCACGAAACATTGCTAATTGGTAGCGTTAATTCTCATAAATGGGTACAATCATCCAAAATGTTAGTTAAGTAGTCCCTAGAGAGTGTCACGTCGTCTTTTTCCGCGTGACGCGTCGGGGCCTTGGTGCGTCGGTGCGTCGGGGCGGACCGGGCGCGTCTGGGCGCGCGCGTGTGCGTGCGGGCGCGTGTGTACGCAGGGCGGGCGTCTCGCCGCTCGGTCGTGACATTGGGCGGGCGGATCAGCTGACGCGTCTATCGATTGCCGAGCCGCCACTTCCTCTTAGGTCTTTATGAATTTTTCATGGAGCAGCCCGACTGCGGCGGCCGTAAGTTTTGTTATGACGCCTCTCTTGACACTATTTCATACTTATATTTTACTTTTGTTTGGAAACTTTTGCTATTTGCATTCTTATTTGTTTTCTTAGGATCTGTTTCATTGTCCGTGTAGGCACTATCTGACAAAAGAATAAAAAAATGGAACAGAGTTTGTATGAAATTATGTTTCAGATTTATAAGGTAACCGAAACTTTCTGTGTTTGTTTCTACTGTTACGCACAGTTGGAGTAATCTCTAGGTACAAGAAACAACGTTAAAGGCCCCTTGTGTGTTTGTTTCAATAATATTAACATTATAAATAGCAACCACAAGCATTATGTCAGTTCAGTACATAAGCTGTGGTCGCTTCGCTCAAGTCAGCCGGAGCGTGCATTAGGGAGGCCTAACATATACCTACCAGTCTTTATATACTCCTAGTACATAGCGAGTCTGTACGGCTTACAAACTCAGCTTTCAACAGACTACCTAACTCGCCCGAAACAGAATACTTGAACAGTCTACATAAGTGATGTTAAGCAAATAATTGAAATGTATTTCGCGAGGTTTGTACCAGGCCGTTACCGATGTTACTTGCTCTATTTATTAGTAAAGAAACATTTTACTTATTTCAGAAACCCTTTACTTATGTAAAAAGATGGCTGACTGACAACATTTGACGGTAATTCTAGATGTTCGAAATTCAAATTATGTTTCTTGGATGTTGATTGATGAACTTTTGAAAAAGGAAATTGTCTTTTTACGTTTGATATGAAAAAGGAAACGGAATATTTATAATGTTCCTCCATTCCTTTTATTGAAAATTGTTCCATATATAAGAATTATTATCAATTTATAGCTCACGCTAAAAGTTCTATTGTCGACGAATGCCCATATTACTCAACATGACACATTATAAAATAAATTATTGTTAATTCTATTTATAAGACTGCGACGTACTGATAAAACGCTCGTTTTGGATTTTAAAGCCACATCTTCCCTATGTCAACAGGAAATAACAAATGTATTTCCTGTATTTATGAACAACTGAAAATACTAGTTTTAGGTTGTCTGAATAGGTATGTGTCACGTAAATGATAATTGGTAATATAATGCCATCATCGTGCAAAATTATTTCACAAACTGGTTTTATCGGTGTCCCCGAAGCAGTTTTCGAGGTTTATTCACACAAAGTAGGTATAATTTGAGAATAGCAGTCACCAGAGGATTACAAGTGTAGCGATTAGATTACATTGCTGGAGCAGTCGCATCATCCGATACGTTACTGATAAAAGATAAACTAAGTGCAAGGAGCCATGTTTTTTAATGTGACATAACATTTATAAACAATGGTCTAGTAGGCGTGAAAATCTATGGTTTGATTCTTAATTTGTACCATAGATATTCAATCTCATAGGCATTAACATCTATGGTCCCTTACAAGATAATGTATCGATAAAATAAGTTAGTGATTAAATTACATGTGTCAAGGGAAATTGAAATTAATTTCATATGACATAATACGGCAGATAGGGCGCTGGTCCGCTCCGGAAATTACCTCCCGACTCGACAGTATTATCCCTTGGATATCTGAGCAAATATATAGAACACGCCATGATGTGTAACTTACGTAACTGGCTACAGAATTGTCAAAATTCCAGGTTAATTTCGGAGTGAAATTATATGAGTAACGACTAATTCTTTGTTGAATTGAATTTAGATAAAACTGTATACTCGATGTAATTGATATAAAACATGACAGTCGTGGCTGATACAGGATTTTAAATTCTGATTAAAGATTACTTTCAACAAATAATATTATCATCACAAATAAATTAAATAATAGGTACTAATCCATATTATCTGTCAATCATTTTGGAATGACGCGTATTAATATTATGCGCAAAGTTGTGTCGCTATGCAAAAATACGACGGCATGTAACTTCGTTCGCGTTCCGACCTTTGGGCTCAACTGCTCATGTTTAATATCTAATGTCTGTAATTTCCGTTGTGAGCCAATATAAGATGTACGCGGTAGGAAATGTCGAAATATGTACGTAACAGTCCAAATGTTGGTAATTACCGAGTTACTCACGACATGCGAGCTTTTTGTTTTCCGACGCTTTTTCTCGGACAGTCAGCTTTTATAAAAGTCTTTCGTGTTTGTTATGTCAGTTGACTTAGGATTAGAGTTAGGTACGTAAAGTCTTCTCTTTGTTTATTCATGGTAGTAATGTGAATCAAAATATGGAAAAATTATTTCATCTGAATGTATTACGTTGTGTTATTTGCAGTAGGTAGTTACGAAATGTCATTCTATAAACAGTTATCTAGTCAGGATATATAACTTTGCTTTTGATGATAAGATTTCGTTTTTCTTTTCCTGCTTAATGACTAATACTACATTGTACACATTCCTCATTTCGCACTAGGTAAAAGGCAAGTTATTTCTGGTAGGTACTTAGTGAAGTCAATTAACAAGTTGTTCATTGTGTTATCTTAACGTTATACCTACTTACGTTCATTCTTTGCAAAGCTAGTCTATTTATGAAATGGCCATCCACCTACAAGTTCTCAAACGAATCCTTTAGGATATTATAAATGTTAAGCATGCTACTATCTTCCCACTATCAGCCCACTCATATCTCAGACCTAGTCTACGCTAGATTACGTATGTAAGGGGCGGTATGGAGATTGTTCTTGCCGATGGGCCCTTCCCCCACTTATTTATCAAAAACTAGTCTGTTACCTGTGTTAGGTGCTGTATAGAGATGATGCCTGGCGGTGGGCCCTGGAGCCAGCAGCAGCAGCGCCCTGCTGAGCGAGCTGCGCGCACTGAGCGGTAGGCCGGCCGGCTCACCGTCCACTGCAACAAGATAGACACAGTTTAGACTAAGGCTAACTAGCTAGAGATGATGGTAAGAATAATAATGGACAAGTTTTGCCACTGGCTGATAATCTTTTCAATAATGCTAAGTTGTCAGTCATTTGGTAACAAAGGTATTTCAGGTAGAGACTAAGAACGATCAGCGAGTGACAAAACTGGCAAAAATACTTCTAAAAGGCTCGAGTTGTGTGGAAGAAATGAAAAAGTTTTTACAAAGAAAACGGAAGGTTAATTCCCCGGTGTACTGTGAGTCACGGAGTCCGGATGGGCTCCGTATTGATCAACCTATCGCTACTTATTACAACATTTCAGCAGAACGTTCCCGAGTTTCATTACAGCGAACCTCTGATTCACATTAAACACAGACAGGCTACCCTTAACTTTATCATGACGCAAAAGTATTTTTTTTTTTACTCAAAAGGGCGGAGGGTTCGCTTTATAAACGAAGACAGGTCTGACCCTAAAGGGTTTTAGTATTTAACGTCTAAAAGACAACTTGGAAGCTCGTTTATCAAAATTTCTTCAGGTAAAACTTTTGGACGCTACCCTGGGGAGGTCGAGCGGGCGTCACGGAGAACATTCTCGAACTACTTAGGTACGTAGGTAACGCCTGTGTCTAACCCTTGGTTACAAGCCTGTTCATCACTTATGCATGCGGAATAATGTGAAGTGTGCGTGTAGCCTACTTGCTCTCTGAGAAACGATCCTGAGACGAGATTTGTTGAAATGAGCTTCGGATTTTTTTGCGAAAAAATGTGTTGGTTTAATATTTTATTGCTATAGAGCTACTGTAGTTGTGTACGGTGAAAACGGAAGAATGAATAATTTATCGATTGATTAACGCAATTTAACACTGTTTATGTGCAGATCGATGATTAGATACCGCAGCTTGGTTCTCAGTAATTCCATTAGTTAAATTTTATGTGTTGTGGTGTGGATGTGGCTTTAAATGTCTGAATACGATTTGTGACTCACATAGCACATAAACCTAGCCCTGTCAGCTACAAGTTACTTTAGTTTAACGATTCAGAAGGACTGATACGTTCAGCTACTTCATTTGTTTTACAATTTATAGTTTGTAAGTTATATGTGTATCACTCATGATTGTCTGAGGAGTTACTTTTTAACAATTTAGATGAAATTTGGAGATCAGTTAAGTAGTTAAGAAGTTAGACGACCCACTTCTTTAGAAGTTAAGAATAATTTAATATAGAGTTATATCCCAAGTTTAGATCATTAAAGAGTACTCGAGAACTTGCCGGAGGTCGCATGTTCCAGGGAAATTACCGCAAAATCGATATAACATTGTATATAATCTGGCTACATCCGAGCCAGACGCTTCCGCGCGCCGACCTTGGGCCCCCGCAACCCCCTTAAATTATTCACGGACCCACCTGTTGTCTCGTTCTACCCCCGAGCGAGCACTGCGCATGTTTGACGCATAGAGCGGGACGGATGGAAGCTTTCCCTTTCGTTTTTCAGGTCGAAGTGTCTAGACGGAATTTGAACTCTTTACAGCCCGGCCACATGTGAGCCGGTGTGTGATAGCAGCTATCAGCAGAATGCAAATGGTTCCAGTTCGGTGGTCACGCGACGCGCCGCATGCAACCGGGGTTGTGACAAGTAGCGGCGATGTTGCAGCCATTCACGAAGCTCAGTACTCAGCTTATGGTTTTAATATTCGAGGATTTAGCATAAGTAAATGTCGGGGCATGATGTAACTAACATAAAATCTTAATAAAGGAATGATGTAATATATCGCAGTTTTACTTGTATCAATTTAAACCAGTCTGCTTAGTAATGCATAAGTTCTTGTATATGACACCTTTGTTTTGTTACCTACTGTAATATTGCTTCTGAATAAAAGCAACGCTTTCATTGCATATATTCGCATACTGCGCACGCGAGTCCGGTCTGTTTTCCTCACGAAACAGATTGATCAAATCGCTGATGAAATTCAAAACAGATGCATTGAAAATAGTTTCAAATGACTTGGGAGTCCGCTGCGGAATGGGGACAAAGCTCTGAGTGGATTAGACGCCGGCACGGCTTTGTGGGGTTAGCATCTCGCGGTATTAGCGAGCGAGAAATGCTTTGAATACATACCGGATTTACACACATTGTGAATACATACTGTACAGTGTACCTACATAGGTTCCTGAACACACAATGTCGGGAGAGAGACACATAAAAACAGAATACATATCAGCCGCTTATCGAACGAGATAACAATAAAACAGTATTCGAAAACAGCGCCGCGTTGATACTCGTAGCTGCACATAAACAAGTGAAATATACATCGACAATTTAAGTGAGAATTCAATTAATTCCGTAGTGTAGCGAGTGCAGAGGGATGGGAACTGTGCAGTGGAGATAGAGGCGACGCCGCCCGGACCGCCCGGACGTGCCGACGCCAAGCTGCATTATTCAGCACCTAGGAAGGCGATGCATACTCCAGCCATTCAATCTTCAAGTTCGATGAACTCGCTACAAGTTTAAGAAGAAAACAAAAAATATATGTACTTATTTTGATCAGAATTTTGCAACAGAAATAGGGCAAAGTGAAGCCATTTAGTTTGTTTCTTAGTTGCTATTCATGGATTTAAAAGAAAACGTTGAGCGCTTAGATTTTCTTATTTTAAACTGCGAAGTTTAGCACAGGCTTCTTGTTTCAGTTCGCCCCTTCTCACTTGCACCTTCAATAGCGAGTTTCTTCAAACGTGACTGGCTATTAATGTTCAGTGAAGTTGCCGTCAAAGTTTATAACGGGAACATAGGTGTGAGGGTGAAATATAATGTTTTTCCGTCAGAAGTACATAGAAGGAGATTTATAGACAAAATGACATCATTCACCGTCCGCCATTAGGATGACAAAGGTTCTACTTCCTCCAAGTTCCCACGACAATTTCCGAAATTGAATAGCATATATTTGTACAGCCCATATTGAATACATAAATAATTAATATTTAATCAACGGCAGATGTTATTGAGTTTTCAGACAGTAGGTACAGTGATCAATAACTTTATCATTCGTCCGGTCCAGGCTTCCTCTGCGAGTGGACGCACACGGAGAGTGTACTTTCAATAAATAACAGTTTGGGTGGGACCCAACCGTGTGCCTGAGATCTAGGACGCCGAAGGAACACTTGTCTAGAATAGGAAATACCCTAGAATAAAACCTAGGTTTTGCAGCGTCATATATTGTGAACAGTAGAATAAGCTCGACATTATTGGTTTCTATTTGTAGAAGTTACATAAATGCTAATTTTAAACGAGTATTGATGTATTCTGAGAAACACACATTACGTTTTCATGGCTCCAAAGTTTTGAAGCATGGGATAGTTGCCGTTGTAAGAGCAAGGACTAACTACTAAGATTTGGTGAGAACCTCGCTAAATCTCTGACTAATAGCCGGCAGACATAACTTCATTACGTTTAGAACGAAGTCTGAACATAAGACCAAACAATTTACAGAAAAGCTCTATCCCTGTCTGCTGCAAACCTTCCTTTGTAGTTTTAATCATAAAATGTTAATACAAAATATTATACATGTAGCAGAGTCGGGTCAAAAACACGGGCTTCCTACAAAAAGACAGAGCTAAAGGGAACGTTGCACCGGAGCAAAACATACCGAGCATATTTCGCGTGTAGCTCCAGCTCGGAATAATAGAGGTGCAGGGGAGGACCCGCCCCGTGCATTCACCTGCAGGGAGGAGGGTGGCAGAGGCGACCAGGGACAGGCAGGGGAGGGGCGGGCAGGGGGACGCTGCATAACTTATGTAAGTTTGTTAATATTTCAGCGCAGCAGGAAAGTAAAAGTTGTGCTCAGTTGGATTAAACTGAACTTGTATGTTGTCTCTTTATGAATAGGGGAACGTCCGCTGTGGTTCTACTAATTAGACGAGCTAATTTGTTGGAATTACTTCAGTTTTACAACTAGAAACGTGATTATTTAGGTTTGGCCATGATGGACGAAGTTTTCCAGGTATATTTCATGGAATTATTCCTAATTGGTTTTCCCTACGGTAAAGCGGAACGATTGGCGGTTGATACGTCACGATTTTCTTTTACTCTTGCAAAATGATTTTCCTCGTCCGTTTGAAGCGAGTGTATCTCGGGTACATAATTAAGCCATCCGAAATACAAAACCTGTTTTAAGCATTCTTTAATCATTTTTATATTAGACAGACGCATAAAATAATTTGCGCCTCTCGTAAAATGTGTCCTGAGCGCGCAAGTTCAAAGCGCATATTTCTTAAATGAACGTAAATCGTCGGTTTTAATTATTTCCTGTCGCTTTTATAAAAATATATGAAACTTCACCCGATGTTTGTGCAAGAGGCATTTCTTTGTTTCGATTTAAAAATAAAATTGCTAAAATTATAATTGTTATATGCAGATGTTGAGAGCCAAGTGTCGTGACGTGGTGGAAGCCAATTCTGTGTGTGGTGGTGTCAGACTGCACGCAGCACGCTGCACGCGAGTTCGCCGTGTGCGGGACAAGTCACAGATATTAACGAAAATATTTGACACGGGCGTATCACGGGACGTGGCACTGCCACTCACTAACCAAAGATCATAAAGACGTAAACAAAATTCTTGAATGAAGTAATCGCCATTTGAAATAATGCGATATGTTTTGAATGTAAAAAGTACGATTATTGTATTCCTAAAACGCAGTGGTTGCATTCTATGATGTGTAACGCCCATAGGTGTTGTAAGTCAGTCCGGATGTCCCGTGGCCTGTCCGCTGCACGGTGTGGCCGTAAAGAGCGGTGTAATGGCTGGTTGCCAGTCGCCAGCCAGCTTAAGGCTTACTGGTCCCTGACTTTGCACTTCATTGAAACATACTGGGTATCTGTTGTCCGTAATCCTATGTGGCGCTTTTACCTTTCCTAATACTGTGCGCCAGAGTCACAGGAACTTCTTTTCTGCGCGAATCGAAAGAGTGTTGCATACAATTCTGACCAGCAGTTTCCGAGATGAGTTGAGACACACATAAACAGAACGGTTGTCGTCATATAGTTATGATCCTATTATGGTCATCGGCAGGGAAGTGGCCGATAGCACAATAAAATTATTAAATACACGTGGTTTGAATGACGTCAACCAGAATGAATTCCATGAGACCCAATACAGGAGAGATGAGCGAGTTGATGCTGTGTAATACAAAATGGTGGTGGTCAAAGATGGTTGGATTATTGCAGTTAAATGTGGTGTGATTTGTTATGATGGTATGAAGATTAGTCACACTTCTCTAATACTTAGAGGATTTAAAAGATAATCCTTTAAATATTATTTTTAGATGTTTAGTTTTGTGATTGTTAAGGATAAGTTATACATATAATAGGATTACACACTTTTTGGAGCTTATAATAAAACACGGTCTTATTTATAATTAATTGCAACTTACAAGGAGTGATATTGCTGTAGGCATATTGCAATCTCGTGGCCATATTGCCAGCGTATTTCAAGAAGTTGTAGCTAAAGCTTATGACTTGTGCCGTTCTAATACAGCTGCAGTCATTGAGGAAAACTGCCTCAAATATTGCGATGCACACGAGTTCCTTTGATTTGATAAAGACATTTTGGACATCGGCTCTCAGATTGTTATGCGCTTTAATGAGAACCCTCAGATATTTATGATAATCAGAATTTTTGTATATTTTGATGGCCAATGGACGGCGTCAGCCTTTTTGTTAATATATTTGTAATCATAAAGCTTAATTCATCCTAATTCGTTTCGTAAACGACTTTATTCTGTAAGTCAGGCATTTTACTAAGATATTTAGCAATAAAATACACTGGCAGCATTTGTAATGTAAAGCAAATGGAACTCTGTGAGCTTGTGAATAAGGGTACTTTGTCATTGACAACTGGTTTCGGCAAATCTCTAGCGAGATGCCTGACGTCAGAGTAACATCCGGGAAGCTATGCTATTTCCAACGCGACGGTGTCCAGTATTGTGACCCCTAGGGGCTATTAAAGGCTATAGTTAACAGAGCTCAAGTTATACTGGATAACGTGAGTCCATGTAATGAATGGTACTCCATTTGTCTGTGTATTGGCCTGTGAGTGTGTGTGTGCGAATAATGAGTTTTTTTTAATGACTCACTGAACTTCAATGTGTTCACTATTGATCAACCTGATTTGGAAAGCAAAGTAAATTGTAAATATTGAACTGCTAATATCAACAACACCGTTTTCCTTAGGAATGTACATGATTTCTACACATTCTCTTTAAAATAAAATTGTATTTTTTAAACCCGGAAAATTTAGGACTGTTTTCCGGGTTTAAAAAAACATAAAAATATTACAAAAATAAGATGAATGGATTTTTTTCTGGCATTAGCTTTTCTTTTCATTAGTTGTTGTCAAGTGACGACAGATGTCACTAGCGTTATGTTTCCGCATTACAGTAGCTGAATTATTTACGAAAGTATTCTAATTTATTCGATGTTTTGTAACCTGAGTATTTAGATTGGTCTAGGCATATTTTAAATATGTTTTGATTCCGTATTCACCAAGACTAGAAATAGCCGCTCACAACAACACAAGTTCATTGTTGAGCTACTTATTTCAGCGACTTGTTGAGAGATGCAAACGACTAGATCCATTGCACAAATCATTTGCGAAAGGCAATAACGAACGAATAATTCTAGGTAGGTACGTTTTCTTTTGTTTCTACATTTTTCATAACCAGTGCGTAACATTAAACTAATACGAATATAGCGAAACATGAATATGCCTTTGTATGTCGAATTCGAATCGATTGTTTTGCCATAAAATCGATTTCGGTATCTATCGTCGTCTGTGCTACAGATCCTTGATCGACGCGTTAAATTTCTGATCACGGCTGCGGTTGCGCACGTACGCGAGACCACTCGTAATTGATAGATATTTTGATAGTACTGTACATAGGTGTGTATGGATTTGTTTCGTCAAATTAACTTGTATTTTGAATTTTTATCAAGTCTTTTTAAGTAATTAGTTGATATTTGTCGAAATAGGTAAATTGAATATCCATACATTTCAAGTTTATGTCAATTCTTATTTATAATTAACACAAAAATAAAATAAATAACTACAAATCGTTAAAACCTAATTGATCATAAAGCTCATTTTATGGCGATAGTTGCAGCGTCAAGTTGCGTGGAAGGGAGCGTAGTTTCAAAGATGGCGTCGGAAAAGCGCGGGCACTTTCCCCGCGCGCGGGAAACGTAAGAAAGTGGCGGTCGCGCGCCGCGAAATGGAAACTGTCGCGATTAATGCTGATAACATGTTTATCTGCCAACTTTAATAACCGACTGCCACCGTTGGACACACACATTTATACCGATATATAACTTGGAATCTATCGAAGAAAAAAAAGACAGTTTTAGTCTAGACATGTTTTTCAATACGTGGACGACCTTTTATCCTTTTTACGAATATTTTATTTTGTGAAGAAAAACATGGATGTTTGAGAGATTTCTTAAATCAGTATTTTATGTTAATGTTGAGTGTCTAATAATTTTAATCAGCCGTGCCGTGCCAACTATAAAAACATGCTTTCTTTTTCAACGGTATGACTCAAGCTCTATTCAGCCAGTAAAAGCGATACATCTCAATTTTTGTATGAAACTAGTAAACAATAGATATTGTCCTCTCATTTTGAAACATATTATGTCAAGCTGAATGCGACATGCGTGTGGTTACGCAACCAATCGTGACTCACGGAGCAAGCAGTGACCGCGGGACGAAATCGCTGCCCAAATGTGACACGAAAGATTGGCATCGGTAATTTCCGATTAACACATTTGGTCACAGAATTGCTTTAGATTTTAGTGAGAGAGGACGCGTTTTCGAAGTTTTCGAAAGCCAACGTTCGGACTAGAGAATTAATTGTAAAGAAAATTTGTAATTGACTTAACACGGCTGAACTTTGAGATAAAAAATATAATTATGATAAATTAGTTTCTCATTTGTTGTGTTCATCCACTGGAAGTAAACTTAAAAAAAGTGTGATTTGCGGCACAATAACAAAGCCTTACATATCAGAGACAAGACGTAAGCGTACGCGCATCGAGATACGATCACAACAGTTTATTATGTGGCGGCTGCTAAGTGGGTCAGACGGGCGTGAAGGGCGAGATGCGCCCGCGCTTCCTACGCCACCGCTACACAGCGCCGTGCGCGCCGCTCACCGCTCCACTCACTAGTGTTGGGACACCTGTACCTGTTCCTATCTCCGGGATATTCTGTTGTTAGGATAATATTGAAATTACAAGATTTTTACTAGTTCCTTTATTGTTATTTTAAGGTGGACTTTATAAGTAGTCATTTAAATACCGAGTGTTGTGTAGAAGTTTAGGTTATCTTGCGAAAATATATAAAAGTTTAGATATTGGTAATTCATAATATAAACTCTCAAAATTGGGTGGAAGTAAAAAATATTTTTCGGTCTGCGGACGAAACTTTTTAATCAAGACTATACTTTAACGGTTTAAAAGGTATTTTTATCTCGACTTCAGTAGACCTATTTACATCAATCGACAGCTGATACAATACAGATAATACCGGCGATTCCGTTTCGCAAGCCATTGTCCATTAGTCATGTCCCAGAAGTTGGTACGTTGCGATAGATTTTTTTTTGGGCCAACCTTGTCTGAGGAAACAACAGGTTGTAGTACGTGCAGCCTCGAACGGACGTTAATTCGATTCACGGTCGCGGTTAGATGTAAACATACCTTTATAATTTGTTTGTTTTTTTGTCTACGATCACACGAATGTTGGTTGATTGCGTCGCTACTGTTTCATAATTGAAAATTTCACGCGTCGTTAGATTTACGGTTCGGAATACTTGCTACTACGCTTCATGTAAATCGACTACTTTGAAAGTGGGAAAGGAAATGCGTAGAAACTGTAGCACTTAACGTTTGATCTTGATTGCCTACTTTGTAAAGGATCTAGTATCAGATTTGCATGCATTCTCCACAAGACGTTTCTTTATTTACCATATCCATTCGAAATGTTCCAACATTCCGGGTTAAACAATATATCCTCGATTACAACGCGCCCTTTATCAAAATGATGTCAAATTAAAAACAAATAATAAAATCAGTTGTTTATCATATTCGACGGTGTATTGCATTATAGTAGTGCGCTGATAAGATGCCACTACGGACTACCCGCAGATAAGCCTACTATCTCGATTACCGTCGATACTCGACGTAGGAAATAAGAAATAGGGACAAGGATATTGGGTCGCTATAGATAGAAGATTGTTTGTTTCGTCAATTATTACACACGTGTAAAACGTTACACCACACGGTGGCCTGATTAAGTAGCCGGGACGAGTGGAGACAAAACGGAAAACCGTAAAATGTGTCATCGAGAACGAAACCGCTCGTCACTACGTCCGCCATGTTTAGTGGTGCAGCGCGCGAAAGTGAGATTTAACGCGAACGGTGCATCGGGGCTCCCTTGACCCGGTTGCGCCCCCGCGCCCGCGCCCCGCACTACGATAGTAAACTGAACACATAGATACTTCGTCTAGGCGAGAACTGCATAGTAACGACACGCGGCGCGGTGTGCGTGCTGCCACGCTTGTGTGCGTATTAATAGAACGTTCTGTTGCCAATGGAAATGTTTTTCAGGGATGCGATTAGCTTCATTATCAACATTTTAAGATTACGACATTATTTGTTTTTATGTGAAAATATTGGGTCACGATATATGATTTTAACTTTTGAGGTTAGGAAATCTAGTAGTGAAGTAATCGCCGGTTCGTGATAAGCTAGAGGAAATGATTTTGAACCGGATCTATTAGTGGGGTACATAGCAGCTTGTAGGTGTGCTAGTCAAAGAGAATATAACCATAGTCTTTGGCTGTAGTTAACAATATTGCCTTCAATCTGTGAACTTTACATTGAAATAATTGCCAGCTCTTGTTCTAATGACATAGCGCCAATAATATTTTGTTAATCACCGTTCCGCTACATTTGCCCTTCATTCATAACCCAGTAGGTAAACAGTTTGTAGCCAGTATTTTTTTTTTCCTGTAAGCATTAAATGTTTACGAGAAAACCGGAAAACCGTAATTCCGTACCTACTTGAAAATTCAACAGAATTAGTGCCTAAATAAATAACACCTATGTAATCATCTAAAAATGTCTAAGTTTATAAAACCACCGCAGAACATTGTGCTACAAGAACTGTGTTAAACAATTTAAAGATAAGTACCTACACACAAAAATACTACCGCGAGGCTTAGCTTGTTCTGTAAAGGCCCGATGACATAATTAGCGGCACAAAAACCGTCGCAAGAAAACCGGTAAAGAGTTACCGGAAACATTTGCCAATCTCTACAGGTGGGCGGTCAGATACACCTCGACGAGATACGAAATAGTTGCCAAACTAATACGTCACCATAGCTAATCTCTGATCTGTCGAAACTTTTTTTTTACGCAGATTTGCGTTCAAAAATAGATCGTTTGTAGTATCGTGAATGCAGAGCAGTTTTAGATGACAGTTCCTGATAGTGGGGTATTTTAAGCTGCAGTGACCTTTGCGGATGCGAGGCGGTGAAAACTCGCTTCTATTTTCAATTTCGCTTGCCCGAGCGTACACGGCGGGTGGCAAACTTTATCCTTTGCTGTAAGTTAGTGTTTTAATTTTAGCACAAACTCTCTCTTGCTTGCTACAAAGGTTCCATGTTATTGTATTGTAAGTGATGAGATAATTTTATAAATATGAGTTTCGCGGAGCTCGTAAGCTAAGCGATGGATGGCTTCTGTGTGAAAGGAGTGTCTTGTTTGATAATCTTAAAATTTAATTTTATATGTTTTGGCTTAAAATTCATTGTTGTTTGTGATGTTTACTAGGCAGCTTGACAAAACAAATTATATCTCTAAATTATTTTTGTTACATTTTCGGCGATAAAAATGACTGTATGAATGAATTAAAAAGTCTAAGTGTCAGTCTCAGCTTTTCGGCGGCCGTTTTCCTGTTTACTTGCGCCCGCGCAGCCGAGTTGTAGGTCGCGCCGAGTTGCGCAATCGGAGCCATATTCTTCTTGTTTCGGTGTTACGATACTGTGCAACAGGTTTTTAGCCATAAGTTGACAACTGTCGAAATATCCCTGTCCCTTTGAAGTTAAATATTGGCATACAGTGTGCGTTCTCCGGAAACAGTAAAATACCGGCATTGCGCGCGCGCCGGCGCACAAACAAACAAACAGCAGATACTGCAAACATCCACGCGAGCACATTGTTGTCGCGGCCGCGCGGATGCTTCCTTTGCCTGTTTTGATATAAACTCACCGCACGGCGCAGCGTACTATTTGTTGTTGTGCTGAGCCGCTGAGCGAGATGTTACCTTGAAACGCCTTTTAATCTGACTAAACGGCTGTTCTAGAACTTCCTCCGGTTAAGGACAGCGACCTAATGAGGTGGTGGACATAATAACAGCTCTAGCTATCATTTTGGACATGAGATATCGGAAATTTTTACTCTTGTTAGATTTTCTTCTTTGTTTTAAATATAAAGAAAACATAAAACATACAAAATGATAATAATGTGTATAAACATTGATAAATTATTTTAATAAGTATATCAATGGGTATAAATCTATAACTATTGTTTTGTGTGTCTTATGCGTTGTGTAATACTTTTTATTTATTTTATTTATTTATTTATACACATTTAATGTAACTTAAGATTGGTCTCAAACGTTCTTATCGCTAAGTTGCTGGCTAGGAAGCAGCGCGGCTGGTAGGGCGGCTGCGCGCGCGCCGCGGGAACTCGCGCGACATTGACACACTTGTCGGTGTCGTAACCGCGATGTTTGCGGTGATTGTCTACTGGATTTTTTATTTCGTGGAAATATACGGTTTTCGGCGCGCCACGGGTTTTATATAAATGTGGAATATTTGAGTCAGAAATGTTGTTTTTTCTGTGACGCAAAGGAAATGTAGAGTCGTAAATTATGCGTTTTTTATGAATCTGTTTTGAGGCAACTTTTTCTAGGTTCAACAATGACTAAGCACTACAATGACCTGTGCAGTCTGCATTAGGAAACTCGACAGCAAAGAATGTAGTACTATTTCTGTTGCAATTATTTTCGGGGGAACAGGACAGTTTTGTCAAAAAACAGATTTTTTCAGCAATGTCTTGTTTATTGTTGTGTCGGTAATCGCCTCTCATGGTGCATAAAGGAGTATCATTGTTGGGAGATGGAAAGTCCTTGAGATGGTGGAGATCAAGCCGGTCATGTCTGTCTGGCGGCCGCGTGAGTCACTCCTAGTTACAATGTTTGAGGATAAGCGAACGCACAAATTAAAAATATACAAAAACATGTAACGGAACTTCCTGATTCGTTATTTTATACTAATACTAACTAACATTCAGGGTATCGATGGCTCTTTAATCTGTTCTCGTATTTATACCTAAAGACCAATTTTCGTAATTTAAAACGTTCAAAATCTAGTCGCGGTCTCATCTCAGCGGCAAACAAAGTCAAAAACTTGTCAAAAATGTATGGAAATCAGAGGTATTTTTGACAGATTGAGACTGAGATCAGACTGTGAACGTTCTTAAAATTACGAGAATTGCCCCTCTGGTCCAAATTCAAGACATATATATTGATCTCAATTTTATGCCTAGACATGTGGTTCTATCTCATGATTTTCACATGAATTAACCGAGACGATCTCGCGAAGCTGCGCAAGAGTTGCGTCTGCTGATCTTAAGAAACAAACATAAGATTTTATGATCAGTAGCTCACAGTTCGTGACTATAATGTAATCGCAAGTTAAATCGAGTGCGGAACAACAATCGAGAGGTTCATATAAAAAATATTTTGAAATGGCGTTGTGTTGTGGGCGTTCAAGGTGTACAGTTAGCATCGTGTGTGCGTTCGGCGCTTGCGTCACTGGCCACGTTGTGCAATGTGTGGTGTTGTAAAAACGCCGGCGGCCGCGCGAAATGCCCTGCTCTGTAGACCATACCTTGTGTTAATACCCCTATGACCTATGTGAATGCGTTAAAGCCCAGTTTTGAGTGTGCTTAATTCGTGCAAAATTGTTTGAGAAGAGAAATTACATAGGTGTATATCCACACTAATACAATGTCTATACTTTATTATTATGAGAATGTCCAAACACTCAATTATTTTTTAATCGCATACAGCATTGAGAAACTCAGTTCACATCCCGTGCTATCTTGCATATGTATCTTTAAGTTCGAAAAGGTTTGCTTCTAATTCATGTTGCCAACGTAAAAACATCAATATAATTAACATTTTAAAAGCCAAAACACTCGATTTCCTGTACAATAAAATGTCAGTGGCGTGTCGTAACATCCGCCGACGAATGCCAATAAAAATGGACAGGACTATTTGGTAACTACATATATTTATCGTTTACTGGCCAAATTATGTTTAAAACTATATCTGTACATTATAGTCTGTTGAAATTGTTTTCGTAAATATCCAAAATTGAAGTAGGTTAATGACCTTATATTTCCGTAATTGAAAAAGAATTGTATCTTGCTTACAAAATACAAACTAAGGGAAATTGCAAAAGTACATAAAAATTATGTACTTAGTAGGTTTCATACGTTTGCAGGGGTTGACAATTTCATCGTACGGTCTACTTTTTTAAAGCAACGTTGTGTGTTGACCTCACTCGCTTTTGGTGTAACCAAACGTGACTTAATATCAGTATTCGGACAGAGCGATCGCTATCTGGTAGAGGTAACCAATCACAGGGAAATACCGATATCTTGCCTAGGTCGATGGAACAACTAGATATTTAGGATTTTGACGTTTTTGACTACCGTACATAGCCCTAGGTATGACAGCTATATAGCTAGGAGGGGTGAACGCAGGTAAAGTTCGATAGGCCTAAATTTGTGCTTTCCTATTTTATGCTGAAAAGGGAAACTTTCCGCATAAAATCTCAATTTCACGCGTAAATCAACGTGATGTTACTGAACGAAAATAAATCGGATCGACAATATACTATACATAAGATTGTGCGTTATTTTATCGACGTTTAATATGTAAACAATAGTTGCAACTAATTGGGGCTAAGGACGGCTCGTTCAAATTATTATAAGTACTTCTACTTTGGCCTGAGTGGTCTCGTTTGGTTAAGAATCTTATAATTGTGGAACTTTCTTTAATTAATTACGAAATATGTGAACCTTTACGTGTGAAGCATATGGTGGGCCGTAAATTAGGCCATATGTGACCCTAATACGTGTGAGTTTAAGTTTTAATATAAGTTATTTAACAGTGTTAGATTGTAATCGATCTAGCCCATCCCATAACCACAATGACGTCAAATTAATAATCTTTCTAGGACACTGGTTTTCAATATTGGACGCCGCTGATTGGCGTCCAATATTGAAAACTAATAACTAACTAAACCATACCAAACCTAAAAGGTATTATCTGGGTCAGAACCCTTTCCAAGAACTGTGAACTACCCACATTAATTAACATGAAAAGTTTCAATTGAAATTAATTGTAAATCAAGCTCGAGTCTAGACGATGAACAAACAGTGTATGTAAATGAGTTACTCCCTTAGCCTGCCATGTTCTGAATATCTGTTGTTTTCTCATCCAACACGCCAATTCTCGTTCTACCGTGAAGGTAGCGCACCAACTCAAGCGATACGCCAAACAAGCTATCAGAAGCTACGTTAAAGGGACGTGGAAACAACTAGAAAACTCAAATAAATACACGTTGCAATGTGTTGAAGAAAATAAGCGAAAAATGTGTATTGGAGGGCTGCCAGTATTGGACGAGTGACCGTTGTTCGGTCTCTCCAGTGTTGTGTGTACTGAGGTTAGCAGAGGAAGCTTTTTTAGAACAGTTGACAACAAAACAAAAAAGTTTAGTTTACATTCAAGTCCTGCTTCAGTTTGTGTTAGTAAATATAGTGGTGCTTACCATTTATTTGTTATTGATAGAGAAAAGCTTTGCAAATTGTTTGTTAAATGTTTAATAAGACAAAGTTGTAATTATCAAAAGCGTTGCTTACGGTAAAGTTCGGGCCTATTAGAAGCCTCTAGACCTCGACATTATTCTCTTCGTCTAGTTTTCATTATTATATTATATATATATAGTCTGTCTGTCTCGAGCCCCGACCTAGGCCCACCCAGCCGCCGGGGGCGAGCAAAAACTCCGTCTGTCTAAAACCCGAGGTCCCGAAGGTTACATGTTTCGCCGACAATATCTAGGCTAGACATGTAGGTACGTAATAGGTATTAACTCATCCAGTAACTAGTTGCGAGACCATGAAAGCAATACATAAAACGAAACCGGTATTATAAAAGGTATTTTATTTATTCAGCTTGAATTTCTCGGTATTTTTTTATTATTTATCGCGTTTGCTCCCTGTTTTATCCTTTATCCAAGGTTTACCTAATAATTCCCAGAATGTGCAGGTGGAAGGTAGTATTGAACTAAAAGGTTCTATTATTACAATATAATTCGCAGAACCGGCGGCGGCGGGTCGATGGAAAATCTACTCGTATAACTGCTACCTACAGGGAAAGTATACGTGAGCTTTTACTAACGCTCACATTTATTGCATTACCTACTACGTATTTTCATTTTGAATATCTTTAAGAATGATCTGCAGACGTCTAGCTTTTTTGCCAGACATAAAATTAAAAAATCAAATGATTACGTGAACAGAAGATAGCGTTTACATGTTATACTGATAATAATTTTGGCATACACTGACGACTTCCTTGTATGACGCAGACATATTGAACACAGATGTTACCGAATATATGAACATAAGCTGAATTAGTACCATGGACTCTTTAACTACCCGTTTTCTGTATCGTATTACCCAGTAACTGGGTTGTGAAGGTCAGATATATTTTACATGGAGCGACTGCCTATCATAGGCAGTCGCTCCATGTAAAATACTGGTATTCAGCTGCATTCGGTTAGACTGGAAGCCGACCCCAATATAGTTGGGATAAGGCTAGGCAGATGATGATGACTCTAACTTAAACGAATTATAGTTGGAATATTAGGTGTAATAAAAGAGCGTTTGTGTTGTATGTCGAGACAGGGTGTCGATGGCTAATTGTCGGCACGTGCGCGACCGCTATGTGTGTGTCTGGCTGCGTGGGCGCAGGCCGGAAGCGCGCCGCGGTGACATCACAGATACAGCTCCCGTCTGACTTGCTATACACTGTGCTGTTGTGATGACCTGAATGAGACGGAGGTGGAATGTTTGCACATCTGTATTGCAAGTAGCGACCGATTTAGAACCGCGGAGATCAGGAAATCGACTGTACCTGTGCGACTCTATTTCCACCTGATATGGTGTAGATCACAGGCAATGCTGGTCTATGCAAAATAGTGGCAACATTGACCGTATTACAATATTGAATACGAAAATGCCGTCGGGTTTCCCGCATGTTATTGTGCTCACCTTCACTATGTATTGTAGTCTATGTATAGGTCACGTCACACTCTCGCGGGCGTTGCGAGGTGCCATCCGAAATATACCCGCTGAATGTACCGAAAATATTCATTGCATTTTTACACAAGATACCTAAGGCTGGAACGCGTGTTTTAGCACGTTTTGCAGAACTCGTGTGCAAACGCGCTGCTTTCAAGCTTCCTAGCATATGTTGTGAGTTTGTGTACAGATGCCGATGATCCTTCAACTTGTGCGACTGATAAGCGGCTGATAATAGCTATAATATAACTACTGCTTTTTTTGAAGTTTTTTTTTTATTGTTTTAGTACGGAAATGGGGATCTTAAAACGTGGGCCCGAGTTTTTTGCACGTTAATGATGAAATTTCTTAAAATATAATTTATATCGTGTAGTTTCAGATTACGCGCTAGGCATATAAGATGCTGCGGGCAGCGGGCATAAGTTTATAGATCAGAGGTTCATATAACCAGAATATTATTTTTGTTTCGTTTTGCTGTGTAGTACGTTGTTTCAACATTTAGATTTCCATTTATTATAATTATGGTATCATGTTAGGTATGTTACATAAATTATATATTATTGTTTTGTGTAAATGAGCGTTGAACTCTGTTTTTCAGGTCTTCCCCGGTTGTGAATGTGCAGAGTTATTATATATAGTGTTAAAAGCATTGTACATAAGTAGTGCATGTTGTGTATATCTAATTTTAATTATGTAGTTAGGCCTCGTTTTTTCAGTACCTACACTTAAACACAAAATATGATTTAAATACATTGCTACGGATGAAATCGCGGGAAACATCTAATGGGGACAGGAAACAGTCGCGATAATATGTATTTATAAAAACAAGTGTTTATCTCAAAATCTTGAGGTTCAGTCCCGTCGACAATCATCAACAAAAAGCTGTTTTTTCCACAGAGACATTATTGCCAAATTTTGGCAAGCTTGCGAAATTGACAACCAATTGTTTGTTTAAAAATACAGGGTTAAGATGTTTTTAAACAGAGGAGAAAGACGAACAAAGGTTACTAAAATGTTTTTGAGGAAGTCGAAACTCCAAAGCCATTATTTTCAATAAAAAACATCTGCAATGCAATAATAGACAAAAGAGCGTAGCGGTGCCGTTGCAAAAACCGAACGCAGCCGTAAATTTGCCAATAAAAAACATTTTTTAACTGTGGAATGCAAAAAACCGCGAAAAAGTACCACTTCATTATTCGAATGCGCGCCTTTAAAGGTTTACAGTTAAGATATTTTTTTTTATTAGTGAGGGTGTACACCCGCTACCGGCGGCAGGTACAGGAGTTTTTTTAAGCGTTTAAAAAATTGGGTTAACTTTTTTATGTGACAGATGAAGCAAACAAGGTAAGCGGTGTACTGTTACGGAAACCACAGCTTTTTTACTGAACCTACTAGCCTATTAACTTAGTTTTTACCTCCGCCCGTAATCGGTTCACATGTTTTAGCGCACATGTAAATCTCTAAAAATAAATTTATGCGCATTGGGCCCATAAACACGAAATGATTGGTTGAAAATATCAGCGTGCGGGGATAGCAAGGGGCCCCGAAGTAACAGTGGTCTCACAGGTCGCCAGTCTGTTTGTCCGTATGTGTTGTGAAACCTAATAGCCTTGCGTCGCGGTTGAAGGCCGGCCAAAAACTGCGCGCGCGGCCCCACGCCCAGATGTGCCCGATTTAAAGAGCGTTGCACGCATAAATACATAACAGATAAGATTAAATGTTCGATAAAAAATATCGATACAGACGGCAGGACGCGCCCGTTAATTTATTGCACTAATTTGCCGACGACACGCACCCATTCAGCCTTAAAGGGACGGCCGTTGATATAAGTGCTAATACCTTCACGTAAAAAAACTAACAGCTTTGTTTAGTTAGGAAGTTATAAAACAGTTTATTTTATCAATAGCCGCTGGTTTGGTACATACGTTTATTTATTTTTGAAATTCTAAAAACGGATGCGTTCACGTCATTTGAATACTAAAAGTGCATTTTTTTAAATCGAGTCGCGAGCCGAATTCTGTTTGTTAGTTTTCGTCTCATTCTTACTTCGTTATTGGCTATAGTGTGAATGAGATGCATAGTTTGCAGGAAGCTATTCAAAAAAAGAACAACCCTTCCTCACCCTTTCGGGACATTCTATTGTTTACATTAAAACGAAACGTCATAGGTGGATTTCGCGGTCTTTAATATTGAACGCAATGTCCATAATTTTAAAGTTTATTTTGGATTACCAGTGATAGTTACTTTGCATAATTCGAATTGGTGAGGGAATTAATATAATTCAAAATTGTTCTTTTTTTCTTTGTTCGAAATCTCTCGGAACAGGTAGCTGGCCAGTGTTTTGATTGGACACGATAATACATTATAATAATGATGATCTTTAGGTATTTGGACAATTCGACTTGTTTGTTGCCAATAATAATTATGTTTAATTTAGTTGTAATTTATGCAAATATTTGTAAGAACAACGACCTTTGTGATCTCCGGGTGTCGCTAGTCGCTAAACGCTACCAGTAACACAAGTTCTATTTTCTAACGTGATGTTGGTGGAAAAATATTAATAATCGATAAAGATGAATGTCACGTCATCGTCAGAGTTTCGCGAATGAGATCGATTTGTATTATTTGTGTAAGTTCTGTTGTACTTAGTTAATATTTCTCTACGTCGCAGTTGTCTATATCCATTGCGTGTGACATTAAAAATGCTGATTATGTATAAAAACGCCACTAGCTTCCAACCCGATCACGTTTGCGTATTGTTTACTGGTGGATGCGCTGCGCATCCGGCGTCGCTGATCGCTTATAAATAAGATTTTTTACGCACCTTTCACTTCCGACCTGCGCCTGGGCAGGTATCACACATTTCACCCATAAGGGCCTGATAACCAACATTATTTGGCAGCTGTTTAATAAAATTGTACACAGATTACGTTTCCTGGTGCATCCTTTCTTTTTGAATATTCATGGGAAAGTTGCTCCCACGCAGGGTCATCTTTTTTTTTTTTGAGAAATGTAATTTTTGTAAAGAATTGCCCATTGAGTTTGCTCACGGTGATTTAAACTTTATCGTACAATGGAAGCTGTGTCATGTTTTGAGGAGTAATTGATCAGTAAAATGTATGACTCACTGACAAGTCATTAGCCCCTACATAGGTATACATATTCACGACCCGAGTCCTCAAACAGATCTGTATCTGCGGGACGTGGCGGTTGTAGGCAAACGTCGGCATTCCGCCTATTTCCTTATTACATTTGCGTCGATTCAATTTCTGGGATGAAAAATATAAATCTAGTTATAACTGTCAAATAATTTGGCTCGCGACCGTATTTTTGACGTTCAAAAGTGCCTTTTTTGACGTTCAAAAGTGCCTTTTATGTGCCTATTTGAAATAAATGCTTTGACTTTGACTTTGACTTATTACGATATTCATCTTGGAAAATACAAAATGGCGGACGTGGAAGATATGTAGTACCATTTGTATGACATTCATTAAACGATTGTGTTGTGCCGACGATAAATTCAGTACTTATATGATACGATTATTTTTCCAAGTTGATGGCTGACTCTTGTCTAATACTAGACTAATAAATTGTACACAGAAGTAATTAATCAAGTGACAGGGCATGCTTAAAAAAAAGTAATGAAAGTAGTTCGTTGCTTCGCTGTCAATGAGTGTCATAGAGTTCAGACATCTCTATTTTTTTTTTTCAAATTCATGTCTTGTTAAGGCAGCGATATTGTCCTGTACCTACGATGATCACATAATATAGGTATATTTATATGCGTTGTTATAATTTAGCGCGTGTAATAAGAGCCAGGTAACGCGATGCAGAGCCATTGTCGGAAGCCCGGGCATCGAACCCGCACTACCGCGAACCGGAGTGATGAGCGAGCGATTTGTGTGTTTTGATGACAATAAGTGTAATGTAATGCAATGCTATGTTGTTGTAATATCGCGGTGCTTCCCATAAAAGGATAAGCAGAGAGAGAGAAGGCGTAGGTACTTAAAGTTTTTGTCCACCATGTTTTTAGTTGCACCAAAGAATAATACCTACCATAAAGTGTGCGTATACTATCACCAGCCTCATTTAAAGTACGAACGATTTAGTATCAGTAATTCGGTACTTAAAAGGAAATAAAACAAATTGTTACAGCTCCCGTCGGGTGCGGTCATAATGTTACACTGATAATTATGTAATTTTCCGGAAGCCAAATATAATAACGATAAGTTTTTAAATGACGATAAAAATTCACTAATTCAATATGAGGATATCCGGTAGGACTAAACCTAATCATTCAAAAATGATAAGTTTCGTTGTTCATTACTTGATTCCTAACTTAGCCATTTGCCATATCAGGTTAAAGGGGGCAACTCTAAATTTAGCGCAGCGCATGACTTAATATGTATTATTATAAAACAACGGTAGGTATATGCATGCACAATTATGCACATATGTGTTTTCCGTGATGTGTCAATGACCTTTATTCATGTTAGTGCAGTGCGCACGATTGTACGTGTTATTGTCAAGACAGTTTTAGCTGATGCAGATCATTTGATCAACTGTACCTACTACCTAGCTACCTACTTTGTTTATGAACATTCTTGCTTACACACTCAGTTCAGAAAAGAATTATGTCATTTCCATTTTAAGTGTAGTTTCTTCCATTCATGTAAGTTATTGAATGACATTTTCTAAAAAGTTTCAGGTGATATTTAATAGAATCTGGTTGAAAACATCGTGTAGTGGGTAATAGTAAACAGCGGCGGTACAATAAGCTATTGTTTAGAAGAATGCTGCCGGATTCATGTGTGGTGTGTGGATTCTATGTATGTGTTCTCACGACACTTGCTGCAATGGGTTGGGCAGAACGTGCCACTGGAAGGTTGGGTCTGAAGTCCAAACTCAGAACCCTTCAAGATATTACGGCCGACGGGAAAACTAAAATAACAATCAACCTTATGTAAATAATTTTCTTTCGTAGTAGTTGGAAAGTGTTGTTATAACATCCCCAATTGTAATTAAAAACTTGTTCAGATCAAGTATTTTGAAACTAGTTCTAAGAAGTCAGCATCGTTTGAAACTTTGTATGAAACGTTATGAAGCTCCCCCTTTCTATGCTCACAAGACGCTTTAGTTTAACTTAAAGTTACATGTAAGAAACAAAATGACTCTCCTCGTCGGTGAATTTCTAATTCATTATCCTTAAATAACACTAATAAATAGGCATATTATGACTGGTTATGAGGGATTGATGTACAAAGGTGTAAATAACAACAAAATATATAGAACGGAGGAAGGTTTTGTTGCTAATGAGCGACAGTTCCTTTAAACCAGCGGATCCTAAGAGGAAGGGAAAAAAGGCGAAGGAGATGATTCATATACTTATAGATTGTTGGTCTTTAGTGCTTGTTTTTATGTCCTGTATGAAGAAAAGTATGGTTAAATTTAAGGTGTGTGCTACAGACCATCAAACTGAACAATTTTAGCCAAGGAGCCAACATCGTAATCGAAAAAAAAACACTAGTATACTAAATTGTTTACAAATACCCTTTTAAACCATTGCTTAATTACTCTAATTAGGAAACTTTTGCTAATGAACATTTGGAAAGAAGAGTCATAGAGTAAAAGATAGGATCTTTGCCTAACATGCTGATAACGATAATAATATGAAATGCTTGTCAATAAGCTCTATTGTTAATTAATTATGTACTAAGTAATATAGAGATACACCGGTGGTGTAACTAAGTACATACCTAGCTAACTACGAAGTCCAATTTGTAGGCTAGATATAGACCTAGTCTACAAATTACAATTGAGTCCCAAACTTATGTACAAGACGCAACATTCTGTTATGGCCGACCGGCAGACATTTTGTTATGTAACAGACCAACAAAAACACGTCTGGCGAATTTCTTAGTTGTGGATAAAACGTGGCCGGTGGGCCCCCGCGTGTAACAAATGACACCTGGACTGGTAGATGAGACTCGATCTGGGAGAATTAATGGTCTTTGATATATCGGTAGGCAACGATACGTATAAAATGTATCGGTGAATTGCTTAGTCTTTGATGTGTTAATTTGCATTTTCATCAAATCATGTATCATGATATGACATGATATTATGACACGTATTTGTATGACAGTTTTAAGTTCTGGTGATCTGTTTACACCGGTAAGGAGCCGGCGTTATGATTTTTAGGCGCAAAAGGACCTTTAGTATGCTACACATTATGCAATGACGAATATATTAAATACCCAGGTATTTTAAGGATAATAATTATGCACAATTCCAAGTGAGACCTAAATATTAATTTATCCTCGCAAACGTTAAATTATCGAAGCATGTGATGTATACTAATTCTATTATTACAGAGGTAGGTACACGGAAATACCCAAAACGAATATATTTAAATGTTAACAACGTATCCTTATTTATTTTATGAGGAAAATATGAATGTCCCAAAGCTCATGTTTGTCTTAAAGCTGCCGAGGGATTCATGTTTGGAAAATACTTACATGTAATTTTTTGTCAAACGAAATAGTTACATTGTGAATAGGATGCCTGCCTTAAGGCATATGGCTAAAAGCTTATGTTCAAACATGGAACTATTATTACATATTGATTCTATGGTATTGATGGAAACGAAGAAAGAGTACAACAATAAATAACAACTATTGTAGCTGTATTGTAAATACATGCGACGCAGTTGAATAATTGTACCGCCCCACCCCCCCGCCCTACGCGCTGCATGTTGCGCTAGGTCAGGGCGGCGCTGCAAACACTTACACACATACATGAAGAGCACTATTTACACTATGCGTATCATTTCAATATAAATTGTATGCAAAATGGAGTCGTAGCAAAGGCCGCGTAGCAACCCGTAGCAGCCGCTACGAGCGCGTAGCTCGCAGCACTTTCTTTCATGTTTGACGTAGCGATTTGCGGAAAATCTTTTTTGTAGACGTTTATTTCTCGCTTTCATGTTAATGTACATTATGTAATTTAAATATAACAATAACAACTGTTGGAGTAACAATGCCTACTTGTTAATTTATTCAAATGTCTTTAAATTAATATTTGATTTGTGATTGTATAGCTATTTCTATATTTTATTTTTATTGCTTGTTTTATTTTATAGTACCCTGTACCTACTATACTCGAGAAAAATTGTGCTTTTACATAAAGTATATGTACACAATGAATAAATAACAAATATTTTCGAATCGGTATCAGAGAGGAGTGGTGAGCACTTACTGTATCTCTTCATGAGTGATTTCTTGTAAGCCTTGCCCGAGATGGCGTCTTCGCCAGGGCTGAGCCGTCCGTTGGAGTCGTCCGACTCGGTGCCGGAGTCGCGGCCGGACGCCAGGTAGTCCTGCGACTGCCTCAGGATCATCTGAGTCCTCACGTAATCTGACGGATCCGCGAACGAATGACGCGCAAACTCGCATACAGAAATCTCTTTGCGTACAGTCAAGTCTAATGGGGCATCGTCTTCCTCTGGTTCTGGTTTCGGAGAAGGTGGTTCCTCAGGGTAAGCCTTCCTAGCAGCCAAGGTGCGAGGCTCGCTCTCGGCGCTGAGCGCCCTGCGGTCGGCGGCCGGCGACCGGCGCGTCTCCGGGCCGGCGCTCGCCGGACGAACTTCCACAGCCATCATATTTAATTATTAACACCAAACACCATAATCACAAGCCCACAGTTTGCAGTTATGTCATAGAGCGTAATGTGTTGTGTTGCAACTGCGCGCCGCGTCCGCCGGCGTTCGCGTCGTATTACGGACTGATGTCCCAGTTTCGACGATGAGTTCCACTGACTTCGTGAGCTCGCTTCGGGCGCGCTCGGCGGCGCTCGGACACTTTCGTTTTCGTACTGTGCGCGGCGGTGTGCGTGCGCCACACAGGCACGCGCGGCTGTGTTGTGGCGTGCGTCTGTCTGTGTGCGCGGTGCGTGTGTATTCGCAAAGCTTTTTCCACTTTCGTCGCGGAGCTTTCCTTCATTTCCCGAGTTACCCAACAGGTTTTCACTGCTTAGCGACTTGATTAATTAGCTTCGCTGGTTCGACGCCGGTCTCGTTTGCGAGCGATTGTGTTCAGGTAATGAATTTACGTGGAAAATTATATTACCTACTAATTAATTTTTGTTTGAACCAATATAGGTTTTGTTTTTTTTTTAGATTTCTTAATTACTTGTTATCGTTCAAGAAATTGTTCTTATCTCATAATTAAAAGTGGAACTGTGTATGCGAATCAAATCGATAAAAATGAAAGATAGAATCAGCACTAAATTAATATAATTTCTCAGATCATGAGTTAAATAACAATTTATAATATTTATCGCGAACCGAAACGCTTGGACAATCAGCAATGTTTTGCGTAACACACCGCGTAAACAAATTGTGTGTTTTTTTATCTAACGCTCGGGGCATTGACCGACTTTACAAATAAAGTTGCGCGCGCGGCGACCACGTGACACACTGACATCGCCAGTATAACCTGCGCCGCCGCAACGCGCGCCTCCGATCACAGATCAGGGCATTGCGGGGGCTTGTGAGAACTTACGAGGTGTCTAGATACACTTGTGGTTCACAGATAGGGTTGTGCCTACTATGAATTTAGAGCCAATGTCACACGTTCGTCCTAAACAGATAATGTTGGCTATCACCGACGTGGAAGTGTGACGGCAGTGACGCATCATTTTGGCATAATTATAGAAGTGCGCCTGAATGACAATGTAGTTGAGAACGCGGCTATTTTAGTTAGTGTTACATTGTATTTAGTGTTTACGTTTAAAATAATACTGGAACAGTGATGTCAAGGAATTATAAATATTGCACGAAACATTAGAGGATGAAAAATGAAAGTTTTCAGCAACTTAGTATAATTAAGGACTTCAGAGCATTTTCACATGCTATTTTTGTCCACCCTAGGCAAACAATATTACTTGTTATTTCAGCAATTTGCCTCCACGAGGCGGCGTCGGTCGCATAACTAAGTTACACTGTACGCATCGCTTCCGCATAACGACATGATGTACTAAAATAACTTCAGAAAGATTGTTGTGATAACTAGAAAGACACAATTATACGATCTTCCATAATAGGTTACATGCACCTATTTCAGATCTTATGAAGAGTTAACAATATCATCGACTAACTTTTATCAATGAATAATCTTCACCAGTTATTTACTTAACATAAATATACTTAAGTCCTTAGAAGTAGACCATTTGCATGAATTGTCATTACTTTTGTAATGCTCAGAGGTAAAACGTTAAAATATCTTCAACATATAAATGTTGAAGATATTTTAGCGTGACACGTGAATAGGACTCTACTTTTTCTGTCATGACTAAATCATCATCTACCTAGCTTTTTCTCAACTATGTCGGGGTCGGCTTCCAGTCTTACCGGATGCAGCTGAATATCAGTTTACATGGAGCGACTGCCTATCTGACCTCCACAACCCAGTTACTGGATAATATGTCATGTCTAAATATAAGACAAAAATAAACCCGAGTTCAATTTTTCATAAAAGATATATAAGGCTTAATTACATCAACAATACATATTCAGTTCTGAAAATAAAAATACACATGTACTTAATGCGTATTTAAATACTTAACAAAAAAAACTTAATAGCGATAAACATTAGTTTTATTAATTATCAAACACGCAAAACTAGTAATCACATATTTGCGATGATGTATTATATAATTCGCATAGCCATTTATATAAACAGAGATTCAGCTCTCGAGGAATATGATGATAAAAAAAATGTGATAACGTTGAAAAACGTGACTCTGTTTAGAAAAAAAAAAGGATTTCTTTATGGTGGTGACACTTCCTTGTTTACGCCAGGTTGGGTATTTAGAATGTTGTCTAATCACGGTTAAACGTAATACTTCCATGGTCTAGTTTTTTTTTTTATTACGAAAAGAACTTACTGTTAAATTAAAACAACATCACAAAAAATAATTAAAACTTCGATATTGATTTTCAATTTCACACTATGAGATGTGGCCAATTTGTAATTCTTCCTGAAATAACTTCGTGTGTTTATTTACAGGTTCTCCTCATGTGCATGTTTCAGAATTGGCCCAACTAGTTCGAGGTTCCGAGTTCTGAAGAGAACTGGTTACGTTCGGGTCCAACACTAATTGGGGCACTCCCAAAACTCGAATGTACATAAGTGTTAATTAAAATAGAGAATTCCTAACAGGAACAGAACAAGAGCCCAATATCGTCATAGCGCATGTCCTGGATAGTCGCGAGTACTTGCGAACAGCCGACCCACTGTTGAACCACGAGACGAGCCACACACTTACAGAGCATGAGGCGAACGCGACCCACTTACTGCTAGTACTTCATTGATAACGTAAGAAAATATTGAATGAGATTTGGATTCGTTGAACAATGCCTGAAGACCTCATTTTAAAAGATACTCCTTTACCGTACGACGAGAATAGGAATTATCTTCATTCTTCTTTTTTTACAGAATCACTTGTATAGTCCTATTTTTATCTATGGGCTGATTTTTTCAACGCCAGATAATTTTATTGGAAGAATAATTTTGATTTTTTGACAGATCTTTCATACAAAAACTTCTTCAGATTTCAATTTTATTCCACAGAAAAAAATATCTGTCCATTATAAAATCAACTATCCGAGGAATAAAATTGACGTTTGACAGTTTTCGTATGAAATAACTGTCAAAATTTCAAAACTATTCCTCGAATAAAATTATCAGGTGATTGAAAAATCAGCACTTAGTCTGACTTAGTCTAAGTTCTTAAAATATGCATGACATTTACTTACTTATTTATTTATTAGAATTGGTGTGCCCCTATGGGCTTTCCCTTCGGCAAACATTACGGAAGTTGCGTACAAACTTTCATCCCCTATTTATCGGTGATTAAAAAAAAATTTTAAGTGCTTCTTGTCGTCCTATAAGAAACTTTTGTGGAAAATTTATCTTTCTAGTTCCAGAGGTTAGGCTGTGCGATTTTTTGTCTCTTTTTTGTCTGATTTTTATTAAGTAGAGGTATGATTATCTATATTACGTCTTCATGATTAAATTATCACACATATAAACTGTAGGTTCGAACTCAGACAGGCGCTTTAATTTGTGTAAATTATTTCATCACCACTGCTCTCAAACGGTGAAGGAAAACATCGTGAGGAAACCGACATTTTTTAGAACCAGAAATTCGAAGACATGTGACCTCTACCAACCCGCACTAGGCCCGCGTGGTAGATTACGACTCACTCCCTCTCACATAGAGGAGGACTGTGTCCCAGCAGTGGGAACATTAAAGGCTGATTATGTATGTACGTATGTTATGTATGTATCGTTACCCAGTCGTAACTTAAACTTCTTAAAATCGTGTCTGAATCAATTAATGTATTCCCCGATTCAATTCAATCAATTCAAATATAGGTACATTTTGAATGATCACCGTTCCTTTGAACCTTTCAATCTTAGGTTTACAGCTCTTAGCACTAAACCTGTCTAAGTTCTAGGGTTCTATCCAAATACTAGGAACTGTGGTTTTGTGTCCCACAAAGGTTTCAAAGGATTATTATCTGATAGATCCAAACATGGTGATTGACATAATTCTAGACTAGAATGATTATTGTGAGATTTGACATAATTCTCCAACCATAGAGTTAAAAATAAGACACGTGTATCCCGGAAAAATAAAATATACAGCATGATCTTTTTCTTTTTGTTACTTGCAATGGTTTTTATCGTTTGTACTACCTTGTCTTATTATATTAAAATAAATGGTTACAGTGTTTTAGTATTGTTAAGATTTTCCTTTTATTTTTTCAGTAACATTTCAGGATGGGGGATATATACAGGGTGAAATTGAAAAAATGCGACAAATCGAAATGGGTGATTGTACTCATCATTATGAACAACTTTTACTATGGGACCAAACCTGAAATCGCAAAAAAAAATCAGCTGTTCCCTACGTTTTGACGATTTATGCGAACATAAACGTAGGGAACAGCTGATTTTTTTTTCGCGATTTCAGGTTTGGTCCCATAGTAAAAATTGTTCATAATGATGAGTGCAATCTGCCATTTCAATTTGTCGCATGTTTTCAATTTTAACCTGTATAATAGCACTGTCTTTTTGGCTATTGCTTTCCCAGTCCCACAGAGGAAAGAATCATGGCTGCCAAATTAGATACATCTCATAATTTTTTATTGGTAATGAGCTCATACCTTATCTTGCAATAAAACAACTTATATAGTTGTAAGTTGAATCTAAGATGGCGGTGCGTTATCAGTGGCAGGTCGGGGGTCTTGCTATCAGATCGCAGATCCCGGCCATCGACCCGGCTTATGTAACCACGTCCTCATCGTTTGTTTTCGACATTTGATAACACATGCTTCTTTCCTGGTATTATTAAACTAGCGAAAACATTTTTTCATGTATTTTTTCAGACGTGAATAGGAAAATATCCACACTTATCACACTATCACACTTCACACTTATATATTATTATATTATCACACTAATATTATAAAGGCGAAAGTTTGTGAGTGTGTGTGTGTGTGTGTTTATATGTTTGTTACTTCTTCACGCTCAAACCGCTGAACCGATTTAGATGAAATTTGGTATAGAGATAGTTTGAGTCCCGGGAAAGGACATAGGCTACTTTTTATCCCGATATTCCCACGGGATCGAAACTTATGCGGGTGAAACCGCGGGGCGCAGCTAGTATTATAAATGCGAAAGTGTGTCTTTCTGTATGTTACCTCTTCACGCTTAAACCGCTGAACCGATTTAGATGAAAATTGGTATAGAGATAGTTTGAGTCCCGGGAAAGGACATAGTATAGTTTTTATCCCGGTGTTCCCATGGGATCAAGACTTATGCGGGTGAAACCGCGGGGCGCTGCTAGTATAATATATTTATCTAATATGTTACCTGTTTGTGTTGACTATGTCCTATACCTGCACGAATTGATATCAAAATGTAATAATACATTTGTTTATTTAAGTCTGATCGCAATCGATACACGTGTACTTAAGAATAAAAAGGCCTGACCTGTCTGAGCCGATCCTGTCTGCGAGATCTAAGTTAGTGCTAGTTTTTCTGTTCAGGGTTAGACTATAGGTTTCTATGCTGAAATAGGCACTAAGATGAAACACAGTGTGTTCACTTAGATGACTGTAGTACTTTCTTATGTATGAAAAGTTATCCTGTCAGTAACTTCCGCGAATTTGATATTTTTTTTCGTAAATGTTTGTGTTCGGAAATGAAGCTAAGTAAGCTCTCTTTCTTTACGATTTCCCTTTACTATCCTTCAAGTAAAACAGTATTTTCCTCGTCTAAAGATTCGTCTACAAACTAATATCAATCTAGGAGAATGCCTGTGAGCCTACAATCCGTCACACATGATAGCGCTAAAAGATTGGCTACACTCCACTGCTGCTTGAACGTGGTCCAATGGCGCGAGCCTTTTGTATATGTCGCTAATATTTCATCTATATATTCGGTTAGACAAGGAAAGTTATTTACTTAAGAGACATTATCTATACTCACATAATAAACCTCAAGAGTTTTTTTGTTTGAACGCGCTAAATCAGGAACTACCAGTTTGAATCCCGTTGTACCGTATGCACCATTGACCTGCACCATCAATGGTGCAGAGGAGACTAATTAGTTTCGTTTGCACCATTAATGGTGCGAATGAAACTGCATTGATAGTATGGTCTCATCTGCACCATTGAGAATGGTGCAAACGAAACCGCATTGATAGTATGGTCTCATGTCAACTCAATGGTGCAGACCATTGAGTTGACACTATACTTACTATCAATGCGGTTGTAGGTGTTTCCTCAAAGTATTTCGTATTATTTTTGTATTTGATAACGCATTTCGTGAGGAAGGTATTTATCATCACGCTATGACCCTTAGGAACCGAACAAAGTCGCGCGCAGAAACAAGGTATTTAATATCTGGGTTATAGCCGTTTCTATTTTTGGCAGAAGACTTTTTCTACAACAATTTATACGAGAACCTTGAACACAATAGGTGGTATAAAAATAAGGTTTTGTAAAGATAATTAATGTAAAAAAAAAACAGGGAGAATCCGCAGCTTCTGTAGCATACCCCCAGGCAAGGTAGGCACCGCAACCTAACACGACAAGAGCCCTCTCCTACGATACATTCCCCGAGTGTTCATGTACCGACTGAAAGTAGGTCATCTGTAGGGCGCTGAAACAGCCCCTGTACGTGAGGCACATCTACAATTGTAATGCCTGTCCGTAACAGCGACCTCTAAATTTCAAAGGTCAGACGAACCCGTTAGCGAAACTCGCAATGTCTGCGCAGTGACAAAAGGTAAATTGGGATGATATTAGTAATAAGGGGTAGGTAGTGGCTACCCGGCTGGGTACGACCTTCGGGTCCTAGACTGGTACGTATACATTTTTAATGCTTAATAGTTTTTGTTTTAGAAACAAAACTAGGGCCTAGATTTTGGCTGATAGTTTTGAATATACCTATTACGTAACTTGAATTCTTGAAGGCATTGAGTTTGCTGGGCATTATTTTCAATACGTAGTCTAAAGATATTACTGAAACAAAGAAGATTCTAACTAGAAAATACATAGACCAAGATTGGCTAATGCTCTGAAGAATGTGTATGTAACTGAATATCCACTATACCTACAATAAAAACGAAGATTCTAACAGGAAAACTTCAAGAAAAACCTCTTTCAAACACAACGGTTGCATAAAACCTTTAATCCATAAAACTACAACATTAACACACTTAATTTAATGATATTGACTCACTTTGCGCCACTATTATCTGTTACAGGCGCGCAATATTAGGCCGGAGCTCTCTGCGCTACCTATCGGCGTAACATGTCCCCCGCTTATCCCGCTTGGCCTATAAACCCCACCATTCGAGTCACGGCCATTAAAATAACCAACGGAACTTGCAATAACGAGAAAATAATAAAAAAACTACGATCGATCCAGCGCTTAGATCATCAATCTCTCTGCGCTTCCTGCGGCGCCAATTATGTGCGCGTGAGACGGTGACAGAAGCATAGGGGAGGAGTGTAAGGGGGAAAGAGAAGAGGATATCAAGGAACGAGATGCCCGGACAAGGGACGGAGGTGTTGCAGATCTTGGTTCGTTCCGAAACTTTCTAGATGCTAATATTTCTTAGTGATATTTTTCTTTGGACTAGCACAAAAAGCTTTTTTTGCTGTCCTTACTGGATTCCAATGTAAATAGGAAAACGGTATCTTAATAGATTCCAAGTAGAACGAACCAGCAATCTGGAAATATGAAAATAATCCGGCGAACCCATCTTATTCCTGTTTCACTTATAAGAAAATAGTATAATTTTGAAATGGTGTCAGACGGTTAAAACAATTACGACACCGATATAATAGAGGTTACATAGTATAATGATTTCATTGCGCTTTGTTATCAGAAGAAATTTTACAAGTAACTTTAATGATACAAAAATATTATTGTTATAAAACCACTGATAAGGTGATAATAGATGAATATTTCACTGCTTTTCCATTACAAACATTACGTAAGCATGCTTGTTTAAATAAATTTAAATGAAAAAAACGTGTGGTACTGTACAAATAGTATAATGATTAAGTATTTTCGCAGACTGCCAAGAAACAAATACAGTGGAAAAAATATCAATTAAAAATATATCACAATAATACATTTCCGAACGGTTATCGTTGTACAAGTGCAGTCGTTGTACGAATTCAAGGCTACGCGCCGACTGCGCCCGCGCACCGCACATGCGCACATGCACCACACGGATACACACACGCACGCTGCGCACGTCATGGATGCGCTGCCACTAACGGCAGCACAATCAAGGGTTATGAATAGTAAAGTAGCCCCCACCTTGTCTGTTATCACCGCTTATCCGCAAGTGTGAGGAAGATAGCATCAACTCACTCCGTTCCGCAATACTAATGGTTTTTGCATCCAGATATTTGTACATTAGTTGCTTGGGGTAGCTACTTGTGAAGTGTAATTCGGGACAAAAGGACATTTTCCTCGTTTTTGGAAGGTATAAAATATGGAATTTGTTTGCCTAATCTTGATTCCTGGAAGCGACATAGGTCGCTGAAAGATGTTGCTGAAAATAATATCAAATAAAATACTATCTAATAATACCACTCTAATTAACTGAAGTCTAATTAATGTTTGTTACTAATTAAGACTGGTATTTACAATTTAGTTAGAAGATCTTGTACGATTTAATCTAATGCTTATAAAATATGTATCTATTTTTAGGGTTCCGTAGTCAACTAGGAACCCTTATAGTTTCGCCATGTCTGTCTGTCCGTCCGTCCGTCTGTCCGTCCTCGCTTAATCTCTGTGACCGTTAGCACTAGAAAGCTGAAATTTGGTACCAATATGTATATCAATCACGCCGACAAAGTGGTAAAATAAAAATTGGAAAAAAATGTTTTATTAGGGTAGCCCCCCTATATGTAAAGTGGGAAGTGATTTTTTTTTTAATTTTAACCCTAACGTGTGATATATTGTTGGAAAGGTATTTAAAAATGCATATGGGTTTACTAAAATCATTTTTTGATAATATCAATAATTTCGGAAATAATCGCTCCAAAAGTAAAAAACAATGTGTCCCCCCCCCTCTAACTTTTGAACCATAAGTTTAGAAAATATGAAAAAAATCTGAAAAGTAGAACTTTATAAGGACTTTCTAGGAAAAATATTTTGAACTTGATAGAAACAACAGTTTTTGTACAAAAAAGACAAAAGTTGTACAAAATCATTTCTGGACTAAGTTTGTAGTATAATCGTATATGCAAGCATTTTTTTTTAACTTCGTTTACATATTTTATTATCCTGAACGTATCTTTTTTCAAACAAAAAAAGAATGATTAAAATTGGTTCTCGCAATCCAAAATTACCACCGAAAACTTCTGGCACGTCTATGTACTAATTAGTAACCCAGTTCCCCGAGAGATGGCGCTGTAGGTACTTATTACATTGGGTCGGGTATTATCGAATTGTACGTGGGAACACTTATTGTGACGGACGGGAAACTACGGAACTCTACACTGAGCGTGGCCCGACACGCTCTTGGCCGGTTTTTAGCATGTCTTTGTTGACTTGTTATTTACACAAGTCACAAACAGTAGTAGAATTGACGACGAGAATGTTAAAAACAGTTGTATATACAACTCTAAGTACATTTTTCCTATTAGTCTTTACTTGAATATCTCAGAAAACAGCAAAATAAAAAAAAGGAAGTCCGACTTTAACATTTTTTTTTTCAACTGCGCCCCGCGGTTTCACCCGCGTAAATGTCGATCCCGTGGGAATATCGGGATAAAAAGTATATGATAATCCAGGGTGTCAGCTACCTTCCTACAAAATTTTATCAGAATTGGTCCAGCCGTTTGAGCGTGAAGAAGTAACAAACATATAAACTTACACACACACACTCACAAACTTTCGCCTTTATAATATTAGTGTGAACTGTGATTCACCTGACCAAATACGAGTAAATATCCCGCTGTAACTATGCACCACTTTCCTGTTTCAGTCATATTATGCTTATTGCTATTACAGTAATAGGTAGCTAGGTCTTATAGTAATGGGTATTACTTACTATAATTTATTCACTACTCATAACAGCTATCACCTAGCAGTAATTTCCATAAAGGGTAATCTTTTTTTTTTATTAGTCTATTTTGTCCCACTGCTGGGCAAAGGCCTCCCCTTTTTTCTTCCTTAATACATTTAATTAAATTAATAATTTGTTTATAAGTAGGTATGCCAGGACAAATCCAGGATAACAGAGAGCATGGCGACCATACTTATAATTGGCATCGATTAGCGCAGGAAGACTGGTCTAGGGTCCTTTTTTATTTTTTTCTACGCAAGTATTTTTAGCCTGTGTCCGGCTAACCGCGGGAGTGTTGTCCTGCTGTACCTGCGTTTGTATTCAAATACACATAACTATGGACGACCAGATACTAATCTGTTTGAATGTTCAACAAGGAAACATGTAAGCTTATGCGAATAAATACTTATTTTGTATTGCACCTGTTTTGTCATAGTTAAATATAGCGGGTATAAAATAGAAGAGGGAAGTTAATATCAATATCTAATTTACTGAAAATTTTAATACCACCTACTCTGATAAAATGTATTTTGAGCATACATTTGCAACAAACCCTATGTTTTCATCGATTGTTTATCTAATGATGTGATGCACAGTTTCAACCTATCCCTTCATATAACGATATTTATAGGTAACTAACTGCGCCCCGCGGTTTCACCCGCATAAGTTTCGATCCCGTAGGAATATCGGGATAAAAACTATCCTATGTCCTTCCCCGGGATGCAATCTATCTCTCTGACAAATTTTATCGAAATCCGTTCAGTGGTTTAGGCGTGAAAAGGTAATCAGACAGACAGACAGAGTTGCTTTCGAATTTATAATATTAGTATGGATAGTATGGATTAGTCGTCGTTACAACATGGCGTGTGTTAAAACCTAATTGCCATAATGACTTAATAACTCCGTCTATTCTAAATGATTCTAGTCCCTACCTCATCACCCTATCCAGTAGTGATAGCCGACAGGACAAACATAATAATAAAACAAATAACCACTGCTTGTGCAAGCACTTGTGGTGTTTGTGTCGGTTCGCCTTGACGCAAACACTCGGCGCAATCAGTCGATAGCTGTACCCTTGTGCTGCTCAGCCAAGATACGGAGACAATGCACTTAGATCCTGCTGGAGCTGATAACAGTTGCCTGGCGGACAGGAGACTTGGAAATGTTTAGCAAGGAAAATTGACAGCAAATGTAGGAGAGGTACCAGGATAGCATAGTAATAAATCAACGAAAAAAAAAAACAATTAGGATTTATATTATCAAACTTGGACGTAGATGAACAGGAAGCAAAATATCTTATCATCCAGGAAAAGTAACAATACAGACCGATTCAGAGCACCGAATTGGGACATACACGAGTACCTACAATATTAATACGGCCATTATTTCCGCGAAATAGTGCTGAGTCTGCCCCCATTTCGTGATACACTTACGATATTGTACCTACCATGAGAGCCTCGAATGTGTACCTGTCCCTAAATGATGACTATAGAAAAATATCGTGTCATTTTCGACACAAATTGCTTGGAGCAAACCGTCCGCGTTGTGTACAGTATGAGTGATATCCCAAGATTTGTGTAAGTAATATCGCGTAGGTTGCAGAGATATATTGGATATTTCTGTTGCTGTTGACTATCCCAAAGAACCAACAATTTTAGTAACAAAATGTATTCAGAAAGCTCGGAACTGTACGTAATCAAGCATATTTACAATTACCATCATTATCATTATATTTATCTTCTACTATACGAAGGTTATTCGGAGCCAAACATTCCAAATTGTAAGGAAATGTTTGCCATAATAAGGCCTTGTTTATTACAAAATAATCCACTTAGCCTGGAAATTAGGGGGCGATAACCCTGAGATGGGCTGTAAAACGAACTGTGTTCTTTTGTGTACCTTTATGAGGAGTTCTAGGTGGGCAGGTCTAAGAGTATGAAGTGTTAATGCAGCTGACGCAGTTCAAAGCGCTGGTAATAGGGGTCAGGGATCACCGTTGAATGAGAAAGGTATTGTTCGCGGTCGCCCACTGCATACAATTTACAATGGGGATGAAGCTGGAAAACTCTAGAAGGAAGTGTTGAAAATTTTTTTGTTACAACTTTCTGGAATGACGTCGGTATCATAAATGTTGGTAGGTTATTAGTATTACAGTTGGTACAGTTGACTGGAGAAAGCAGAGTTAATGTATATTTATTTATTTATTTAGGGACAACAAACAGTAGCGTAATAATAAGAAAACATAGGTTAGAACTTGTATAATGTTAATTATTAACTAGCAGCGGCCCGCGGCTTCACCCGCATTAGTTTAGATCCCGTGGGAATATCGGGATAAAAATTATCCTATGTCCTTTCCCGGGACTCAAACTATCTCTATACCCATCTAAATCGGTTCAGCGGTTTAAGCGTGAAGAGGTAACAGACAGACAGACAGACACACTTTCGCATTTATAATACCCAGTAACTGGGTTGTGGAGGTTAGATAGGCAGTCGCTCCATGTAAAATACTGGTATTCAGCTGCATCCGGTTAGACTGGAAGCCGACCGCAACATAGTTGGGAAAAGGTTAGGCAGATGATGATGATGATATAGTACAATATTAGTATGGATGTTGTATACTATCTTTAGATTATGACTAAAATAAAAATAGGTAATTTTTTTGCACTAAAATTACTCTATACTCTCATCCATCGCTTTAAAAAGCTGCTGAAAACTAGCAAACTCTTTATAGATACTCAAAACATAAACCTAGTTTAATTTCCCTGGAACATGGAAATCCAACAAGTAATCGTATAGTTAAAACACTAATCACGATCTACTAATCTAATTACGTGAAGGAGTAAAAAAGATTCGCACGCATTGCGCCCGCGCCGCTGCCGGAGGAGTTTTCACTCGCGAGAAAAATATAGAGAGTGAAAACTGTAAACAAACGTGATACCGTATTGTACGGTGAGAGGAAAAATTGTGGAAGATTTGTAGCGTTTGTTTATATTTATTAAGTTTTTTTTTGTCATTAATTTAAGATTATTGATTGATGTTTTAATTTAAGGTTAAATATAATGATCACCAAAAAACTACACTCCTTTGCAAAAAAAACGGGCACCTAAGGAAATTTACGTTCTCAGGTCGATTTGAGTCAATTAAATGAAATTTATTTTTTTGACGTAGTCTGTAATCTGTAGGTATACTAATAATCGTGTAAATTAATACACGTGAAGTGAATTCTGGCAATTTTTTATTTTTATTTTCGATGAATTCTTTAAAGCCGATGTACACGGCCAAACAATAAGAAGTGGTCGGCAATAAAGACAAGAAGATTTTTTTACTTTTTTAAATTAAATAAAGTTACAAATGTAAAAATCTAATAGAGTGTGACCTCCTCTTGCCAAAATCACAGCTTGAATCCTTCTGGGCATGATTTCCACGATGTTTTTAATAACGTTTTGAGGAATACGTTCCCACTCTTCTGCAATGACTCTTTTTAGCTTCCTGATGTTTTGTGGAGCGGGTTGCACTGATCTAACCCGTCTTTTTAGAACATCCCAGACATGCTCAATTGGATTGAGGTCAGGATTTCGAGCTGGCCAATCTAAACGACGGATCCCAACTTCTTGCATGTATGCTTCCACGTCGCCAGAACGGTGCGGGCGAGCATTGTCGTCCATAAAAATGGAATCTTCCCCAAGTGCAGTCAATGCGGGTTGTGCATATGGAATTAGGACTTCCATTATGTACCGGTTTGCATTTAATGTTCCATTTTTTCTGAAAATTGACTCCGTACGCTCCGTCAAATAAATTGCTGCCCAAAACATAACGGAGCCTCCGCCATAAGGAATGATTTCTTCGAAACACACTACCGCATAGCGTTCCCGTGGTCTTCGCAGCACTCGCCGGCGTCGGTTCTCTCCACACAAAGAGATTCTAGCTTCATCAGAAAACAATACTTTATTCCAGTCCTCCAGTGTCCATAAAGCACAGTTTCGAGCAAACTGAAGTCGAGCAACACGGTGCTCACGGAGTAATTTAGGGCCCCGAGCCGGGCGGTAACTCCTGATATTGGCAGCCAAAAGCCTCCTCTTGACCGTCCACAAGCTAACTTCTACTCCTCTTACTTCTTCAAGGCTCTTCTTCAGGTCCACACTTGACGCCTGACGATTCTGCAACGCCTGACTCACCAAAAAGCAGTCATCTCTTGGTTCTGTGCATCGTTTTCTTCCCGAACTGGGTCTTCTTTTGACCGAGCCGGTCTCTTGATACCGTTGCCAAGTCCTCTGGACAGTTGAACGACTCACATTTAGCCGCTGAGACACGTAAGTTTGCGAACAACCTTCTTCAAGTAGGGCTATAATTTTACCGGCCCTAATCGCTTTATCACTCATATCAAAAAGTGGTATTTAATGTAAAAAGAAAGATTAAATTGTTTAATTTGCAGAAAATATACAAAAAGTTTAAAAATTTTAGTAATCAGTAAAAAAATCGTTTCAACAATTCGCGCCAGTAGTAAAGCAATTTTACAATAATCCACAATAATCATTACTTTTCTTTTGTTAATTTCAAAATTTAAATTTAGAACGTGAAGAAACATGCTAGGATGCTTCAAATAACATACCAATTCATCGTCAAATTAATAAAACTTCTTTCTTATTCTTCTTCATTGAAGTAGAGAAAAAAATCTAAAGTGCCCGTTTTTTTTGCAAAGGAGTGTATATTGAACACCAAAAAATGAAGTCTAAAATTACAATAGTTCTAGCTGGGTACCCCGAAGTTAGGTTTGGTTAGGTTACTTTCAGCCGGGGGTTGCGGAAGGATCGTACGTTCCCGCGACCCGTGGCGTAGGTGTGAGATGGAACACCGGGGTGGTTTTTAGTCAGTAAGAGTCTGACAGACCCCGCCGCCCGCCCCAGAGCGGCGGACATCCATGAGGATTATCCACCCCGGAAACCAAAAAAAAAAAAATGGTTAGGTTACTTTAAACCCTTACCGTCGACATAGGATGCAAGAGCGAGCAAATGAGAATACAAATACCTTTACCTAGGTATTTTACAATAAAATGGAGTTTTAATTTTGGTGATCATTAAGGTACTATTTTTGGCAGTAAAAATTGTTTTTTATTTGATGTTATATTTTACTTTATCTGGTGATAAGTTAAACATAAGCCATTTAACTTTGTATGAATCTAATTTAGATTCTTTCATCATTCTCCTGCCTTTATCCCAATTTTTTTGGGATCGGTGCAGTTTGTCATCTTCTTCCGTTCTTCTCTTCTCTTCGTCATCATCTCAGTAGTCACCCAAGCCATCACATCTTTCACACAGTCCATCTCTAAATTAGATTCATGGTTTACTAGGCATATAGGTATGAAGTCAAAGATACATATACATTGTTATGGTATTTACTTTAGAATATATTTAGCAAGGAATTTTGCGTGTATAGAATTTTTATGTCGTTTTTAATAATAGTAGTAGTGATAACTTTTTATGATTTTCCTTAAAGCTTTAGGAAAACTGAAGAAAATATAACTTTTATGCTAACCCAACCTGTCTATCACTCCAAGCAGCTTTCAAACCTATTTGCCACGACTCCACTGGCCTACCAACCAATAAATCTCTCATAATATGTCACCAGTACAGCGTTTGTCGTGTAACATCGGCGCAGTTTTTGCGCCTGCGCATCGGATCAGCGTCCATCAGTGAAAACGAAAGTGGAAACTGAATGACGACATTGTTCTGCGGTGAAAAACGCGAGCGTGCGAAAAACTGGGGAAAAGCGGACCGAGTCGCGGCAATTAGTATAGCGAGCTAGTCACGATACTGTCGATACGAACGTGTTGTTGGATGGGTTAATAGGAGCTGTCGGTAGTGGCATTATTGTAGAACGTAAATAGAGATGATTGGCAGCGAGTGTACATTTCTTAAAGCTCTGTTTGAAGCCCGTTTGAGCCTGGACAAAACGAAACCTTTTACAACCTACTTGCCATTTTTCTCCGGTAAGAAATAAATATTTTGCAAATGTATATGTCAAAAGGCTTTCCTATAAAGGTATTGGTTGGTATCAAAATATCCCTATTATTATTTTTCGCAGAACTCGATACATGGAAGCAGGATGTAGCACAAAAAATGTTACCTATTTAAAATTCGCTAATGATAAGTTAGCCATATTTATAGTCGATAAACAAAACGAGTAGGTGTTAACATAAGGATAATGAGCCATCCGTTCCTAAATTAGCTCAGGTTGGCTCCTCGGGGCTACTGTAAACAAGAATACTGTATAAAGATAAATGATCCTCACGAAGTCATTAATAAATAAATACTTACCCCCTTACTAATAAACGTATTATATCAGATGAATAGTTACACACCGATTTCTCTCTTTCAGTCGTCAGTAATTCGATTTTCGAAAGAAGAAGACAAAGGTTTGTGACAGACGCAGACGCTGTACAACGTTTATTAGTAAGGGGATTATTATATAATTCAAAACAATGGTTAGATAGAAGGAGAACTTGCTATAACATATATTTTACCTAAAGGTAAAATATAGTACTTAAGAAACTACATACTTAAATACAGGTTTGCAGGGACTTCGACTCAAACTGTAACCGTTAATAATAGTATTTTTTTAGTAACCGGAAAAAAATATTAACGCAGGGGGGTTCAGAATGAATAAATGTACCATGGGTTCATGTACCGAATCCATGGTTACAGCACATACAACACAACATACATACAACATAGTTAGTATCGAATTGTCGTATCCACATTAATATTAAAACATGACAAATTACGATTTGGTAACAAACATTGTCTAGACACTAGAATAATGATCGTGTTCCTATCGCTTCTAGTTATCATCTAAATAACTGAGAAAAGGCTAACGATAATTATTTGTGTATCTTTTGTTATAACAAGCATCCTATATTATTTTAATACCAATATCATGGCATATGTAGTCTTATACTGTTTCAACTTAACCCTTAAGAGGAAAAGGCATAATGCCAGAGGGTACATGATGATCTAGAGAATATAGCTATAAATGTTCAGAGCTTTACTGCTGTGACCAGAAGGGCTAAGTTTTGGGTTTAAATGAATTTCTCCTGTCCCGTTTATACCATGCTACAGCTGTCATACAAATATTTAAATGGCTATATAATTCAATACGGGTATTGACTCTAGTGGCCTGTTCTACCTCCTGGTAAGTTCCGGTTAAATTACCTAGCAGATAATTTGATACAAATTCTGTTGTATTATTGGATTTATCTGGTAGATAGATAGTGCCAGTTGGGAAATTGTGAATGATTGCTTAAATGCATTCAAGTTTAACGTAACATCGTACTTCAGTCGTGTCGTATTCGTCACATATAAATTCCCTTCGACAGTTTTGTGGTGTTTTTAAAAGCTAAGAAGTGTTACGTCGACGACGGACGGCTCAGGAACAATGTGTCTAGTTTATAGTTGACGGCTTTACTGTTATGTATCATCGTAACATATAATGTTATGTACACAGCTATCAGTGATAAACATGTTGTAATATTTTGGTAAACATTTGTAGTGTTGTTAGTAAGCTATGACGTAGTGGCTAAAGATAATTTCTTTTATTTTTTCCCTTGGATGGTCGAAACTTTTTAAGTATGGCAACACCGGGTAGGCATATGGTGCACAATAATGCTTGTATTGTATTGTAAATTGTTAACAAAGAAAGAATGTCATGTTTCGAAATCTGCAAAATATCATCTGAAGCTTTTTACTTGAAATATAGACATAAATTGGCAATCCATATTCTCCGTCAAAACAAGGACATTCCTACAACTTCCCAGTTTCAAAGCAACGCCCACACTCGACGCAAGGTAGACCCAAGTTTATTTTATTGTAGAAATAATATCTGGAGAATTGTGCCACGTTCCCAGACTTAGCTACAAGGTCTCTTGTCAAGGTCTAGGCGTCTAGACTGTGGAAAGCAGACCTAGGACTATTAGACACCTAATTACTGTTAAGACCTGAGACCCTTTGTAGAACTTCAGAGTTGTTAGTAACCTAGGGAGCGGTGAGCGGAACGAGAATGTATAATTGAGGTTAGGATTACATGGATGGGTCTAAACCTCAACTTGTAATGTAGGCACAGAATTGTTTTGACAAACATTCCCTTATGATTTCAAAGTCTAATACGTCTGGTAAGTTCATAATGAATGTAGAAACAGCAGTCAATGTATTTGAATGAGGCAGTAAATAGATACTCATTAAAGTCAGCAGTCAATTGCTATGTGAACCTTAGATTGAAGCCTGTTTTGATTTAGTGAATTGATGATTAATTTAAGCAAAAGAACAAAGGTGTAAACGAGTCAAAGGTAAAGATATGTAAGGCTCAGGAGCAGGTGGTGTACCAAAGTTTGTGTATGATTTATTTATACCAAAACTTCTCATCATGATTTTGTTACTAATATCGTATAAATCCAAACTATACCGACAAAATGTTGGATCAATCAGTCCAGTAATAACTAGAGAATGATAGCTGCGTACTCGCAAGCACAAGTACAAGTAGACAGTCCCCTCAGACGCAATACGAAAGGGAAACGTAATAACAGGCTGGAACTGTTTCAAGTTTACTAGTGCAAGTGCAGCGGCGCGGGCGCAGGCGGCCGGCACACGAGTGATAACACGCGGGGACCGGTGCGGAGATAAGTTATGCTAGGTTAGTGTTTTTATAGCTGTTTTGTTGTCTCTGTGTTGTTTATGAAGCTTTATGTTGGTAGATTTATTATATAAATTGATTTTAATAAAAGTTGTTTTATTTCTGGATATTTTTTCTGTTAAGTATAAACACTATATAAAATAGAAACAAAGAAAAAAAAAGGCTACAAACACTATTTTTAAACGAAGAGAAAGAAGATCTAACTGCAAAGTTATCCTGCACCATAAAATCTTAACTTAATCTTAACCTTAGATGAAAAGGAAATTCACCTAAAAATAGCTCGGCATATCTCAAGATAGACGCTACCTTACTGACACCAGTGTGTACCGACTGCTATAATGTCAAGTTTCCCTCGACTAGCCGTCCGTGCAACCAGAATGCACTTTCTTCCTACACACACACACACACAGCCGACACTGCACACACACAAACTCCCCGCGATGTTGCACATTATGCAGTTTGCATTTGCACACAGGCGTAAGATAAACCTGCATCTGTGTGCGTGAGGTGTGGTAAACGAAAGTTTGAATGGGAGTCATACTATATGTTTTATTACTGTCTCTATACTTTACTAAAATATTTATCGTTTGGACTGAAGCGGGGAAATTGCTAGGAAAAGTGTAGAAACTTCGTAGATTTAAAAGTATGCATGTTTTGGTTGCGTTGTCTCTTTCTGTGGGACGTGGGTAGGTATTGTGTACGTGGTTGTAGAACAGTAAGACTGTGTGGAGGCAGATGACGATCTACACCGCATTGCGGACTGTCTGACTTCTGGTGAGGGTCGTAGGTTTGATTCATCGCAAAAAAAAATTAATGGCTATGCTTTAAAATTCGGAAGTAGAAAATAAATTATTTTATAATGAACTATATAGCTAATTTTTTTTAGATATAAATAGAAGAGTTTAGAGTCAAAAGCAGTAGAATAAAAAAGGTGAACAAGTAAATAGGTAATCAGCTAGTTTTGTACTTGTTACTAAAGCTCCCCAGCCATTAGTTTTCGGTTTCAAACGTCATGGCTACGCGTCAAGTTTTTTCTTACAATAAGTTAGTTTGCCCGCGACCAGGTGCCTCCATTTCAATGATTGGTGGCGTAAATGTCAGAAATAATTAATTTTCCCACTGGCGCGGCGAAGACTGGCAATTATGTGGAAATAAAAACTATAGGTATGTATGGAGTTATAACGGGATCGTCTAGATTGAAGGGGTCTGATAAATGAGAAACGGCTACTTGATATATTGAATTTTAGAAATAATAACTTAGGAATTTGAGCACGTGTAAATAAACTCAATTTAGACTTCTTTGACGTAAAATAACTTAATATAAATAAATAAAGAAAGCTAGGTAAATATAAAATACATTGCATTAAAAACCATTCCGCTTTACATAAAATTATCCCTGAAGGACATGCGGAAATTAAAGTTTTTCATTAGAGTGATTGCTTATAACATTGACGAGTAAGAGTACAATACATGTCAGTTTCGTACTCCGTCGTATAGGTAATCAATAAGTCTAGACTCTAGGTATTCAATATTTTTCGTAGGTCTTACTCACAAATGGAAATGTTTAAGTAATAAGAAATATTTTTTTACTAATAAAGCTAAGTGAAGGAAACTTTCCTTTAGGTTATATTCTAACCAAAAATATATGCCCAGAAATGTATTAAAGACTCCTAGACATAGTAAAATAGATGAATAGCATATAAACATCGAGTGATGTCCGTTATACATACGGATACATTTGAAAGTGTCCGCTCCGTGTTCCATTTAGCCGGTGCATCGCGTCCTTGCGACTGCATTCCCACGCTTCGGCTACGTTCTATTACGCGCGCTGGTATTCTCGACACCTTACCGACATCGTTATTACATTTCATTATTATACTTTTTTGAATTTAGAATATTTAGTTATGGTGTTGTGTTCTTTTATAGGTTTGGATATAATCTGTTGTTGTTTACTGAACTAAAATGGACTAGTTTACGAATTTTACGTAGGTAATAAATGAATTATTTGAGTGTAGTAGATAATTTTGCGATCCGAGTCCATGAAATCTTTGCAAGTAACGTTTTACCAATATTTTTTTGAGAAGGTTATATTACAGTTACCTCTGTAACGTTAGGCAATGTAAATGTAGGTATTTAATTGGCAGTTAATGTCTACAAATACGTATTCATTTACGTTACCTGAAAGACAGAAGAACGTTTTGTCTAATTAGGCCGTAGTAGTCAAAAACAGCTACAGAAGGTAACATTAATTCCGTTTTTGTCTCCGTTTAGTACTTACCTGTTCTTATTTCAAATAATTTTCATATTTAAAGTTATTTTCCTATCAGTGGGGATACGAGAATGTCTGCCTGCTCGGATATCGTGTCTATTTTAAGCTGCAGTAGTGTGTAATCCTTGTTTATTAGAGGTGACGATGATTTCACGTCCAGCGCGCATGCTAGCCACTGGAACTTACCTGGAAAGAGAGAGACACACATAAGTATACAAATGTTTGAAGATAGAATGGTCGATATGTAAGAAAACTCTGAACATCGATAAAATAGGGCGTGTCGTGTGTTAACAATAACATTAAAAGACCTTATGCTGCCTTTTGATTAGTAAACAAATCTCAATAAACATTTTAAAAACATTTCTAAGAAAGTAGCTTAGTTGTCATATGGTTTATAAGAATGGTTATTAACGAACAGCCTGTATATTCTTACACGTGTCGTATTTAAGGCCAGACCTCATTCGTCAAAAGCTATATTTTCTACATTTATCTAGAGTAGGCTCTGTTATAAATAAATACTCGTCATTTTCTCAAGATTTTTCATATCCTTATGATTGAAGTTTAGTGAGGGTACAAAGGTCTTATTTGTAGAAAGGTTACGGATTGGGAGCGGAAGGTTTCGCCGTGTCTTTAGGTGAATACTCGCTTGCCTAGCAACGGGAGATTATCCCTCTCAAATCATATTTTTAGTATGATTCATACTTGTGAAAATACGTATTATAATAACACCACTACCTACTTATTTATTGAAAATAATAAATTGTGTGATATTTTGCAGTATAGTCGAGCAAATAGGCAGTCGTAATGGCACTATTTACTCAGCAGCGACAATGTTGTAATCAAATGAACGACCAGCTGCAATATTATAACTCTAAAATCATACAAGTAATCCAATACAGACTCGTTATTTGGCCCCCAATTAACAAAGTCACGCCACCTGCTTGTCTAACGGTACCTACGCGGGAAAAAGCCCCCTCGTACCCCACACTGTACAAGTATTGCTAAAAAATCCCTCACATTTCCTAAGAACAACCAATTTATAGGTGCAGTATCGCGTGACCGACAGTGAAAACTGCATTTCTTCGGGGAAAGAGACAGCAAGATTCATCACCGTGTCGCAGAAACGAGACGCGAGATATGCACGCCAGCGCAATTTACTATCTAAAAGCGAATGTTTTTCTCAGTGTAAACAATACAAGCGAGATCTATCCAGTCTACGTTGACCTAAAATAGGGGAGGGTGGGGAGAAATGGCGGACCAATTTAGAATGGACAGGAAACGCAGAATTTAATTACTGCGTTACCGTTGCAAGCTCTTTAGCTCTAATTGAATAAATTGATTTAATCGTTTAAATTTTATTGAATTGGAGTTGGTGAAATTCATTATTATATGTCAGTTGAAAAAACTTTGAATTCAAATAGTTTTGTAGTTTTTATATTTACTGCAGAAGCTTTTAAATTTACGTTATTCAGTGTATCTTTTTACAAGTAGAAGTAAATTAGTAAAATATTCCGCGATATGGGCGCAAAATCGAAATGATTTCGTGGAAAATATTAATATTCATTGATTGCCGTGATCCCAATCCCTTCCGTATCACGATATTGAAATGATTTCGAGAAAACTTACAAACGATCAGAAGTTTCCGGGAATAATGGGAACGAAAGTAACACCAGTGCCGGAAATTGTTTCTAAGAATCAACGACATCGATGAAAAGATACTCCATACTAGGAAATCATGTCTTTGATACCGCCACCAAACAAAATACTTTAGGTAAAATAAATCGTTTCTGCGAACAATTATATATTTTGATTTTTGGGATGAAGTCCCGGAAGAAGTCCTACGTTCTTGTTAAAGCTTATTATATATTAAATAGATGCTTAATCTAACGATAAAAAAATAAACTAAATAACTTCCTGATTTCTTTATACTTCCATCCTAATTTAAGATCATGTGTTGCGCACACGCTGACAAGTTTGACGGCCGTCAAACTGTTGAACGTCAACGGCTCACGTTTGACAGCTTGGTGACAGGCCCATTGGGATACTGTCGATGCCGTCAGATCTTCGACAAGCGAATGCGGATACGCGCTGTCGTCGAAATATTTAAAAACTTTTGAGAATATTATTTTAACATAAAAGTATTTGCGTCTCTCTTGATTTCGGATAAAAAATATTGTGAAGATTTTTAATATATTGTCGTTGATTGAGGATTTGTTGGACACGTGTTAACTATTGAAGTACTTAGTACCGTAAGATTTCATGTCGACGCCTTAAATGTTATAGAAAGTAAAGTCACGCGATTCAAAACGACAATAAGCCCATTTTAGTAATATAATACCAGGTGAACAAACAATTAATGTTAATGTGAATTCCTTCACATCCTCTAGTTACAATAAAGTCTAGTATTTAACTAAAAAGTAATAAACAAGGCTCTACAAATATTTGCTCGTTTCCATCCTTAAAGTTCTCGCTGGACCGGAAACAGATTAGGTATTGTTTGCACGTTTCTCGCCAGGCGGCGCTGCTAGTTAATTAAATTCTCTTATTACGTTAAATGTGTACCTACAACTACAAACAAACTGTTTTCCGGTATACGAACTGAGGGAAACGTTTCATGTTTATACAGACAGTTTTTTTCTATGAAAGCTTAGGCGGTCTGTTACGGGCGAATTCCACCAAACTTTTATACCTAGAATACCTACGTCTTAACCTGAGAATTCTATTATTGAGTTTTTGACAGTTTTTCCATATAAAAACTGTCAGACGTCAATTTTATAATCCGGATAAAAGATCACGAAAAATGAAGAAAGACTGGTAAAATCAGCCCCTAGTAACGTCACGGCACATCGATTAACAAAAAACATCCGAACTGAGAACCCCTCTTTTTTTGAAGTCGGTTAAAAAGTTTAGCATACATTCGCAATCTTTCGTCTTTTGTCTCTGGTACTCATATCTCAGTGACAGTCTCTCTAGCCCGATGTGTCACGTCCACGCTCACTGGTCGTAAATCTCTTCGATGTAATGTGTTCTAATTGGTCGCACTCACTCATTGCGGTTATTATCTAGTCGTAATTATCATTGGACAATCTTTACGCTATTCTCTGAACGGGGAAAGTGGATTAGTGGAATTTTCATCTAAACTTGCATATTTATTTCGATATATTCAAGTGATTTTCTTTACTTCATCCCGGTTTTTATTACGAAGAATTTTTAGTGTTTTTTTTCGTGCGTACCATTTTCCTTTTAGCATTTTTTCATTGATCCAGACAGAACCGTCGAACTCAGTACATACCTTCATCCATACTAATATTATAAATTCGAAAGTAACTCTGTCTGTCTGTATGTTAGGTACCTTTTCACGCCTAAACCGCAGAACCGATTTAGATGAAATTTGGTATAGAGATACTTTGAGTATCGGGAAAGGACATAGGATACTTTTTATCCCGATATTCCCACGGGATCGAGACTTATGCGGGTGAAACCGCGGGGCGGAGCTAGTAGTAAATAATTAACATTTTACTCATCATAATTATTAACAAATTACTAAGACACGTCACTCCGCTGTAGCTAGTACCTACCTAATGGACATGGAATAATTTTCGTCTAGACTAGTCCTTATTATTTCAGTCTTGGTTTCAGGGCGTTTCGTGTGAACCATGTTCGCTAAAACATTCATTACATTTTCGTACAATACCTAAAACACTGGTGTACAGTTTCTAGGGCGTAAGGGCGGTGCTTCTCTTACACGTTTTGTTGTTCTTTGAATAGACGGAGCTTAGGTATTATCAGTAAATTGAGTTCTTGGGCTGTACGCCTAACTTTGTACCTAAAACATTTTTGTCTGATAAACTTGACAACAAAATACGTTGTTACAAACTAACAAGGCAGAGGTAAGCTTGAGTTGATTGTAGGTTTTTCAGAAAACTTTTTTACCTGCTGAAATGAAATCATTATAATTTTTTATTCTGTTTTGATCGAATAATTATACATATCTTTAGATGTTACACCAAATTATATCGACCTCCCTTACCTCACAGACTGATAAGCATGATATCATCGCCATATCATTTTCCTCATTTCGCAACAGCTTGCGTAAATGTCCGCGTAGAAAAATTTCAGTTTTACGTCGTTATTTAAGGTATTTATCGCACCATGTGTCCCCAAGGGGTGTCTACCATTGCTTATGCATTACAACCTTGATTGTAAGTGGTTACCGTCCTTGGTGATAACCCGACAGTTCCTACGAATAGTCGCTAAAGTCTAGACTTTATTTGGGAAACCGTTTGTTTGGTGTGTTTTATTGGGGCTGGTAAAGAAGTTAATGTAGTATGTATAGAAGAAAAGAAAGAAAGTATTTTATTTTGGACACGCACATGGAATACAAACAGTAGAGGAAGGAAAATTTAAGACTCACAAAATAATAAAAACAAAAAAGCTCAAAAGGCTTCCCGTCTCGAAGTCTCAGGATAATGCTATAGGAGACGGATGCTTTGTAATCACTCTGGAAAATGAAAGAGATGGGCAAATAACCCTCCTTTTGGGCTTCGCCGCAGTCGGGTAATAACAAAGACTGGTACATACATTCTCTTCCTAATCGATGGCTGTTCTGAACAGTATTACAAACGGTTAGCCAATTAGGTACATTTGGTGATTGAAGAAAACTGATTTTACTTATGGCTTTCTTATGCAACCGTCGCCATCTTTAATATTGGCGGGACGTGAAGGAATAGTTTAATTATCATACAAAAATGTAATACAACCAACAGCTAGATATTTCTTGATATATTTGAATTTTTGTCGAAAGGCGATATCAAGTAGGTATATGGTGTGCGATCAGTATAACTTGGTAGCAGGGACTTGAAAACGAAATTAATTTCGTTCCGTTACCACTAATGTTATCGTATAGCGTTACAAAATTTGTAACGATACTAAAACCTAAAAATATCAATAACGTTACAAAAAGAAAACGTTATAGTATATCCTTTTCGTAGAACAATATTATAAGTTACAATGTTATGAGTAGGTATCAGTAACATTAGGCTTATCCGCTTGTAATAACGTTACAGGTGAATCGTTATAGATTGATTTTTAACGTTATTCTTCATATTTTTCGTCATCTTATAAGTCATGAAACTGGCAGCTTTGGATATCGAAATGAATAACGTTATTACATCGTTATACTAATAACGATATATTGATAATATTGTTATTGAACAGTTTAAGATTTCGTTCCGTCTGTCAGTATCGTTATAGCCAAGGAATTAATTTTGTTACGATCTTGGTGGAATGGTACAAATTATCGGTACCGGAACTACGCGTAATGTTATTTTGAGTAACGTTTCAAGTCCTTGCTTGGTAGAGTTGGTAGTAGGTATAAACGGTAGTACTGTTCGCGAATGCAAAGTGAATTTTTTTGTTGAATTTGATATGTTTAAATAGAGTTTTTTATTACACTGTGTCCCAAGATATATTGGGCGTTCATTAGTAGTGAGTTGTGCTTTTCTTTTGTTTTTTTCGTCAAGGGAGAAAGAACTCTTGGAACCTCTCTGCTATCTAATGGTGGAATAATGCAAGATCTTTCGAATATAGAAAATTTGGCCAAATTCTTTTGTTTTATAACCAGATTGACAATCCACTCCAGACTGGAGCCGCGATTCCAGTTCGAGTGGGTCCAGTTGACCAAAGACTCGACAATCCCTGCAACTTTTCATTAGCTAACCACAAGAACTAGATATTCGAGAATCTTCCCGATACACTTTCTAACACCACAGAGGAGCCTGCCTGCATAATATTGTTATGTGTAGTCTTTGTAAGAATTATTTACATAGTCCCTAGCTTCTGTAGGTAAAAGCTTACCGTATTCACACAGTCAGACACAAATATTATTTGAGACACGATATTCGTGAATTCAAACACGTAACGTATCTTAATATTAATATCACGCAGATATTGACATAGTTATTGTATCTACACGCTTTTGTCGCTAATATCTCTTATGTTTTTCCTTTTATGTAGAAATTATTGTATTTATTTGTACAGATTCAGTCATATCTGGTTAGGATAGGAGATGAACATCATATGAGGAAAAGTCTTGTTGTTGTAAAAGTATTCTAGGTTCCTATTATACTAAATTAACTGTTTTGTGGTCTAAGAGTAGGTGCTATAAGTAATAATATCTAACTATGATTACCTACTTCATTTTTCGACAAAGATGAACTCAAAAAAAGACTTCCTACCTACAAAACACCTACATTAACAGCAAACAACTGTGAGCAATCGACAGTGTCACAAAAAAGCCTAATTTCTCAAAACAGTGAACATTACAAAATCTCCTAATAATACCTACACCTGAAAAATCACCCCCACGCACACACACATGCAGAGGCTTAAGACATCGGTGTGTAGACGCTCCGTGCGCCTGTGTGGGTGTAAGTGGGAGTCGTCTGGGGGTGAACGGCCTCCCGCCGACCTTCAGACGCGCTGAGAGGGGGCGGGGGGCTGCCGTCTAGGAAGCTCCTCACAATAGACCAACATTGTAATTAATACATAATGAACCGTTTATGCTCGAGATTTGGGGACTAACGATCGTTGTAATGAAATTGGTTGGCCTTTGATTTGCTGACTAGAGACCATTGGAGGTTCTATGATAATATTAATTTTTTATATTGACGACTTGGAAGGAACTTGATAGAAAAATAGAAAGTAGAAATGAGTAATACGGAAGCAGGTTGATGTGACGCAAAAAGCTATAAAAGTGGCAAATTCAAAACAGGTTCTTTTGTTAAAAACCTGCAAAAAAATGTAACCTATAGATTTTAAAGCCCGCAATTTTTGCTAGTAGACTAGACTGCCAATACTGATAGTGTGATAACATGCCCTATTAAAAGCTCCGCCATACTAAGCTGCTGTTCTCGCAAAAGGAAGGCTGAAAATCCCGCACAGTTAGCATTTTCAGGTTATTTCATTAATCGACCGCAGGCAAAAATTAGGTCTAGACATTATCCTAAACGAGGATGCTGATTTTTAATTAAACTAGCCCTATTCATATATTGGCAGACAAACAATTCTTATCTAGAAGTAACGAAGTTTGTTCGTTGAATATTTTAAAAAAGCAATTTTCTTTTACACTTTTCCGAGAATATTGTCGATGGTAACTTTTACTTTGTCTATGCTTCCAATTAATTTTGTGTTTATTAGGCTTTTTTTAATTGCTGATTTTGTTAGCGTTTGCTTTATTTCGTTGGATAATAAAACAGGTCAAATAATATAGGTTCTATTAGAAAACAAGGTTACGATTCTTTGTAAATATGAAGCTTGGTAGGTAGGTTACACGTTTAAAAAATTGACTGTATACAGAAATTCGGTAGTGGTTTCGTACTCTTAATTAATAATCGAAGGTTTTTCAAAACTTTCAAGCGGAGTCAGATTGACTGTCGGGTAGTAACCAACAGTAGTCAGAAAATTGTTATTAATAATAATTTTGTATAAATGAATTCTGTTTGAATCGTCTGTAACATTCAGGGTCAGCATTTTCGAAACTTATAAAGACATAACGACCTAAACTTCCACGCTACTCATAGATTAACTATAACTACCCTCATTTCATATAACTAAAACTCACTTAACGTAGGTACATAAGTTGGGATCGGAAATCTTTTGTATACTTTCGATGTTTCAGAGAATCTCATCCGAAGATAGACTAAGCTAAGAACGGAACTGGTTGCTAATGGTCCTATTAGTATTCTCCTTTACCTAACGGAAACTAGGGTACTAAGGTTCTTAGAAGAAAACTGTTATAACTATTTCCCTTTGAACTTCTTTCACTTTTCGATTTGATTGATTATTTAAAAGTAGGGTCTAAGTCGTGGGTAGGATATTAAACTTTATTGTGAGGTGAAAAGCATTGGTTATTGGCCAGAACATAACTCCTTTTTCTCATGGGGGTAACGAAAAACTACACCACTTGCTAAGATTCTTACTTCGCGTATTTTGGCTTCGTTTTTGTTCATACATCTGGTCAAATACACACGCCGATCAATCTAGGTGTTTCATAAAGCATTTAAGCCTTCGCACAAAGCAATCAAATATATGGTGTATCTTTATGAAAATCGACTTTGTCTCTGTCACCTTTGACCTAGGCTAGAGTCAAGAGCAAGCCCATTTCAAAAAAAAAAAAAAAAAAAAAAAAATCACACTAATCACACTAATATTATAAAGGCGAAAGTTTGTGAGTGTGTGTGTGTGTGTGTGTTTATATGTTTGTTACTTCTTCACGCCTAAACCACTGAACCGATTTAGATGGGTATAGAGATAGTTGGAGTCCCGGAAAAGGACATAGGATAGTTTTTATCCCGATATTCCTACGGGATCGACATTTATGCGGGTGAAATCGCGGGGCGCAGCTAGTAAAAAATAAATACGACACGGAAAAGTTAAAACAATTAGGTTTTAGACCAACCTTATATATGACGTATCTATCGAGTTCAAAAAAAATACAGAATAACCAAAAACTATAATCAAATCCATCACTTCATCAGTAACTTATTCTTCAGCCCACACACTACCTACCCAAACGAAATGACGTCCTGAAACCTTTCAATATCCTGTTCTCATTTACCAAAGCATTAAATATTTACGTCGCGACCTCAAACAATGTACCTACCAAGTTTATTTCTCCTGTAATATTTACTGAGTTCTTAGTTGTCGAACCCTTCACCCCTTAACAACTAATTCTTCTGTGCTGCTTCAGGGGCCGCCGCCATGTTGCGTAATAGATACACTGAACTTTACGTAATCTGTACTATGAATACCTATCGCGTTTTGGGAATTGTTGTAGGTATTGTGCTATTAGTATTTTAGGGTGAATTTCACTAACGAACCTCGTTCAACCGCTGTCAGCGTCAATATTCCTCAACAATGTTGACGTTAACGGCTCTTGAAAGCGGTGGAGATGTAAATCGTGTTCAGTTTTATATTTGTGAAATTCGCTCTTATTTGCCTTTGGATTTTAGAAATAGGTTAGCTGTGTACAGTGAGCGCTGACATTTTCATAACAATCTGAAATCGGATTAGTCGTTCTAGAGATAGTCGATTGGGCTTTTTTTTATGACTGGGACAAGCTTTATTTAAATTTGATCGGAGGGATGCAGTATTGCAATCTCTTGATCATTCAACCAGTTTGTTCAAGTCAAAGTAATGTTGAACCATATAGTAACGAACCTACTGTTAACAAGAACTCTGCTACATAATTACAGATGCCAGTTATTACAGGAATACCTAGTAATAACAGATATTTCGTCGAGCACTTGAAGCTGTTTCCTTGTAGCAACGATCGCTCACGTACCGACTGTGATATGACTTGTGTTCCAGGTATTGTAGTATAGGATATACCTAATATAATACATATTTGATGTTATTAAAAGTCTGGCTGTGTGGAATGGAATTTCCCATTCGGCAAAAATGACGAGCTTCCATACAAGCTCTCATCATAATTAATTATTTAACCCCGTTAGGGGGTAGACGCGTTGGGCATTTTTTGAGATGTGAAAAAGAACCATTGAATTCGCGGCACTTTTACCGTAACCGACACCGCTTCGGATGTGTTAGGCTGTCCTCGGGATGTATTCGGTTTTAATGTATATCCGATGTGTCAGTGAAAGATGGCAAAGTATTCTGTTTGTGTTTTCACTTCTGTCGGCACTCCCGGAGTGCCACTGTTTTTTTTTCCTTAATGATCTCCACCGTTATATAAAGAATTTATTATCTTTAATTCGTATAGTGTACCTACATAATAAACAGTATTCTATTCTTGCATGTTTCTAAACCCAATGGCTGCAGAGAGAGAGGCTGTGGGGTGGGGTTGTAAAGTGTAGGAACAATCAATCAATCAGTGAGTGAATGAATGTAAGATTTGTATTAAGTAGATAACACGGTGCGAAAAACGGATAACTGTATGCGTAATTTCGTCGCATCAAATGTATTACGGGATGTAATTTGATTCTTTTTCCTGCTGTTAACTTTGGGTATTTACCTACACATATAGTGTGTTTAAGTGAGTCGGCCTGTCTGGTGCGTTATCTTGACAATACTATCTATTTTGTTTATTTTTGGTTGTGACATGACATTGCTTAGAATTAACGTCGTACTATCACGAACTTACTTAGGCCAATAGATTGGCAAGCAAAAAATTGACAGAGAAAGGCTGGGAAGTACTGAACCCTTCGTATAGATGGCATGCGAGACACATTCGCTTTTTAATTGTGTCTGTAAATACGGCATTCAACCGGTTAAGGGATCTCAAACTTAATCCTATCCTAACTAGTATTATGTATGCGAAAGTAAGTTTGTTTGTTTGTTTATTACCTTTTCACGCCTAAACCACTGAACCGATCATCCTGAAATTTTGCATATACGTTGTCAGGTGTACAGTAACGGACACAGGGTATCTTTCATTCCGAAAAAAAGTGGTGTTCCCGAGGAAAATAACAATTTTTTTTTTTTTAATTTGAAATGGGCTTGCTCTTGACTCTAGCCTAGGTCAAAGGTGACAGAGACAAAGTCGATGATGTCTACATCACTTTATTATGTTTATGGATGTAGACAACGTATTGTAGATTAATTTGATAACGCGAGCTAGAGCAGGATTCGCGATAAATAATACAGGGAACCCAGGGAATCGTTGAAGGTTAAGTCATAACAAGTAAGTCTACGATTTAACTTCTGAACGAACGAATTGACGCCCTCGCGATTACCCAGAAACATATTACATACCTACTATGACATGTCTGAGACAGGTTTTCACAAAATATTTTGGGACCTATCTAGAATGCCTAGGCTACAAAGCCTAGACCGGGCACCGTTATGTACAATATTATGTACATATATGTACTAACATTTACATAAATTATTATTCCCAAGACTAATTCGTCTTGACCGACCAAGGACGCAACGCCGGGAGACCTGGAAGGACCAACCGCATCAATCATGACTATGAACCTTCAGGCTATACAGTTAGAATTCAATTTCAAACGAAAACTGTTATGAGTTATCGCCTTATTGATATTGGGACGACTTAGCTTTGAAAGCGAAATTTATACCTGATAGTACCCTTAAGGAAAACGACGGTTAACTCCACCGAGTAAGGTCTAAATTCAAACGTTTGAACGCTCAGTTTCGAAAGTACGGGACGGGTGTGTAGGTTAGAAAGGGATAGCGATGTCCGTGGTGGTCCGTGACCTATCCTACTGACGAATGTCGAGCCCCGGAACATCGCATTTTAACAAGTAGTCTAGACAGATGTGCTTGTGTGCGCGTCGCTGCGGCTGTGTGCTCGTCAGATAACGAGAATGTATTTATGTGTGCGTGTCTTTCAATAGCTGTTCTGTTCGTACAGGGCGCTTGCGCGTCTGTGTGTGTAAAGTTAAGCATGTCTGTCGTCTGATTCCTTACGGATGGCGCTTGAAGTTTTTAGCTAAGGGATGTTTATTTGACGTCTTCTAAGACTATTATCGCTTGCGAAATTGGTAGTTGTAGTGTCAGAAGTGTTTGGGAGCCTAGTCATACGTCTAGCTCAAGACTTTAGAGTAGTAGATCCCCGGTGGGACCAGTCTTTTGTTTCGTAATTGGTCTAAATTAAATAAGTATTACTTTTTTATTTGACACTAAAGTTCGCTCTTTTTTAGGAAAACATGACAATTGATGAACACAAAGAATTAATTCGTATGACTAAGGGCTGATTTTTCCACCGCCAGATAACTTTTATTCGAGGGATAAAATTGACGTTTGACCGTTTTTGTATGAAATACCTGTCAAAATTATTCCACAAATAAAGTCATCAGATAATTGAAAAATTAGCCCTTAAGCCTATTACCTTACTTAGTAATTAATTGAAAACGTAACAAAATGGTTTGTTATGGCAAAAATACCTACTAATATTTTATCATAAAATGTAACACAAGGAAAAATTAGAAATAAGGAAAATGATGTGAAACTCAAGGAAGTCTGGGACATTTGACTCTTATTCAAGGATGCAGGTTCGATTCCCAAATCAGCTCTATTATATGACTTCCAATTACACAAAGACCCTTGATAATTCAAAACTACCCGCAAACTAAGCAGGAAAGTTTCGGGCTGTAAGGAGTTTGATTACATAAGTTATGTACAAAAATATCTACTTATTATGAAGTATATTATAGTCTATACTAGTCTATGCCCTTATTTACCTACTCAAGTACACATACGTATATTAGAACAACATGCGATATGAATACATTACCTACCTTTATTGAGGTAGATTAGTTTCAAGGGATATGTCGTCGATTTTTCAGGTTAAAGTAAATTAAATATCATTCATTCTAATGAATATTCATGTAAACAAAACATATAGTTGCTTCAAAAGAAAAGAGTTTACATTACAATGAAAGCAAATTATTTTTAGCTCATTATAACACATTATGTATCCGAATAATAATATTGACTTTTCAAAGAGCAGGCAAAGTTACCGACCTGACCTTCACAAAAACCTTTAATTTGATGTAAAAGAGAAACAACATGTTAATTAATAAAGGGAGGCTCAAAGGTTCGCCCCATAACAGAAAAAGACAACACACCATTATAAACACACACATGGAGCATAAAACCTCATCAATACAGATACATCCCACGTAATACACACATAAACACCCCCATCGTTATACTGCACACACACACACACCTACATTTTTGGGGATGGTTTATGCAATTCGCCCTTGCGGAGGTGGTGCGATGAACTTCGTCCGGGACGTCCGCAACCTTCGCGAAGGTGAACCAGAGGGAGGGATGGCAGGGGGCTGCAACGCCCAGGATGCCCGAAATTAGGGACGTTTCATAGCTATATACGTGCATACAAGGCTTTGAGTGGGGTGGAAAAGTTTTAGATTTTATCACGGGGGTGGTGCATAGATGAAGTTTTTCTGGCGTCCATTGTGTTGGTTGTGTGAAATTGTATGTATTAGGTTAAATAGAAGTATGTAAAATGTTATGGTGATAAGCCTCTAGTTCAAATAGCACATCAAAATAATACTGCTAAATACCCATCTTCATGATATCATAATTACACTACTTGCCCGTAAACGTCCACTACTGAACAATGAACATTGTACCTTACAGAACGGTTAAGAGATATATTTTCCTTTGCATTAAAATTTTTGTTCGCCATGCGACTAGACAGAAAAAACTATTTAAAACTAGCTGACCCGGCGAACTTCCTACCGCCTCAGAATCAATAAAACATGGGAAAATTTTCGTGAAATTTTCCCATGTTTTAATAGTTATTCTGCTATTCGGGGCGGAGAAAAATAAAAAAAAATAACAGATCATTAAAATTGGTTCACCCGGTCCTGGGTTATAAATGGTGTAACTAACCCGACATTGTTTTATTTATATAGAAGACAAACGACAAAAATATTCAAAACACTACTGAATATCTCACCAGCCTCGAAATTAGCAAACAAAGCCAAATCAGTTTCACCTTTTTTCACGAAATTCAAATTTAAATAATGACAAGTCTAGCCAGCATTCTGCCCACCCCATCCCTGCGTCAACTAGATAATTGTGCCGCCGATGTCGTTACGCTGATTGTCCCCATTACGCCCGTGATTTTAATAATAGGGGACCTTTCTCTGGAAAAATACCGGCTTTTGTATAACTGGGATAAGCAGAGGTTATGCCTCGTTCTCATTTAGAAGACACGTGATTGATGGCCGGATGGTGAAGGGTTAATGAGTAGAATTGTGTTTCAAATGTGGAGAGGATAAAAAAGGAAGTTAATAAAAAATGAACAGTTGAAGGCGTGACTCTTGGGTACAAAACCGCTAGAACAACCAAAGTGACGTAATGTATCTACGTAAAAGTAGTAAACCTATATGAAAAAAAAAAAAACTGTCAAGACAACTAAAACCTCCTTATTTTAAATTTCGATGGAAATTTTTGGGTGTACCTATTTATGTTGTTAACACGGAAAATATCTCGCCCATAATTCCACATGGGAAAGCACAAAATACATGCTCTATAAATACATATTATTAATACTCCATTTACTTGTAAGAGAAACAGAAAACCACTCACATACAGGCGACGACGTTCGTCCGGTCGCCGGGCCGTAGACCCTCGTAGCGCGTAGCACCGTAGAGGTGTCCTCTACGGTGCTACGCGCTACGCTTGCCGGGTGGAAGGTGACAGGGTGACGCGGGTTCAGGGTGAGTTCATGTCTAAGGCAGGTTGTACTTGGGAGGTTGGTGTTACTAGATCTTTATGTATTGTTTTGTAATATTACTGACATGTTTTTCTTTTTTAAGTAAAAAGAAATTCTTGGAATAATTACTGGGTTTTGCCAGCGTACTAAATATGTTACGATGGTTTACTGACACGGAGAAATTTTACAATTTTAATTTGGTATTATTGCTATGCCATAATCACTTGTTGAATAGATTGTTGATCATAATTTATTCTAGTAAGACTTTACAGTAGGTAAACATTACTCCTGACTTTATTTTGCTTGTAGTTTTGCCATCAAACGGAAGTTAAGAGCCATATTTTTTGTCTGAAATTAAATTACCGATATTGTTGCAATAATCACAATATTATGTAGTTACTTTATTACTACTAACACTCAAGATAATATAGTTTTCGCATCGAACAAAAAACACCGCATTAAAACATTCTACATAAATTGCAGCATCCAAACCTACATAATGCGACTACAGTCTAACTGTACGGAGAGGGCTAGGTGGAAGGCTAGGGCGGGCGGCGCGTCCTTCCGAGGGCGGGCGGCGACCCGGCGCAGGCTGTGCCGCCGTCCCTTTGATCCTGAGCTTTTCGCCCGTTACGAATATTTATGTATTGATTGACATTATTATTTTCGGTGAAATTAATTGGTAAAATTATACATTTTAGACAAACAATTTAGGACATGCGTTGTGGGTTCTTTCGTGTATAAAGATTAAGATTTTCCGGTATTAAATTTGTACTGAGATCCGTTAGAGAACCAAAGTTGTCGACGTAGTTCACAGAATCAGCAAACTAAAGTTGCAATAAGCCGGCCATATTAGCCTTAGAAGTGATGACCGTTGGGGTAGAAATGTTAGGATGCCGTCAGGCTAGGTGGAGCGACGATCTTCGCAGGATGGCTGGTAGCAGTTGGAAGAGAGTTGCCGAGAATCGAATGGAATGGCGTGCAATAGGAGAGGCCTTGCTTGCTTATGCTTACTCCTAGAAAAATAACGTATCTTTTTAAATAGTTTTACGTTACATTAATTTATCCACGCCCCTCATTATATGGGACTGTGGGTCTAAAGGCGTGATTTTATGCCAATTAATCGTAAGTCAGACATGCACGACTATAATAACACCAGGTTAGCGGTGGTAATATTATCCAACAGCAATTCCAGTAAGGTGATATAATATTTGAAAAAGTAAACTTGGTATAACACATTTTGATTATTCAACAAAACCATGTACCACCGAAACTTCTTTCAAAGCGTCAGTATTAAATAAAGACATAACAGTCTGTCTGTCCGTGGAAGGCTAGGGCGGGCGGCGCGTCCTTCCGAGGGCGGGCGACGACCTGGCGAAGGCTGTGCCGCCGTCCCTTTGATCCTGAGGCTTTTTATCTATTAGTGTTTTGTTATCGTATTGACTGTCGTAATAAATATTCTCTTCAGCGACGTCAATGAGTGAAACTAGTTTTCACTCCACCAACCACTAATACATCAGTCCGCTTTCAACGCCTTCATATCAAACATTATGTGTGAACATTAGTTCGATATTTTGGTCGTGAAGTCTAAACTAATTGACAGACCTTCAACCTCATTTTGTTTTATAATATGTACATACATACTATCACATAATCTAATACGATAATATTATTAAAAATAAACAACAAAAAATATAAAGTCACTAGCTGCGCCCCGCGGTTTCACCCGCATAAGTGTTGATCCCGTAGGAATATCGGAATAAAAACTATCCTATGTCCTTCCCCGGGATGCAATCTATCTCTCTGCCAAATTTTATCGAAATCCGTTCAGGGTTTTAGGCGTAAAAAGGTAACATACTGACATACAGACAGAGTTACTTTCGAATTTATAATATTAGTATGGATTTAGCATACCTACTAAAAACATTACCCAACAAAAACATTGCAGTATCTAAAAACAACATAATACCGTCTGTTCGTGGAAGGCTAGGGCGGGCGGCGCGTCCTTCCGAGGGCGGGCAGCGACCCGGGGCCGCTGGACCCGCGTCCCTTTGATCTTAAGGCTTTCATTACTGATAGTTTAGGTATTCATTGTTTGTTGATTGGGTAAAGGTAAAAGGTACTACTGTACATTTTAATCCATACTAATATTATAAATACGAAAGTAGGTACCTCTGGATGTCTGTTACCCTGGTAGACCATAACCTGGGTCAGGACATAGAATACTTTTTATCCCGGTAGTACGTTCACGAGGAATAATTTCTGCCCATCATGCGGGCGCAGCGGCGGGCAAAAGTAAATCCTTCTAATATTATAAGTTTGAGAGGATGGATGGATGGATGTTTGTTACGCTTTCACGCAAAAACTGCTGAACGGATTTTGATGAAACTTTACAGAAATATAGCTTATACATCAGAATAATACATACAATACTTTTATCCCAATATTCCTACTGGATCGAAACTTATGCGGGTCAAACCGCGGGACGCTGCTAGTAGCTTTTATAATTAAGCTAGTACTTCAATCTATCTCAAGTAAAGTAAGTATTTAATTATCCTTATACGTTTGTCACTTTTGTACGAGTATATCATCACGCTGTTTTTATTCTCAGAGGGCATATGCAGACAGGAATATAGAATACTCTTCTATTATGTACTCCATATAAATTACAGATATAAAAGTAGATTGTTTACAAAGAGTGACACAATGGGCGGGTGTTTAAAGACAACCTTTTACCATACTGTAGGTAGTCTATGATGTACTATTTACATTATACAATAAATACATACATAAAGCATATGCTAATTTAGATAAATATTTCCCTAGATACTCCTTCTTCAAACCTACACGGTCCGAATGACAGTTTATAAGAAAAAGACATGGTGCGCTGACAACGGGCGCTGGGGTCTGCTTGCTGCTTGGTTTTTGGATGCAACGGGTGTATTCTAGGGACGTTATAGTGTTGATTGTGGTCGTGTTATATAATTCTTATGCAATTATTATTTACCTATGTGCTTGACGCTAGTTAAAAATGATTTGTAAGAAATGTAACTTTGTAGGTTACTTAGTAATTTGTTTTTCAATATATTTCGCTTTTGGTCTCTAAGAATATAATAATAATAATCATGAAACAGGATCAAAGAAAATATAAAGATGATGTTTAAGGAGAGACGAAGTGTATTTAATCATAATTTTAAAAGTAGACAGGTGAATGATTCGGCAGAGTTGAGTTTTGAACAGCCATATTTTCTGATGACAATTTGAGTAAGAGATACAGCGCCTAGACAACAGCTATTTTCATATACACGTAGGTACCGACATGATTAACTACCGTCCTAGAGAGGAAATCCCTTGTCTAAGTAAATTGCCTATCAACCTAAGTTGTCCGTAAATTCAAATCATAGCTGCCATTTGTTGACAGTCGTACGAAATGGCAATAACACGGCAAATTGAGTGTCATCTGCTAAACAATTACTTTCCCTTATGTTTTATCAGAGAAAAATACGTTGCTTTTGTAATTTCGAACTGGATGCAAAAAACTAGACTTTGCGGCAATGTCAGATAATTTTATCAGAGGATAAATTTTACACTTTTGACAGTTCTTCCATACAAAATCTGTCAGACATCAATTTTATTCTACGAATAAATATTATCTGCCGATTGAAAAATCACCCCTAAGCCCAGTTACGCATGGGCGCGTTTCCCCGCGGCGATTTTTTTTCACGCACTAGATTTTCAACGCTCTGTTTGGCGTCGAGAGTTGAAAATCCAATAGTGTGTTTTTTTTTTGACGCGTTGGTATGCGCTCTGTTGGATTCTCAATGCTCGGCCCAACACCGAGAGTTTAAAATCAAGTGAGCAATCAAATTCCGCCGCGATATTTTTACGTCCGTGTTTCAATCAATCAATTAACTCAGCCTATCGCAGTCCACTGCTGGACATAGGCTTCTCCCAGACTGCGCCACAACACCGTGTCCTCCGCCTTCCGCATCCAGTCCGTTCCAGCCACTTTCTTTCGATCGTCCGTCCGTGTTTAGTCTAGGAATATAACAAAGTCGTGACGAATGTGGCGGTTATAAAACACTAAATAACATAAAACATTCTCAGCCAATACTAGACTGGCGCATAGAATAATAAATACTTATTGTACTATTAATATCTTCATCAAACAAGTACATAACGTGGGTCATATTCAGCCGGGACAAGTGGAAGCTAGGGCGGGCGGCGCGTCCTTCCTAGGGCGGGCGGCGACCCGGCCTATCTGAAGGCTTCAAGTTTTAGGGTTTCGAGGGGAGACATGGTATTTAAGTTGTTTCGTTCGACACTTGAAGGGTGATTTTGAAAACAGGGGCGTGGTATCTTGTATATGGTGCAGGAAATAGGGGTAGTATGATTTGTATATTAAAAGCTTGGGTATAATAAAGTTGATAATATAGTTTGTTGTCTCAGCGTAGCTTAGACTACTTTCAGTCCAACGTCCTTACTAACTATCGTCCAAGATTTTTCTAGAAACGTGATATTTTCGATAGGTAACTTTACTACTTTTGAAATTAACAAAAACTAAATAGCGTCACAAGATTGACGGGAAAACAACAGCTGTTGTAGCTTTCCAATATTAAAAACTAAGCCAATAAAGGCTAGTTATTGAAGATACTTTATTACTTCAGTATTGACAACCCTTAGGTATATTTTAACAAATTTCCACGAACAGAACCCAGACAGCCTCAGATGTACAAGGTCTGGTCGGAAGGCAAGGGCGTCGCGTCCTGCCCCCGGTCGACGCACCCTCACGTAACCTGCAACGCACAGCCTGCACGGAACCCTTAGGCTTTCCGAACAGAGGTAGCTAAGCGATGAAGCTAAGGCTGAGATTAACTGACGTTTCCTAGCACGTGCTGTGGCTTGGCATTATTCCTGTCACTGGAAAACTAGTAAATGCAATAGAGGAGATCCGCAGGAGAACCAAGGTAACCGACATAGCCTGAAGAATTGCCAAACTTAAGAGGCAGTGGGCAGGGCACACTGCTCGCAAAACAGATGGCCGATAGGGCCGAAAAGTTGTGGAGTGGCGACCGCGTACCGGAAGACGTAGCGTTGGAAGGCCTCAAGGTGGACCGACGACCTTGTGAAGGCGGCAGGAACCCGTTGGATACGAGAAGCACAGAACCGGTTGGAGGTGCTTTTGGGAGGCCTATGTTCAGCAGTGGACGTCTTTCGGCTGAAATGATGATGACGATGAAGGGAACATATTTAAGCCTAAGTACGTCCCAATAAGGCTTGTTTATGTCAGCCTGTGTCTATTTCCAAAAGACCTAAGTGCTGTAGCCTAACGGGTGAGATGTGCATTGCGCGGATGTAATAAACCCTTTTCTACCAGTACGTGTTGTACTCGTATATCTATATCATTAAAATTTTGCACAGACCTTTCTCTGCAAAATTTTATGATGCTTCCTAGGTTCATCGATTTGGGCTGGGCGTTGATGAGTCAGTCAGTATGTGAGGCTGGACTTTTCTTTTTACATGTATTGATGATGTCAAACATATCCATCGTTCAGCTTAGCATAGCTCTGGTGGAAAGGCAGCTTTACATAGGTCTGGGCGGGCCTCGTCTGTAGGAAGGCAAGGGCGGGCGGCGCGTCCTGAAGTTCGTCGAACGGTAATAGTACATAATGCCTGCATTCGCGTCTGGTTATCTCGAGACTCGTAATACGATGCGGGGATAGTATAAGATTTGTTAGTTGGTTTGCTTGCGTTTTGAAGATATTTAATTTTAATTTGTCTGATGGGTATTTATTGTTTCTTAGGTTGTCAAAGTCCGGGTAGGGATGTTTATAGAAAATATGGGTTGGGTATAGTCATTAAAATCCTTGTTTTAAATGTTTCTGTCTAATTTCATGTCTGTTTGAGACCCGGAAGGAACACAAGACCGGAAATAGATACTTATACTTTCCGGAAGCGGGTTATATCTGTTCTGGGTTTGAGAATATTTATACATAGTGATAGAAGTAAAGCAAAAAGATTGTTATAATTGGAATTGTTAAAAAATAAGTACACAAAAGTTATTACAATTCGTAACACATAGGTACCTAACTTAAAAACAAATCACCCATTTCGCACAAACAGAACAGTAAAACATTCCTATAACATTGACATAAATAAAGTTACATCCCTAGCACCAACGTTTAACCTTCCCCGGAGTACCCGGCGGCCCGGGAGGGTAAACCGCCGCCGTTCGACCTCTAGACTGCAGAGTCGATGCCCCGGCCGGTAACGCGGCAAAAATTGGGTGACATCAAGGGGATGTTGCAGGAGGGATGAAAAACGTTTCACTTCTTTATGTAATGGGGTGTAAGCAGAGGGGTAAGAAAAAGAAAAGTTTAAAATTGTTATTATGATTACCAAATGCAAGGTCTTTTATGAAAATTAAGTTAGTTGTGATACCCCGGTAGAAAAATAAATCTAGTCTACCTACACTGTGAATGCCTACTGAAAACTAGGCATTACATTAGCTTGAATGAGTACAGAATATTTATATATTAATGAATAGTAATGTAAGACTAGTGTTATGAGTCACCAGAGACAAGTGTACAAATTATTTTCCGTAAGTTTTCGCTGCTAAAGTAATCTTGTTTTTAAATAAGTTATAAATTACATGGGTGTTTGTTTCATTCGTTTTTGAACAAGTACATACCTACATAAACTTTGCGGTTTATTAAAAACATTATTCTTAACAAAAGTTAAATAATAGTTCGTTTGGCAACATGATTCACCCACTCTGTTTCGTAGATTTATTTATGATGCAATTTAATAAAATAGTGATGTCCCACAACTCAATTATAAATTAAATAAACTCGAATATTTTCGAGCGAACACAAAAAATTTATGTTAATGACATGACAAATTAATTACATGTGTCATTAAGACTGTATTTATTAATGAGTGCTGCAGTGTCAACAGTTTATACAATTGTATGCGCCGCGCATAATATATGCACATTCATTAATATATTTTCTTTTAGCAAGTTCAGGACATTCATATTTTTATGTTTTATTGACTCTGCAAATGTAATAAGTGAAATCAAAGCAGTCATGGTTATTATTTAAATATTAGGTGTTACAATATCTCTTGAAATCACTACCTGCATTTGAAAACTATGAAGAGAAAAATTCAGCTAAAGTTCATTGCCAAAGATATAATAATATCAAAATTTTCATAACAGTTATTTCATTCATGCATCATTATTATGTGCTAAAACACAGATGATGTCATTACAAAAAAATGGTTTGTTAGTTATTACTTTATTAGTATTACTCATCAAAATAATTTCATAACTTCTTTAATTATTTCAGTGGTCTTCATTTCATCACACTTATTTTAACTCAAGATAACATAAAGTCGAATTATTTTCGTCTCCTCATGGAAAACCCTGCACCCTCTTCCCCCTGTTTTCCCGGCTACCACATAATGCCTGCTAATGCCAAAAAGGTTTAAGGGCACGTAAAAGCGCCCTTCAGACGAATAGGCCGTTACCCTGGGGACGCCCTTCAGCGGCTGTCAGTGTGTGCGTCCGATGCACTTGTCACGAATAGCAGAGCTCTAGGATTGTGTGCATCGTTGAGCTACGTCTGTGTGCATTGTTGAGTTACGTCTGTGTGCGTTGTAGAGCGGCTCACCAACGCATCTCATCTCTATGCGTATTCTACAGCGTGACGATAAGAATTTGGTAGCTGTCTCTGTGTGAGAGAGAAATGTATTCGATCATCGTTACTAGAATTATCTAAGTGGTAGTGACAATAAGTGTGAGCGCGATGACGAGGTGTGTTTTTATTTTGACCAGTGATAAACTTTGACTGTTAATTAATTATCGCTTTTTGCTGTTTCCGCACATGTTGCAATTGATCTTGAGGTAAAAATTTTATTTGTTGTAATATCTTCTCGCAGACTACCATTACAGAGTTTACTATTCCTAGATTTAAATGTTCCGTGATAACATTAGCGATCTTATAAACGATATAGTTCCATAGTACATGCCATGAGCCTTATTAATCAAATTAAGGAAGCTAGATTTATTAAAATAGCAAGGCAAGGGGCAACCAAATGCCAAACTTTTCCTAGGACTCTAGGACTAAAGTAGGTTGCGTATAATGTGACAAAAATTTTGCAGACGCACGCTCCGATTGTGCGACGTTTGCGGGTGACCTTAGCAGTTGGACTGGCGTGTCTGAGCACATTAATGAGCTGTGCACACTATTACCTACACTAGTTTGTGTACCTAATATCTTTTTGGTATGCTATGGACTACCCTCCTGTATACCTATGCATATTTGTATGCTATGTATCTTAAGGATGTCTACATCCATTATAACATCATTATTTTAAAGGAGATAATGCTTTTGGTTCAGACAGGCAAAAAGATGGACTGATGTTATTAGGAATGTTGGAGAGGCTATCTGGTCAAGGAAAGCTAAAGATAGAAAGGTATGGAAACAGCTGGTAGAGGCTACTTTATAAGTTAGTTATTATATACATTGTATGTTTAGTTTCAGCAATAAAGGTTTAATAAAATGCTTTTAGGTTTATCGGCGACCTTTGTAAGTGTCATAGTAAAGGGCACTTATTGTTTTATTTTTCCTATAAGATAGTGTGTAATAACGAGTATTCTTGTGTATATCTATGTTTCAGTTATTTATTAGTGATTGCAAGCATGTGCTAAAGTAACCTCGAGCTTCATCAACGCATCACTTCCAATTAATTGAAAGTCTTCATTCTACTTGTTGCAAGCCTTGATTCTATTAGTGAAATATGCTTTTATTTATAGACAGTGGTCACAAGTACCTACCTATGTTCAGAAGTTTCATTGTATCCCTTGGTCGGTTAGATTATCAAGTGGGGAACAGTGTTAGTGGAAATAAAAACCTCAAGAATGCAAATAATATGAATCCTATTTTTCCTGTAATGACAATAGTCACTTCTTACAATGTAGTTCTTCTGGTTATTATTATTATGTGGATGTCTGATAGTGTAGCATTGCTCTGTCATAATCCTTTCGTACTACAAGCCATATGATTCAACATGAATTTCAAAATTCAAACATTCCTATTCCAAAAATATGTAACCTCTTGTTTATTCCGCCAAGTTCCATCAGTAACTCATCACTAAAAATAAAACGTCATCAGATAAAGAGATTCAGCGAAGACTCACAAGCTAGCGGAGGCGTTTAAAGTTATTATCTATGCGGCCGACCTCAGTCGGGTATCGAACCCGCGGCAACTAGGTCAATGCAGCACGCCATGTCATACTCTGTCGCTGACTTGGCGTCGCGGAGCTACGAATTGAAGGTGACGAGACGATGATAAATAAATTAAACGTAGAACGTTTCAACGGGGAACTAACATATTCAAACGATGATTCTAATTTCAAATGTATTTTTTTTAATATTTTGATAGATTGTTTTTTTTTTTTAAAGAATGTGCTGCGTAGTTTTTTTAGAAAAAGGTTGTATTAAAAATGTTTAGCGTCGTTTATTTTATTATTGTGAGAAAAATGTTGCGTAGTTTAGGTGTTATTATTTGTTTATGATTGTTAGCGTAAATATTTGAATAGTGTTCGTTAGTTGTAGTATTGTGAAACATATGGCGAGACTGTAAAGTTAGCTTTAGGATGTTTTTTAGAAACAATTTTCTAGTATATTTGTTAGATTTGCGGCTGAAGAAACAGATAATAAATCAAAATTGTGAGATTTCAACATGTTGCAGACCTTGGAATTGTTATGTTGAACAAAAGCGCTAATCTTTAGAACAATCTTCGAGTTCGAAGGTCTCATTTTTAGCCTAAAAAACTTTTTTACAAAAAAAAGACAACCGACTTCAAAAAAAACACTACAAAGTGATAAATAACTTTAATTTCGGAAGTCGGTGTCGTTGGTTCCGCATTTTCGTTTTTTGACACCGACTTCCGAAATAAAAGTTATTTATCACTTTGTAGTGTTTTTTTTGAAGTCGGTTGTTTTTTTTTTGTAAAAAAGTTTTTATTTTTCACTTTTTAGTTGTACCTACCCCACAAAAAATTAAACAAAAAAATCGTTATGTGGACAATGCAGATAAATTTTTAGATTTTTGTTGATTTTTCAAAAACCGCTTGTCCGATTTCGATAAAATTTTCATGGGACCATTTGGGAACTATACCCTTTCCAACAAAAAAAGAATTTTTTAAATCGGTTGGCAAGCGACGGAGTTATGCGCGAACAAACAAAAAAAAAAAAAAAAAAAAAAAAAAAACATACAAACATTCGAATTGAGAACCTCCTCCTTTTTTAGAAGTCGGTTAAAAAGAGACTCTCATAATATTTTCTAAGACTACCCAAAGTTATGTAGCACGTCCCACATACATCAATGAAGATATAGATCAATAAAGCGTGTAGATCGCGATAAGATGTATCAGGAAGCGACTCTTGCGCACGGCATTAGAGAATTGAGTCAAGGCTCTGTGCTGCGCGCCAGATTATTGCGAGAAGAGCCGCAGTATAGACGTGTGTATGTTGACGTCATATTATATGTCAGCAGTCATTATAATTAGGAATGGCCTGAGATAAATTAGGAATGAAAATATTATCTCTTATGGATCTGTTTGTGGGGGAGAAGGAAAGTGTTTATGTACGTATTAACATTTACCTGTGCTGTTATTAATACAGTGCTTAGACTGGACAAAGGTACTTATTAGCAAAAGAATATACTTATCATATTGTAAGGTCAGCATCAGCATTGCCTGCAATGGTGCGTTCAGTACGTCGCTCCTGCTTAATTTAATCACTACTAGTACATATTTTTATTTGTAGATGAAGCCATGATGTATTCAAGGAGGATGTAAGCAACCCTGGGGTCTTTCCTGTACCCTTCAAAGAAATATCTGAAGACTCCAGAAAGGAGCTCAATGACTTGCAACAAATAGATACACTTATTGTAATGCTATAAACTGATAATAATATATCAGTCTGAAACTACCGATTCCGACCTCTAATAAACGTATCAGTATTAAAAAAAAAACTGTCTCATCCGAACATTTATAGTTCATTGTAATTCGCCTTTTATATCGCGGAGGAAAAAACAGCCCCAAGAGGAGGTAATGACGACAATTACTTACATAACAAGTGGATAACGGACTACAATCAGTGCTCGCCGAGCAGGCTAGATATGACGCAGGTCCATGTAATTGTCTCATGAGAATTGAGATGCTGGGCTCGCGAGATTGGAGGTACCTACCTATATCATTTTTCGTGATGACTGCGACTGTATGATTCTGTAATTGCTTATTTTGCACCGGGCTTGTAGTTTAGTCGGGTACCAAGTTGTTTATTTAGCTAAACAGGTGTGGATAGGGTTACCATTACCATTTAGAAATTTTGAAAAGTCCCGACAAAAAGCCTGACATTTCAATAAAACTCCGGATATTTTAGTCACAAAATCCAAACATTACCCACTTAGTTACAGAGGGGTATGGCAGGCATGGTAGCAGACGCTCGCGAGGGGAGGGAGGGGGTATAAAAAAGTGCGCTGAAAAATATAAAAATTAATACCTATACCAGAAACTAGCATTAAGTTTGATTATTTTACGTAAAACTATTTTTATTTTGAAGAAAATATTTTATATTTGAATTAGTTGATTGTTTGCAAAGCAATACAAGATTTATTGTTTGATCTCGTTAAGTTGATTGATAAAGAAGTATATTTTGTTTTTAGATGAATGAGACGTTAAGAAATATTAAAGACTTTATTTGGTATTACTTATATGTTTTATTACTCGTATTCCATCTAAGCCAAAAATCCGGACAAATTAAAGAGCCGGACAAAGGCCGAGCAAAAGTCTAGAAGTCCGGACATGTCCGGACTAATCCGGATGCATGGTAACCCTAGGTGTGGATAAACAGATTTCCTACTACTATTAATACTTGACTAATAAATGATATAATAAGTGGACTTTGGATTGGCTGTTGTGTGCTGTTCCACAAACGATGGGACACTTAATATCGTGCCCTGCGTGTCCTGTCAGCTGCACGTTACAGGAACTGATGGACGCTAGTGATGGCGCCAAACAAATAGCCGAATTCTGGGCCGAGTACATTTAGATTGCTATCGACACGCTAAGAAGAAAAATTATATAATAACTACATAGTCTACAATTGTGTTGTAGCAGCTCATACTTACGTATGGTCATACACAATTTGGAGGAACGCAGACGGCCTTTCGTCATCGCGCGCCCGCGCATACTGAGCTAGCCGACCGGCCGTCCGTATCATCGCGCTCGCACGTCGAAGGGAGCGCGGCAGATTCTACCGTCATTCTAAATTGTGTTAGTTTTAAGTTTTATAGATGTACCCTTTATATTTTGATTTTCTCCAACTAGAATTGTATATAAGCAGCGCTTACCAATAAATCACACAGATCGTTATTCGCCTACTTATTCGCAACACACCCAACCTCTAAAGTGGTGACCCCGCGTTCAAAATGACTACGCCCGTAACAAAGGAAGACAAGACTACTACGCCTGAAGACGTCGAAGCAATTAGCGTCCAGTCACGCATCCCTAAATTCTGGTGCAACAGACCTAAGCTTTGGTTCGCCCAATTTGAGGTCATTATCTACAACCAGAAGCTCGGCGATGAAGGCAAGTTCGCACTGGTTGTGGCTCAGCTGGAGATCAAAGATGTGGACCAAATCAGCGATATCATCTTGTCACCGCCCAACTCCGGCCGATACGAAGCAGCGAAGAGAAGACTGTTGGAGGTTTACGAAGATAGCGAGGGTAGTCAGTTACAAAAACTACTGAATGAAATGGAGCTTGGCGATCAACGACCATCACAGTTGCTTCGCCGAATGAGAAACCTCGCTGGGAAAAAGATGCCAGATGACACCCTGAAAATGTTGTGGCAAGGCCACCTACCTGCTTCTACCCGCACTGTGTTGGCCGTGAGTGAAGAATCTAAGCTGGACTCGTTAGCTGCCATGGCAGACAGGATGCAAGAACAGCTGAAAGAGGTGAACGCCGTGTGTTCCTGCCAGTGTCAACCTTCCACGTCAAAGGCCCCAGCGACAACGGCGCCAGCCGAAATAGCGGCGACATCTGAACCAGCAGACAAGAAGCTTTACAGCATGATTGAAGCCCTGACCAAGGAAGTTGCAGCGCTGAAAACGAATCGATCTCGCAAATTTCAACGCCGATCCCACAATTTCAGAAGCCGTTCCAGCTCGAAATCTCGGGACAGAAAAAACGCCGTGTGCTATTTTCATCAGAAATTCGGCAAGGCAGCATACCGATGTAGAAGTCCGTGCAGTTTTAAGGGAATTACGAGTGAGAAGCCGGAAAACTAAAGGAGACTCAAGCCGTGGCGGTGGCCGAAGTCGACGATTTATCCACCTACCGCCTATTTTTACACGACAAATCAACCGGAACAAAATTCCTAATCGACACGGGTGCGAATGTATCAGTATTACCCGCTACTGCACGTGATAAACAGCGAACTCCAACCAACTACTTGTATGCAGCAAATGGTACACAAATACCCACATATGGCGAGCGAACCATCGTGCTCAACATCGGACTGCGGCGTCCCTACAGTTGGCGATTTATGGTTGCAACAGTCAGTCGGCCGATATTAGGCGCTGATTTTTTACACCACCACGCACTTATGGTGGATCTCCACGGACGACGATTGGTAGATAAAAGTACCAATTTATCGGCACGAGGGTTCCTGTCACCCACAGCTGAAGGAAGCATCCGAACCATCGACGACAAGCTTCCATACCACGACCTGTTGGCCAAGTACCCAGACATCACGAGACCAAACTTAGAGAAACTGGGAAACAGTGAAGTCGAACACTACATTGAAACCACCGGCCCGCCGATATTTACAAAAGCGAGACCACTACCGCCACATAAATACAACGCCGCAAAACAAGAATTCCAACTCATGATGAGCCAAGGAATTTGTCGACCATCTAATAGCCCATGGGCTAGTCCATTACACATGGTTTTAAAAAAGGATGGTACCTACAGATCCTGTGGTGATTACCGTAGACTAAATTCAGTAACCACACCCGATCGATACCCGATACCACGACTTCATGACTTCACACATAACCTCCAAGGCAAGAAGGTTTTCTCAAAAATTGATCTGCAGAAAGCCTACTACCAGATCAAAAACAGAGAAGAAGACGTGAAGAAGACAGCCGTGATTACTCCTTTTGGCTTGTACGAGTTCACTAGGATGTGTTTTGGTTTGATGAATGCAGGCCAGACATTTCAACGCCACATGGACAACGTGCTACGCGGCCTACCTGTTTTTCCATTCGTCGATGACGTTCTGGTAGCTTCTGAGAACGAAGAAGAACACAGAAGAGAGCTTCAAGAAGTGTTTAAGCGACTTAACGACAGCGGTTTAAAAATAAACGTCGCTAAGTGTATCTTCGGCCAGTCGAAACTTAATTTCCTGGGATACACGTTAAGCCCTGAAGGCATTACACCGACGGAAGATAAGGTGCAAGCAATCCAATCCTATCCATTGCCAAATACGATCCAAGATCTACGCCGTTTCGTCGGAATGCTGAACTTTTATCGTTCAAGTATACCCCATGCGGCTGAACATCAGAAAGAATTGAGCAAATACTTTCACAACGCCAAGAAAAACGATAAAACAAACATACAATGGACCGAAGAGGCAAAAGAAGCATTCAATCAATGTAAACAAGATATCAAGAACTGCGCATTATTGTCCTACCCATCACTGAGCGAACCTTTCGCACTGATGACAGATGCCTCAAACACATGTGCTGGTGCCGTTATACAACAAAAGATCAACGGCAGGTGGAGACCACTGGGATTTTTCTCAAAGAAGTTCAGTGACGCACAACAAAAATACAGCACGTACGACCGTGAGTTGCTATCAATCTACATGGCAATACGTCACTTCCGCCGTGTGTTTGAAGGACGAGAGTTAATTGTATACACGGACCACAAACCGCTGTGTAATGCAATAACTTCGAACAGCAAGTCTGAGACGCCCCGCCGAACAAGATACCTTGAATATATCGGACAGTTCACGTCGAATATTCAACACGTAATCGGCCAGGACAACAAAGTCGCAGATGCACTATCGCGAGTCGAAACAATAACATGCCCGACACCATTGGATTACACCGAGTTAGCAAGACAACAAGAGCAAGACGAAGAATACAAAACGCTCGCAAACACAGGGAAGTACATATTCAGGAAGATCGTCATGCCCAACTCAACCGCCAAACCCGTTACCTGCGAGATGTCATCAAACACTGCTCGTCCATATCTACCACCAGATTTTCGAAAAGCAGCTTTTCAAGCGATTCACGACCTTAGTCACCCCGGCATAAGGGCGACAAGGAAGCTAGTCACTGCCCGCTACTGGTGGCCCTCCATGAATAGTGACGTAAATGAGTGGACTCGAGCGTGCGACGCGTGCCAGCGCGCTAAGGTGCAACAACACACGAAGACACCTATTGCGAGTTTCGAACAAGCAAACAGACTAGAGCATGTACACATGGATATCGTTGGCCCGTTACCTATTTCTGACGGCTATCGTTATCTACTGACCATGATAGATAGGGCTACCAAATGGCCAGAAGCCTGCCCATTGGAAGACATAACCGCAGAAAAGGTTGCTAACGCATTCTACGAGGGTTGGATCGCGAGATTTGGTTGCCCAGTAACCATAACCACCGACCAAGGGAGGCAATTTGAGTCTGACCTGTTTCACAAATTGACGCAACGCATGGGAATTCACCGCACCCGCACCACTGCCTACCACCCGCAGTGTAACGGCGTGATAGAACGATGGCACCGCTCACTCAAGACGTCACTCACCGCAAGACTCAAATCTACAACATGGTCGCATGAGCTACCTACAGTGCTACTGGGACTGCGCGCTTCGATAAAAGAAGATGTCGGTGCCAGTACTGCTGAACTACTATATGGCCAAACGCTACGATTACCCGGAGAATTCTATGAAGAATCAACAAGACATCGCGATACGATATCAAACTTCATGAATAAGTTGAATGGAGCGTTAAAGAAGGCCCAGGCGCAACGGAAATCTAACCAATCGCGAGCGACATTTATTCATGATGACCTATATAAATGTACGCATGTATATCTACGCAATGACGCATCAAGAAAACCTCTGACGCCGACCTACACAGGCCCGTACAAAGTGATCAGTCGTAAGGACAAGTACTTCACTATCCAGTTACGCAATAGATGTTCCAACATCACTGTTGACAGACTAAAGCCTGCTTTCCGGATCAACACCGAGTCAGATGCACCAGTCACAGATACGTACGCATACGTCACAAAATCAGGAAGGACTTCGAAGCCCTGTGTACGTTTCACTAGCGGGGGAATGATGTAGCAGCTCATACTTACGTATGGTCATACACAATTTGGAGGAACGCAGACGGCCTTTCGTCATCGCGCGCCCGCGCATACTGAGCTAGCCGACCGGCCGTCCGTATCATCGCGCTCGCACGTCGAAGGGAGCGCGGCAGATTCTACCGTCATTCTAAATTGTGTTAGTTTTAAGTTTTATAGATGTACCCTTTATATTTTGATTTTCTCCAACTAGAATTGTATATAAGCAGCGCTTACCAATAAATCACACAGATCGTTATTCGCCTACTTATTCGCAACACACCCAACCTCTAAAGTGTCAAAAGAAATTGATTATGGTTTGTTTTTTTTTAAGGGATATGTGTCCGAGTTCTTTAAAAAATACCTATTTGAAGAATTTAATTTCTCTAGCTTGAAAGAATAGTGCGCGGAACAAATCAAATCCATGTCAATGATCGTGCTTTGAGCCCTCAACTAGATCTTGACTGACGCAACCATCCGTACCAAAATTATTACAATTCCAAAAATATACAATTTAAATTCAAGTGAATTCACCCAAATGCAGTTTGTTCTGAAAATATGAACAACAATATTTATGTCACAGTACCTACCACTTACTTAAAATTCATTGTTTTGTGAAGTAATCGCGGAATAAGATCGAGCGTCTGACGTGCAAGTACTAGGGCACCACAAGTAGGGAGAAAATACTCGTATATATATTTGATGGAAAATATATGAAAATGCCGCAGCGTTGAGTAGGTACTAAGGCAACATAAGTGGGTACCTAGTAGCTCGGAATATGTTGAGAAAATGTATGAAAACGATACAGCCTTGTTGAACACGACATTTGATTTCATCTGCAATTTGTTTTTCCAGAATGGATTGGTAGTGTGTGACTGGATTTTGTGGCGAAAATAGAACGCAAGGCAAAATGCCCTACTTCTCCGCAGTTTATGAACGAAAATACAAATGCAGTAGGAAAATGTATATACACAGGGATTCTAAGGAAAATAAGTATAAAATTGTTTTATTCTTTATATTTTCTTTGTGATTTAAAATTGATTGAAGCACTCTAAATTAGATTAAAAAACCAAAAAGCTTTCTATCGATTTATTTTCCAATACGCTGTAAAAACTAAAATTCACGACTATTATTCTTTCCAATTCGTCGAAAGAAATAATACGAACGTCTAAAAATTAAAAATAAACAGTACCTACCTACCCGCCCACTGCGTCTCCCGTTCAAGAACAGTCTGGTTGCCATGGCAACCGGTCTAGACTCCTTGTTACCTAGCCTAGATAATCGGTCTGAATTACATACTGCCTGTAGGCGTTACAGCAATATCGACGGAATAGCGAACGTACATAGATTTTGTGGAAATGTTTTGAAGGTATATTCCAAGTATACCATATTTGGCAAATACTAAGACCAATTATTTATTTATTGTTTATTACCTAAAGTCTATTCTTCACTATGGTATGGAGAGACTTTTGATATTTCCTAGGATGGAAATACATAATGGAATCTACATAATGTAATAATACATCAACAAGATACTAAAACTTCTCAGCAGCTTTCGTCAATTCTCACACGTGCCATTTGGCAAAACCCAAATTAAATATGACAGTCTGAAGTGACCTATGATTTAATCAACATTTTGAATGTTTGCCTTCATGCGTCGGGTACCAATAAATGTATTGTATTATCACGGAAAGTTTCTTATCGCCCGAATTACCGAACGCATTGATGAAACTTAATAGACAGGCAGCTTTAAATATTCCTGTGAAAGGTATTGTGTACTTTCTATCCAGGAAAATGATCATTTATACTTGTGGCTGGTGCCTGGGGCTGCGGGCACGTTAAATAGATCTTATATCTTACATAGTAAGGTAGGTATAAATGTTATGTCTGTGTGTACATGTTCTGTTGTGAGCTTCTCGGAAGCGAGGTAGGCAGACGGCCCGGCATTCGGCAGGGTCGGGGATAACAATGGAAGCCTTGACGCATGTTATTGTCAAGGTCAGGCTACTAATATATATGTTATCATATGCATGTTAAGGTGCGTTTACACCAAGCGAACGAACATTAGGACATTTCATAGAATCTGCGCGGGCAATGATAGAAATGTTCTATGTCTGTTTACACTAAGCGAATCTGACCGAGCGGGATTAGAATGAGCATTCGCTCGTTTGGTTTAAACGCACCTTTATTATACGCCTTTTTTATGGATGGGAAATCATCAAATGACCCCTCCCGCTCTGGGTGGAGCGGAAGGGAGTGTCAGACTCTTACTGACTAAAACCCATCCGTGTTCCTTCCTTAGCTCTTTATGTTCCGGGGTAGTGGTAACCCTTTCGGACAATATGTCTATTCTACAGCTAAACTTTGTAGCTTAAAAGCTTGTTCTTCAAGCAATTTCAGTCGCGCAAGCTTGGAAAATGAGGATTATATTACTAAGGTAAATGATAGTTTTATTTGAAAGAATATTGTTAGACTTTCTTTAATAGCACGTGTAGGTAACACATGAGGTCTTAACAATGATGTTAAGGACATAGCTAGACAAAATGCCAATTCCAAGATCTGAGAAGACGTAAAAACGTTAATGATGACGTAGGTAACATTGTTACAAAGAAATCGCACAATGATAAGTCTGCCTGTCTAAATGGGTATGGATCTACAGTTTTGGTCCTAAAACGTTTCGTGAAGGTAAGGTGTTACATAATTAACGTGAGTGGCTAGTTCGCGTGTGACGCTAAACAGTCAGCTAATCGCTAAATAATTAATCGAACGCAATGTGTTGATGGGAACTACGACGATGAGCGGTGAATAATCGATTTTGTTCAATCGATAATAACTGTTGTAATGTTATAATCGATATTGAATGTGCAAGTAAGGCATAGCCTGTGTGAAAGCTAATGTTTTTAACACAATAAGCGCTACCTAAACATCAATTAAATCATATATATTTAAATACTAGCTGTGTCCCGCGGTTCCACCCGCATGTCTCGATCCTGTGGGAATATCGGGATAAAAAGTACCCTATGACATTTCCCGGGACTCAAACTGTCTCTATACCAAATTTCATCTAAATCGGTTCAGCGGTTTAGGCGTGAAAAGGTAACATACAGACAGACAGACAGACAGACAGTTACTTTCGAATTTATAATATTAGTATGGATACAGATAATTTAGGCTTTGTTAACTTTAAACGATTGCCAGAGAGATCGATGATGTTTAAAGTTTAGTAGTCATTGTGAAAACTATATGGTATAATACAAAGAGACGTACGTACATACATTTTAATGTAGGTAGCTAGCAACCTTATTTCAAATCGATATAACACTAGTAATGAGAAAATTCTCGGGATTCCACAAACTTCTGTCAGGCGGAACGTTTCCATTCGACGTTAATACATATTGCCAGCAGGCAGACTGGAAGTTTCGCCTTCAGCTGATTTTGATAATAGGGTAATATGACGCACTCCTTCACCGTATTGAAGTATAACTACTATTGTATAAATCAGTGCAATCGTTTGGAGGAAGCGCCATTTAGAACATGTCTGCTAAGGAAACATCAGACGTTACATTTTCTGTTCATTTTTACATTTCGAATTGAAATGTCTGAACACAAATTGATTAAAAGTGAAAAAAGTATTCATTAGTGAACCGAACCAACGATATTGGACTTCGGCACTCGGCATCTTTCACGCGCCAACAGAATGATCGAAAAAGGAGCAGATGAGCTTTTATTCCTATGTAAGTCAGTGTGCTAGCTTCAACTTTCGGACTAACTGACCGACTATTTAATTTTGACAATCCAAAAGTGTCTGCAAATGGTTTAATTGAAATAAATGCTTTGAGTTTGAGTGTTGGTTCATTTTACCAACTATCAGCTATAAGTTTCACCAACTACGAGTACTTTGTGTCAAGATTCAGTTTGTATTATCTATGTTCACACGACGTGTCTTATCTTAATAAGTAGGATTTATACTATTTCGTAACTCGAACTTAGAAAATAATAACACACATTTCAAATCACTAATCTTTAGTAACTATAGAGTTGAAACGCGTAAAGCATGATTAATTATTTAATAGCTTTTCTCATGCATTACAAAGCCTTTTGGGGAGTGTCTTTTGAGTAACGTTCAAATAAGTAGCTCAAATTTTATTCCATCCTTTTATTAATTTAATCTTCTTTACTTACGAGTACATCTATTCGTCGCTTTTCTTGTCTATCTGTGTGGCTGCGTTGTTCTACTAAACTACGCAACGGATTTTAATGCAGTTTTCACCCTCATTTAGAGAATTTATTCCGGAAGGTTTATGTGTATAATACGTTAGCAGCGCCCCGCGGTTTCACCCACATATGTGTCGATCCCGTGAAAATATCGGGATAAAAACTATCCTATGTCCTTTCCTGGGACTTAAACTAATATACCAAATTTAATCTTAATCGGTTCAGCGGTTTAAGCGTGAAGAGGTAACAGACAGACAGAGTTTCGCATTTTAAATATTAAGTATGGATTCATTAAACTTTTGTAATAAAAAAATCTCGATGTTTTTTTAAGGCGTTGAAACTGTGCGAAATAGGGGCGGGTCAATAGTTTACTATAAAACGCAACATTGTCTGTATGTTTGTCCGTAAGTATATCTACTGATTACTTGAGAAGCGTTCCCATTTACGTGAGCATTTAATCCATACTAATAATATTATAAATTCGAAAGTAACTCTGTCTGTCTGTCTGTAGGTATGTAACCTTTTCACGCCTAAACCACTGATCCGATTTAGATGAAATTTGGTATAGAGATAGTTTGAGTCCCGGGAAAGGACATAGGATACTTTATATCTCGATATTCCCACGGAATCGACATTTACGCGGGAGAAACCACGGGGTGCAGCTAGTTCGAATATAAAATCTAGTGTGGTAGAGTGTTGTGTGTGTATTTATTTTATAGGTGAAATAGGACACAGGCTGACACAGCTGTTTGAATAAAAGTTAAACAGGTTATCAGTTCATCGCCCCCAGGAGGACAGCCTATTTCCTTAGCTTCATTTATACTACTTATTCCTAATAATAAGAGCTTTCACTTACATTGACACGAGAGCTCATTCCATTGACATTCATTAGACATTGACCTCCCGGAATTGGTTCGCGTAGATCTCGTGGCGCGTGTAAAAACCGAAAGTTATCATTGGAATTGGTAATTGGGTTGAATCACCAATTAGATGACTGAAACGTTTCCTGGAACACATTTGGTTCCCGATGAGGTAGGTTTAGAGCCATGGATGTACCTACCTAGAGTCCCTTCATAGGTACTCGCTGTTTGCCAAACGCTGCTCCTTAATAACATTGGATATTGGGGTGATATTGGGCTATAGAAAACTAGCGCAATCCTATAAGACATTATAGCGTAAAAACTTTCCGTGACCAAGAAGGGATGTTAAAATAATTAAATGGCTAAGATTTTTTTTTGGTTTTGGTGCCGTAAGTGGAATGACTTAGGTGCCGTTCAAATCAGTGCTGTAAGTGGAATACCTCTCTAACTAAATACTAAAAACTGTAAACATCGTCTTATCCCTATTCAACTTTTTGATTAGCTACCTCTTGAAAAGTAAGTTACATAAGAAGGTACATATTATTTAATTATAGCCTTCCCTCCGAGGTTGGGGGTAGCCAAAACTTCCCAGACGGCCATCATCGTTACTTTAATCTGACCTCTCAACAGACATTCGCACCTCATTTATAGGACGATTTAAAAGCTTATTTTTTATGCTAAGGGTGAAGGCAGATAATATTATAGTTTCGGTATTTCTTCTCAGGGATCAGTCAGCTCGGAAATGCCGGCGCCATCTTGTTTTTAAAATATTGTTCAACAAAATATTGATGTGTAAAAGTGCCTTAGACAGACTAAGACTAGCAGATATTTAGGTATTAACTCCCGATCTTATCCTAAATCTTATATGCACAGCAGCACAGATATCTCCAACAAAAATCTAGGTCTTACGTTAGTACCGATGCGGGTATCAAACCAACAACCTAGAAATCGGACGCTCCGCGACTGCACCACGGCGTCAATAACAGATACTACTCGTAGCTGGACATACTAATCAGGTTGTTGTAGTAACCTAAACTTAAAGACGATAGACGAATGGTCACTGTTACCGTTCGTGACGGGTAACTAACACTTCAATATGGGCCTAAACTAGGGCCTAGGCCTAGGGATACTAGCTTTCGAACTCAGCTTCGCCCGCGTGGAGGCTGGAAATGATTCCATGGGAACGTACTAATAGAATAAAAAGTATCCTATGTCCTACACTCCTAACCCAGGTCAAAGTACATGCGTGCCAAATTTCATCGAAATCCATTAAGGCGTGAAAAGGTAACAGATAGAGCTATTTTCGTATGTATAATATTAGTACTTATGGATCTATAAATGATCTCATAATGACAGTAACGACAGGTTATGAGGTTCCAGTCTTCCTGACAACAAATTTAAAACAGTACTTTACATTCTGCGCACGCGCATCATTAGATCCGCGGGGAAGGTGCCAAATACACACAACTTTTGGTGTGACCGCCAATACTGTATGGCGGACCATTCATATTTATGTAAATTTTATGTTCAATATGGATATACAAAGGTCATTCATTGATTGAGTTTGGTAAGCGGTTCTTGGTAAGAGGTAGGTATCTTGAAGAAAGGGTATCTGGAAGCTTCGCCTAAAGAAAAGCTTCTTTTTATTATTTTTCTTTATGGATATGTGTACCTAACTAAAAATTTAAAGCTTTTTTACAGTCATAGAAATTAAGTATAAAGCGGATTGAAATACTGCACCAATTTGCCAAGTTGTTATATAGCCATTCTGACTTGTCATTACCGTCTCAAAAGACCAAACTTAATTGTATGAACATCGGTTCCGTAGTTTCGCCCCTAAGAGTGTATTTGTGTCCAATTTTTTTTAAGGAAAATTTTATATTCTTTTTTCTTTTTCAATCGTTACTAAAACTAGAGGAATTCAACTTCATGAGGCTTCCCGGCTACCTCGTAACTTACGAAGATTTCTCAAGAAGTAACGACTATGTTGGGACCACGTAAACTTTTACAGCAGTTATTGTATATTGTGTAATTGTTTCAGAACTTCTTCTTCATGAAAACCAATTTTTATTGACGAAATACGGATGTCTCCATACAGTTTATTTAGAATAAATTGTAACGTTATTGGATAGTTTTGTGGGTAAAGACGTCGTTTTAGTACATACTACTTTTAGCATAAGACTTTGTCTACTTTTTTCAGGAAGACCGAATTGTTTTCACACATAGTTTTCATGAATCGAACACTGCAGTTAGTCCCTACAACGCTTCAACAAGTAATTCCTACTATTTAATCGACGCCATTAATCACTAATGAACTGCATTTTACCTTTTTCTAATCATTTTTTTTTCTGCAAATGATTTTACTAAAAAGGATCGTGTTCGTGTCACCGTCTCCGTCCGATCGCTCTTAGCTACACAACCTTAAACCTGCTATCATCGCACACAAAAACAACCTTTATTGATAGGTCATTAAGTGTTACGTCAAGCGCAATTACGTGTTTGTTATACAAAGTAGTTTATGCAGTTGAATGAATAGAAGTTAGACCTTAGTCGGTTGTGATAAGGTTGAAGGTAATTGTAAAGCGGTGTTGTTTTGAGCGTAACTAGGGCGGGCGCCTTGAGAGCCGCATTTACATGACACGACCTCGCACGGTCGCTGATCTCCTGGCCTTACTGCTGTAGCATTGCACGCCGGCTGCGCACCGCAGTTTCCTTCCTCACCATTATCTATATTTCCTATCCACGCCAACTGACAAACAAGTCTAATCCTTGTTTTGAATGCGTTTGAAACATTGGCTTGGAGGGGTGCCAGAGGGATCCGGAGCTGCTGTGTCTTGTTCCTAGTTGCTATTGTCTTGAACTGCGCATGAGTTGCATTGTACAACGAAGGTATCAAAACATAGGTACACGTACGCAAAAAAATGGCATTTAGTTTTTTTCGGTTTTCTTTTTCTGGAATAAGACATTGCAGTATCTGAAGATGGAGATATAAATCTCTAAGCACCTGTTCTATTTGTAACAGAAGTATCTTCCAAACATAAATTCGCAGAGAACTTTCTAGATCTTCCAAGAACTTACAAACAGCAGCTCTTTAACGTGTACCTGGACAGAGCGGTTTTCCCATTCTGTATCAAACTAGAGAAGGCTAAACCGATCTAGATCATGAACCTAACAAAATTCTTCTCTTCTCAGAGAAATGTATGAAAGCTCAGGAGAAGGGTGTCCAAGGGACCTTCAGATCTCTCGGAAGATCACATCGGTTTCAATTAGTAAGTGTTTGTGCAACATTCGAGAGTTGTCTGGTTGCGCCACCCGGCACAGACCTTGATGCGTGCGCGCCACTAGTTCAGTATATTATTACCGCCACCCATATACTACGGTATTTGCACTGAGTTTGAGGTAAATAATTAATATAAGTACTGCTAGTTTTAAAAGCTGGTTTGTGTTTGAATCTGGTGGGTAGACTGGAAAGAACCTTGTATGCGGATGAAAGGACCACATGTAAACGTTGTTTAACCTCCTAGGAGCATTTCCTATGGCAAGAGGTTGGTTACCAAAAAATTAGGTGAGCTGATTAGTAACTATTTTAGCACTATTAATAAACTTGACACTGTTAACTGCTGCTAATATTTATGACCCAATTTCAAACGAATGTGGAAGAAGTAAAATCGTAGCACATAACTAATTGCACGTATTCATGTGACCCAGTAAATTATCTTTAGTAGCAAAGCTACCCATCTCCCAAAACAAGAACGGTATAATGCGTAGATTAATCCTTGTTTTGCAAAATAAATTCAATGTTAATGAGTCGTGCTTCAACCAGCATTACTGCAGCCATGTCAGTAACCAGCGACCTTCTGCGCCCATATGTGGCATATTTAGAGTGCACTGTGAATTCTTGGGCCTAGATACGTTGAGTGACTGAACTGGTATTATTAAGCTGGATAAGAAGGTGCAAGGGGCCTAGGGACAGCAGACCATTGTGCTTAAAGACTTCTTAGGCCTAAGCCCCTGGATGATTTCAGAAGAAGTAGATAATTCTGTGTTTTCCTATGAGATGCCTTAGAGGTGGAAAAGATTACGTAGCTCAAGAAAAAATATAGAGAGCGGAGATTATGAAATACATAGGTAGGTATGTGGGTACTTAAACGAAAATATGATGGTTTCTGACGTTAGTTGTCTTTTACGTCACCAAGAGATAAAAGGTTATTTTGGGGATTTATGTGCCACTTTTAGCCGCATTATCCAAATATGTATTTAATTGGCAATGACATATTTGTGCATCTACCTATGATGTTACCGCAAAATGTGTTCAAGGGCTGATATTAAATCTAGCACAAATTAACACCTCAAAACATAGTCAGGCACGCAGGACGACCATCAAAAAAGGTGAACATGCAAATATCTAAGTTATATCACGCTGAACCCTAATTAGTATAAAACTAATTCCACCATACTAGTTTTTCACCATAGACAAGATCCATAGATCGACCGGTTCACCTCACTAAGTGGGACAGGATGCAGGCTGCGTACACGCATGTGTGTGTGTCACACTAAGACATGCGTACGAGTGCGTTATATAACAGATTTGCGGTTTGTGTGCATTTACCGACACGATTAGGTCGATAAATTTATTTATATGATAAATTCTCATATGTTTCGCATTTACATGTTCTAGTTTAGCGATCCGGTTTGCTTTGAGTTTATTATATTTTATAGATATTTAATAATAATTTGTCGTGACTCTTGTTTTATTATTTGACGTAATAGAGGTATTATTACATTGCAAGTGACGTACGTCTACATAGTTCTGACGTTAAAATATACAATAATCAAATTGACTACCCACTTTTAATATTCGAATTTGTTTCTTTGTATTGTATTTACTCAATCACAGACAAACCTAATATAATTGAGTTGAATAATTTTTTTATACCTTTTGCACAACGTGGAACCAATTTTCATCTAGATCTTTCAGCAAATAAAAGAGTTAACACAAAAAAAAACAAAGCATTACGTAAAATTTTTTGTACTATCTAATCAAAATGCATTGAGAATTAATCATAACAGCACCAAGTGCATCAAGGTGAAAACGCAAAAAAGAGCTATGAAAAGACTACTGACTAGTGTAGTTAGTTCGCTTTCCGCGGCGCGCGCGCAGCCCTGACCTACATGGTTGATACGTAACCAAGTGCAATGAGACAAACACATCGGATAATATTACTTTCGTTTACGCGTCGCGTTAAATTCGCGTAATTACGCAAAATACTGGTGTTGAGGCATGGTGATGCAAAGATCCTGATGGGGTCAGAGTACATGCCTGTATGTAGCTGTACCAGTATAATTATGTATTTTGGTAGTTCTCCTTTGCAGAAATGGTTAATAAAATACGGTAACAGCATTTGTCAGTTGTGAATGTTTACAAGAATCATAATCAGACGATTTGCATTGATGCTTCCTATTTAAAAATGACTATTTTTATCCACTGGTTATTCAAGTCTGCTTATGGAGTTCAAGTCGACTGCTTCAGTATGTACTAGCTTCCACCCGCGACTTCGTCCGCGTGAAATTCCACCCTCTCCCCATTCACCCTCTTAGGGGTGGAATTTCGAAAAACACTTTCTTAGTGGATACCTACCCTTCACAAAGAACACACCCTCCAAATTACATGTCTCTAGGGTCAGCAGTTTAGGCTGTACGTTGATATATCAGTCAGTCTGGACTTTGAATAATAGATACCGTATAGAAGATGTATACTTGAATTGAATATTTTTTTATCTTTGCCACGTGATAGAATAGGTGGTTCTTTAGCAAGATTGTGGTCTAAACAATACAATGACGCTGGATAAGTATTTACCACTTTATCAGACTTTGGGTTATCATTAGGTGATGTTGCTTATTCCAGATACGCATGAAGAATTAAACCTACGTAACTATAAACAGGGAGATTTCTTTGTTTAGAATTAGCTTAATAATTTATTTGTTTTAACTTCAAGAGACAAACATCAGTGTAGCCCTGGCTCTTGTACTAGGAGGTCCGGTATCACAAGAGTCAGATCTTTCAATTTACAGAGAATATTATATAGAAGCGCGATAGACAAAAAAATGTTCGTTTTATGGCAGTTTGTTTAAAAGAAATGTCTGAAATAACTAAATAAGTTGTTTGAGAACTCAAGTTATGAGTTGACTTTCCTATTGATTTTATCAAAGTTGGTCGCTTATAAATAGTACCACAGACATTATGATATTTTTACGCCGGAATCGGCTTCAAATATCGACTATTACAACATCAGTAAACTCGTAAACGAAAACTATTTCAATAAAAATAAATATAGCGCAATTACGTAAGTTAATTGCAGCTTTATAACCTAAAGGAAGAAAAACGAGGCTGCTCCTCAAATATAACCTTCAAATACTTAGTCTTATTTCCCGATAAGCTAGTTATTTCCCTAGTCATTCAGGGTGCGTGAAAAACCGCAATTTTTCAGGCTGTTTGCACACGGCACTTCATCTTGGTCCAAGAACGGTAAGGTATACATGTACGAGTTATTTTAATGAGCGCTTACCGTCGGGAATTCCGGCTGTACTAAAATGCTAACTTACCTGTAACAAAGAAAAATGTAATTAATTTATGGAAGGGGTTATTAGGTAACCGTCGTATCGATTAAGGTGGAAAGGTTGCCACGAAAATAGGTCGCTTCAGCTACCTAAAGTTACCTATTTTTGGATATTTAGACCTAGAGAATTCGATCAAAAGTAAAAGCTGTAGTTTTCTGTGTTCAGCTTACAACATACTGTGACCATGTGTGAGTAGCAATAATTTTCTTAGAACCATTTGTTATACCTATTTAAAAAATGTTCAATGCTCAGAATTAGACATTTTCGGACTGATTCCATAGAATCTATAATGGTACTATAATGGTGTCCAAGAAAAGTAGAGCGTCTTCATATTAACATTCTTGCCTTTAGTTGTTACTGTAATAAAAAAGCAACTACGGCAAAATGTGCATCCATTATTTTATATTGCTTAAATCTAAGTAAGCAGGTCCATACCTTCACCCTTAATTACAATTACAACATGCAAAGCATAAATAATAAAGCTCAATAGTTTTTAATGTGCTAAAAGTTGCAACTGATGCTCAATCAATTCACCAATACTTTGTTCAAATAACACCAAATACCTAAATCTTACATCCAATTATGCAGTTACATCTAAACTAATTATCTCACACATAACACATTCGTGTGGCCTATAACAACAACGAAAACGATATACATATTTTGACATGTTCAAATTTTTTTGTCCCGAGACGCATTCGGACAGCCTATGTGTCATTTACCGGATAATTGACGGGAATATTAATGGCACATGTTAAACGATGACTAGGAGAGATGAAGAGATGAGCGAAGCTGAGCTGAACGAGATTTCTCAGGATATGCTTCATCATCATCATCATCTGCCTGCCTTTTCCCAACTATGTTGCGGTCGGCTTCCAGTCTAACCGGATGCAGCTGAGTACCAGTATTTTACATGGAGCGACTGCCTATCTGACCTCCACAGCCCAGTTATTGGGTAATACGATACCCTTTGGTAAGACTGCTTATGAATCAACAAACTTAGTCCCCTTGTTCCTGCCAAGATCTTTTTGAAACTAGGAACTGGGAGCATCCATTTAAGTGGTGGTCAAATATCGTTTCAAATTAATTACCATTTTGGTCAATCAATTAAAGTAAGCAGGTAGTACATATTGTAAGATTTTACAGCAGGTTTAGATACTTGTTTAGGTTTTCAGAAAACAAGAGAAGTGCATTTTTTTTCCCCAAAAATACTGTAGCTTGTCACTGTAGATTAATGTAGATAGTATACATAGCAATCGATATTTCTTTATAAATGACCCTACTAGAGAAAAAATAAACACCACTATTCAGCTAATTAAACGCTAAACAAATACATCAGGAACCTGTCAAATTTTGAAATACTACACATTTCGAAACAGCGTCAGAATTCCCCTAATTCATTAGCGTTAAATTCAAATAGCTTGTATTTGTCACCCCTAGTGACATCGGGGCCGAAGGTAACCGATCGGAGTCGATGGGCCGTGAAGTGCAAAAAATTGCGCCCGCGCACCGTTGCTATGCTACACGTGTTGAGGTGTCAGGTGCATAGAAATTCTTTGGGTTCTGTATTCACATTTTGTGATTTTTTTAAAGTTAAAACGTAAAATGTGTCCTGTATGAAATGGGCATATACATATACCCATTAAGATAAGTAAAAATAGATGCTTTTTGTAGTCATAGCTCCCGTTTCTAGTTGTTTAGGTTTTAAGCTCACCGCCGTACCTAGGGACCAAAGTTAGAAAATACAATTATGTATTATTGTGGCTAGTATTGATTGATCTAGTTTGAAAAGTCTTAAGTTCTCGTATCTAGTTAGCTTAAAATATTACAATATTATAATATACAAGCTTAATTGTTTTGGATGGTTGAGATATTTGTTTGAGTCATCTAGGTACCAACGTAAGTCTGCTGCTAGGTGGAAAATAAAGATGAATATTTTAACATAATGCTGAGATAGGAGCCTGTTTGGCTTCGTACGGGTCTTTTTTTGAAGTAAGTTTTCACATAAAAAAAGACCTTTAGGCGCGTTAGGCATTTTTTAAGATGGGAAAACTTTTGAACTCGCGCCACTGTTACCGTAATCGACACCGCTTCGGATGTGTTCGGCTGTCCTCGGGATGTACTCGGTTTTGATATATATCCGATATGTCAGTGAGTAATGGCAAAGTATTCTGTTTGTGTTGACGAGGTTTTAAATGCTCCTTTTTTACTATTTATGTTTCCTGTGTGTCCCAAATAAAATATTTTTCTTTCTTTCTTTTAACAATAGTTTAGAATATTCTACCATAATAATATTCCGACTGTGTATTTTCAAGCGTTGTGTAGATGAGATCTATATTTGGAACTTAACGTCTGGCTCACAAAAGCCTCGTCTGGAAAATTTGGCGTAACTACGGAACCCTAGAAACGGGCGATAAATACCGCTCATCCGGGGTATTTAATATCACGCCCAGTCGCCGAGGTGCGTTATATTAATGGCACCACATTATGGACTGGCGCCATTGACAACAAAACAAGAGTTTTGACAATATTTTTTTGGTTTTTTCATTTCATATGTACCTATGTATACAGGGCGGTAGGCACATTGACGCGCAAACTGTGACCATGAATTCAGCAAACGATTTCAAACCCCCTAGCGTAGAAAGTTTTCGTCGGTTATCAAATAAAAAAAGCAGCTGTTTCATACGAAAGTGCAATACCTATGCGGTCAAAATGTATGGAACAGCATTTTTTTTTTTAATAACCGACGAAAATCTACAACGTAGGGGAGTTCAGAATCAGAAGTCGCGGGTTGCTCGAAAGAGATACCGTGGCCCCTGGCACAGCCAACTGAAGGAACACGGGTGGGTTTTAGTCAGTAAAAGTCTGACACGCCCTCTCGCTCCACCTAGAGCGGGAGAAGTTATTTGATAATTTCCCACCCAAACAAACAAAAAAAAGAAAGGAGTTTAGAATCATGTACTGAATCCATGGTGACAAGTTGCGTGACGATGTCCCTGGCACCCTGTATATGTGGAAACATCTCTATGTTAAAAATCTTAGATCAACTTGTAGTTAGTAACTAATGCAAAAATTTGCCTGCTTTTTGTCTTGTAATGAAAATAAAATTCTGAATAGGTATTAGCAGGCTGTTTTTCTTCCGAGTTTTGTACTAAGTTAATTCTACAGGGTGAAATTGATTTCATGGGCATCCTTTTAAGGGGTTATTGTAATCATCATTTTGAACAAATTTTACAATGGGACCAAACCTGAAATCGTGAAAAAAAATCAGCTCTTCCCTACATTTTGACGAGTTATGTGAACATAAATGGAAGGAACAGCTGATTTTTTTTTTGCGATTTTAGGTTTAGTCCCATAGTAAAAGTTGTTCATAATGATGATTACAATGACCCTTTTAAAGGATGCCATGAATTCAGTTTCACCCTGTATAGTTGAAGTATAAGTCAAAATAATAAGCCCTGAATATTATCTATTAAAGGAATTAAGAGCAATTTGATCTTAAGACAAGCATTCCTGTATCATAAAAGGAATTCTATAGTTACTATAATTTCCTTTAGCACTTCTTTTTTGCGACAAAATAAAAGTCGTAATAACACAAGATTAATTAAGAGCACGCTTTGAAGTTTCAAATTGACCAGAATAACTTCAGGCTGGGTTGCTGCCTACCCTGTGGTTACTACATTAAAACATAAGGACAATAGCACCTCGAGTGTGTGTACTAGATAACTAGCTCCAGGGCCGATGTAATGAAACAATACGCGGTTTACTTTCATTATCTCTCTCTACTAATATTATGAAGTGAGAGTGAGTCGTGTATGAGTCGTGTTTACTGTGACGCTGCTGAAGATATTGGCTAAAAGGTATAAACATAACAACATCAAACCTGTTTTCCTTGAAGGGTTAGGTAGAGGTGTATATATAGGGTTCCTTGTGATTCGACGTATATCCGTCAGGAGCTGATAGGGCAGCCAAAATGTAACAAATTGAACCCCCCATGTGTATGGCCGAAATTCAATAGTTTTCGAGATATTTGAATTTTAAGGGTTTTTCGATATAATTCTAAATAAAATAACTACATATTGAATGGGTACTATTAAAAAAAAAATATGTTGTAGCTGGCACTTCAATTAAGCTATGAACATAATTAAAAGTACTTAATTCAACAAAATATTAAGAATAATACCTTACCAATATTTTCATTTTACGCTTCAAAAATGTTTCAAATATCTCCAAAACTATTAAATATCGGCCATACATATGGGGGGTTCAACTTGTTGCATTTTAGTCCCCCTATCAGCTCCTGAAGGATATACGTCAAATTACAAGTAACCCTGTATAGTACACCCACATTTCACCAGTTATGTGTAAGTCCCATGTAATAGGGGGCGACCCTATTGTCATCAACCCCGCACAAATCCAGATCGCACCGTAAGGGTTCCTTTTTACCATTTTGGTACGGAACCCTAAAAAGAAAAGACTAAAAAATTATTGCGTATTAAGTAGTTTTCATTATCAGATTAGCAAAGCCAAAGGTCAAGCTACAGTTTTACATGACGCTTTATGCGATATATTGGAACCTTTATTTTAGTAGATTTTATGGGCGACAATCAATCGATTTCATATTTGTTGTTCTTATGGGAATTGCGTCGCATGTTGCGCACTTACATCCGTCACCATGGACTTTGTAGCTATAAAACGATAGATCAATTTACCATTAATGTTTTTTAATTATACTACAAAATGATTAATATTTATCTGTTTCGAAATACATAACTGTCATGCAATAATAGGTAATATTTTCCGGTTTGTATTATCTGTCAAAGCTGGGATCTCCCAATGCTGTGTTGTTTCATACGTAGTTTTTAATCTGCCTACTATAGATTACATAGTAACACGTTATGAGAAGACCACGTAATCCACTTATTAAAAAAAAAAAAACAGGAAAAAAGTAAAATCTTTCCGCCGTTTAAAATAAAATATTAATAGATATAATAGTGTTTTATTTATCTGTCAAACCTGGGATTTCCCGATTCTGTGCTATTTCATACGCAGTTTTTAACACACAAACGCACATACGTACAAACACGGTAACATGACTCATATAAGGAGACTATGATAATCCACAGTTTTTTAGGAACAAGAGTCAATTTTCCTCCTTTTCAAAAACACTCTTCAACTTTGCTTGTTATTAAACCGAATGTCAAAATATGGGTATTTTGAGTAACCAATCTCTACAGTGAACACAAGATACTGCAGATTTACTGGTCAGCGACAGATAAGGCAAAACCGGGGATTATTGACACAAATACAAACTTTACTGTTGACGTCATTATAAGCCAGACATTAGCCAACAATATCCAATATCCTGTCTGTTATATTCCTAGCATAACAGACAGGATTATAAGGCTAATGCCTTATAATCCTGTCTGTCCTAGACTGGTCTAATGACCAGTCCAGGTCCACCCAGGTGTTCAGCGTCCGGTTTCCGAAACACATCAGGCTGCCTATCTTTGTCTATGTTTCCTAGGGCTTATGTCTTCCGGTACGCTATTTGGACTGCTTCAATAAATGTTTAGGTTTATTTACCAATATGCTTAGGAAGAAAAGATATTGAAGGTTATGGTTTGCCTAAACATTTTTTTTTTAAAAAAACATTAGAATCAGATGTCAAATTACAAATTTTGCAAAAATATTAATAGAAATTTAAAGATAGGTCTAGAATTAGATAAACTTTATTGTACACCATAACAAACTGCAATAAGAAATTTGACTTGTTGAAACCACACACAAATCATTGACTTTATATTATAAAGCCCTATTAAAAGTTATTTTTAATTTCCTCCAAATATTTTCAAAATCATATTCCAATAATGTAAGTAGCTCATCGGGTGCATATGTGATATGTCGACCGGTGCATTATGTATTCAGTATGCCGTTACTCGCTCCTCTGCCTTTGATATTAATTTCAAATAAACTAACCATCAAAACGTTGAGCATCATCTACAATTTAGATCAGTTAAGACATCACTCATTGTAATGATTCGACTTTTATTTTATATTTTTCAATAAAAACGAGTCCTTTTGCCTCTAACCATAGATAAAAGGACCAGCTTTTAATTACGTATACGAATACTGAAATCACCGGCAATACGTGTCCTATAATAATCCTAAATATGACTACCTTCTCTACAACACAACATAAAACTATAAATAAAAGATATAGCGATAATAAATATTTTGAGGGCACTGTCGTAACAGTACAGACTGATTGATGACCACAACCTGTCAAAATACCACTTAACGCTTACCAATTCAAAGATGTCTTGAAGATTACGTAAAGGTCAGTTGCCAGACTCATTAAAAATGTACACATAACATAATAACACGTATGTGTTTCCTGAAGGGCTTAGTAGAGGTGTACCTACCTACAGTATATCCAATCTCGGTTTCCTGGAATTGCAGTAGAGAGCGAGCCTAACCGGACACATTTCTAAATTCCTGGATGGCACTGTGATATAATTTGATACTAGCATAAGTTATAACCCAATAAAACTGCACGACCTGGGGATCAAACCCAGTACCAACGCACGGCAGCTCATACTTGCGAGTTTAAGCTATTACGACCAACGAAGATTAACTGCCAGGACTTATTTTTAATCTTATATTTTCAATTGTTTCTTCATTTGTGTTTTTTTTTTTTTTACATTGTTCTCACATATAGAAGCAACAAGAATAATGTACCCAGGATTTTGTAATATCTTGATTTAAAAGAGTGTCCATGGAGTTTCTTGCCCGTTCTTCTCCATAGAGATCTACGTTTTAAAATGGGCAACTAGCTTCAACTTTCTGACTAACTGACTGACTAATTCAAAAGTGCCTGTAAATGGTTTAATTGAAATAAATGCTTAGAGTATGAAGCGTTCAAAATAAAATTTTCCTTCCAAAAATACCGTTGTCAAATGATCTAGTGGAAATTCTCCTTAAACCCGATGATTTATTGAACATTTGAACCAATTCGTTAAACATACGCGTCCCAGTTAGTAATGTGATTGCGAAACCTTGCGCCTGCGCCTCTTTTGTCACTAGTTGCTTATGCAACGAGCACCGCATCAGGAACAGTCACGTGGACACAGAATATCTAACTAGCTGGACAAGACACGGAGAAAGAGCGTAGCGAGGAAATGGGGGACACTTGGGTGAGACCATGAGTAAAAAGTAAAGGGGGATAGGGTCCATAATTTACGTACATAAGAACTGTATTTATTTTTCTACCCACATATGTACCATGCCGGCGCCTCACATTGGGCATATTAGCCACAAGCTGCAATCTTGGATCCAACATACCAATGCGTAGATCGGTCTTGGACAGATTTTAATATCTCCAAGACCGATTCACACACTGGTGCATTGGATCCAAGACTACAACTTGCAGCCAATACACCCAATGTGAGGCGCCAGCATCGCATTAAATAAAAAATCTAAATGCGAGGAAAAATCCTCCGCATCGCTGTCAACTGGTAATGTGCCCAAGAGACTGGCGGCTTGGCGACAAATAACAACATATTTGAAGTACGTTCACGATATGGAAGTACGTAAGTAGGAAGGAATCTATTTAACAATGATATATTCACACTTTCCCCGTTATTTTTGGCTGTTACGAACACGGTATGACAAAATAACAAAATAATTACGAATAACATCCTCTAACTTGATCGACTACTCAGTGATCACCGAAAATACTTATCGATCTTCATTAATTATAATGATTAAAGTGAATCTTTCATTCATTATTATCACACACCATAATATGTACCTTAGACGTAGGTAGAACAAGAAGATAAGGATTTAAATAAAACATTATCAAACTGCCTTCTGGGTGTAGTGGTTGCTTGCCGCAGCTGCCAATCTGCAAGTACAGGTTTCGATTTACCGTTTGAAGTTCCTCATAGGTACTTCAAATACAGATCGGGCTGATCCTAGTTACACAGGCAAATAGCCATAAAGAAAATCGTATAGAAAGAAATTGGATCAACAAGCCACGATGAAGTGACGGCACAAGAGATTGGAGATGCACACAGCTATTTTTGAATATTATTATACAATACAACAGTACTCGTATTCATCTGCCCAAATGGAGAAGTAGCTTTAAGCCAAACATGTCCTCATATATCCTAAGTCTATTCTAGAAACGACTATAAAATTAAATAACAACAAACTCCTTTTTAGCAATAACAAACCGGTGCACAGGAGAACGGTGTCGCGTGCACTTGCGCAGGATACTGTGCGCACACGCACGGTGTGCTCGTGTGTGCGCGTATGTGGTCGCTCGTCATTGACACGATTCAGGTTGTCGCACTGCCTCAAGGAGCTGTGCTTAGATTCAAGTGTACAGTCGAGCAGGACAGCTTGTTATCTCATTGAAATATGTAGGTTATTCATGAGAGACTAATAATCTATTAGGTGCTGCCCTTGGCGGGTAAGTGCAATCAGTGCTGTAATATTGTACTCTCACGGGGCTTTTCGTTGTGTTTACTTCAATGTGAATGTCCAAGAATTCCATATTATGAGAGTACAAGTGGACTGATAAAATATTATTAGATTTTGATAACTATGGCTTAAAGGAAAGTAAATACAGAGATCTGAAAGCTAATTCACGTAAGTAATTTAAAAACGTTCAAAATCTAGTCGCAAACTCATCTCATCGACAATCAATGTCAAAAACTCGTCAAAAATATAGGTAAATTAGAGGTATTTTTGACAGATTGAGACTGAGATCAGACTGTGAACGTTCTTAAAATTATGAGAATTGCCCCTCTGTTAATAGGAACATGCATGAGATAATTCTAAGTGAAGAATCACTTATCCCAAATCGTATACCAGACGGCTGATAATTTCACGCTAGTGACACTTCCCAATGGTAAAAAGGACAAACTTGAGCAGGAAAATTGATCTACATTGATGATTTTCTAAAGGTATATGTATAACCAACACTTAACATTTGCCAACACGACTGTACCACACTATACAATTAAGGTAATATAGTTTCATTGGTTTCCGCCGGCCGTGTGTACCGCCCACAGCCTAGCACTCATTATTCCGTGGCAAGTGCTATGGAGAACCATGGAAGCAGCACGTTTACTCCCTTTGAAGACAGGCGTGTGTGACATAAGAAAGAAACGCGAACGCATCGCGAGTTCGTAAGTGATTGTTAGTCTTTGAAATGGTATTTTGCTAATGGAGGTCTAAACGCTTGGTTGTCACGCACAATTTAATTTTGCTATGTAAATGTGTGCTCTAGAGTTGGGGCGCCCTTTTCCTGGAATAGGTACCTATTTGCAGTTTTTAATATAACTTCATTTTCATTTGTTTCTATTAGTTTCATCCATACTAATATTATAAATTCGAAAGTAACTCTGTCTGTCTGTATGTTACCTTTTCACGCCTAAACCGCTGAACCGATTTAGATGAAATTTGGTATGGAGATAGTTTGAGTCCCGGGAAAGGACATAGGATACTTTTTATCCCGATATTCCCACGGGATCGAGACTTATGCGGGTGAAACCGCGGGGCGCAGCTAGTAGACTATATATGAGCAAACCTTATTAGTCGCAATTTTGAAAAAATTTTGGTGTAGTTTCAAAAAACATCCACCAAGCTAAGGAACTTACAATAGAGATTCAGAATAATACTATGCCTAGGCTGAAGGTATAGTTAAATATGTAGTTCCAAGTATTCCAGTCTGCCACGTCCTGCCCACATGCTACCCAGATAGGTCCAGAGCTCCACAAGCTTGTTTATTTACGTATTATATACATTTCTGGGTCACGGACGCTCGGAACTTCGTGAAATGTCCGCTGGTTGCCTGCTATCGAATTCCGGGAACACTTTGTTCATAAACGTTGTCGGAATCGTTATTAGTTTTAACAGCAACTCACTGGATTTTCCTTCAGTGACGCGGTTTGTAAAAAATGTCGGGTGGAAGTTAGGCTGCCGGTTCGTATCTTGAAGTGTGATTAGCAATTACTGATTAGATGTTTAACACTTATTACATCCTTTCATAGATAGGGCTAATTATTAGGAAGCAGGTAATGAACCATTTTGTAGAAGGAAACCTGCCTGTACATAGGTACCGGTAGGTTTCCTTCTAGAAAATAGTTTTTTTCGAAATTGTAAAATTTAATGTTTTGTTTTTTATCACTAAGTACAGAAATATGTTATAAATTCTATAATAATGCGAAATAGGTGAAATCGGTGGAACTATAGCATCGCTTTAGCAGCCAAACAATGGCGTGAGAACTCGCGTAGGTTTCAAAAGCAGGCTGCATAGTTTTCTAAAGCCTACGGTTCTCCTAAAATGGATTTTTAAGACTTGCAAAAGACCAATTATGTTGATTGATGAAACTCCTTTTAGTATTAGGTCTAACCACAGAAGTGTAGGTGCACCAGTCCCTGGGTGTACTTTAATAGGGTTACCTCCTTTTAGTCAACTTTGAAACGGAGGAGGTTCGGGTTTTCTTCATTTAAACGATGATAATAGCTCTAATGATCCGGTAACCAATTACGTTACAACATGTATGATGAAACCCTTCTACACTTCCAAGAGATATTAATTTGGCTAATTACTACTTTATAGCTAGCGCATTCTGCGGACCAATTAAGATCATCATAAATTAAGTTTCAGAGAATTTAATTACTTAATAAATTCTGGGTTTTCTACCCTGGAATTCCCTCCATTCCAATTTCATCTCACAGAAGACCTATAAATCCGAAATCTCAACGACTGCGTTCGCGCCGCTAACAGTTCTCAAGGCGAAACGCGCGGATGTGCGCTTGCGTAATAGAGACGTGTCGGAGTATGCTCCACTTCGATAGATTTGTTATTAATCAGCGGACGTCCGGCTTTTAATAGTTATAAACTTTTAATTGGCACCTGAATTGCCCTGATCTTCGTGTGGGTCACGAGTCACGATTGTTGGTCCTTGGTAGTGAACGGCAAGAAAGGCTTCGATTGGATGGCGTAATGAATTTATTTATTGATGATAAATGTGACATGTAGGTAATACGGGCGGGAAGTCATTAAATCTTTTAATATTTTATTGGTGTTTTAAAATAAATGGCCTATTTTTATTGCTTCCGAATGTTAAGTCGTATGTAATAAAATCAAAACAACTAAAATAAGGGTCAATGAAAACTTAAAGTAGGTAAGTTTAAATGTCAGACGGATTATCTCTAACCCACATTTAATTCCTTGTATTACTATAATACCCACAAAACAATAAGGAAAGCAGAGCAACCTCCACAGCAGCGCAGACGCACGCATCGCAAAACGCACGCTCCATCTCGTGTGACATAACACAAGCACATGTGCCGCACACCAGCGCGGCGCGCGTGCTCACACGGCACACACGCGCACTGTTTGCGCGCAGTGAAAACGGGGTCATGGTTGTGCACGCACACTCGCGCACAAGTGACGCACGCGCTGCACCGTGCGCTAAGGATTGCGGATGCGGTTGTCAAAAATAGTCAGTTTTTGATGAAAATCTGACATTTTCGAAGGAGATTTGGCGATAAAGTTGGCAAATGATATAATTATTTCGGAAAATAGAAAGATCAGAGTATTTAGTCACAAGTAGTAGTATTGCGGTAGATATAGTAGACAGTAGTGACATGATAGAGGCCTCGCAAAAACCTAATGGTCAAAGTAAAAACCCAAGAACGTGGATGGGGGGGATCTTGCAATCGAGACGCGTGGAATTTCCTGAGGACACATGATTACATAGGCATAGGGCACGCCTACCATATCAGTGGCAAACTGACTTCATAGATAACTTATTTAAGTAGAAATGTGTGGCTTTCTAGGCTCGTTATTTTTTTAGTGTTCTACCCAAAGGGTGGCAGCGGGTCCATATTACTAAGCCTCCACCGTTCGTCCGTCCGTCCGTCCATCCGCCTGTCTGTCAGCGGGCTGTATTTCATGATAGGTAGACAGTTCATATTTTTACTGAGTGTGTATTTCTTTTGCCGCTATTACAACAAATATTAAAAAAAAAACCCTTCGAGTCCGACTCGCACTTAGCTGCTTTTTTGTCAGCCTAAAATATGATTGGCTGCTTAGCCAGGCTATCCTGTGGATCGCTTAATAAATAAAGGCCTCCAGCCAGGGCATACATCTTATAAACAAATAATTAAATAGTTGTTACATACTTTAATTGAACACATCCAGTGTTTCGCAAAAGGTAGCCTGCGGGTCTTATTACAACATCCACAGAAATGAGTTCTGCTAAGAGTATTATAGTCTTTGGTTAAGAGTAGGTAAGAGTTATTTTAAAAATGAGGGTAAATAGGTACAGCTTTGTTGGACGTTTAATTACGACTTTTTGTTTTAGGTTATCACGTTTACAATGATTCGGGACTTGTCAAGTCGAAATACTGTGACGTTGGAGGAAAGCATTTTAGAAGGGGAAATAATAAATTAGAGTTTATTTTAAGACATTCTTCATTATATTTTCATAGCAGTTAGCAATAAACTGGATTGAAAGACCAACGACAAATATCTACCTATTTACAATATTGATCTCTCTTGGTAGAGATTATTTGATCTGATGAGCTGAATATGCTTAGCTTAGTTGCTAGTCTACAATAAGGGACTATTATTGATCGAAGGGTTGCTCCTACAATATAAGTTATTTATTTTTGGGCTATCCAAATAATTGATGGGGAATATTCGTCAAAGACATCATCTCAACTGAACGAATGATGTTCAGTGTACAATCATTATTTTACATGAGCTGAGTCTGACTCTTAACGAAGGTTGAGAAAACGATAATGTACAGTCAACAAAAGAGATAAGTATGTAGGATCGTCGGATATAGTTGAAGTTTAGCAAGAAACCGATGGATGTTTTCGAATAAAATTTTATTTTATTGATAGAAAACAAACAGCTCATTTATCAAATTAAATTTCAGTCGACAACATCCATTGGTTTCTTACTAAACTTCAACTACATCCGACGATCCTGCATACTTATCTCTTTTGTTGACTGTACATTTTCAAGGTTTATGTTTTGTTTGATGCTAACCTTGAAACAACATACTGAAAAATAGGTAGTTACCATTCAGGTTGCCATAATTATGTGAAACAGATGAACAGTTAATTAGTGTTTCAGAATAAAAGTAGGTAAATACACTTTTCATAGAACGTTATGTCCTAACTTCCAAGGAAAGGAGTAAATACTAAATACCAGACTATGTTACGAGGTCGGAAGCGAATTAGCAGGAAACGCTGAACGTTAGCAGTCGTCGATAACCTAGATACACTAGATTCACAACATACTACAATAGAATAAATTCTAGATTCTAGGAACGTCTTCCGACTGTCGTGACTTTCTCACATTCATTACAACATTTGGAGCGATTCGGGACTTCGGGATGCAATAAAGTCGGCGGGAAGACGTATCGATATTTCCCGTGTGAGTAGGTATCTAATAAATTGATATTCTTGTGTATTATAGCAGCTCATAGGTTTTAATGCTATTCTAACTGGGTATATTGATTGATATCTCCAGTTTCCATTTCTGGACGTCAATTTATTTTTCCGGGGAGACCTACGGTGTTCGGTGGGCAATATTATAAATGTATTTATTTATTAATTTACTCAAAACAAAGGATTTGTAGTACACGTTAAAAATACAGTTTAACAAAATAAGTATTATTTCTACAAACGTGTGGGTGAGCACTGCTCACCTAGCTAGGTTATGGAAACCTGTGTTAAGGAGAAGCAGAATAATAAGATAAATTAGTAGGTATTGCCGTTAATATAAAAAGTTATGAAAGAAAACTGCGATCGATCAGTTGCTTGTCCCCCCACACAAATTCTGAGTTTCTAAAAAGACTACCTAGAGCATCTTTTCTATTCATATTCCTAGGATAATTATAACAAAATGTTTTTGTATACTTATACTTACTGAAGCTGTATTCTTAAAAACAAAACATCGCTATCATACAACCTCGTGCAAACTGCAACACTTTAGGTACCTACTTAATTACTTCCCATCGCCATAACACAATAATTAAAATAAACATCCCTAATCATCGCCCCGGGAGTAATTACACATCCCCCTAGCGATGACGTCACGGCGCGGCGTCGCGACACCCACCTTGACATGGAGCCCTAGTACCCCACATTCCGTTCTAGGAAGATACTCCGACAATTAATTATTAAAGTGATTCACTCCCGACGTTTTCCTACTGTTTATACAAAACTGTGTCAATTTTTATGAAACTGCGATTGATTCTGAAAAAATTTTGGTGCCAAGGTTTTTTGATGGAATTTTACCTGTTTTGTAAGGCAGGAATGCGTCTGTAAACAGAGGGGCAGTTCTCGTAATTTTAAGAACGTTCACAGTCTGATCTCAGTCTGTCAAAAATACCCCCTGTTCCATATATCCCTACTGATGTATCTCCACTGGTAGGGATACTTGGAGAATTGCTCCAATTATCGCTACCGGTAGGGATATATGGAATCTTGTGCTCCATATATCCCTTACCATTGATTTCCCTACATTTTTGACATTTGTTTATCGCCGAGATGAGACTGCGACTAGATTTTAAACGTTTTTAATTGCGAGAATTGGTCTTTAGGTAATGTGTTTTGAAGTAGGAGGAGCATTACAACCTCTGTAGTAAATAGGGTTAATAGGTTTGAAGTTTGTATAACAAGGTAAAGAAAGAATTTTTGTCAGAGGCAATTGAGACAGTTTTCTACGAAAAAGTTGATAATGGGATGAGAGGCGTGGAAGGTGGATTAATATGGGAGAACTTTGTTGTGCAGTGGGACGAAAGGGTTGTTGAAAAGTCGAGGAGGCACTCAAGCCCTGCAACAACTATTTAACAGTTGAAGCTTGATAAGTCTGAGACCCACACTCAAGCAGCCAGAAGTTTAAAAAAGCAGTCAAGTGCGAGTCGGACTCGCACACGAAGAGTAGGCATACTACCACCGCGCACAGTACAATATTTAACATTACTTACATATATATTTTTAAAAATGTTTAACATTATTCGTTTAACGTATTAACATTACACGTTCAATTTTACATTTAATTTAATTTTTGTTTCTTGTTGTTATAGCGGTAATACTATGAAGTACACGGTCTGTAGAAAAAATATGGCACTCCGGGAGTGCCGACAGAAGTGAAAACTTGAACAATTACGTGTGTATTTTTTTAATCGGTTATAAATAAAACGCAAATACAATACTTTGCCATCACTCACTGACATATCGGAAATACATTAAAACCGAGTACATCCCGAGGACAGCAGAACACATCCGAAACGGTGTCGGTTACGGTAACAGTGGCGCGAATTCAATGGTTTTTTCCTATCTCAAAAAAATGCCCAACGCGCTTAAAGAAGTTTTCACTTCAAAAATCAACTGTCTACCTATCACGTTACAAAACATACAGCCCTGTGACGGGCGGACGGAGCCTTAGTAATAGCACAGAATACTTAATAGTAGTAATAGGGTCCTGTTGGAACCCTTTGGGTACGGTACGGATCCCTACAAATGAAGAAGTTATACAAAAAACGTAATTATGTAAAGAAATAGTAATCCTCCCTCATAACATAATAGAGTGAATGTAAATGTTGCCTCTTTGTTGGAGGACTTCTCATTCTCCTGCCCTTATTCCAATTTATTTGGGGTCGGCACAACATGTCTTTTTCTTCCATACCTCTCTGTTAGATGACTTGTAGATACAGGAATATAGCAACGGACACAATAGAAGAAAATGGTTCATGGCTAACCTTACCTAACTTAATTCAAAACGTTGACATAACTAGTTATGAATAACTTTTAGCAATTCTGTCGCAATTTATTTTTTGCCAAAAAAATCCACTTCAAAGTTCGGTCGTCTCTAACAGAAAAAAGGGAAACTTCCTTAATTCGGCACTACACTTGTAACTTTGGTCCCAGAGGGCGGAGCCCTAAGTGCTTGAACGGCGGCGGTCCTACCTAAAAGGTTCTTTCTATTTAGCGATAAAAACTTTCAAAGCTTTTTGTCCATTCATTAATAACATTCATACCGTTAGCAGGTAGTTCAAAATAATAAAAATCTGTTATTATTTAAAGAAACCCTATTCGTGAAGATATCATCGTAACAGATTAGACAGTTACAAATGCCCGTATAGCCCGTTATTATTTACTTTAACAGTGTCGCGTCGTGTGTCTTCGGGAGCCTTTAAACAACCTCTCTTTCCAACATAATATTTCAATCTGTGGCATGCCTAACGGGCTGCAACTGCATCAAGTATCCAACCCTACTGCAGGACAAATGTCACCTAACAGTCAGAAACTGAGCATAGCAAAGGCATAATCAGTCTATAATGTTCCCACTGCTGGGACAAAGGCCTCCTCTCTGAGAGAGAGTAGGCCGTAATCCACCACGCGGGTTGGTGGATCGTGGAGTCACATGCGAATTATTTGGCTCTAGGACATACCGGGTTCCTAACGATGTTTTCCTTCACCATTTTGAGAGCAGTGGTGATGAACTTAAATACTCAAAGTAAAGTGCCTGGCTGGGTTCAAACTAACGACCACCACTGCTCTTACTGAGCTGAGAAACTGGACATAGTGAGCACTATAAGCCCTGCGCTAGCTTACTGTTAGCTTGCGATTTGAGACTACTGGGTAGGTACAGATATCTATATAAAACTTTATGTTTTTTCAAATAAAAACCATCATTTTAAGGTGCCTACTGATTTTCATTTACTTAATGTACGAATCTTGTAGGTACATAAGTGCTAACGACATGTTTTTGTGTCTTAAAAACATCTACTCCTCATAATCTCATATGCTTTCCATCTGTATAATATGAAAGTGATCATTATAGAACCTGTCTGTGCAATAATACGAAAAGTTATATACAACAGATACAGCTAAAGTCTATGTATAATTACCTATAGTGGTGTATGCACGCATATGCACCGCGAATGGCCACCGCGGCCCGGGCGCGGGCAGTCCTTGTATTTGAAAAGGAAAAATTAATTTAATAGCTTAACCTAATCAATGGACGAGTTGGACAAAACAAACGATCAATAGTCCACATTAGCCGTGGATCGAAAGAGCCGTGGAGAGGCCTTTGCCCAGCTGTGGGATGATGCAGTCTGACAGTAGATAACCTAATCACTAAATTGACGAAAACACTGGGGGAAGCCGTTGCCAAGCAGTGAGTTTCATCACTACCTACTAAAAGTGCCCAAGAAAACTCAGCTAAAAACTGTCAATACAATGCTTATATTACTAATTACCTATCTACAATTTTTATGGATCATAAGATAACTTGAAGTTTATTAACTTTCCTATTACTCGCCTGTGTCTATGTACAGTATGTACGCCGTTTCAGATAGATTATTAGGCGGGGAAAGCGGTTAGATGTGCCGTCCACTGCTCGCGTCGCTTTCGCTTCCGGCCGCGCGGGGGCGCCACTGACCTACTGTGTCGGAGATATATCTCGGCGCGTCGAGTTACCGACTAGATTTTATGTCTAAAGTAATAACGCTATGTTGGATTAAATATTTTGCGAATTAGTTGAACATACTGATAAAGGAAACGAACTAAATGAACTCTGAATACTCATTAAGTAGGCACTCTAATGACATCACTTTAAGGTATGTGGAAGCAGGTAGGTACCTAATTTCCTTAAAGTCTATGCGCAATGTTGCTTCAATCATTAAAGTTTTGAGAAGGGTCATCGTCATCATTATAATACCTAATCTAATTATTGTAAAAACTTGTAAAAACTTCGTTGTATTGCGAAATGAAATATTACCACGGTTGTAGGTGGTGCCCATACACATATAAAAAAGTGTAGTGCCTACATAAACGCAACATACTTCCCAGAATCGATTAGATAGAATAGATTACGCATCTTAGATGCAAATACATACCAAAGTAGGTACGTCTACTAGCTGCTTAGTGCGCCTAGCTTTGTAAAACTTTCTCGCCTAAACGTTTGACGAGGTAAAAGCGGCAAGTCGTGAAAGGAAAATCGTCGGTACTTCCTCGAGCGGAAATCGAAAGTGGATTGTGATCGCGAGGAGAAAACTGCATAGACAGAGGTAGGTAGCTAATGCATCAGACGTTGCAACTGCACTTTGGGGAGTAGCGACATCTATTGTCTATTTGAGAAACTGTTGTTTTACAACACAGTGCTGCCATCTAGTAGCGAGTAGTAAAACTACCAAGTCAAGTGTTTTATCGTAGTTTTACGACTATCCGCTAGATGTCGCTAAAAATAAATATCGCTACTTCACCCCTAAGCCTTATCTCTAATAAGTAATAAAACTCACCTTTACCTCCACCAGCATCATGCACCTGCGGCTTCCCGCTCGGCATCCTCTGCATCGGCGACGCGCTGCCGTAGTTCATACTCGACGTGTTGTAATCCGAGCTGATTGGTTCTTGCTTTATCCCGCTAGGTGACGCTGATAGCTTCTCAGCCAGCAGCGGATTCGCGGAAGCGATGTTGTATCGCCCATTATTAATATTATTTGTTACAGCATTGTTGATGGCACTCGTGCCCGATCTCAATAGTTGTTGTAACCGTTGTTGGCCGTTGTTTGGCAGTACTAATTGACTGTTTTGTTGGTAGTAGCCTTGGAGTTGGCTGCTGGACGCTGGCGATGATATGTTGTTGTTCTCTTCTTGCTGGAATTGAAAAGCATAAAATTAGTATCATGTGGGTATTGTCTTTTACGTAATACATAAGTCCAGTGTTAATTATTGCGAGTTATTATTTTGTTGTGTCGTTATTTAATTTTTTTTATTTATCGTGCGTGTATAAAGGTAGTCGACACCCTATTCTTGTTTAGGTAGTATCGGTAACATTCTGTCTGCATCATCCCAATGCCGGGCAAAAGTCATGGGATAGCCCATGACTTCTAGTTATTTCTGTCCAATACATAATGTGAACCATTGGTTTTTCGTTTTGTTTAGCTTGTCATCTTCTACGTCGTCTGCTTGAATGTGAGATCATACGATGCTTAGTTTAACGGGTTCACATCTATGTAATACATATGGAATGCAATAAAGAAATTGAGTATTGAGTACATACTAGTATACCCTCAGACATATTTCTTGTACAGTTCCCGGGCGTTAAATAGCACACCGAGTTTAAGGGTCAGTTCACACCGCGACGAGACGCGGCTCGCAGTTTTCAAGATAGCAATACAATTATGGACTACAAAAAGGTACACAATTCAGTGACGTTGGCCGCCCGGCGCCGCGCGGCGTAGCTTGACGTAGTAGGCACTACCTCACTGAATTGTGTACCTTTTTGTGTAGTAGATTAGGTCTATATACAGCATTACATTATAATGTAATGCTGTCTTGAAAACTGCGCGCCGCGTCGCGTCGCGATGTGAACTGACCCTTAGATGAAGACTGGTCTAACCCTGCATCCTATTTTTAAAAGCTATCGTCGCGCGAATATGCGGTTGTTGTCACTTTTTATTCGGAAAACAGGATAGTGCCCTCTGTCAGCGCGACGACGCGCTTAGGTTCACCGAGTAACATAAGGACGCGACGTTCACGTAGTCGCGCAACGATCGCCTTTAATTAGGATGCGGCCAAACAGATTTAAGTGGCAGAGACGACGCTCTGCATAGTCGAACTTTTACTGGAAGTAGATATGCCATAATAACAGCTACGTACTGACTGTACAGAACATTAAAAAAAAGAAACATAAAACTCACCTTTATTTCAATAGGCGGCGCAGAAGACGCGGTGGCATTAGTTAAATCCGTAAAAAACGTTTCAAAATTGTCGAAAGCGGTCTCTCCCAGTTGCTTGAGGATGTCGTCAGGGTCGGCCGCCTCGCCCGTATCAGGTTCTAGCGTCAGTCCCCCGACGATGTTAGTGAGCTCGGCTTGCGAGAGATCCCCAAGAGATGTCGCCATCTGTTGCAGTTGAGCGGCCGCCTGGCCGCCGGCTGCGACTACCGCGTCCTGGAACTAGCACATGTTTTTTGTATACAGTCTTGTTTATAAAGTTTGCCATGTGATGTTTGTGTGTGGATCCACTGATTGAAATTTGGTAAAATAACTTCTAGGTTCTATGAGTTACCGCCCGGCCACGAGTTTTGGCATAGCGGCAAGCGGCGCAGTTTCTTTTGTCTAGCGTTGATGCTGCGAGCGGTGCGTCGTGGCATGGTTCATAACATTTTAGTATATTTGTTTTTGCCGCTCGCCGCCCCGCGCTAAGCTGCCGCTGATAGCGGCGAATTCGTGGCCAGGCCGTTAAAGTTATGTTAGTCAAGTTATGCTTAAAATATAGCAATTGTTGGGAAGTTATTGGTAATATAAACGTAATATCAATCGTAATAGAGCTCCAGCTCTCATCTTGTCTTTTAACAGTGCTTTTCTAAGTAATTTTAGGGTCATTATTACTACTCCAAACTTATCTTGGTGAGTTTGTCACAGTAGAAAGTGTAACTTGGAGTGTATTACCTGCAGGCAATTGGAGAGATCAACCATCCTGCCCTCATTCTCGGCGGACCACCATTCGTCTTCAATAAATGGCATCGCCAGCGCCTGTCCCGATGGCGCATGCGTCCCCGCCACCTTTATCACGGTTACCACTAGGTGGCGCTTTCACACCACTCTTACACACGCGAGCACTCGCGAACTATACACAAATATAAATAGTCCAAAAATGTATTTACACTAATAAATTCGTTCAAAATGTTTGGCAGCTTCTTGGACGGAACGTACATTATTCGATGTAGGTATTACGCGAATTTTAGGTACTTAGTTACGGGGGAACACATATCGGTTTGTTTGTTGTTGCCGCTGGACGACAGATGGCTCTGCTTGTTCGGCTTGCTTGTCCTCCTCCCGGCCAGGTTACCTCACTCCTCGTAATCCACTTCTCTTCAGCAGCGACCTGTTAAGATTACGAGCGTAGGCTTTCACGTCTTAACACTGTTCGCAAATAAAATAATTGAGTTCTATGCCAGAGTCAGTTTAAATAACAGGGGAACGTTAGTGCTTTTTGTTAGTAAGTTTTACCAAAAAGAATTCATAGAACTAAAGGAAACTATTAGGAGATACAGGATATGCAGCTTATAAAGCTCAAAGAAACGAGTTAGATAACGCTAATCAGCCATTTTTGTTATATTGTAAATGCATTGCCGATGTACTGCGGGTTAGTTTACTAGTTTTGCTACTCGCCAGAAGATGGCGCTGGTCTGCAGGAGTATGTATAAAATTGTGGTTACATCAAAATTTCAGGTTAAGTGGATTTTTTTTCTTTTTCCAGCTGGATTTAATGTTATAGTGTTGTAAGTGTGACGGTGGCGATGCGCCGAGATCACCTGGCGACGTCCCGGTGAATGTCAAATCTGCGTCGATACAGCATAGAGGCAGCGCGGCGTTCACCCTCTTGCGCACACGCTCACGCCGCTCTGAAAACATAAACAAGATAATTATAAATTTATTTGCCATTTAAGAAATAATTAATATTAATAACGCTAAAGAGAATAGTGTAATTTAAGACATTAAAATCGCTATATATTTGAAACAGACAGTGGTTGACCTATTTTAAGTGTAGGTAGGTACAGCAGATTAATAAATCATTCGCGGATCGTTTGCGCATCACGTGTAGCGAATAGTACATACAATAAATCTAATCTGGTGTTGTGACGTTTGTGTCAGTCAACGAACTTACAATACTCGGCTATTTCGGGCGTCACCTAACAAATAATTATTCTTCTATGATAACAACAAACTGTGATGTGAATAGTGATATCTTTCGTACAATAAAGATGCCGTGAATGAATAAGAAATATAAAACAGTGCCTTTCTAAACAGCGTGCGAATTTAGCTGCCACCGGTTAGGTAAAATAACTTTTAACCGGTCAAGCGGCGCGCGTCGCCCAATGGCGACGAAACAACAGAAAATCAATTGTGTCTCATTAGCGGAGCTTGACAGATTAAACAGATACTGAGCATGAATGCTTTATTTTGTATCCCAACACTACTTTAAGGAAACTCTAGCGGTAGGTATTAAAACTTCAAAATAGAATTAATAGCGTACCTAATGCGATAACTTAATCTTTGTGCAAGATATGTTCTTGCTATCATAAACGCTAAACTACATATTTCTAATTTTAAAGGATAACTGACGTAAAAATCAAAGAAGTTCAACTTTTAATTATTTATCTTTTACACCTGTAGGAGTTACGTAACCTGCTTTATCTTTAGAATTAACTGACCATAAATTGCTTGAAGCTACTAAAAGAAAACAAAGAAAGAGTTATTATCGTAACAAACATAAGACGTTCTCGTAATCATATTATGCTGAGCTCACAATGCACGGAAGACTGCGCGCGCGCCGCGAAACAAAGAAATGCAGCCAATCAACGCGCGCCGTTTGTAAAAAAAATTAACAATGCTAGCTCAGTCTTTCACTATAATTGTCGTGTGTGAAGCAAAAAGAATTACTTTTCTTTTCTAAACGCTTCCTTATACCGCTTTCTTCGTGCGTCGATTTTGTTTCCAGAATAAACTGTGCATACTTTTTTGTTTTGTAGATGTTATCTGCCTAAAGTAAAAGCGATTGCGATCCGAAAATTAATTACTTTTACTAATTGTCCAAGAATGTTTTATTTTTTGTCAAATCTTTTATCTCCTCTATTAATTATATTATAGTGGCTAACGCCTTTGATAAAACGTGGAGGTTAGACATTTATTCAATTTAAATCTAGGATAATTATTCCCAACCACGTCAAGTTACAACGTTCTTTTTATTTCTTTTTTTCTTGGCAATTGAAAAGTTTCAACTTAAATTGTCAGTACATTCTTTGACAGCCGTATGAAGAGGCAAATTGACGCAGTGTGTCAAGCTGCCAAATAAATAATTTTCCTGACTGTACAACATACATGTACCTACCTATTAAGTGTGTTTTTCATATTGTGTTTGCACAAAGATGTGTATCGGAAAGAAGATTACTAATAGTAAGAATCTTCATGTCATTTACCTAACGTTGCATTATTCATAGCTCGTCTATAAATAAATAGCCAATTAATAGGCGACAGCGAGCAAATACGCACTGCTTTGATTAAATTAGAAGCACACTTCAAATAAGAAAGTTAGTTGCGCCGAAATTGTCGGTTGTTCAGGTATTACTTAATGAATTATTCAATTCAATTAGTATATATTTAACTTATATTTTAATAATTTGTTGAATTGTTTTGTTTACTTTTAAAAGGAGATGAAATGTAAAATTAAAGCACAACGCCATCTGGCGTGGAATAGCTGCACTTTTTTGTACGGTGTTCTAAAAAAGTCTAGTCAAGGATATTATTAATATTATAATTTTAGAAAACTTGTTTGCGTTTTCATATTCTAATAAATACTTTAGATTGTATGAAATTGTAAAAACATCGAACAATACCTACCTAACAAATTAACACTTTATTAAAAGGCGTTACGAGTGCGTTCATATTATTTCTTTTTATGGCAATTTACAAATAAATTTTCCTGTATAAATAGCCTATTGAAAGATTTATAGACTTCAGTGAGACGCAACCTTGAATCATTTACTTCCTATTGCATATTGCTCTGAGGACCTTGCATTGAGTTGGCATAATTGCGACGAGCTAACATCTTGCTAATACTTATCTTGTTTACACAACCTGTTGTTTGTTATAAGTAATGTAGTAAAATAGCATTTAATGAAATAAACATACCTACATATTATTCTTAGTAATATTATAACTAAGGTACTTAAAATGAACCTACTATGTACATTGAAAGTTTGTTTCTTTTGCTATTGTGAACTGTAATTACGAATTATTGCAGTTTGAGGAAGAACCTTCAGCATTCTACCACGCGATCAATATGACTGCAATGTCAATAAAAAATATGCAATTATAATAATTTACTTCTACGACTTCGAAGTAGGTAATTTAATTATTGTTTCCAAAACGATTTCCGCATGGAAGAAGTGTTATACGTTCAGTCAATTCAAATCGGAATGAATTACGTAAATAAAAATTAAAACCACCCCAATAAAATATTGTTTCCTAATATTATAATATTGATTAGAAGTTCTGATAAAATCTTTCTTCAAATACGTGAAACAAAACGTAACGCATTTCAAATGACATTGACAGTTTAGCGGTCTAATCTGTTATCTGTGGTCTCGTCTCGCCTACAAGTTTTAATGTTGTATATTGTATTGTTGTTTTGTTTTGCTAAAATTTCGCGATGTCGGTGAAAAATGAATCTGATTCTTCCACTTCAGAGTCAGAAGTTAGTGAGTTTAGCGATAGTAATTATAAACCTTTAAAGACTCTTTACTCTGACAAAGTAAAGATTGCCGTAGAAGAAGCACCACTTTATGAAAACATTGCTCAATTTGAAGCCGCACAGAAGAAAGAAAATGAAATTATTCCTTTTGGTAACGCAGAACTGGTTGCAAAGAGAGAGGAAGAGAAGGAAAAAAAGCGACTCGAAGAGGAGAAACGGTTAGAGGAGAAGAATAAACAGCGGTTCGCACAGTATGCAGGTAAGATTTTGAGGTTATGTTTTGATACAAATCATGCCGATTGCTGGAAGATAGGCCTAGGTATTATGGTTTTGCAAACTTAGCGGTTTTCAAATTTACACTAGAAAGGGTCTATTTTATCCAAATAAAAATATCTACTATCAAAATGCGCCGGGTGTGGAAGTGCAGTGGTTCCCTTACGAGTTGGAGGTTCGAACCCGACAGGCACTTTACTTTGTGTAAATTATTTCATCACCATTGCTCTCAAACCGGTGAAGAAAAAATCGAGAGGAAAACGGTATGTCCCAGAACCAAAAACTCGAAGACATCAACCAACCTGCACTGCGCCCGCATAGTGGATTACGGCCCACACCCTCTCACAGAGGAGGCCTGTGTCCCAGCAGTGGGAACATTATCTAGGCTGATTATGCTATGCCTTCAATTAATGTTAATAGTTTGCATTTTAAGTTGTTATTAAGTGAAATCAGTTTGTAGTTGATTCAATTAAACTATTCACTACAATTATTTAAAGTTGCCGAAATTATTTATCAACCTTAGTTTACTAGCTTCATTTCAAGACGATGTTAAATTTACTGTGATTTACATTTAAAATGTACCTTCTTAACAGTGGATTATTAGGTTCACCCTACCTAGCCAGACAGCGCATAACAGAATAACACTAAACGGGGTTGCCGGAATGTACACCTACTATATTGTTTTTCAAACTGATCTACACTATGTTAACCAGTATTAGTCAAGAACTTTAAAGTTGAACAAGATGTAGGTCTTTCTTCTAAGGGCAATCAAATCGCGGTGGTATTGAGGTAGTTAACTTAACCGCAATAGCGAGGTATCGCAGTGAGGTTTCTTCCGCATGTTATTACCCTAAGGAACTAAATAACTTGATACTCTGTGGCACCGTGAGCGCTTGGCTCTCCATGCAAGAGATGCTTGACACATGATTCAAGAATTTGTAGTATATCAAGCTTGAGTCTGATACCAATGCCCTGTATTGTTTGATTTGGAAGATTAATCCATCGCATGTCTAGCATAGCAGACACAATAGAATATTTATTGTTATCGGTACACAAATTGTACACTGGCGTGCAAAGGGACAAGATCAGTTATTAATTTGATCAATAATTCTGTTGCCAAACCACATGTTCCAATTAGTTGTTCAACATAACAAATAATAATTCAGATACTCTGGAGTAACGGATTACATTGTATATCCGCACCGATGTCGCGAAATCTCCTAAAGATTGGTAACAATAGAAAAAGTAATTGTGTCTCATTAGTGACAGTTGAGAGCACATATGCTCTCAGAAACTAAGGGTTTGAAATAAAATGTATGTGGTTTTTGGAGATTAAATCAACAACCATGTTTGGTATAGGTAATAAAAGAAAATCTCAACCTAGATTTTAAAATTTTACTCTTACTTAATTTTTTCTGATTTTAATCTTAATACTTAATTACCTACATTCTGTAAGTACTTAGATCTAAAGTTTAATTATTTGAATATTAATGACATCAAATCTTTTGTTTTTATAAAATAAAATTGAATGCTTACATTTTATACACAAACAAACATTGTCAACATATTTACACTTGCTGTCAAATCTTAATAAACCTACTTAGTCGACTATACTATTATGCAAAATCTTCATAGGAAATATCACAACAATATTTGTTAAATAAAAACCATCATAAATTACACAAACTTTGACCATCATCAACAAACTGAAATCTGTCACTTTTCTCCACAAATGTCATCGGAATGCCTTCGCATCTTCTGTCACATGGAGCCCCAGGTCGGCGCGAGGTCAGTCTAGGCCGCGCGTTCAATGCACGCGGCTCTATGTCAACTGCGGCCGACGAACCCGCCCCCCGCACCTCACCTCGTGGGCCTACCCCCAGGATAAGCTACGCAGCCCACCCAGGCAGTTGTGGGACTTCGCCTTTTCGAGGATCAAAGTTCGACCCGTTTGGAGTTCTATTGGGATTAGAGAATCAATGGATAGTTTTGAGCTTTAGAATAATTATTTGTTTGAATTGTATCCGCGTCGTGCGAATATTTTTGTCTATCTGTCTTAATAAAATTCTGTTTTCTGCTAAAAACGTTTTGCCTATAAGGCCTAGTTAACTTTAACAATTTCATTGGAAACATTAATTAAAGTCAACGTTAACATAACTAGAGTCGTCGTGTACTAAGCAGAGAATACGTTTCTAACTATTAAGTCGTTATTTTAATCCACGTATAACTTTGACATCTCACGCATCCATACTGCAGAGTCGTAAATAACGAATGACCCTATACATGTATAGCTTTTCGCATTTCTGCCGAACTAATCCGTAATGTCGGACCATGTCTTACAACTAATAAACCAGTCTCATTTAGGAGCTTAGTTATAATAATAATAAAAATCTCTTAAATGGTTTAAATCATCGTCTTATTTATAAATACGGGTCGTGTTTCAGATACAGATAAAATCGTATCCAAAACTGGTCCAAACAGTCGAGGCTGTAAGGACCACCTCTAGTCATTCGCAACGAAGTAGCATCCAAGCGCCAATAAAGTCCGTAATAAAAATCCTTTTATTACCGTGAATGGACGTAACGTATCCAGGTCCGCATAGTCAATGACTTGCTATCAACAATGGCATCAGCTCATTTGCATAGCGCCCATGACCCGCTGCCCCGGCGGCCTTGCTTACATAAACCTTTTTTTTATCCACAATTTGTTTTGGCTTAGAACGAGTGGCTTGGATTACGTCAGCTGGTTTTCCGCGGCAACCTATTATGTTGCGAATCTGTTTGGGGCGGGATGACTTCCTTTTTGTCAAACATGATGTACGTAATATTCGTCGACGAAAATAAGAAATGACTATTGAATTCGGGAGCTTTTTCTGTGTTTCAAGCACAGAATAACTAATAACACCTACTAACGGTTTAAGTCACTAAAATTTCATGAAAATTGCTTCACATTTTTCTTCTATTAGTAGTTTTTTATTTTATTTTACATATTTATTTGGCTCACCAACAATTGAATATACTGATACAAAGATATGAGAATACATCCAATAGACTTATCTATACTAACCCATACTTCCATACTAATCAGAATCACACTATCACACTAATTCACACTTTCACACTAATATTATAAAGGCGAAAGTTTGTGAGTGTGTGTGTGTGTTTATATGTTTGTTACTTCTTCACGCCTAAACCACTGAACCGATTTAGATGAAATTTGGTATAGAGATAGCTTGAGTCCCGGAAAAGGACATAGGATAGTTTTTATCCCGATATTCCCACGGGATAGACATTTACGCGGGTGTAACCGCGGGTCGCAGCTAGTATTATAAATGCGAAAGTGTGTCTGTCTGTCCGTCTGTCTCTATGTCTGTTACCTCTTCACGCTTAAACCGCTGAACCGATTTAGATGAAATTTGGTATAGAGATAGTTTGAGTCCCGGGAAAGGATATAGGATAGTATTTATCCCGATATTCCCACAGGATCGAAACTTATGCGGCTGAAACCGCGGGGCGCTGCTAGTATTACAAATGCAAAAGTGTGTCTTTCTGTTACCTTTTCACGTTTACACCGCTGAACCGATTTAGATGAATTTTGGTATAGAGATAGATTGAGTCCCGGGAAAAAGCATATAGGATAATATTTTATCCCGATTTCACACCACCCGCTCGCTAACGTCAAATTATATGTCATTCAAACCTAACTTAAGTCATTTAAATCCTAGGCTTTAGCCAGGCATTAATATTGTACTGAATTTCATTATGACCCGCTGGTCATTAATGTGATTTGAATTTGGTACGTCAACTGAGAAAAACGTATGGAAACATTAACAAAAAAAAACTTTTTTTATCCAAAGAGTTCTTACTTCATAGGTATTAGTCGCCGTCGCCGAACAATATGATCGGTTGCTGTGGCGCGTATACCCCCGCTTTAGAATGTTGGATTTGAGCTGACGCTCCATTGACGATATTATTATTGTTTATTATGTTTTTGATGAAAATGCAAGAGATCAGATAAAAAAAATAAAAAAAACCCGACAGGCAGTAGGTATGTTATTTTAATTCAATCTCAGATATGATGCCACCAACTGCACCAGACTGCTTGAAAAGTGAGCTAGTTTTGAATCTTAGTTGCAGTCGGGTTTGTATTTGTCATTTTATTTTTATTTGAATCCTTTAAGTGTGTTATATTTTTGGAATCGTCTCCTCAAGCCCTTTAATTTGATACCCCACATAGTAATGGTACTATTTTTTTTTTCAAAGACTTTCCTTTGTCATCGTCTATAATCCGTCATTTTGATTTTATAAAAACAAAACTTAGCCTATAATCTTCTCGAGACCCAAACGAGTCGAAAGACTCCTCATGTATTAAAATCCATCCTTTGAAATTTTTAATCCATGCTTCGAGGGTATAAGGAATTCCACATACAAAGATACATAGTTAAGTACCTACGCAAAAAACATAACCCTGTCCTGTCACGTAGTCGGGTAAATAGTGTATGACACTGCACATAACTAGATATTCCCCGGTTATTTAACAGTTTCATAAACTAGTTAATTCGATAATCGAATTGGTTTTTATAACCTCGCAGTAGGTGCAAAAAGTAGAGATTCTCCTCGGGGATAAAGGTGTCTTCGTCTTGGGCGAGCTTGAATCCCTCACTGCACTCAGGATTCTAGTCTTAACTCCCTTGCTTCGCTCAGGAGTTAACTCAGAGCTCCCTCGCTACGCTCGGGAGCCCTAGAATCCTTCGTTGCGTTCAGGATTCAAAATAGCGCCCGCGACAATAAGACACCACTTTATCCACTAGGTTCTCAGCTATCAGTCTGTTCTCATTTTAAGCTCAAATTGTTATAAAAATACATTCATTACTTTTAACTAAACAATAAAGATAACCCATGGTCATTGTTGTGTCCAATTCGCGATATAAGCACCCTTGTGCGTTAATTAAGATACTTAAATATTTTTAATGAACAAACCACATAGGACCTAAACACGCGATCGCGTGATAATATTATAAATTATTTTCCCGCCAAATCGACAAAAATGGCGGTGGAAAGTGACAGGTACAGCGCACCATAGATTAAACACAGCTGGCTTGTAAACTCCTTGTTCGCTTCTATTATCGGCTACTTTTGTGCAATCGTTAAGCCTAATATAAGCGTAATGGTAGATTCTAGAGTATAATTATTGCGGTCGCCATATTGTTTTGCAATACTGAAACACGGTCTGAACAATCGTGCGCATTTACATCTATTGAGTCTATCTAAGAAAGTGCTTGTTTGAAAGCAGACTAACATGGACTTAAATGTAGCTAAGAATTACTTTTGTTTTGACTAATACGCACTCTTAAATACAATAGTGGCTTCGGAGCCACAGTAAAATATGGAAATGTTCTTGATAATTAGAAACAATAGTGAAATCCACGAATTTTGTTTGCATGAAACTATTTGCATCCAAAAACAAGTACCGCATCCCACTAAAAGTTGGGTTACGAATTCCTGAAAAACGAAATACAAAAACCACGACTGTATGTTTAATGTATGTGTCATTTGTCACCTTAGATGAGAATGATATATGTTTTCAACAAAAAAGAGCATTCGCAGCCAATCGCTCCATCACTAGACCGACAGATCGTTACGATTGTCGAGAATATCTGAATAAATCGCAATGCGTTCATCTAGATGCATCGCTGCGAACGTAACATCGTTCGCTAGACTTTCGCGTGTACGATTGTTGCATAACCGCTTTCCACATGAGTGGCGTTCGCCGTCTCACTCGGCCTGGAGTCTCGGTCGTTGACATGCCATCCAGAGATTTTGCGCCTAGGGCTGTTGGCACTGGACTCCCAACGAAAATTGAGGATCATGTATTGAGGCGAAATCAGCAAACCGCAAACGAAATGGATTTCATACGAGCTGAGTAATGTCTAAATCTACGCTGCAAAAACATGACTTAAAGCTTTACAAATAGCTTTATTTTAGTTTTGATTCTAAATAAAGGATTTTAAAATTTGATTGTTCTGGAGCCAAATAGCGAAAGAGTTTAGAAATTTTGCGTATTCTGAGAGCAGCGCACTTCACTATAAAGTGTAGACGAACTTGAGCACCCGTGTTTTGCCTATGTTTACACGACGATCAACGACTACTTTTCAAAGACCTAGACAAAGCCTTCACATGTAACCTTATCTGAACTTTAATAAACTATTTTCAAGAACACTTCTACACTGACAACGATATTTCTGAGGCAGGATCGCTAAATTATGTTGAAGACAACCCTGTTAGGCTGATGAAATGTTATCTTAAAAAGTGGTATTACCAGTCGAAATTATTTTTATTTTTACGAAGCGTGTTAAGAAATGCCGATAGACAATTGTGTCATCCAAGATAACAGACAATAAAAATGTTAAGATTGTATGTTTTGACTATGACTGAAAGCGTTTCTATTCAGATTTTTGGCAATTAATTTTTAGTTATCTATAATTATTAAGTTACTCAATAGAATCACATGTAAACACAATTCTTCGAAACAAAATGGTTAAATACCAAAATAATGTCCATGTGATGAAAGAAAAAAATTGGTTTTCGTAAAATTGAAAGGAAGACTTGTTTTTCCAAGAAAATTATAATTTCTGACAATTATATTAGAAACCAAAGAAAGCAATAACGTGTATTACACTGTTTACTAATTATAAAAGGAGATTACAAATAGTTGCGTGCTCTGTTATCTATCACGCTAAGCCAGCGGCTTGCGCGTGCGCTCCTTGCTCGACACCGGCGTTCTCAGACTCACTCTTATCGTCGCCAACAAATCTTTGTGTTATTTGCCTCAGTGTTATAATTAGGCACTGAGTAGCATTTTAAGTCAGTTTGTACAAGACATAAGATGAACATTCAGATGCATATAGGATGAAAAGCATACGCGTAAAGTCGTAGTACCGCACGGACAGATTGCGTAAGCAAATAATTATGTTAAACGCATAAAGTAAATCGGTACGTCGCCGTCGCCAATAAGCGGCGGAACGGAACGCAAACGGAAGTGATGCAACGGCACGCGTTTCGGCGCGCATCTGTGTAAACATGGCGCGCTTTTCTGAATGGCGCGATGGCGGGTGGCGTTTCCCGCGCTCGGCTCGCGGGCGACGACCCCGGCCGCGCGGTCAGCGCCCGGGGATAGTGGAGTGAAAGTAATTCGCGATCGGCGACCGCTCGCGAGCCATGCCGTCCTGGTACCTCCGACGCCGCTGCTGCATAGATTTTTTGATAGTTTACGGTTTTTTTTATCTGTTGTTGATGAATTGATGAGTTTGGTTAATGGATTTTGTTTCGTTTTTGGTTCTTATTTGTTTTGGTTGTTGAAATGTACTTCTGCCGCTACGAGAGGCCTTGTTTGTTGATTGATTGCATGATTGTCGGCAATAGAACTAGTACAGCCTACAGGGCTTTTGTGTCATGTATAATGGTTAATAGAGCAGAGTACTTATTAAAAAGCAAAGGTCGGGTCCAATTAACGTAACAACATTTTACAAATAATGGCTAACAAAATGCCATAATGATCATTAATCATCACACGCTTATTTAATCGATTGCAAACTCGCGATTCGACTAATTTCAGTGTATCGATAGTAATCGTCTCGTTTCTAACACGATTCTAATGAGAAACCCGTTTCGCGTAGCCGCTCTTGATTTCATTTAGATAGAGTCTATATTTAGAAGCGTTTATCAATACATCGTAATAGTCATGTTCAGTTTCATAAATAGTTTCGAAAAGTAGCTGTAACTACCTGTTCGCTGATGACAAGTCTATTTTTAGCGGAGAACTTTTAACCACTTCATCAAATGGTTGCGTTCGTCACTACATCACGTAACATAAATATGCTGCTATGTATTGATAAAATTTTCAAATTTAGAGATTTATTATGGTAGAGATAAACCATTATAAAACTGCACGCCCCTCCACTAAAATTTCTATACAAACATTTGAAATGTGTATGCAACAAGCAGTGGAGGGGACCTATCTAAAAAGCACACACTCACTCAATGACAGAAAAAAAATGTTACACCAATCTTTAAATCATGACGATCATTGTTTTAAATGCAAAAATTGAAAAATGTCACCCATACTGCATCTTCTTTAACATTGACTTAGACCCACGTGGCTAAATAATAACAGCCGCACAGGTCGATCGATCAGGTTAAGCTACGCTTCCCGCGATTGGTCTGTAGATGGGCGACCATCTTTACATACCGAGACCCCTTGGTGCCTTGGAAGGCATGTTAAGCCGTGGGTCCCGGCTGTCATTCGTGGATCTTTGACAGTCGTTACGGGTAGTCAGAAGCCCGAAAGTCTGACAACCAATCTTACCAAGGGGTATCGTATTACCCAGTAACTGGGTTGTGAAGGTCAGATAAGCAGTCGCTCCACATAGAATACTGGTATTCAGCTGCATTCGGTTAGACTGGAAGCCGACCCCAACATAGTTGGGAAAAAGCCAGGCAGATGATGACTTAGAGCCATTGCTAATCATGGTCCTCTAGTTGTCCCTCTAGAAAAATAAGTTGTAAATAAAAGATCACTTGTAACATCTCAGTGAACTCCACAATGACAGAGGACAGGCAGACATTGACCAAACCGATGGGTGAGTGCACGCGTTGCCGTCCGAGTGCCGAGCTCGGTGACGATGACGCAAGCAACTTGCGATATTTTTACAGGTGTCATATTTGTGTCGCACTGATAACGGGTGCGTTGACTTTTTCTTCGACATTGTTATCGTAATACACTAATACGTACACTCTTGTCTCTTGTAATTAATAATAGCTGGTAATGTTAGACTAAGTGGTGTAACGTGCTTCAAATATTTTTATTAATTTAAGAACTCAACTACCTGTGCCCATGACTTCGTTAAAACAAATTGGGTTTCATGGGTTTATATTTTTTTACGCGGAACCCTAATTCTTTTTCCAAAATAAAAGTTGGCTAGTTACTCCTTATAACATCAGCTATCTTCCAGTGAAAGACCCGTCAAAATCGGTCTAGCCGTTTCGGAGATTAGCTGGAGCAAACAGACAGAAAAAATTTAAATATTGTTTTTTTTTTGTTATAATAAGTAACGTATACTCGTATACTTTCATAATAAAATTATGCAAGTAAATAGCTGTTATTTTTACATTACAATCAGACACTTCAATTTTATTTATTTTTATAGATGATAATCTTGACTGAATTTTAAAACAGTAATGAGTATATGCATGCGCTTTTTAGTATGTATTATATAAATTATTATATGAATGACAGTTTGAAACATGACAAGTAGTCTTTGACTAATAAAAAGTGCATTGAAGCGTTAAATTGAGTATTTAAGTCTAAGTTTAAGTTCTAAGTTTTAGTAAGTTGAACTTCGCCTGACTTAATCGACTTCATTAACGGGATGCACGAATATGTATATCTTTGCTCTAACCAGATAGGAACTTCGAGTTGACAAGTCTTTATTATTGCGAACGCCACAAGTTTACCTTCACAGGACATTCTTTCGTATCTTCCTCGAGTTTCATATGACATCATCTCACGACATAAAATGCACATCAAATTATAAAAGCTAAACACATCTCGAACCTACCCATATTGCATATTGGCATGAGGATATCTGACTTGTTTTGGTATTATTTAAGTAGATTTAGCTAGGTTACATTTCTGGGTATTTTACCCTGTTAAGATGCTAGAGTCCTGCAGAATAAAAAGCCAATCTGTCCAACGAAACGTAAAGACTGTTATTTTATTATCCACTAGCTGCGCCCCGCGGTTTCACCCGCATAAGTGTCGATCCCGTGGGAATATCGGGATAAAAAGTAGTTAATCCAGGGTGTCAGATACCTCCATACAAAATTTCATCAAAATTGGTCCAGCCGTTTGGGCGTGAAGAAGTAACAAACATAAACACACACACACTCACAAACTTTCGCCTTTATAATATTAGTGTGATTTGATACATAGTAATGTTTATTTTCAGCCATGGTACCAACGAGAAGGGAGTTCAAGGTGAAAAATGTGCTCACTCGCATGGAGACGATGGATGGTCCTCTTGAACTATTGAAGGAGTATGTGGACAAAAGACTGAGAGTGAAGGTAAGAACCAGAAAATGTACAGCTTACTTAATTTTGGTTTCTAATCTTTGTTAAGCATCATTTTTGCACCAGAGCCTGTAATCCGACTGAGGTTACGATTTTTCTAGGTTTAGGGAAATGTGGTCTTTTGATCTTTATTATAAAAGGTAGAAGGCTATTGTTACGAGATCAAAAATGTTTTTTTTTTTTAATTGCGAAATGTTCTTGATCTCGATCTCGCCCGGTGGAATTTCACTATGATTGAGGTCGAAATAAGATCTAAATATAAAGCATCGCCTGATTTAATCGTCAATAAGAAAAAACATACCCTTCTATTTTCCACTCGTCAAATCTGCCTCTAAAACTGGCAATAACGAACTAGAACACATAACTCTAAAACCAAAATGCTTTACAGCCAATCCGTGTTTAGATCGTGTGTCATAATTCTGGGTCCTTAATGCATCCTTTGTACATAACTGGCTGGTTTCCAACGCGGAAGCTGCGCACGCGCGCTTTGATGACTGATGGCTTGCCTAATGCCGAAATAGTACAAAGCCCTTTCCAGAGACTGGAAATTGCGGTACATTAACTAGACATTGTTGGAGGAAACTCTGCTTTAACGGTTGAAAGATACCTTGTTTACCGAAAAAAGATGCTGTAAACATGTTTGCAGGATATTATATTTTATTGTCTTATGCAAAAGTAAGTGTGTACTCAAACAAGTGTCCAAGACATATTGTTTGATAAATATTACAGAGACAGTACTGTCTGCTCCACTTTCTTCAGCAAACAAGTAAAGCTGCAAGCTAAGTCAATACTAGGTGCATTGTATGATGTATCCAAGCCTAGAATACTACGTGAACATCAAATATAACTCAAATTAGAATCCCAACAATTTGATAGATGAATTAATAAGAAGAGGTCGAAAAGCATTTGAAACTGCATATAATCGACACTGATGTAAATCTGATGATGGTATTTATTTAACTCTTGAATTGAAAAACTGATGTATCACACGAAAGGTTCGTATCACAGCAATTGATATATCTGTCACGTCACTTGGAATTGATTGTCTGAACAAATATTTGGGCATCAGACTGACCCCATGTTAACTAAATAAACCTTTGCCAGTTTGCGGTTGGCAAAATTGAGAACAGAAATCAAAGAATTTTTATAATCATTTTGCCTGCTTGTCGAAAAAAAAAATCAAATTCTTAAAAGAAAATTTACTGAAAATTGACTTTTCTGCGCTGATATCTGAAAGGTTAACTTGGGCCTGGTTGCAAGTTTACCTACAACGACTACGTTTGATTCAGTTTGAGCTACATATAAATTATACGTAATTTCAACACCACAAGGGCATCCTAGTACAAAGTGCTCCTACTTATTGTTGCGACGCATGTAACATCGGAGTTGCCTTGGTACCTCCACTAATTAATTTGCATTTGATTTAATTAGCAACGCAGAGCACTTGAAGTCATGTAAACGTGTTTAATAGAACTATTGATAGAACGGTAATAGGTAATTGAAACCCCATCATTGGTCTTTCCTTTTTAGGTGCAAGTGTTCCAATTAAGCTTTGCCTAAGAACTTAAGTGTTTAAGTTAACCTTAGTAATACTTCTCAGGATCTTTCCAAAAGCAGCTGATGATACTCAGAACCCCATAATAGTACCAGCGGCAGTGAGAAACTGAACTGAAACCATGGTTTAACGATATCCCATTATACCTAAAGCAGTCCGGATATCCCGCGCAAAACAAGCTATCTAGATTCTCTGTGAAATTAATAGAAGGAACGATTGAACGGATATGGTTTTAGTAGGGCATGCAGACGGTTCTAGAAGTGCATGTGCTGAGTCACAGTCGTCTAGGAAGAGCCTTGCAGGCCGTCCGTCCGGCCGGCGTCTGCGCAGCGCGATTTGCAAGTTTCTATTATTGGTGCGGTGCAATGCGTGGCGTGGCGTCTGGCGTACGGAGCGCAAATAAATTGGGAGCTCTTGCGTATTTTTATTTATTTTATTTCGATCGAAACATGTTTTATGGTGTTGATAAATTACAGTGAATTGATTAATCACAATCCACGAATGATTTCATGAATCATTTATCCTCCCTCTTTGAATCATCCGAAATGAATCACACATTTATTTTCATTTTTTTAATGAATTCGTTCCTGCTGAGTATGGTATGCGAAAAAAATAACATAAACTGTATTTTAATTCTCTTTAATACATTTTTCCTTTAAACTAAATTACTTTTGTCTGTAAACGAGGTAATTATAGTGATTACATAGCCCGTAGCCCTTGAAGGCTTTTTAAGTCAATATATTCAGATATCACCAGCAATGTTGTACAAATTCGTTTCCTTCTACAAAATACAAGCGAACAAATAATCAATGCTTTGAGCCCTTGTTACCTTGAATACTAATTACTTGATTATTTTAAATATCTCTTTGTTGTGTATTTCAATATTACTGAAAATAAATAGAAAACGAACAATGTTATACCAGATTTCTGTTACGATTTCCGTCCTAAAGAGCAAGCAGAAGTATTTAAAAAAATGGAAAGGTTGAACACACCAAATTAATTTCAACTCCTAATTGTTCTTTAAAGGTCTATCGGTCACCTCAAATTGATCTAGTTGCTCAGTGTCAACGACAATCAAATGTAGTTCAAGTGTATGCAGGAATTAAAAATCATGCGTTTGGCTGCGTGGGCCCTAAGCTAAGTTAAAAATATTCATCGGTACCGGGGTCCGAAGGCCGGCGTCGCCGACACAAACACTGTCATTACTATATGTTACGCAGCATGCGTGATGCACGTGGCGGTACAGACAGCAAAACAAGTACGAAACTATATCAAAATGCATGGAAATTGTCGGCACTGAAACTAGATGGGGTTTGTTGCGCACTTGCCAGCTAAAGCACTAGGATGTGGTTAAAGGCCAGCGTTTTGGGGGACTGTCTTATGTAATTTGGACGTTCAAAAAGTGCTGATTCTCAACGTAATTTGAATAAATGACGTTTTATTTTGTAAAATGGCTGCTTTCGAGACTTCCGAATGGATAACAAGCTTTTTTCGAAAAGTTGGATATTATGTATTTACCGATGAGGTGCACCTCCGTCTGATAAACATTTTATTGATTTATTATAATACCTACTTTTTATTTATTTAAAGAAGATATACTGAATCAGAGCTTGAGTTAAAAGATTTAGACACGGTAGATAAATGCTTGTTTAAAAGTTTGTAAGCAGATATTTTTGTGGCTTTTTTAGATATCTTGACCCGGCACATAAAGATGCACCTGTTCCATAAATCGTGAACCAAACGGCTCATTAATTCTAAAACAAACGTCATAATATGCAAATTTATAATTTACCTTATTTTGCGGTTATTAAATGCATAATTTTTGTGTTTTCATACAAAGTTCAGGGTTGAATAGTGAATAGGCACGACTGATGACGTCATGTTACAGGAACATTGCACTAAAAACTTCCATCTTTAACATTTTTAACTGAAAGAAAAATCTGTCTTGCTGACCGTATCAACCGGCGGGACCTTGCTGTGATGTCAGTTATCTCATGGCCATTTTTGTGAACGTGTGTGCGTCGCGCGCGCATGTGTGCACGTGTGCGCACGCTTGCAAGTCAGTGTGCGTGCTGTTAACAAGGGCTTGCTAGGACGAATCGGGCACGATACTTCCTAGTCTAGTAGTTTTAAGACATTTATCTATCATTATTCGATTTCGGTGCTGCTCGCCTTGAAGGCAACACTTCGATATGTAATTGACTGCTTAGTTTACCATGAAAGGCTCGAAGAGTATGCGCGCCTATATTTGGAACCGATTTTTTAGTGCATCTTTTTTGACTACAGTTTTTCTCGAGATTATTTTCGTGGTATACATTTATTGCGGCTGTGGCCTTTACGGAATCGGATTGCAAATCTGTAAGATGTTATTTATAATATTGCTTGAAATATGACGACTTGTTTAACATGATTATAATCCAGAAATACTAATTACAAAGAAGTTTAAAAATTAGGTTGTTTGACAGAAGGTCTTGAATCAATATCAGTGGCAGAGGTCGGACCCATGTCGGACCTCTATCAGAAATTGAAGGTTCAAAACTTAAGGGTCTGACACGATACTTATGAATAGAACAATCGATAATAATTATGTCCATTTATATGTTCAATTAGCTAACCAGGGACAGAAGTCATGGCTCTAGTAGGTACTTCTAGTGAACAGGAAATAATATTAATGTTTTTTCCTGAAACCAACTGATTATGTTGATGTAATCTCGTTCAATTAAACAGCGTTTGTTGTAGAAGGTTGTGGTTTGTTTTATTATTACAAAAGAGGGTACTTTGCGTTTATTAGAGCTTTCGAAGGAGATAGTAGAACGTTGGGACCTACTACTGGGTTCTGAAATGAAAATATGTTTTCCAGCAGAGGATATTTGTAGATTAAGGCTGCGTTTTCACCAGAGATGTGCGAGGATGCGTAGCGAGGGATGTGTGTGAAACAAACCAATAACATCGCTTTATTTTTAAAGCTTGAACTAAGTTAGCGTTGTTATTGGTTAGTTTTACACACATTCCTCGCTACGCATCCTCGCTCATCTCGGGTGGAAACGTAGCCTTAAGGTACTGTGTATCCTATTCTTATCCTATACAAAGTGTTAAAAAATGTACCCTAAAAACTTTAAAGAGGTGCTTTAGACCATCGAACTGAACAACTTTCACTATGGGACCAACTCAGAAATCACAAAAAAAAAAATGAGCTGTTTCATACATTTTGGTCGAGTAGTAACTTATTGAAGTTTTGTATTAAACAGCTGATTTTTTTTTCGTGATTTCGGAGTTGGTCCCATAGTGAAAGTTGTTCAGTTCGATGGTCTAAAGCACCTCTTAAAGTTTTTAGGGCAAATTTTTTAACACCTTACATAATTCCTATTCTATATAATATTAAAAATATATTTCTGATACATTCAACCTGCTCGATTTATTTTTTACAAATTATACGAAGTTACTAGACTAATTTTAAAAGAAAAATAACTTGTGTAGGCAGTCATTATTAAGATTAGAAGCTCATATTATATAAACTCTACCTAACTCATTAAATTAAAATTGATCGAAGGATAACGACTCGGCTAACGTTTTGATAAACAAGCTTTATTACCGAGGCGGAAGATATTATTGTAGGCATAAGTATGCAAATGCATATAAAATGCCTAGAATAAATATCAGGTGACTCGAGTCCTGTTCAGCCTAGGAAAATTATGTAGGAAGTCGACTTTTCTAGTAATTTGTTAAGAATATTGTGTATGTCATCAATATTACAGAAATCAATTGTTAAGTTAGAGGCAGGCATTACTGCCAGTTTACGATATAAAGAAGTACTTAGTAGGTACACTGTGTTCTAATCATAGTTTTAAAAAGTAATTACTTTTAAAGCAATTTCTTAATGCATAGAAGTATATTAGTATTGTCGTTTCCTTACTAAAATTTAAAAAACTTCGAATGTTTTTTTTTTAAATCTAAGTAGGCATAAAGATATATATACTTAACTTGTTCTGCTGTCGGTATACTTTAGCTGCTCACCCCGAATTGTGAGCAATGACAAGGTCGCCTACATTCAAACTGAGGTTAAAAAAAACCTCCGCACACTGCAGGCCTGGTAGGTGCCAGTGGGTTTTAACTGACTACATGAAAGCTACCTATGTGTAGGAAATAACGTTTTAAAATATAAAAAAAAATGTAAATGGGATTCTCCCAATGAAGTAACCTAAAGGCCGAAAACCTGCAGAACGTCACTATTAACGAATTTTCAATTGATAAAATTTGACTTTTTTTTTCTTTCATTGCATTATTTTCTCGAGGAGGTAGGTCTCCACTTCCAAAACAACTAAGAAACTTCAGAACGCTACCCGTCCGTAACCCATAATCTACTCAATTTCAGCTAACTTGTTGACCTTAGCCATGTCGTACCTAACCGCAAAAACTCGCAATTCTAGGTATCTAGGCAGTACCCAGTACAAAGGTCTGAAGAACGTAAAAACTAAGGTATAGGAAGCCAAACAGAACCCGTGGGTATTTTGGTTTGTTTTGAAACTGGCATAATAAGCACTTATCCACATATTTTGCTTAATTTATTGATGTCTCTATGCATCGTGTTGTTCTATAAATAACTAGGCTATCTTAACGTGATGTCGCGTTTCATGATGTAACTGAGAAACTACTTTACTTAATTTGCTGTAACTACCTACATAATTTTCAGCAAAACATTTTCTATTATTTTGTTATTTACCTCAATCCCGCCAGAATTGGTAACAATTACAATAAAATTAATTAATTCGCTCTGGTATTATTCATCGTTGTTTTAATTTAAATTAATAGTGTTATTTTTTTCTACTTACATCTCACTAACAGCTCCCACTCGATCATACAGTTGATTCGGTCACTTATATCGCGCCATATCTGAAAACAAAACATAATTATGTTATTAAAGATCTAAATAACAAATATAAAACTAAACAATATAAATACATGAAACAGAGCGCCACAGTCGAAACACCTCAGTACCTCGATTCATTATCACTCAATTTATCTACAAGGTTTCTCTTCAAAAAGAAACGTATACCCTAACGATAAATTTATGGTTTCAATAATCATTTAGTTTTCAAGTACGCGCCAAGCAAAGGTATGATGCATTCGGCCTCGCGGGTAAACAGACGCTAGATAGCGCTAGACAAAGACGGTGCGAGGTCATGAGCGTAGCCTTGCGCGGGTGCGCGCGCGCACGCTTCCGCCTGTCGACGGCCGAGGCGCACTCGAAGCGCAGTCGCCGTTCGACCGCCGACGGTGACGGACGTACTGTCTATACCGCATACGTTATACATTTTCTAATTAAATGAATAAACTAATATTCTGCTTTTATTTACTGCATTTGTTGTTTTTATAAAAACATGCGAAACATTAATTTTATTTTTCAATTAAATAACCAGGACATATTTAATTCCAAAAAAAACCGTCATCAAACCGCTAAACAGGAACCCCTAACAAGAAAAGCATTTTAACAGCAATATTAATATCAACTTCCTTATACATAAAAGCTATTATGATGGAAAAACGAGCTTACAAATGGCTCATACATAATCATAATGTGTGTTTCATCTTCCCACGAACATGCGTTGCGGTTGCAGTCCCAACGTGCAGAGACAAAGACCGATGGTGTTTACAGTTAATACATGTAAAGCATGGCCTGAACATTCGCGAACAGCGTAGGTCTAATAGACAACATGATTAATAAATCCATTGTCTTTCTAAGCCATTACTTTCGCCGGGAGCTACGGGAGATTGATGCAAATGCTAGAGTCCGAGATTGAATTTGTAAAGGGTCCTATTACAGTAATTTTAAGTGACCCGCAGATGCTAACTCGACCTTTGCCTGCATAGTGGCTTTCCCAATGATTACAGCAGAAACAACTGAGCTAACTTATTGTAAATGAATAGAGATAAATAATGTAATGCGTAGATTAACTTCAAAACTTCGTCGTCTTTTCTCGTGGCCATTTTCCTTGTCAACTTAACGAGATCTCATTCAACTCTGAACTTTACGTCTATTGTTTTAAGAGCCATCATTGTTTTATTTCAGGATTATATGCCCATAAGTCTTTGCTCTTGTTGGTGTCATGCCATCATCGCTAAAACCAAGTTTGTCACATTATTTGTATTGGCAGTCTAGTGTGAACGGATCGCATAATGCAATGTCATGCTTTTCAAACACAAGAAGTGTTAAGAGGTCTTATAGCTTTTTAGAACTTTCAAAAGATTATGCCCAAGGTAGGAATGTGTGCACTTACGTATATAAACTCAACAGGCTTTACATAACTTTTACTTGCTAGTAAAATATGCTTAGAATTTGTATGTAATAATGAATTTTATGGCTACTGCTTACTTACCTTTATGATGATTTTATATTCAACGCTAATGGCTCCCGGTAAGGTAAAGTTCTAAGCTTATTTAGCGAAACACTGGGGAACATGTTCGTACATGATATCGCTGAATCATCAGTGATTGGCGCAATTTGCATCTTCACTGCGTCTGCGCATAACACCTCATGTGAAAGTTTAGCATCACAATGTATGACTGTTAGATTTAGTAGCTGACTAATGTCAGAAAATGAGAAGATTGCACTTGTAATACGAGTATAAGATTGCCAAATTGTGCAATCATTTTTGAAGAGTGGTATTTTAAATTTTACTTTAACGTATTGTTACTTAAACTTAGTGGTTATTTAATTTATTATTGATGTTTCGAGTGTGTTTGATTCTTTTTAAATGCAATTCAACATTCACTTTTTACAAAAAAATAGTTATGTCAACGAGGAAAATGTTGACTGTTATTGATGTAACATTAAATCAGCAAAACAGCTACTATGTAATAAGAATTATTTTTAACTACAGATTTTTTAAAAGGCTATAATTTCTCTAACCATTCGTTGACTGAACCAATCAATCAGAGAGACTAGAACAAAAGTATTGTTACGCAAAACGCGTCACTATTACGTTGCAGTGCGCCTGCGCGACCTCGCGGCAACTGTCACGGCCGGCGCCCGCGCAAGCTTCCTGCTCTATGCACTTCTACGATAATATTGTTTTGATTACGATAATACGTATTTGTGGAGTAGTGTGTGTGGTTCGTGATAATTTTGTTATTGGGTTTCTGTTGCATAATTGATTGTGAAGTGCACTTGGCTGTGTTTCAATAACTTAAAACAGAAAATGTAAGTTAGCACGTTTGATAAGCCAAGTATGAAACCTTTTTTGCAAAATCTACTTGTGAATGGTTTGAGGAAATCATCCACAAAACGATTATTGCACAAAATAAAACTTTTCAAAAACATTATTTAAAAAAATTCTCTAACAAAGGCCAAACGTTAGTAATTAGCATAAACTTTAGTATTTCCTAAGTGCATTAGTTTTAACATTATCATAAACGGCCATCACTTTATTAGGTAGCCGTTTGTTCTTGAGATATTTTTCATAAACGGATTAAAATGCCAAATAATATCATATCGTTAGTTTGACCTCAGATATCGGCCTATAAGGTTTATTTGTCATAATTTTTCACGCTCTCTTGTATACTTTACTACGTATCATCGTGCAAGGGTAAATTTTTTATAATACAAGATTGGATGGTTCCCTTTTCTTACTTTTGCAGTCATTAAATTATCCTCCCATCATCGCCAAAAATAAACTGGGATACATAGAAATAGTTTTGGTTAAGTAATAACAGCCGCACGTGTCGATCGACCATGTTAAGCTTCGCTTGTCACGGTCAGTCCATGGGTGGATGACCATCTTTACATACATAACACTCCTCCGTACCTCGGAAAGCACGTTCAGCCGTTGCCGTTCCGGCTGTCATTCGTGGATCTTAGACGGTCACGGGATGTCCAAGGAACCAAGGGGTATCGTATTACCCAGTATCTGGGTTGTGGAGGTCAGATAGGCAGTTGCTCCATGTAAATAAATGGTATTCAGCTGCATACGGTTAGACTGGATGCCGATCCTTATATCGTTGGGAAAAGACTAGGCAGATGATGACCTATGACATAGAAATAGTTTAGAGTGATTTATGTTATATGAGAAATAACACAAAAGCTGACGCAAAAAGACTACAATTAAAATAACAAAAATATTTTGAATATTTACAAAATATTATTGCATTGCAAGGCCAAATATCATGGCTGCCCTAACGAATACATAATGATAATATCAATAATATCACGATCTAAGCGTTAATTGAAAATGCGGAAATTTTACACCTATCATAATTTCAACGTTCAATCAAAATTATTTTACTGATCAATTAATTTTATTAAGGTCACTTGGTGCAGTTATTCAAAAATAATATTAATTTGACAAGGACAGCGCTCCGTTCTCTGTAACCTTTGAAATATTATGAACCGGAAGTTTAAAATAATAATAGTTAATTTATCTGATGCGTTAATCTTACTGCATAAAGTAAATCTTTACATTTTCCTATTATATTTCCGCTGACCAGCGCTTGAGTAAAAGTGTTTTTAAAGCGCTGCATCGTTTACTCTGCGGAGTATATTTTTACTAAGACTGAAGTCTTTGTTTTAAAAATGTACTGCGCCTTGAGTATTCTTGAATCATTTACTAGTTCAGATTTGTTTTATGCGATGCAAACACAAAGAACTACACGTCTTAGAAAATGAAGGCATGTACTGATTTAATCATATTTTTGGACACCTCACGTTTCCCCTGAAGGCATTATTAGCATTGTTGTATTATCTACATGATCATCCTACATTTTAATCCAGGGACTTGAAAACGAAATGAATTTCGTTCCGTTACCACTAATGTTATCGTATAACGTTCCAAAATTTGTAACGATACTAAAACCTAAAAATATCAATAACGTTACAAAAAAATAAACACGTTATTGAATATCATTTTCGTGGAACAATATTATAAGTAACGTTATAGGTATCGGTAGCATTAAGCTTATCCGCTACTGGTGAAACTTTACAGATTCATTTATAACGTTATTCTTTATACTTGTTCGTCTTTTTCGTCATCTTATAACTTGTCATGAAACTGGCAGCGTTGGGTATCGAAATGAACAACGTTATTATATCGTTATACTAATAACGATATATTGATAATATTGTTAGTGAACAGTTTAAGATTTCGTTCCATTTGTCAGTATCTTTACAACCAAGGAATTAATTTTGTTACGATCCTGATGGAACGGTACAAATTATCGGTACCGGAACTACGCGTAACTTTATTTGGAGTAACGTTTCAAGTCCCTGTTTTAAAGCTTAGTAAGAAAGCCTCGCTGTTCAACAAAAAGTTCAGTCTCAAGCAAAAACTAAAGAGCATTTCCATTAATCACTTTTGTAATTAACGCCCATTATACTCCGTGGTACATGCTTCCTATATTAAAATTACTTTGGAAGTGAAAATTATTATGCGCTTGTTCGTTATTCGTCGTGCTTTCTGCAAGGACATGCGGATGTTGATAATTTGTGGTGGGAAACTTAATATTTGGCAATAATCATGATTTTTTTCCTATCTGGAAATTGTGGTCTTGCATGAGTAATACCTTTTTGGTTTTGCGGTGACTCGTCTTATGAAAATGCTCCAAGTCCAACAACGATTGTTTGTGGCTTCTCACATCTTTTATGGTTGTTTGAAAACACCTTGGCGAGACCTATAAACTGTTTGGCTCTCCAAGATCTCAATTAGACGATGGTGCATGGAAATATGCTGGTTTATGTTCTTCACACACGCTACAGTATAGCACAAAAAGTAGCTTATGATATTGTTACAATTTGAGGGTCTCTAGCCAAAATATTGTTGGTAGAAAAAGCAAGGTTCCACAATAGAACGTTTGACACTGATATCTGTCACACATAACGCGACAGTGTCATTGCGTATGCGCCGCTAATCGTTAGCCCAAGCGTGAGTGGTCTTAAGTACACTTGTTTAGTAGCAGTAGCACTGTTTTCTTTTTTTATGACGCCTGGCCCTTTTATCTTCACTGCGTAGGGTCGGCAGAATACTGTTCCTTACTATTAAAGATTTTATATAGACGATGTTGTCGGAAACGATAAAATTCGCGGCATCTGGGAGACGTTAATATCGCATAACTTTTGGTTGAATCATGAATTTAATGGGTGATACGGCATAATATTTTATTGCGCCCTACGGCAAACATACTCGTATCTGCCAGACAATTTTCCAGTTTACCATGTAAACAAGATGAGAACTCGCGGAAAAAAACTCTAGAAGCTATTCTTATCCAAATAAAAAACAAATACCTCGACCTTTACCCAGTGAGTAGGGCCAAGACCTTGAGACGTGGTTATCATCGTGTTTGTGTGTTTTTTTATCATTCGATAAAGGGCTGGCCTTGACGAATGTCGAGGAAGGCCGCTCATTTGATTCCGGTATTTTTTCGTCTGGATCTTTCTGCACGGCTGAATTTCCGGCTCCGTTTTCCTTCCTACCTCTACAATGCAGCTACTTACGAAGGTCTGTGGTCCAATGGTTTTTTGGGTCTTTGGTTTTGTTAAATAGAAGTTAACAAGGTTTGGAGACGAAGTAGCGATGCCTAAGTAAATTAAGGAATGATGAAAGGGTCTTTTTGAAGTTTACTGAGAAGTTAATTAACCAAATGAGTTAATTTAAAATCTGTTTCAGTTATCTTTTAAGTTATTAATAAGGTTGACTCTTCATGGCCAAGGTTTTGAATTAAAAGTCACGGTTCTAAATTGATATTCCAACGAATCGAAGATATCTACAGGCTTAGTTTATAACGCATACATTTTCAGACGGTGAAAAAATCAGCTACTACGTCAACATTGTAGTCAGGCGTCCATTGCCATCAAAGTAAAATTTAAATGATCTTGATTGAGTTTTTGCGCCTTCACGCAGTCCCGTGAAGCGTGACGTCGAAAGAAATCATCGTCACGTGAACACTGCGCCTCAATGCACAGAGTGTACCAAGTATTGTTTTATTTTTCATGCGAAGGTCCCGAAACGAAGGAAAAAACGCGGAAGTCACGGCCTCAGACGCAGGTTTTTTGAAAATAACTGTGTTAGTTGGACTTTTTGGAGATTAAAAAGTAATTTTGGGAAGTAAAAACAACTTTTCTGAAGGAAACACAAACAGCACGTACGCCATGGTTCCCAAATAAATACGTTGATTCAATCTTCAAGCAATAACGCCAAAATTAAACAAACTAACGCTAAATTTACCTTAAAAGCGAAAGTAAAAGCACATCCACAAAACAAACACAACACAGTAACTCACGCCATACACAATAACACTATCACAAATAAAGGCAGGTGACCACTGTCACATGACGTCACAACGCCAAATTATGCCGAACGAAACAAAAACACCGGCGTCAGGTGCCCGTGACCGTGGCGGCTGCGCTCGCGCCGAAAACGAGAGTGCCGGATCTGGAGCGATCGCGCATCGAGACACGACCGCGTTTGCGACTTTCGCGGTTTTGACGAGTTGGATAGGTCGTGGATTTTGATAAAAAATGAGATGGGTGACAAGTCCACATTTCCACACGTCATAAGGATATGATAAATTAACAGAAATTGGTAGGTATGCCAGTTGTCCTAGGTCTATTTCCAGATTTGGAGGTTTTCCGACAAAACAAAACAGCAAGAAGTTAAAAAACATGACAAGCATTTAAAGCAAGATTTCTTATGTTGTCAATAAAAAAGAAAGTTACGAAAGAAATGGCTGCTGGTAAAGTATCACGATGCTTACGGCATGTTACATCGTCGCCACATTTCGGCTGCTATTGACAAATGACAGATGTTATGTTTTCTTACACGTTGTCGTGAATGGAATATTCAGCAGTTATGTTGCAATCAAAAACTATTTTATTTAACGGTTTCAGATGTAAAGGCAAGTCGGTGTGAAGTTAACATTTTAAAGTAGTGTTTAAATAAAATGAGGAAAATACAAAATGGAATTGGAAAGGAGAAATATAGGAAATTGCTAGCTCTTCGGTGAGTAAGAAAGCTTACAGCAGCTCTTTTCTAAATATTTTATCAAAGCATTTAATATTTATACTTGTAATGTAAGTCGTTTTCAATACTTTAATAAAAAACTTCAACTTAATTTTTGCTACATATTTAAGTTGTTACATAACTGCATCCGGTTGCGTTCAGAACGCGGCAGTTCTTTGACATTTGTTTCGGCTTTGACACTGACCTTGGATAGGGGATATCCGTTACGCGTATCAGTCAATCACATTTTGAAAATAAAACCGGCTTCGATCCGGATTTTGGCATTATAGATCGTGGGTTATCCGTGGGCCTTCACAATTTATGATGCGACAAAATCTGATGGTGTAGTATCTATCCCTTGAATATTAAGGCTGACAGTGTACACTGGTTAAAAAACTTACACCCCGACGGTAAATAAAATAACAGTGATTGTAATGTTTGTGAAAATCCTTTATGTTTGCAATACTTATAGAAAATATTGTATGTGGACTCGAAGCCGCTCGTCGTTAAAAACCAAGAAATATCCACGAGCAGCATTCCACAGCCGTGTGTCAAATGCATCATTCAGAATCGGAGCCCAAAGTTGTAGAACCACTTTCTTAGCTGTCAAAACACGAGCACAAGCTAGTGCAACTGGAACGTCCACACGTCTATAAATAAACAGTTTTATTATCCAGTATTACCTGAACGAGGCATGCGAGTAAATACTAATCACATTATCATACCTTCACCTTAGCTGCCGCGCTACGCTTCCGCGTGCAGCGTCACCGCTCACTTTCACTGCGGCGACGTGGGGGTACCAACTGCCTGCCTCTGCCGCAATAGACACAACACCACAACTTAATCCACCAATATGCACTCTATCAACCACTAGGTAAGGTGGAATTTTCAAGGTCGCTCGCGTCAAATTTTTTCGGACCGCCAAATCAGTAATGGACGAAAATGGACTCAATTTGTAGAAATATAAAGTCCTGTTTTGGTTGTAGACGGGCAGAGACGGCCTCCCCAAGGCCGCACGTACGTCGCACAAGTGTCTGTTTACTTTCTCTAGCGGTCAATGGTCACAGCTTTGGGAGATGGCGGAATATTTGGAGACTGTTCAAGGTCGGGCAATCTTCCTCTAGCCATGTGACAAGACATATTTCGGCTGGGGTTTGAAATTCCCGTGGGCGGTTAATCCCGGTACTTATTATACATAATTTTAAATATATTACGTCTAATAAATTGCAATGGCAAAACTACTTCATTATGTGAGTCATTACCCTCAATATCCACGTATTTTCCAGAGCCGAGCCACAAATATCCATTAAATATGATCTTTTAAAGACTGTCCTTAATCAAAACTTCCAAAATGTGGCATTCAGAAACACATTTGCCTTTACCAAATCTGTTACAATGCTCAATACCGAATATAGATCACAATACGACCTTTTTCAAGTATTATTACCAAACCAGCCTTAATTTCTGCGACCTATATACTAAATGGCGAAAAGCAAACGTCATTGAACTTTCTTTCGTGTGTTCTGGCCTTAGACGCGTCACAGTCAAGGATGTATCGCGACTATATTATTGGCAAGGTCAGGCAATATTTACCAAGTATGCCTAGTTTGTATTTGAGTTAGATTATCGGCGATTTTTCTTAGATACCACTGACGTCTAAGTAACGGCGCAAAAACTGTAATATTTACCGAATAAGTATGGCTCAATTTTAAAAAGCAGGTGCTGTCGAAACCGTTTTTTTAATATCGACGTCATATTGCTATGGTTAGACATCCAATTTTCAATATGTACTAGCAGTTCTTATCGGACTTTGACGTGCATATTTGTTAGTAATCAAAGTTTTCTTTGCACACTAAAATACTTAAACGTCAGATAGCCATTTGATTCCATAAACGAATTGGGACTTTTCAAAAGATGGTGAAACAGGCCACTAATGTAATATTTTCCTCCATTTAGTCTATCGTATCTACTATTAAACTAATGTAAAGTGAGACAATATCGTACACCTATCTCTCTGATATGTTGTCTCTTTCACTCGGAGATAGTATAGGAGCTCACATTCATCTGTTACATCAATTAAGTCATTCTAAAAGTGTTTCACTTATCGTCAGTCTATAATTGTATTCATTTGCGATCACTTACATGAGTTATTGTCTGTTATCGCTTTTATGATACATGTGCTCATATTTGTAATTATGATGTATCCCTCTCTCTAACGCCGTCGTACACGACACTCAAAAGTAACGAGTTACAGACTCAAGCCAGTATGGCACACCACTAGTAGCGACTTTATACTAAGTGTGCATACGACAGAGGCAACTGCGGCAGACGTGGACGGGTGTCGGCGGCTGCAGTTGCTTGCATTCTTGTATTCTGTTAATTTTTTATTTTGTGTTTCACGAACTATGTCCAAATAAACTTTTTTTTTTCTTTCTTCTGTCGCAGACGCGTATCTCTCATGTGAATGAGTACTACCGCATTTTTAACTAGTTTGTGATTGGTTGCATCGCGTAGGGACCGCCATTGAAATACTAGTGCTGTTACATTCTGGCTACTCATAGACAGGCGCGACGCGACGACGGTGTGACGCGATTCTGGTAGAACAATTTCCATGAAGTTTTCATAGAAATTGTTCTACTAGAGTCGCGTAGCGCTGTCGCGTCGCTCCTGTCTGCAGGAGCCTTAACACGTTACTTTTGAGTAGCGTCGTTGACGTTGGGCCTTAGAAATATTGATACAGGAATAATCCTAGCGTGGGGCAATGGTTCAAATCAAAAATGGCCGGTCTACACATTATGCCCTTAAATGAATTATGGATTTTACAAGTTATTCATACGGGTTCTCGATCTCATAACTTTAATCGGTTTCTATGCAAATCCCTGTTAAAACTTTCCTATCTAATGTTAGTATGACGACGCCGACGGTTCAGATCAATCGCTCGTGTTAATATTTATACACGATAAACAGCTCGTGCAATCTCAATTTAATATGATAATTTCATAAATAAGAAATGAGAAAATTTCTGTTTTAAGACTGTCTGACTCAGCGTAAGACAGGTCAAGATTTAAATGGTTTTTTTTAAATGGAACATCTACACACAAGCAAATAATAATTGGTCTAATATGACATGGTGGTGTGGTGATTGCAATTTGTTTCGGCAAACAAAAATAAACGTTTTAAAGTCTTGGCCATAGATAGATCTATGGTCAACGCAACGCAGGACTAACAAAAATAATATTTCTACTATTTTAAATCCAGGTTTACAACAGAATTATTTCAGAGAAGCTAGTAAACTCAAGGGTGTGATCGCAGGCAGTAGACACGACAGTGTATACCTACTACATCTTAGATTCCATCATCATTATAAACATGGAGATGAGTTTGACGCATGTGTGAGGAGAAACGTGGCTCAATGTGCTGCATCGCATATGTTGTGCACTTTCACTAAAGTTACGTCTATTTAGACTGCATTACCATAGAACAGGTGTTTACTACGCATATCTTTACCTCACATTTAAGCTTTAAGGGTAGATAGAACCGGTGGTACGGAGGCTTCATGTAACTTTATTATCTGTTTGTTGGAACCACTTGACCACTTCATCTACAAGCATTATTAACTTAGCTCTTTGCCTAGTTGCAAACAAGAATGCTCTTATAATTACACTTGACCTTACAATACCGCTAAAAGCCTCTTAACACTTCAAAGATCAAGCCGTAAACAAACCATTACACAACTACGATGAGTAATAATTAGTCAAATTACTAAGTAATGAATTACCGAAAATTCGGCACATCCCTGATTGCGATCGACCTCACATCTTCACGGCTGCAACCTTCGGGTTACGAAACCAGAGCTTTTTCCTTCCGTTCGAGTTACAGTGGTTACTCCCACATTACTATGCCTGCTGCTAACTCATTGTAACAGAACGTAATGTTGAAGGAAAAACGATCAGAATAAACTATCTTGCCGCATTTGCATAGCTAAGTTTTGAAGCATTAGAATAAGAAAATTTTCCGATGGGTCTCAAAAGAAAACATGCAACAAACGTGTGACTTGTAAACGTTTGAGCACGTCATTAAGGATGACTTGGTAATGTATATTTAGATGATATTGCGTAGTTAGTAGTAAATGAATATACTAAGGACAACGACCGTAAGGTAGATCACCGGCCAGATGGTCCGATGACATAGTAAGATCATGAACTTGGAGAGGAACATCAATGGCTTTATATTGAGCTGACGAAATTGCCTATTCATCACCTCGATGATATATAAAAGCAATGTGGAATAAACACCATAGAGCAACGACATCTTCCTTAACTCTATGAGGACCAGCTTGCAGTCCAACCAGATGCGATAACTCTGCTTTTTTTTTGTTCCATCTTTTCTAACAGCTTTAAAACTCCATAAATTGTCCATTACGTACAATTATCAAGCCGACTACGCAAACATTCCTTATAAACGGTAGGCGGCCACATCTGCCAGTGGATTCCGCACAATCGCCAGCAATATCACTTTGTTGAAAATAGACGAGTTGCGTAACAGACTGGGCAGTGCCCAGCGCCCTTCGCCTTGGCGACACCGAGCCAAATGTCTTCGGCCCTGACGGACGTATCATCAATTTGACCAGTCTCTTCCTGGGATGTCCGATCGTTTTGTGGAGTTTTATCAACTGCAACTGGGAAATTGCATGTAATTGTTTATGAGATGCTATTTCGCGTTTTATTGGTTTTGTCTAGCCAATGCGTTATTCAATGAGTAAACTTTGCATCCATACCAATCAAAGGAATATCGTCGTCATTTTTTTCTAGCGCGGTTACTTCATAGAAACTATTCAACGCCATCATATTTTCTGAAATATCTTCATTAATTACAATAGCTTTTAAACCGATCAGAAATAAGGTCATTCCCTGTTAGAAACATTGACAGAGAAACCGCTTCATCTTCCAAATGGGTTAATTCAGTTCTGCACGTTTGCTGCTCTTGGTATTCTTCCGTGCTCTTATCAACAGAAGCATCTGATCAAGTAATCAACATAGTTCACCCAATGAGCTAGCAAGTGTCGTGGGACGAGTGCGTCCTCCCTTCACCTGCATTCTGCACTTGATGCAATTTCCCGACTATGATTGTTAAATTGCTTATTGTTACTTTTGACCTCAGTTGTACAAAATTTCCGGAAGATTCCAGAAGAAGCTGTATTTGAAGTGCTAGGTCATGTTCAAGGCATCCCTTACAATTGCATCGCCGTCTGACGGCTGGAATATGATTGCTAAATTGCATCCAATGATCTTCCTGGATTACATCCGCTTAGCTTTGATCCTGTTCAAGGCGCTACTTCAAATATTCAGGATTTAGCCGGAAGTTGTATTGGATATTTACATATAGCTTTTACTTTCTAAGTTTTAAGCTTTTTACCGAGCCCTTTACCTTGGAGTGTGTGACTTACCGTTGAACAGGTAGTGGTGTCAGATAAAGGCGATATGAAAAGGTCACTATGAGATCACCATAAAAATCACAAGGCCCCAATCCTTTCACCAGAATTTGAGCTTTAGGAGCGTTATATATGGACGAAAATATTGTAGCTTGAAGAAAAATTTGTAAGTCTCATATGAAGATGGAAATTAGTGTCGTAATAGTATATGTTTATGAACTTAGGTGTTGTCTGTGTATAAATATTGGCAGGTGCCAGCCGTAGGTATTATGCACGCAACTGGCGCACCTGTCCGAGACTCTCCGAGTGTTTGTACACAAAAACATATTTATTTTTATGTCTATTCATTAGAGGTTATGCGGTCTAAAGTATAATATCCAAAATTTATTGATTTCCTTATATTTTATTTTTGTATTCTAAATGTGATCCGTCTGGTTACGATCTGTTCTGAGTCATCAAAAGCCTTAAAATATTTAAAGAATATACTTTATAACACAGGCTTTACCGAACACGACTTGAACAAGCCTGCATAAGGCATTAAAACGAGTACTGAACATAAGGTCGCAAAAGTACCGAGTGACGTAAGCACACTTGCCGGCAGAGCAGTGCCCTCTGGCGGCAAGAAGCCGACCTTGGGCCCAAAGCAACTTTCAACCCGGAAGCCGCCGTGTCATTCTAGCTGTCACGTTAAAACCGCTGAATTTTATTTACATTGCCCTTATTTGGCTCAAGCTCGATATATGGGGCGTTCAGACGGTGTAATGGATATTTTAATGGGTTTATATATTGAAGTTCGTGCCCTTTGTGGTGGGACTTTATTAAAAGTTGACCTTCGTGACCTGAGGGGAATATTACCTATACTTTTAACTGACTTAATCTTGTGTTTTAAGCTTTCTTATCTGGATATAAATAGTAAAGACACTTATAAATAAAAGGCAAACTGGGCTTTCATTCAAAGGATTAAAGCCTGATTAATAAATAAGAATACTTACCCCCTTATTCATAGTCCTATTTTATCTCTATTTTAGCTAAAATAGGTTTATAGAACGTTTGTCTTTATCTGTCACGTTGTCATTTCTGTGTGTAAGAAAGAGACAAACCCCATTTTAACTAAAATAGGTTTGATAAGTTTTATGAATAAGGGGGTTAGCTTTTAACGCGCTTTTCAAAGTAATCTTATTTTTTTTTCATCTCTTGTGAAGTCCTTTTTTACGCTACATTTTTTATTTTTACATTATAAAAGTTTCTATTGAAGCCATACGGCCTATTTCAGTCTACCGACTGCTGGTGGGTATATTTCCACTCAATAAAAATATTTATACTGTGACCAAGCGTTTTTGTCCCGTAGTGCACTCTGTCTGCCGCACAGTTTTACCTGGCTGGCTTCCAATCTCATGGGGCAACGCTGAGACTAGGAATAGGTCAAAATCTGGCAATAAATACGAAAGTTCGTCAACTCCATTAGTGACCTTACATTCTGGCATTGCGTTTGGCAGTCAAGGTCAAAATCAAAGAATTTGTTAAAAACATTAATCGTTGTTTTAAAAATTCGTGATTCCACACACGCATTCTTCTGTCACCTTGTCATTAACGGCTTTAAAACCAAAAGCCGCAGAGGAGGAAAAATCAAAAAGTTTCCATACGATATAAGCGGCGGACCTTGGCGCGGTACTTACGAATTAAATCGGCCCCCGACGAGGCCACCTCGCCTTCCGCAACAACACCGCGTATTTGTTCGCTACTGATTGAATTATAACACTTTAATGTGTCTGTATCCCACCTTGTTGTGGTGATTTAGCAGATCTTGTGTGATAACAATTTCATGGTAGAATTCCTCTGAAGGTCGTAGTATTCGGTAGACTCTAATGTGTGGTCTTAAATGGTGTCAATGTTACAGTATCCTTACTGACCTCACCTGTAGTTAAGCCCCGGTGCACCGCGCCATCTATCACCACGAGGTTGTCGTACATGTACTACATGTTACAAATGTCATTGTGTTTACGTTTCGTTGGACAGAATAAATGTTGTCATCAAAAGGAGAGTGGAATGTTCTAGAATTCGTGGCTCGTAGAAAAGTTGGATTGAATTGGCAATCTTCCAAGAGATATTGTAATAAAGAAAGACATACGCGCTTCCCGGATCTCTGTATAAATTACGCTGATGACGTCACAAACAGCCTCCTACCCTATATGGAGGCTTTGTTTACATTCATACCCGGTCCTGAAAACAAGTAGCTGGAGGCTTCTACCGAATTGACTGAATGTGCTGCTATTAAATGCAAAAACCTTTTTGGCTCTAAAATCTTCGCTCAGCTTTTCTATAGCAGAGAAGTTCAGACAAAAGCGCTTAAAGACGTCATCTTTTTCAAGTGAAAGCTTCAAGACAAATTGCAACAGATTAGATCGAACTAGTTTAAAAAAAAAACTATTTCCTGAATAATTTTTCTGCGGAAATTAGGAAATCTTAAGCGCTTACTGAGAGCAGTGGTGGCCAAGTGGTAACAGCCACGACTTACGAGGTGTAGGTCGTAGGTTCAAACCCAGACAGGCGCTTTACTTTGTGTAAATTATTTTATCACCACTGCTCTCAAAAACGGTGAAGGAAAACATCGTGAGGAAACCGGCATATCCTAGAACCAAAAATTCGAAGACATGCGACGTCTGCCAACCCGCCCTGGGCCCGTGTGGTGGATTACGGCCCACTCCTCCCACCGAGAGGAGGCCTGTGTTCCAGCAGTGGGAACATTATAGGTTGATTATGTTATGTAAGTGCTCATTAAACTCTAAAATAAACTCACCATAGAGCCTGTTGGTATATTGCTGTGCTGGAAAGCAGGTTTCCGTGTGAACACATGGGGCAGGGAGTCACCACGCCCTGTCATGCAATGTTCCGTCTGAAAACAAAGAGATGAACATTACTCATCGCCCTTTACAAGGTCCTTCCTCTTCTGTCGTACTTTAAGTTTTCCAACGGTATTTTCCATGTAATTTAAAACATGCGTAATTCTAGTGGCGCCGTTTTGTTTTCTGATTAAAAACAAGTCCGTTTTATTTATTTTTCTGGTTGATCGACATGGCATGTTTTTCCTTTAAGACAAAACGGAACAGGGTAAAGATTAATATGGGGCGTTTGTATTGGAGTAAAAATAAATTGGTTGCATTTATATTTATTAGAAAACTCGCGCTGCGGTACATTTATTAGATACTATTCTTAAGCTAAAGTATGACAGAAAGTGGTTACTAACATCGTTGACGGCTCAATCAAACTGTTATAGGTGTAAGGATTTCTGCTATTTTTGCTAAGCATAATCAACCTATAATGTTCCCAACGCTAGGACATAGATCTCCGCTCTGCGAAAGGGACCGAGTCGTAATCCACCGCTCAGGCACCGTGCTCATGTCTTCGAATTTTTGGTTGTAGGACATACCGGTTTCCTCACGATGTTATCCTTCACCTTTTCGAGTACAGTACTGAGATGGTGGACTAACCACCCTGCTAACGAAACTTCCTTTTTTTTTGTCCCCAGATCGTCACTCGCAATGACCGTGAAGTGAGAGGGTACCTACAAGCAACCATAGTAGCTTTCGACAAGCACTGGAATATGGCACTCACTGACGTTCTAGAGGTATGGAAGAGGAAAAAATTAAGGAATAGAAAAGGGATTCCTGGACTAGGTAAGTGACATACTGTCGATTTAACTGCCTCATATTCCGAATTGAACCTTCATCACGATATTTCTCTTAACAGGCACACCGGTTCCCAAAGGCACGGCGGCGACTATTTCCCCAGTCCCATTGGTGACTGAAGCTCCTGTTTCCAAAAATATTTCGGAGTGCAAGCGGCACATACCACAGATGATGGTGCGCGGTGAACATGTAGTTCTAGTCTGTCTCATACGATAATCTCTTGTATTTCATGCCCGCCTGGTAGCTCAGATTGCGATGTGATTTTTTGTACGACTATCGCAAGTTTCTTGTGGCAGTCTATATGTTAAGTTTTTGTATTATTTATCGCTGTAAATTGATACCTTATAAAGTATACGCTTGAAGCTGAGAGTTTCTTAAATGTAATTTTATTTATGATGATATTAAGATTATGGTAAATGTTTACCACATTACTAGTCCTAAGGAAAATAATATAGGTACTTACAATAAGAAGTTAAATTATGTTGTGTTTCTAGGATAGGCCGTATTTCATTATTACAATTATAATCACAATGTTACTGAAACATATAAGTAGTAATTTGCCACACGTCTATTAGAGTGCGTTTCAACAAATAGTTCCTATGCCGTTATGTTGGCAACAATGTATACCACTTCTTATTCTTCACCACTCCTTAATGTTTTGGGCATGATTCTAACACGGACACCTTATAAATCTTAAAAAAACCGCAGAATCGTCTTCCCATATCTACTATCTTGACAGACATGGGCACAAAACACATACTCCTGGCGGAGGACAGGGGAGCTAACATTATAACATAGGAACTATTTGTTGAAACGCACTCTAATAAGTATTTAGAATGGTATAATTTGAATGGAGTATCGAGTCATCGACAAAGTTATTTTTACCATCAAAAAGTTTGTACTTATACTTTTTAATAACAATAAAATGTTCACACTGACATTCACATGCGTTTCCAATGTCCCAGTATTGTCAGTGTATAAAATAAAATAATTTACACAATGCTTGTTTTGAGGAACGTTATTCGATTTTTGAATGATATTCCATGAGAACGAGCCGCCAGAATTAAGAACATTACATTTAATTAGTAACTATTTTTGGAGTTTCTTTTCATACATCCTTTTTTTAAATATTCACTTTTATTTGAAGTCTCATTCAAATGCGTTTGCATATCTCGAAGAAACAATGTCGGTACAAATGAATGAAGAAATGTGGATAATATGACGTCTTTCCACACAAACCACAGTGTCCGGAAATTGCACGTTTAACATACGTAATTTGGAAGACAGGACATGCTATTTATAACAGGACTTCACTGTTACAATCCTTTGGCAAGATCCCGCACGGTTATTAGGGTAATATGACAATGAAGGGGAGCACCGAAGCATACACATACCAACAGGAAACTCATACGCACTAACGACCACATCTGCATAACACACTCAGTTGTTTTTGTATTAAGTTGTCCAGAATTTTTAAACATGAAAAAGAGCCATAGAGCAAACAGGCATTTTATCTGGTAGATTGAGACGGTTTCTACCAGTTTTGACACATACCCTCAGAATCAATTCTGCGATGTTATGTTTCTATACATTTGATAACTAAAAAGACCCTTAAGTAAGTTGGTACACGTACAGTTACATCTATAATTTATACAAATGACTATACATACGTTACCCACAAGCTACCAGGATCCTACAGGTGCTAAGACCTATCTGTTCGCGAACGGTAATTTGCGGGCAGAGCATCCCAGGTTGGTTGACACGGAAGCGCGCACGCATTGTGCGCCACAATAGTTTCCCCATTTTCCCGCGGCCGGGGAACGGCCGGCGTGACCGCGGCAAGTCCGTCGACCCCGGGACAAGGGACGCGGGACGCTTTTCGCGTGCGCAAGCGCAGTGCTACCGAAAACGTGAGTTTTTTTGCGGTTATGACTTTATGGGAAGTGTAGCCTTCCCATAGTCATAGGAGTTTTGGAAAATCTGTTATTGAAGGTTTCGGGGGAAAATATACTTTTATATTCATTGTAAAATTAACGAACGTTATGTTACGTTTTGTAAAGTCAAAGCATGTGTGAACGTAAACGAGGCAAAAGGAGTATGTAGGTAAGGATCGTAGCGTTCTATAGCTTCTGCCTATCCCCATGGTAATACGGCGTGAGTTTATGTATGTATGTGTCATTGTACAATTTCCAATTTTACGGAGGGTTCAGTTTTAATGTACGTGAAATTGGTATGCTACATGCTACTTTTACATACGATTTTGTAATTACGGTTATCGTAAATCGAAAATAGCCACGCGCATTTTTGTATTTATAGACGTTTTAAAAACCCAATTAAATATTTAATTAAATTAACTAAGATCTTCATCATTGTTATAAGAAAATTATGTAAAACTGCCTAGGTACTTTAAAAGCTACTAGCAAAGTTGGCTAAATAATAATTTATAACTCGAGAAACTTTCATAATCCCTTTTATTAAAAGCATTAACTGAAGTTTCTAACAGAAAACAATTTTAGAACACTTAGAAATTATACTACTTTTACTTCAATAACATTCCCAAACAAAAACCGGTTCTATTTTAGTTTAGGATTCTGCTTCGAGTCAAATTTCTAACATTTGACTCGAAGCTGTGCTTATTTATGTAAATAATTTCTAAGTACTTTATTTATTCTAATTAGGGAATGAATAGAAAACTTGAATGCATCAGCTGTTAATCCTGCGCAGGTTGTACGTGTTGACTGAATAGAACAGGTTAAGAATGTTCAGCCTTTAGCAAGAAATAAATATGTGCAATTAAGATCTCGACTTCACATGGTCTCACGGTGGGTGTCAAATGCACAGCTGGGCACTTTAAAAGAATCGTCGGACTGGTGAAATGGCAATGAAAGTAAATATAATAATTCCAGTCTTAGATACTAGAGTGCAATAATTACCCTTTTACCTGAACCAGAACAAAAACTACAGGAAAATCTCCCACAAGTCATACAAAGTTCACGATTTCCCACACATGAAGACGTTACGAAAAGAATCTCGGGAGGCCAGCAATGCATCACTTCTATTTCTGTTTGAAATCGATGAAGAGACAATGGCCGGGCGGGGCGACGCACCCTGGCCAGCGGCCAACGGCCAGGAAGGCTGAGGAGGGTAGGAAACAATCGTCATGTAACACCTGACAGCTTGGGAAACATGTGCTGCGGAGATGTGCACGTCTTGTTTTGACAGCTACGCACTTAAGGCTTAGGCACACTAGGCCTTGGAGAAGACAGATTGTGTTATAATGTCGGTCATACTTTCGTACAACGCAATTGTTCGCCGCTTATGTAGTCCTAGCATAATAGAAGAAGTATTAGAGAGGAGATGTTTTTGTACCTTCATTCAATGGTAGGTGGTTAAAGAATAGAGCGTTAATTATTTGTGTTCTAAATGGAAGTGATAAAAAACATTATTTGACTCGTCTTATGTGTGGGGGGCATTTTGTTGTGGTTCAATTGCTTGTTATGTTTCATGTCAATGGAATACGTTTTGAAGTGAAACTAACTTTGTTGCAAGTACGGAATATTCATGGCACTCAAGGAATTCGAGTATTTTGTTCCTAGCTTAACATAGAAATATAATTAACAACCACTTATGAAGACCTTATTCAAGTGAACAGTTTCTTACTATTTCCAAACACATCGTCATTGGTGTCACTTCTGTTTACTTCTTAGCAAAATTCTGGTATTTTGTCCAATGAACTAGAAAACTTAAGAGGAAATGCGGTCGGAAAGACTTTTGAAAAAGCCAAAGTAAAAATTCATAATTCGAGGTTTGGCTTTCGCCTATTTCTTCCTCCAATATTGGACCAATTTAAAAGATATTTAATAAACTGAATAAGAGGGATATTCCCTTACCTACTGTGTCCCTATGTTTTTCTTTTTTCATTAATAGTTGTTAAATTTGTACACTAGGCCTCTGTTGACAGCGGTTTAAATCGGCATTTGTAGAAGGTTCTAGTACTTATAAAAATTATGTATCATCAAAAAGGAAAATATAGGGATATACAAGTAGTTAATATTGATTATTCTGTAAAAAATCATTGCTTTATGGTCATTTACCAGAAAGAAAACAGGCGAGAGCGTTTCTATGGAGAAACGACCACCCGCATTTCCTCTTAAACGATCGTTTCTGCTTATATTATTCATTAATTGTGGTTGTCAACCTTCGCAATGACCTTAGACGACAAATTTTAAATGGTACGCGGAAGTGGCGACAAGTCTTGAGCGTTTTGACAACAAATTAATACCGTTTGTTTGTATAAAATATTATTTATAAATAAGCGAGGACGTTGTATAATAGTGATAATGTTGTATTCGATAATGCGCGTGTTATGCTTGTAACCTTGTGTTTGAAGAATGGACTGTTCTTTATCTGATTTATCTTCAGACTGTGCACAATGGGTCTTGCAAGCTGTTTCGTACACGAGTCGTAGTTTGACTTGTTCACGAGATGGTTGCGATTTCATTCACATTATTGGTAGTCTAAAAATCCCCTGTTTCTTATATCCCTACTGATATATCTCCATTGGTAGGGATACTTGTTAATTCCAAGTTATAAATAACATACCCAAAATCAACCCTACTAATGACTGTTCCTTTCAAACAATTTCCGAGTCAGGCGATCACATTTTGTTTCTGATTTCCTGCAAATATCGTTGCTTCTCAGATGTCCCTTTTTCTCTCAGATAGGTAGGTACACGCTTTTGAAGTAAACAACGTGTTCATCCAAGCATGTGGATAATGGGCTGTGGGCGTAGTAGAAGATATTAATAGCTCTGCCTTTGAACAATAATATATCAGATATTTAGATCACAAACTACAAGTTCGTAGTTAGAAGAAGAAGAAAAAACGGGCTCGAGATTACATAATGAGGGTAGGAAGGTATGTAATTACTCGTCTCGCTTTATAGTGCACCTACTCGTGAAAATTCTTTCAGGGAACTGGACGGCTTTAATGGTCATATGAAAAAAAAAAAGTTAAGTAATATAAGCAGCTTTCAATACCTCTACAGTGCTACTGATACTAAAAGTGTCTAACTATTCAATTAATTTACGAAAATTTTCCCGTAATAACTTTTAATGGCTAACTCACAATGAAAACTGAAAGTAAAACCGCGACCATATTGTCGAAAGGTCATAAAGTGTACAAAAGCCTGTTGATTATACATTTTGTGCTAAAGGTCGTAAGAGCTGGTCATAGAGGCCATTATAAGATGATTATCTGGAGGTGAGAGATCGAGCTGCGTTCTACAAATTAGTATGATTCGTGTTTTGTTGTAATGGTGTAGTAGTTTATGGATAAAAGTAGGAATTATCTGTGTTTGTGTGGAGTTTGTTGAGCTGGCGCCTGGTAATGTCTTTGGCAAATAACATGGGCTTTTTAAAAGTAAATTAGAGAAATGTAATTGAACTTTTTTTTTTTGCTGAATGGGCCCGTTCTTGACCTCGATCACGCCTGATGGAAAGCGATGGATGAGGTCTATGATGGAACGAGCGTTCCCAGAAGATGCCTTTTTTTAAGTCACTGGAACTCCCACGCATCGACGAAACACAGCAGGCTGCTTGACACCGGACTCCGGTGGGAGGTGGTCGCAAACCAGGTGTGGGCGTTAGACCTACCACCGCAAGGGAAGAATTGGCTAGTCAAATAAGGTGTTGGGTGTGACTGTCCAGGATGCGCCGAGCACTCGGTTTAGTTGAATAACTGACGGAATAAACTGCACTACAGGAGCAATCTTCTTCATACATCCCAAGATTATCTTCTTTTCTTTAAAATGTAACTGTTTATATAGGGTCCTGCATCAGTCTTATATTGAAATCCTTTTCCGAAAGTTATTGTTAGTATTCACAAATGAAAGCAAAAAGTGAGCGTTGGCAATCAACAGCCGAAATATAAGAACTGAAAAAAAAAACTTCATCAAGATTAGGAGAATCTCCAAAAAATATGTGAAGCATCCGAGAATTTCCAAATAAAATATGTATAGTAATAAAAATATAGTGCAAACTTTCACCGGAGGAGTTCCGGCGTTAGGCGAGGGTGGGTATTAATAGCGGCGGTTGCGCAACGCGGCCGATGCACTGCGCGTGCGCCGACACCGACACTGCTGACTGGGATTAACATTAACTGCAGTTTAGTGTGACGTGGTTTAACTGGACGTTTTACTTCGAAGCTTCAAATTGCAGAAATATGGCTTCTTTTCTTAAGGCTTTAGTTGGATACCTTTTGGTCATTATAATATCTCATACATAGTTATAAGTTTTTTTTTAATTATTTGTTTAGCCAGTAAACAACACCAGCATATTTTTACAAGATCAGAAACAAGTATGTTTATAATAATATCGTATATAGACACGTTAAATGTATCGACATTACTGGTAAGGCGAACAGGTCTCGACAAGGCGACACTTCCGCCTTATGTACTGGCTATGTATAGTATCATGTAGGTATACGTATTATATGTGCGTCCAATGTCGTCCACTATTCTTTTTCCAACCTTGGTGACTTGGTGACTCGGCTCCGACATGTAATGTTCAATAAATTGGAATGTATGGAGATTCCAGTGTTAGTACCTGACCTACAGTCACGTTTAGAGTCATGCGTAGATAGAATCTAAAGACTGGTTGGTATTTATGCTGTCCTGGTAACTTTCAAAACAAAAGATAAGCTTAACTGAAAATGCAAGCAGACAAAAAAGCAAGAGTAAAAAAAAACTGGCAACATTTCCAATAATGCTCTCTTCTCCACTGAACTCTCTTCTACAACCTATATTCGCAATAAACACTAACATTTCTCTAGTAAATTTAGCAATAGAACTTGCGACAAACCTACTGTATCAAAAAATAAACCTCCAGTTAAACCGCTCGTTAACGATGCGCGCGCGCACCGGCCGGTGTTCACTTTACTCTTTTTGTATTCGTTCTTGCAGCTAACTTGGGATTGGCTTGACCCATTTACCGCAAATAGACGCAGCCGGGATTCAAACGCGCGCCCAAACGACACGTGGCGGGCGGCTTATGGTATTCGCGTTTTAAAATACTGAACGCCTTGCTGATGAGTCAGCTAAGCATCCGTTGTAGAGATTTATATGGACTTATTCGCTCGTTATTATTTGTGAGTAGATATACATATATTCGGAATGTTTTGATGGTATTCCGGATATGTTTTTGTAGGGAAGACTTTTCCCCTTTCAAATTCGATCAATACTTTTAACTTTTGTAGGTTTAAAACTCAAACCGCTAATCCATATATAACATTTGCCAAATCACGATAAGTTTAGTCATAGAAGCCAGATAAACCCTCAAAGGACCCTGTCCTTTAATTAACGGTTGTTAATAACTTCAGTTATTATTTAGAAACCCGTGATATGATCCTGAAGCCGGAATCGTTTGATGGACTTACCTAACTTTACGTATTTGGCGTAGGGGAAGGTGGGGCAGCTTCATACAGTTTTTCTATTTTGTCTCATAGATTATTCTCTGGTATCAATATCTGAATAGATTGAATAAGAACTAGTACTATAACTATCTGACTTTCTATCAAAAACATATAATTTGTTTAAATATACATTTGTGACTTTTTATAAAAGTTTAAAAAAAAAATCAGGAATGTATGAATGTGCCCCGCATGCGGGGTACTTTCATACAGGCTATGGGGCAGATTCATACATGTGAAAAAATACACAAATTAAGGAATAAATGTTCAATTATTTATCAAAATAAAAGTATCAAAACACAACGTATTCGAAACCAAAAGCAATTAGACTCTGTGAGTAACTAATACCTAGAAAATAATCAAGTAATAAAGAAAAAAGTAAAAAAAGATATCTAAGTAAACAGAAAATAACTTAAAATGTAGGTAGTTTTTCCTTTTATGGCACTGAAAGAAACTTAGTTAACCTAACAGTCTTTCTGATCAGTCAAATAAGTATATCTATGTCCTAGAATTAAGTAACATATCTTTGTTATGTTATGGTATGTTATTATACAGTATGAATGTGCCCCTCTTATTACTGTATGAACCTGCCCCATTCAATGATTTTGAAAATCAAATATTCTTATAAAAAAACCAAACATATATATTATTATTTACGTATCAATTCACAAAATACATCCTATTATCTTTGAAATAAAATAGTATTGAATAATCTAGATAAAAACTTTCATCAAAATAAAGATGTTTAAAGTGAGGTCATAAAATTATTTACGCGTTGCCGAATCACGTTCCGCGTCACCTCGTCGCGAGTTTCACACTGACTGCTGTCAAAATTCGTGAGCCAACGCACACGTAGGTAAGTCACGTGTACATGCTTAAATCGTTCAGTTAACGCGCGCCTAATAAAAGATGTCACTAGTGTATGACGGTGCCCCGTGTATGAATCTGCCCCACTTCCCCCTACCAATTGGGGTCACGGAAATTAAGTTATTCAAACTGTGAGGCTTCTCGCTCCTACAGCGTTTTTATGTTGGGTTTTATTTTGAGAAGGAGGAAGTGGAGGGCAGTAGGTTGTGTAATTTGTTCGTGGATTTTTCCGACAACGCAAAAATAGGTACGTATCCATTCAATATATATATCATATCCTCCAAACTTGACTACCTAGTTAATTCGGAGTATTCCCGATTGAGCACCTATTTTTGGAGTATCAGTCGCTAGCTTGTACCTATGTTTTCACTGAATACCTGCTTTTAATAATTGAGGAAATGGTTGTATTTCTAGATACTTATTTTCAGAAAGCTTTAGGACTAATCTGTAGGTATTCGTCTCAAACTTTTAAATATGGCTGTTTGTGTGGGACTGTAGGTAATGGACATAGAATCATTTCATAATTTTTATGCTGACACAACAATGTTCGATTTAGAAGCAAGTCCACAACAATGGCCCATAGTGACAGGCCTTTTACCAGGCCAAAAAAACAAACACAGTAGCTTTGAATTTAACGAGCAACGACCCTCAGAAACGCAATAAACGGAATGATCATAAAACAATCGATTTAAACTTGAGTAGTTATCGAAACGTAAACGGTATCATAGTCGATACAATTAGCGGGCGGTAAAAAAATCGATCACGCGAAATGCGGCGTGCGCGCATGCAAGTGCAATTCAGGGCCGACACCCATTTATATTGTTCGATTTTTAATAAACCTTGAATGTAAGATAAGTCAGTAGAATTGTAAGAATTTCTGGAAGAGAATATTTAATTAGTTTGATGCTATGATCACAAAATAGTCTTCGATGTCATCATTGAAAGGTTTGGCACTAGGAAAAGCAGATTCTGTAAATGAAACCAGCGGGGTAATTGCGTAACACATTCAGTAGCAATGGCTTTGATTTTGGCAGATGGCAACAACATTCATTGCGTTACGTTGTTGAGCAGACACATTTTTCGAACATATGAAGCAATGGATTAGCAAATATTCTTCAAAATTATTCAGATTGTGATGGATAGTGTGTTTCAAACAGGGTGCCTAACTCAACAGTTTGTTCTTACTTTTCACTTTCACTCTCTGCCTAGCCTTGTCCCAACTATGTTGGGGTCAGCTTCCAGTCTAACCGGGTGCAGCTGAATACCAGTATTTTACACGGAGCGACTGCCTGTCTGACCTCCACAACCCAGTTACTCCGTAATACGATACCCCTTGGTAAGACTGATTGTCATATTTTTGGACTTCTGACGAGCCGTAACGACTGTCAAAGATCCACGAATGACAGCCAGGACCAACGGCTTAACTTGCTTTCCGAGACATGGAGGGGTCTTGATATGTAAAGATGGTCACCCATCCACGGACCAACCGCGGCAAGCGTAGCTTAACTTGATCGATTGATCCGTGCGGCTGTTATTTCTTAGCCACAAGCCCCTCCTTTACTTTTCACATTCACTATTGTAAAAAACACAGATGACACTCACAAATTCGCCACCTGTTTTCAAGAGGTGTTTCTTTGCAGAGTAGAAGAAAAGTCAAAGATTTCAAGGTGTGGAGCTCCCAAAAGGAATTCTTAAGCAAACACCAATAATATGAATGCTACTCGTAATATCGTGTTCGTGACGAGATGCCCGCCCGCAGCGTCCCGTAAACAAGATAATTGCTAATTAAGTCATTATGTATTAATAAATTATTAGCTCAATGACCAGAGACGTAATTAGCTTTTCTCCAGAGTTTACGATCGTACGACTGGAGATTACTGTCTCTGGATCTAGATGTAATATTAATGATTCAATTGGTAAATTATGAAGAGGAGCATTTTGGAGTGGAAGATGATCTCTTAAGTAATATCCCTTTGCTGCAGTAATTTGTGCTTTTATAAAGATAAAAAGAGTTCTACAGACATTCAGGCTCTTCTTGGAAGTTTTGTAGAGAAATTGAGTTGTTGAGCACACAACAACCCACATAAATCTAACAAATAATATTTATTTACCAACAAAAACATTAACTAGAATAGACATAAGTCGTTATCATTACGTATTACTATAATTACGTAAAGCCGATAGTATTAGCCGTTTAATCTCTCAAAGCTGTCATTATGAAAGAGCTCATAATTACAACTTTTACCTGCGCGCGCGCCGCTTACGGAAATAAAGTCAGCGTTATGATTATGCCAGTTTGAATTACGTTCACCCGTTGACAATTATGTGAAAATTTCATAAAACAAAAGTTAATTGTAGGGCTGTGTGCATAGATGCGGATATTCTAACTGTAATTGCATTACTTAAGATTTTAAGCAGTGTTTTAATTATAATAATTATTTGCGCTGAACTCGCTAAGACGGAGGAGAGTAGACCAGTTAATTGAATCCACCTTCCCTGAAAAGAAATCAGTCATTCACATATTAAACTTTTTAGATCAATTACCTAAACAAAACATACATATACACCTACCTACGTCCCGCAGTGGTCAAGCGACAAGCTCGACATTTATTCAATGGACCATCTTCCTCGATTCGTTCCATTTGGCGAAAAGACTTATGAATGCATCAATGTATTCTTCAATCCGTCAATGGACACCACAATATGGCCGCACTGGCCCCATCGGCCATTGTATGTGGGCGCCATTTCTCTTAAGGCGATTGTGTCACCATGTCTTATGCAACTATCTCTTGGAACCCCATGCATATTGATCATGTGGTAATAACATATCAACTGTGACACCATCTTAGAAGTGAAATGAACTTTCTGTCTAGGGCTCTGATTTCTTAGAACATTTATAATTTCTACCAGACTATTACATCTGCACTTAAAATTCCCTTTAAATTGCATTTTAAGGTACGAAGCATTTGTCTCCTTTCATATTTTCAAGTATACAGGGTGAAATTGAATTCATGGGCATCCATTTAACGGGTCATTGTAATCATCATTATGAACAACTTTTACAATGGGACCAAACCTGAAATCGCGAAAAAAAAAATCGGTTCTTCCCTACATTTTGACGAGTTACTCGTATGTGAACATAAATGCAAGGAACAGCTGATTTTTTTTCGCGATTTTAGGTTTAGTCCCATAGTAAAAGTTGTTCATAACTATGAGTAGGTACAATGACCCCTTAAAAGGAGGCCCATGAGTTTAATTTCACCCTGTAGATAGATATTAGTTCGTTAAGATCTCGGAATCGACCACTCCATTTCGAAGAAAAGTTTTGACACCAAATCAAGCACTGACAGCTAAACTATAAACATCGTGATTGTAAATAACATTCAGATTTCCCCTTCATTCAACATCGCTAACAACTTTACCAGATAAAATCTGAATCAAATCTGCAGATCTAGACCGAATCTAGAATCTGTTGCATTGTGCACTGCGGCTAAGTTCTGTGCGCGTGCGCCGCGTGACAGAAAGGCTTGCTTTCACTCGCGCTTCCTACCCGCGATTGATATACAACACGACAACGCTATTATGTACCATTTGTTGTGTTTTTGTGCAAAAAACGTTTTTTGTACTTAATTGTTGAGCGGTGATAGTTTTTTAATTGATGCAAAAATATTGGCATGTAAATGGGTGTTTGTTAACATGAAATTAACGCCGTGTTGTGTTGAGGTAATAAACTAGAGATTTACATACTTACTATTTTCTAAAATAACGATGAATGTAACTTTGAGAAAGCTCTGAACGTATGCAAGTTACAGAAAATGGTCCCATAATACCAGAACAAAGGCTCATTACAAGTGCGACTAGAGTCGGTCTGGAGCAACGCGCGCGCGGACGGATAGACAAGTCGCATTCCTAGATGAATTACAACTAGTTAACATCTAAACTGTTGCGGGCTCACTGCAAACCCAGCAAAGGCCATTTCACCGCGCTGAACGCGTTATCTGCGATCGCCAGTACAAAACTTCGTATAATAAAGACGCAAACGCGCCCGTAACAACAGACGGGCGTTAGAGACTCGCATGCGCCGGCGCAGTGAAAGTACTTTCGCGCGCTCGTTGCCCCGGTCGTCGAACTTGGCGCGGGAGAGAGATAGCGCTATACGCGGGAGCGGGACAGATATAGTTTTCTGAGGAAAGCCGTGAAAAGCGGCCGGGTGCGGGGTACGCGAAAGTGCGCACCATCAGGAAATCGCCGCGATCGTAAATGCTGAAGTTAAATGATTTTTATGCGTCCACCTTTACGATGTCAATAAAAGGTTTATTGTTCGTGCACTATTATTCGCTGCGGTGGCGGTGAACTCGATTTTTAAGGAATTTTCCGCGTTTTTCCCTGTGTTACCCGGCGTGGCGTCCTCTGTTTAGGACATAAAAGTTTTATCGTGTTTACAAAGACCCGTTACGCACGCCAACGAATTTTGTAAGAGAACGTTTTTTTTAACATGGATAGTAGATTCACAATAAGAATGAAAGACCGAAAAGATTTTTGTGATCAAATCAAGAACTTATGTCTTTCAATAACATCAAGGCGTTGCTGGCCTTCCTTGAGGAGCTGGGGTGGATCGAATAATCGATTTTCCCGTATCCGTATAAGTATACGCAAAATATGTGCACTGACGAGGAGTTGCGGACGGCAGCCAGTTTTATCGTATCTTTCAATGGGCCTATTGCCAAGATATATAGTAGTAGTCTTCAATCAATCAATCAACTCAGCCCATTGCAGTCCACTGCTGGACATCTGTAGACCTCTCCCAGACTGCACCACAACACCCTGTCCTTTGCCTTCCGCATCCAGTCCGTCCCAGCCACTTTCTTTAAGTCGTCCGTCCATCTAGCTGGTGGGCGGGCGTCCCACACTACAATTATTGATACGCGGTCTCCACTCAAGGACTCTTCTGCTTCACCGGCCATCGGTCCTTCGACAAACATGGCCAGCCCACTGCCACTTCAGTTTGCTTACTCTGCAAGCTATGTCGGTAGTAGTCTTACTACTGCAATATTAAAACCGCCACCCGGGCGTCTACCCAGCGCTAATCCTACACTTTCCTTAACCCTTTAACCGCCCGACTTTATATCAGTTGTCGTGACCCCAGCGCCCGAAAAAAAAAAAAAACGAAAAATAAATACCGATGAAACGAGCTGTGATGATGTAATAATAATACAGATTAAACGAGCTGTGTTATTTTGTCGTATATATACGACTCTGGCGGAATGGACACGAAAATATTTGTCGGATTAATCCGACGTAAGCGGTTAAAAGGTTAATCACCACGCTAATACCAACCTCTTTGCAGGTACTTCATTATCATTTCACACGCCTTTTACTATTCACGCTTCTAAACTAACGTTAGCGTCATAAACCACAGAATTTCGTATTTCGTTTAATTACATCTGGCGTGTGCAACTATCTCTTCACCATTACATTATCAGTACTAGTTAGTTTACAACGTGATTTCTTCCACTAAACATGGACAGATCTTATCAAAGTGTTCAGAGGTATGGTCTAAGTGATGGCCGCTCACAGACAATTATTACTTTACAAACTGTATCCTGAATGGGATTTCTCATCGGCAAGAACAACGAATTTTCAAACAACTCGAAACTCAAAACATTTATTTCAATTAAACCATTTACAGGAACTTTTGAATTGTCAGAGTCGGTTAGTCAAAAATATGAAGCTAATTGTCCATTCCAAAGCGTAGTGGGTATGGAGAAGGGACAAGAAACATCATGGACACTCTTTTAGCGTAGTAGGTATGGAGAAGAAGGGACAAGAAACATCATGGACACTCTTTTAGCGTAGTAGGTATGGAGAAGAAGGGACAAGAAACATCATGGACACTCTTTTAGCGTAGTAGGTATGGAGAAGAAGGGACAAGAAACACCATGGATTCTTTTATAAATTAAATTGTTACAAAAACATTACTCTAATTACCTAATTATGTTGAATTGAACCACAATCAACAAACTTGCACTGCCTATTTACCTCTTCAGAGGATGGATTTTCAAAATCCTACCTTAGGAACTCTTGTGCAAAGTTGCATGTTTCTTGGCCCAGAGGTTTAGGCTCTAGGTATATTGTCTATCAGTGAATTTAAGATTTTTATTAAATAGACGGCAATCGATTTATTACTGTGATTAATTAGATTGAATTATAAATTTCGAAATTGATCGATGATGCGTCACGACTTGGCGAGTGATGATAGATGATAGATAAATTAAGTCATTAATAGTTTTATGTGCTATTAACATTCCAAGTGCAAATTCTGTTATCGAGATGGTTGTTAGCAGTACCTATTGTATTGTTTTTTGCCAGGTTGAAACCTACGCTCTACGCTAAACCACGTAATCTGTGGCTAAACTAACAATATTTTATTTCGAGTTTTCACTTGTTAAACAGATAAATGTTATCAGTACAAGCACTGCTAGCCATGTCTGGTAGAGCATGTTTTGTCAGTGGGTGTTAAAGAACGTTCTGTCACTAATCCTCTCGCTAGTATCTTGTAACTTGCGCCCGCGCAAAGTCACTCGCACTGAGTTAATTGTTGCCGCGGAGAGTGAAAGTTTAATGTGTACACGAATTAGTTTTGTTTTCGTTCACATCGGCGTATGTGTCGCTCAGTAATTAAACTGCTTTTTAGCTTTATAAGGAGACTACAACGTTTGGGTTTTGTACAGTTAGGGTTAATGGAGGAACACCAAAGGAAAGTCCGTTCTAAGGATTTCAATAATACGTTTATTATCCTTTTATTTATATATTGGAAGGTGTGTTTACTTGTGATCCCACACAAGGCTAATAGAGTAGTAGTGTCACTATGCGAAAGTAAGGATTTCGTTCAAGTGGTAAGGGCAGGTTCGTAGTTAAGTCGGTAAGATATTGAAAGCCATAATTACTAATTATCAAGTCCTCACAGTTTTCAGTCAGTCAGTCAGTTTTCTTCCTAAAAGGAGGTGACTTTTTCCTAACTTAGCTTAGACTTGGTTATATATTTATTTAATTTCAGGCGACGCAGACCAATATACAGGGTGGTCAAAAAGTCGTGGATCAAACTAAATAAGGAGTTAAAGGAGGTCATTTCCAACGCTTTAAAAGTGAGAAATAATTTTTGGTAACGCTTAAAATTTTTTGGAAAAAAATTAAATGCTCTTGAAATTTGGTACCCAAAGCCGCAATAGAACTTTTGTAGTGCTGATACATTATCTAGTAATAATACAACAGCGTTTGTTTTATTGTTTTATATCACATTTTTTTTAAATCAGTCTAATTGTAAAAGAACTCGGTATACAAAAATATTCATAACTTTTAGGGCAATTGAATTATGTCCATGCTGTTTTTGTTGGAAATGACCTCCTTTATCTCCCTGTTTCGTTTGATCCACGACTTTTTGACCTGAACCTAAACAAATATATTTTTATTATAAAATAGTACTTCACTCTAGCTCTTGTGTATAAAACGTTAAATCAATTATAATTATGGTGTGTTATTTTGGCCAAGCACTTACTACAGCTAACATAATTATAAGTAAATACAAACAAGGTCTGGCCTTGAGACCAGAACTTTCTCTACAAACAAACTTTCAGGAATTCATATCTTGGTAAATATAGCCAGCTAGGTAATGCCTAGGCAACAAAGCTGCGTGTCTTTTAACAATGCCATTAACTACTCATAATTTTCCGTTTTTCAGCTAACGATCGCCACCACGGGACATTTTAAGGTCAAATAAGGTGAACAACCTCCGAAGTAGGCTCAAAAGCTTTTAGGGAAAACGCTGACGAAACGAGAGGATTTTACTGCGGTGTCAACGTCCTTGCGATCTTTGTTATGACAAGGCTCCGCTTTCCTGAGTGCTGGGTATTTGTGGAAGGTTTTTATTCGTTTTCAGTACATAGAAAATGGGAAGAAAAGCCTTAAAGGAGCGATTGCTAAAGTACTTGATGCTCATTTGTTTTAAGACCATCGCCTTCGGGAGTATCCCTTTCGAAGTTTCGATGGCGAGAATGTTTTATGTTGCCGAGAAGTTACGGCAATATAGTTTTGTGGAAGGTTGTGAGGGATCCTATAAGATAAGCTTTAGACATCATGGTTTTAAGTACGAATCGGAATGACTAATCGATCTAGCGCCAGAATCAGAAAATATTAGCCACAACAATAAGACCACCTTGCCACTCGATCGAAATATTAACCCACAAAAACTATCATCCAAAATTAAATAACACAAGTACATAAACATTAATTTGTCACAAACATGACACAACTAGGGCTAGATGGTTCAGCTCCTACCCTGATACGCAATGGTACGCGTACTCTCGGCCTTGAACCCACCCCCCTTCCCCCTGCGTATCGATCCGTAGTACTACGCGGGAAACGTTTGTTACGTTGCGTAATAATAGGAACGCATCGACTACGCCATTCATGTATCACGTTTGATTCCTGTCTACCCTGTAACGTCGGAGGTAACTTTTATAATTTATCTTTAGAATCAATGAACTGGTAACATATTTTTATAAAAATACAGGGTGGCAGATACAGCCGCTCTAGCGCGTTGAAGATTTTCGTCGGTTATTTTTAAAAAAAATCAGCTGGTCCATACATTTTGCTGCATAGGTATTACACAATGTTAGGAAACAGTAGATTTTTTTTGATAAGCCATGTTCCAAAACCATGTTCTGGAACCATGGTAACGGGTAATGCGTCAATGACCCTGCCACAACAGTGTGGCTTTTGGCCGAAAAATTAAAATGGAGAAATTGAAAGAACACGGTGTTTTTGGCAAATAGATTGGAATTTTCTTTGGAATTGGTTGTTTATGACTTAATTATCAAGCTATAGTCAGTATACAGAGGTAGGTACTGCTGAGGGCCTGGTTATAAATTGTAATGTTGGAGAGTCTAGTAACTTAGTTACAGATTGGTGATTATAAAACGGACTCTGTCTATCTATGTTAATGTTTTCAGTTTCGTTCTGTCCTGCAAGTGGCTAAGCTATTTTACCACATATTATGACCAGTTGCCAGTCAATACATGCTCCAAAACGTCAATGTTCTACCACGTAACAACTGTATTTACTCGTGTGACTTAAAAAGATTACTGTGTACATAAAAGCGTCGTGTTCGCGAAACTAAGTTCTGCTCCATAAGACAAAAAATGGCGCATTGCAGGAATAGGGAGTTTCGCATTGCGTTCCAATTCCGTTTTTACTACGGAATGACACGGGCTCATCCAATTATTTACTAGATTAAATAAATAAAACTTATTTTTTGGACTGTTTTCCTTGTATTATGGTTTTAATACGTAAGTTTAAAGGCATGTTTTAAGGCCTGAAACCTTTATTTTCACGCCAAGGAAAATTCAACCAATGAGTGATGAATTTAGAACTCAATTTTCATTCAAGCTGCCCTTAGTTTCAGTAAATTCAGTTTTCTACAAGAGTATTTGGAATGTCAGCTCTATCAGCAACGCGATAAGGTATATATTTGAGTTGGGTAGTGTTTGCGGCCTTCAGTATTTTGGACCTAACATTACGTCACGCTAGGTTAGTGCGAAAGCTCTTGGCCATGCCCGAAAGAAAGTTTATAAGGACAATGACCTTTCGCCTTGTACACACTCTAGAACGATGGTTTTGATTCCTTAAAAGACTAAGTATACACTTTAGTACACAAACTGATCAAACATAATATTGCAATGTTATTAAAAATATCGCTACAGCTTGATTTAAACGATTTAATTGCCTGTGTAACCATAAGTTGCAGGAAAAATATATTTTGCACCGTTTAAACAGTGTCTAAACTATGCAATGCTATTTGTTACTTAAATTTTATAGTATGCCACCTGGAAAGGAACCTCATCGCGTAAATGGGACATGTAGAAAAAGCTCTCTGAAATGCTGAAAAACAAATGAATGTTTACTGAATTATCAAAAATCGACTCGTCATTCATTTATTTATAAGACATTGTTACAAGAGGTGACACTTGCTTTTTTTTTATTCTAGAATCTACATAGTTTATATTTTATTTATCAACTATTTATTGTATTACTAAGAATAACGTTAGTACTCCGTTATGTATTAAACTCAAAACAATAATATCATGTCATGCATGTTAAAGCAAGATCTAGTTGTCTGATATAAAGCCTTTCCATGTCTTCATTAAGATACCCCCGATACAACTGTAGATCGTGTAGATCAATTAAATTAATTAATTTAATTAAAACAACACGTTAACTCATGGAAATAAGTACAACTGTATCATCGCAACTGATTACAATTCGGGGATTTTGTTAAATATTTATGAAAAATACTTGTTAAAACGCCTAGATGTTCAGATTATAGGACTATATTCTGACTAATCTGTACAAGGAAAATTAATGTAACTATAATAGGTATCTGTTTCTTATCTTTCTTGTAATCAGTGTAGGTATGTAATAAACTGTCCTACATTGTTCTCACAGCGCCCATGTTTGTTAAATTTATAAATTAATAGTTTTAATCAGATAGAAGTTTCATGTTGTTTCCTTTATATGGCATGATAAAGTACTCATCTGTATATATGTGTCTGTGTAGGTATCTAAATTGAATATAATTTTATTTATTTATTTTTAATTCAATACTGTAGTTCTGTGTAATAAAGTGTGGGTCAAAAAACAAGTGACTGAATGAAACAAGCATCAAAAGTGAAACTAAACCTAGCTGTGTGCGAATTGTGCCAATGTGTGATCATTATCAAGACTCCTTCATTTAGAATCCTATAACATGATGATACATGATATTTATTTCTGTAAATCGGTTCAAAAACACACTTTGACACGCCAAAAATTAAATTATGTTTTAAAACTATATGATTTCGGTGTTTCCTAACCGACTTCTCTGAGAGGAAAGATCGAAAAAACTTAAGTGATCACAGCCTCTTTTAAAGTCCAGATGCGGGAAAAAGTACACAGAATAAGTACCTATACTTTTTACGTGGTCATAGAGTCTAGGACATAACAACTACTAGAACGAGCCCCCACGAAAGTTTGTGAGTGTGTTTGTATGTTTGATACTTCTTCACGCACAAACGGCTTAACGGATTTGGATGAAATTTGGCACACAGATAGTTTATAACCTGGATTAATACATAGGATACTTTTTATCCCGATCTTGCCACGGGACCGACACTTATGCGGGTGAAACCGCGGGGCGCTGCTAGTACAATATAAAACGCTCGACACCTACTTAAAATATCGAGAAGCATCCGGCAGGAAATGATTACCTACGCCTAAGAACCAATATAACTGCTATAAATAATCTGAAAGGTAAACCTACGAGGGTATCGACATTTACACCTACGTTTACGTGAATTTTGTTCAAAAAAAAATATTATTTTTACTGAAAAGTGTGAGGTACCTAAAAAGTGACACATTTTCCTTATGTAAACATATCTAAATTAATATTATAATGAGAAAATTTGATTTTTTGTATGTTTGTTATGCTTTCACGCTAAAACGGCTGAACGGATTTGGATGAAATTTGGCACATGGGTAGATCATGATCTGGAAAAGACATGGCAACTTTTTCTCCTGGACCGCAGGTGAAGTTACGGGCAACAGCTATTGTATTAAAAAATAAAGTCGTTTTTCGTGTCTGTCGGTGAAACCTCGTTTGATGTTGATTTTGATGCGGTTTCCACCAACATTTAGAGAATTTATTCCGGAAGGTTTATGTGTACAATACATTACATATTATAAAGAAATCTCGATTATGTCGAGTGTAAAAACCGTGCGAAGCAGGGGCGGGTCGCTAGTCCAAACTTCCAAACTAATATTATAAATGCGAAAGTAACTCTGTCTGTCTGTCTGTCTTTTCTTCACGCCTAAACTACTGAACCGATCTCGATGAAATTTGGTATAGAGATAGTTTGAGTCCCGGGAAAGGACATAGGATAGTTTTTATCCCGATATTCCCACGGGATCGAAAGTTACGCGGGTGAAACCGCGGGGCGCAGCTAGTCCTCTATAAACCTATTACTCCATTGTAAATAGTGGAGGACTTTCAACAAAAATAAATAATATTTCTTTACAGAAATTAAATCTTTTGATGATGATGTCACGACCGGTGGGTGGGAGACTCGTGTAACCGGGCCCCTGGGGTGGCAGCACCCGCTTTTTATATCATTAGTTGAAAATCTGAGACGTATTGCCACTTCTCGATATTTATTTTATTCGGGAATAATGTTAAGTTTAGGTACGTAGATATTGTCTTCGGTATTTTTTTACTAAGCTTTTTAAAAGCTCGGTCAAACAGCTTACCTGTGTCAGTTATCGTAGTTTTTTCTTATACTAGTAATACGCGGACTCATACAACCAAAGAAAGGCCTTACTCCAGCACTGGAAAAAGTTGGGTTGTGAATAATGATGACAGTTTACATAAACTAGAAACAATCGCTACCAAATTAATTTTTCTACTAGATTTTAAGGTTTAACGAAAAAGATCCCTGAAGGAAATACCCCCATTAAAAATGACGAATATATCAATATTCAAAAACTTCCAAGTTCATGACCAAAAGCCCTGTTTGTTTACTAAATCATTCGACCAACCCAGAGGCAAACACGTGCCTAAATTCGACCAAAAAATTAAAAATAAATCAGTAATGTAACCTACTCATGTTTAGTACGTCCGCACTGCGCCCCGCTCCCCGCCTCGCTTGTGGGGGTTCATTCTTCATTAATACACGTGGAACACCCCCCTCCACCGCGTGGGCGTGCCCTGCCCCGAACTCGTACCGATAGTGGAAAACAAGGTTTTGTTGGTTGTTTCCAATAATTGTCGATTGTAAGTAAATGTTATCATTTCGTTAGCGACAACAGACGCAGAAATAATTTCATTAGAAGTTATCTAGATAGGATTTTTTGAGTTGTTTTACATTACATTATAATTAAGCAGAACAAACATTTACACAGGTGCCGAGATTGATAAACGTTACACAAAACATGCATTGGCTTGGATATGTTCATCACAATGATACCACAAGAAAATCCTAGCATTACTATACTACTACTAATTAATAAATACTATCCTAATACTAATAATATCCTCTAGAGAAAATCTGTTATTCATTGTTTACATAACAAACACAGGATTACCTCGCAAAATAACGTATTATTACCGATGTGCTGTCATTAATAAGCCACCGTCTTTACTGCGCCACTGGCTTAGATGGAGGTTCAGGGTAGGGTTCACCCGTTAGCCCGGGGCTGGCACGTGTAACGTTGCCTAGCGATGGCAAGCTGCCGGCCGGGTAGCTACAGAAGAATAACAGGGGAACTACGCTGTAAAAAACACGTATGTCGAGTGGATCAGATACTTATAAAGATTTATTGATTATGGAAGGTATTTGTGTCTACTTTTGAAGTAAAAACTTTTTTAGACGCGTTGGGCATTTTTTGAGAGGGGAAAAAACCATTGAACTCGCGACACTGTTACCGTAACCGTAACCGGCACCAAATAAATATTTCGAAATATTTCCTGGCTATCAAAAAAAATACACACGTAAGTGTTCAAGTTTTCATTTCTGTCGGCACTCCCGGAGTGCCACTGTTTTTTTTTTTATTATTCTGTAATCTGTAATGCGTATGCGCTTATTTGCATAAACTAACCAGCTATCCATCTCTGTTTAATTGACAATTAAAAATGTTTGAAAGGAGTGTGTAATTTCTTCAATTCTCGACCCTTCTATTTACTTGGGAAAATATCTGCTTCCGACCAACACAAATAAATACTTTATAATATTCAGTCTATGAAAAAGAGAGCTTTCATGAGGAATAACAAGTTGAAGGCTCTAGGCCGCAACATCACTAGCGCAAGAGTGTTGGCTAGTAGACATCTCTAAACTTTGAGACAGCAATTATGAAATTCTGGCCCAAAAGTCAAATCTAAAAAATATTAAGGCACTTATGATTTGTCTAAGGAGTCGGTCTGTCAGAAAGTAGGTTCCTATGGAGTAGAACGGGCAAGAAACTCCACGGATACTTAATTTTGAAGTGAAAACTTCTTTAGGCCCGTTGGGAATTTTTTAAGATGGGAGAAAACTATTGAACTCGCGCCACTGTTACCGTAATCGACACCGCTTCGGATGTGTTCGGCTGTCCTAGAGATGTACTCGGTTTTCATGTATATCCGATATGTCAGTGAGTAATGGCAAAGTATTCTGTTTGTGTTTTGTTTTCACTTCTGTCGGCACTCCTGGAGTGCCGCTGTTTTTTTTTTTCCTTCTCGAGCAGGTAAATTTTTCCTAATGGACCTTCTGCAAGTTACCTGTTAGTAGTCCTGTACCGTTCTCCCACGCCCCTGTTCCAGGAAAATCCATTAAATCTAATGTAAGATCGTTTTTGTGGAAGCTGCCTACGATTTAATAAATTCCTGAGAATATTATGAGTAATTCTCGTGAACATTTTGATCTTAATTAAACGATTGACGTTGATTTATTAAGTTTGGGGTGTCGAAAATTAATAAAACAAAATTGGGGTTATGAGCTTAAGTCTTTGGGGTGGAAAAGTGATAATTTGTAGGTGCTTCTTATTTAGTAGTAACTGTATACTATATCCCATTATCTCTCATATCATTTATAAGCATTTAGCCTCATTACATAGATAAAGTATCCTAATTCTGTTTATCTAAACATTTAAAGGCGCACCGTTATTATTACATACATATTAATTATCAATAACAGTAATCAAATTAAACAAATAAATAATAATTAACGAATAAGAAGTTAAATATAGAAAAAATTGTTTTTAGAAAAATAAGTACTTCCGTACGATAACTCCAACGCGTAGTTTCGTAGCGACCGCCTACGAAGGCGTAGCGCAGTGCTACGTATCTGCTACGACGGCGCCCCAGCGTAGCTACGAGCACTTTTGACATTAATAAATGAATTCTACTTAGTTTTGAAGGAAACAACGTGAGTTTTAGTATTTCATTTAAGATTTACAGCAAGACAGACAGTTATCCTTGTTGATTCACAAACTTATAAATAATAGAATTCGGGGTGAAAATAATTCAGTTATCCTTACGAAGAATTTGACTCATATTTAAACGAATTTTAATTATTAATTGCTTCTTTTCCTGGAATTTTATTGACCTTATTTCATGTTTGTAAACGTAACATATTATTTAGAACTAAGAAACACAGTCATGTACTAAAACAACCTCGCACTACTATCGATTGGCTGTTCGATGCAGCCTACTGCGGCTACTGCCGCTAAATTATGTACATAGGTACTAGAGTCAGGTCAAAAAGTAAACAGTAACTATGACAATGATGCAAAATAAACAATAAAACATACATGAGATGATTCATCAGATTGTTGATACCAAATGTTTTGACACGAACAAACTGTCGCGCAGTTTGGCAGGTTTATGAAATGTGTACAAGTGTTTTGTCTAAAATAAATGTTTTTTGAAGTGAAAACTTCTTTAGACGCGTTGGGCTGTTTTTGAGATGGGAAAAAACTATTGAAATCGCGCCACTGTTACCGTTATCGACACCGCTTCGGATGTGTTCGGCTGTCCTCGGGATGTACTCGGTTATAATATCCGATATGTCAGTGCGTGATGGCAAAGTATTCTGTTTGTGTTTTGTTTTCACTTCTGTCGGCTCTCCCGGAGTGGCACTGTTTTTTTTTTTTACAGGGAAGGGTTTCGTCAGAGTAACCCGTTTAGTTATTAATCCAATGTAGGAGCCAAGCTTATTGCCATCAACGGGACTGGATAAATCCACACTCCTGCTACAGAGAATTACTTATAGGATATAGTCAATAACGCTTTGCCTGAACCGGGGTCGAAACCAGGACCTAAAGCTCTGAAGTTGCACTTACAACCATAGAGCCTGATACAAGATACGATTGTGTTTCAAAACCGTTAAATTCCCCGAAACAAGGATGTATCTACGACATATATTTTTTTCAGGATCAAAATACACTAATTTGGCCATTTAAAATAGATTCTAAATCAGGCAAATTCACCCGTTAATTACTAGTGGCATAACTTATGCCGAAGCAACAATAAAAGTTAAACTATCTAAACAATGTTTAGACGATGCAAGTCATTTGTTGCTCCAATTTTATTGTCTGCCACAGGCAAGAAACTTATGTCGTGTAAATGGGGGCCAGTCCAAAGCAAATGACTTATCTTGTTCCTATAAACAAAAACGAATCGTTTTGCTTACCAATGGTAGCATTTTTTATTGCCAAACTGGACATATAAATAGATTCGTAAGCTAATTTTACCTGCGATAGTTACTTCATAGGGGAGGGTCTACTATGCAAAGCTATGAGGTATTCCCTTCATTCTTGGTAAAGATACAAGAGTCTTTGTTTTAACCGATAACGTCCGACCGATGATTTTTACCGATGTCCTGAGGAGAGTTTTGAGTATGAATGTCGATGGCTATAAGAGTAGGGGAAGACCAAAAAAACGATGGATGGAATGTGTGAATGATGATATGGTTAGAAAGGGGGTGACTACCGAGATGACGACTAATAGACAAGTATGGAAGAAAAAGACATGTAGCGCCGACCCCAAATAAATTGTGATAAGGGCAGGAGAATGATGAACGGTTCCTAAGTTTTAAGAATCAGCCGTAAAGTGACGTCATCATCTGCCTAGCCTTTTCCCAACTATTTTAGGATCGGCTTCCAGTCTCACCAGATGGCGCTGAATACCATTATTTAAATGACCAGACGGTCAAGTGATGTTAATTTTGCCAAAAGTTATGCATTTCTCTGACCGAATGTATCATAGAAAGTGAGAGAGTCACAAGTTGGAATAGCAACAGTTTCTACCGAATCACTTTCGTTTTCTTTATTAATAGTGTTTATTCTAACATTATTATTATGTATTTATTCGGTTTCTTCCATATCTGTTGTTTAACTTTATGTGATTTGATGTTATTGAATTGTGATTAACGTTTTTTTATTTGATATAAATTGGTATGTTGTAATAGAAGAAATATCTTACTTGGTTTCGCGAAGCAGATGTTTTGATTATATGGGCATAAAAACTTATGTCTTAATTTCGATTCTACTTTCGAAGTATGATTTATACGATTTTACTTGGATATTCTGGCTAGACTTATCATGGGACACATTGGTTATGGGAGAAACGGGTGTTGAGCCACAACTTGGGAGACATAGTACCTAACAGAGGACTGCGATAGGCGAAGCTTAGTATAACCAACCTATACTGTTCCCACTGCTGGGACACAGGCCTCCACTCTTCGAGAGGAAGTGGGCTATAATCTACCATGCGGGCCCAGTGCGGGTTGTTAGATGTCACATGTCTGATAGACGAAGAAGATTGATTAATTTATTCTAGCTATCCTGTACCATATAATAATTACCATAACCAAACTAATACATTCTTAAATCGCGAAACCTTTCTAGCCCTATACCTTTGACTTTATCATCTAGAATGCGCTGTGTGTCGTGTAGGAAAACGCCTCGCAGTCAGACATATGACGTAACTGGCACGTCTTACGGACCTCCGCTTACATAACAAAGACCTTACGAGGGTCGCAGGCTACGTTCTATAGTATTACCTTGACATGTGTCAAAATTATTTTTATTTTTGTGATTGAGAATTGAATGAATTTAAAAAGCATCATTATCTTACGGCTGGTGTCGTCTTTCTACTCTACGTGGTCGGCGACTTCTTTTCCTTAATTTGTAGAATGTAGGTATTTATTTTTGTATAGTTTTATGCAATAATAAAAATACCATTTATACGCCACGTATTGTGGACTGAATCAAATTCTTAGTAAAATAATGGATGTTTTCTAGCCCTTGAAATCTTCATGAGTAGTCATTGACCTAGATTATTGTAGCATAATATAATTCTACATGTAAAATACCATAAATAATATAGAAAAGAACTATATTTACCTCAAAAAGATCATCCTTGACATTCCATAACTCCAAGATTTAACACTTCCAGAACCGAACGTTCCAAATCCAAAATTCAAATTCCGTACTGTATCTGTCAAAAATCACAAACGTCAGAGCGCGCGCGTTTTATTTTTAAACTGGCAACGCGCGACCTCAGCGCTTGAATGTAGTGCCAATGTCACAATATCTAGGTCTATGTCAGCGAGTGGCCTCACTGCCGCGGGGATATGTCTGCACGTTTTGTGGCCTTATTTGGCGCTTTTGGCGGGGTCACTGGGCTTTTCGGTGATCGTATTCTTGTGTTGGTACACCTGTTTTCGTGGAAAAAATTACGCATCAAACTTTTTAAACATCGACCTCATCCCGAGACACGTCACTGTCGTTACTGGTTATATTTTTTAGTTTTCCGACCTTGAAGAAGAAAATAAGTGATATGTTATTTTTTTATTAATCGTGTAGAATTCGCAGAATTATATTAATTTACAGAATGATTAAATTATTTCTAAGCAAACATTTTGGCGCCAATGTGGTAACCACGCCGGCCACGTTTGTCATAGTAACATGAATCACATCCCTATATCAACTTGCTATAAATAGTCAATGAAATAAGTTACATGTCAACAAGAATGTACCCACGCTAGTTAAGATTAAATATTACGTTGTACTATGTTATTAGGTGATTTTGTGTATTAGTTAACTTGATTTAATTAAAGGGTACCCACACACGAAGGTTGGGTTTAAACGGCAGTACAAGTATCCCATGGCCAATTTGTTTGACTTAGTATTTTAATGTTTTAATAACAAATTAGATGTTGGCTAATCGGTAACTGCAGTATAAAGACCAGTGTTGCCAGATACAAAAAATCTACATCAAAAGATCTAATAAATAATAATCCAAGGCGGTGTTTGTTAACCAATCGTGAAAAACTATTAAAATACCAAATAACTTTAAAATGTTGGGATTAATACAATAGGTGTCTCATACTTTGTCAGCAAGTTACTCATTGTCTCTGATTATTTGACATAACTCACTTGTGTGAGATCAGTCGCCAGCGCAATGTCTTATTACGACAGGCTGCCAAATAGCGTGGCGCAATCGTACGTAACCAGCTATAAATGTTCCGAACGCTCTTAATAAATCCATCTTTATTATTCTTTTAACACAAATGCTGCAAAAAACGAGAACAAACCAATTGAAAAAAAAAAAAACAAACGATGATTCGAGGAAACTCGTTCAGTAGCTGTTGACTAAATTCAATTCTACATAAATATCGAACATTGCAATCGAATAAATTTTGCAAAATACACACATTTTACAACTAGTGCAATAGAGTTTGTGAAATTGCGAAAATCGCACTCAGCGATTCACACTAGACTAACTACTTACTTAAATTGTGAAATAAGTTATTAAGTCAATGCTAAGGTCACAACGTAAAGGCTACACTAACTTTGTATTAATTGACATAGATTTTTTGCACATTATACTACAATAAAAACGAATATTAGGAAAGATTAGCATGATGGTTTCCGAGACTACCGCAATATCGCCTGACCGATATCTCTCATTACAAGGCTTTAAGTTTATCTTTCTAACATCGAAATCCTTCCCTGAAACCCAATTTTTAATGTCATTAACACGATGTACAGATAAACAGTAGATTCGATAGCACTTGCATCGATAACTGCGGCTCGTGACGCCCGGCCCTGAGGGTAACCTTGCTTCTCTCTCACTCACACTTGTCTCTACCTGCATCTATTCGTCTCTGTCTAGCTGGATGTTTGCAGTGATAACTACCGGATTCCGTGCGCGTGCGTCGTGATCAAAATTAATGTGTTTGATATTTTCTTCAGTGATGAAAGGGCTGTTTGTGTTGGCGTGGGAAACTGGAAGATTTTGTGACAGATCTGGCATTTGTGTTTCATTTTGCGCATTTTAGAAGTTTAAGCCTGGTACGGTCAATCTACACTTGTAAAACCTTGGAACATCCCATTTTTGATGAAGTAAAATATTCTACTAAGCATGATTGTGCCGAGCACGTGTGCAGGGCTCTCAAAGTACCAGCGACATTTTTACAAATTTTCTCAAGAGGTTAAATGTGCTGAACAAACAAGTCAAGTCACATTTTACTAAGTATAAATAAAACCGTGTCACCTGTGTAAATATATTTTGCCAAAATGTTTACAGGTACCGGCAACGTCATCGTTACTTCGTGTACACCTATTCTCTAGATATAATTGTTATTTGATACTAATTTCAGCTGCGTTGCAGTATTGTTTTTGTTTGTTTTCGTGATAAGTGTGACACGTGTGCTGAAGATAAATGCATAGATTTCAAGGTATCATGACAACGTCTAACGTCACTACCAAGGGCGTGCATTGGTTTTCAGAATAGGTAGGCACTAGGTCGGGTCTAGTCTAGACAAACGCGGTCTCTAATCAGAAAAAAAAGTGAGGTCAAAACTGTGGTTATTTGAGTAGGCATGCCTACTTAAGGGTGATAAATTGCGAAGGTCGAACGTCATGGTATTACGCGTGAGACGTACGTATTTTTAATTTTGTAGTATTAACTTGAACGAGTAAAGACCAACGACAATGTGCGAATAGTAGGAGAGCCGAGTAGGCCGTCCGGCGACTGTCTACTGCCGCGCGTGTTTGTATGAAGATTTTGTTTTTTGTTAGGTATGATAATTTAGTGAGTTTCTTCATTGTGGGGCACACACACTAAATTGTAATTGACAAGCTTATGTTGATGTACCGAGGTAGGCACTGCTTAATAAGCAGTGCCTACCTCGAATATATGCCTATATGCAATGCACGCCACTGGTCACTACATATATTACTCTGGGTTTTCAGTTTCCTCGGTCTAAGTAAATAGTTTGGTGATGCCAAAAACATTGGAGCAAAAATTAAGACAAATGGAAAACTTGAGATCATCTCATTGAGGAATGGGAACATAGAATAGTCAATAGACTGACCATAAAGAAGCCGCTCAAATTTTTTCTTAAGTAAAAAAATCAAGCTTTATTGACCTAAAACAAGAAACATGGCTAAGTCCAAGTACTTTTCTAGAATATTATTTCCTCTCGTCTGAGATAGGGCTCTCGCGCGGTCACTCCTAGACAGTGTGAAACCATCCTCAGCTACTATTGTAGACAATAGACAGTACCTAATGTTTTTGGTATGTAAATCAACAGTTATGTTGAACTAAATATCGCAACAGTAGGTACAGACGACAGCACATCAAGCTACCCGAAACTGTCAAATTTTTCCAATCAACTTTGAACCTTTTGCTTTACCTATACAATGGAAAATCTATTAAAGCAATTTGACAGGTTATAGTAGCTTGATGTGCTTGGCGTCTGTATATAGAAATGACAAATTGCTGGTCTATGTGCTCCACTGACCCGTTTCCCTCAATAACTTGTACTGATGTGCGATTAAGTTTTGCAAACGTCCATTATTTAATTATTGCTAATTACTTTGTTAGTGACATGTGTGGATGATAGATAGATTTGGACAAATATCTACTTGTCAAGTTATATTTTGAGGTCGAGAGTTTAAAGGAGGCTGTATTTCAGGAGTGGATGTAAACGATAACGATTTCAGAATGATCCTTCATACCTTTAGTTGTATTTATAGGAAATTGATCCAATTGTTTACTCCAAGTGAACTTTTAAAAGTGTTCATCGTGGCAGTCACGATTTAATAATACAATAGTAAATGATAATCATTAATGAAGAAGAGATATTAATAACAATGGAAAAACATACCCGCGGAAGTTGATACAACAATATTGTAACTTGGACACTTCCAGTACTTCAATACTTCACCCCAACTTAAACTCCATTTAACCCTCACCATTTAAAGACATCAGTTGACATTCAAGGGAATTAGGACAACCAACTACATTATCTGCCGGCATGCCCAAATTGGACCAAGGCCGTCGGTTTGAGCAGATAAATAATGTGTGGCCGTATTTACCGCGCTGTATGCGCATGACACTCGTAGATAAACATACAACACATCACATCGTACGGTTTGTGTGGAGTCATTAGCAGATTAGCATTAACGGAGCTAAAGGATGATCTGCTAAAATCTTTGTTGGTATTATTATTATATGGGAGAAATAATTTTGATAGAAGCGAAGTAATGCATAACCTATTTTTATTTATTATTTGGCTAGGCTATTTCATCATCATCATCTGCCTAGCCTTTTCCCAACTATGTTGGTCTAACCGGATGCAACTGAATACCTGTATTTTAAATAGAGCGACTACCTATCTGACCGCCACTACCCAGTTACTGGGTAATACGATACCCGTTGGTAAGACTGGTTGTCAGATTTAGGCTAGGCCATTTATTTTTTTATAAGGAAAATGTCTAAGTATGCCAGATACCAGCGTTTCGGTTAAATATTTTGAACAATATTAAGACCAAACTGTGTGTGTTTAAAAACTCTTTAATTATTAATTTTGCTTGCTTGCTCTTTAAGTAACAATTTGTACATGTTGTGAAGCCGAAAAGACCATCATAATTAAATCATTAATCAAACAAACACATTCGCAAATATCTAGGGCACGTTGTGCAATCGGCCAGTTATTGTTTAAAATCAAAACGGTCATATGCGCAGACGCAGCGGCTGTCGCAACGCGCCCTAAATTATCACACTTTGTGCAAGTGCAGCGATACACCGGTTCATAGTAATACAATGACTCATTTATGTCGTCCGTATAGTAATTTATTATTTCAGCCATTCGGAAACAAAATTACTAGCAAATAGGTTTCGTGTTTTTACTTTTTTTGGGTTACATTTGCTGATAATGCTACGTACCATTGATGCGAGAACTTACGAATCCATCTCTTGCAATATGTGCTTACGACTAATCTCTCAAGGAACCTATAAAGAACGGCTCATTTATTACTAATTACAGACAATATTACCATATTCCAATGACCTCTTTAAGACCAGTCCGACTTATACCTAATTAGAGCGCGCGATCTCGACGCACCAAAGAACGCAATCTTTATATAAAGCTCCAAGGTTTCTTTATTCGAATCAAACACGTGAGCCTTGTGAAATAAATGGGAAATAAAGAAATACAAATAATAACAATATCACGTCTATATTTCATTTTCACACATTTCGCCAGTTATTTCAAAGTCCTATGTATAATATCGGGTGAGTCGTTACGGGTAGTCAGAAGCCCGAAAGTCTGACAACCAGTCTTACCAAGGGGTATCGTTTTAACCAGTGAACTGGATTGTGGAGGTCAGATAGGCAGTCGCTCCATGTAAAATACTGGTATTCAGCTGCATCCGGTTAGACTGGATGCCGACCCCAACATAGTTGGGAAAAGGCTAGGCAGATGATAATGACGTAATAGGGGGAGAGCCTATTGCCACCAACCGGGCACTAATCCAGTCTCCAGGCTGCTACTGAGAAATTGTATATGGAAAAATCCAATAACACTTCGCCCGACGAACCCAGGACCTCAAGCTTAGCAGTGGCGCTTACGCCACTAGACCAGAGACACTAGGCAGTCCAAATAATGTAAAGATATAACTGTTTATAAATTTAATCTGACAGAATTACGTGTAACAAAAATTTGTGCCAATAAATAAAAATACTTCTTTACTACAGCGTGCGTAATCATGAAACTATATCAGAATGAGTTCACTAGTTTTGGAGACACTCGAACTAAAATAACTCATAATGCGGATTTGTTTACGCGGATAAAAATATTGGAGGTGCCAGCGTGAGCGTGGGCGCATCACGTGGCACTTCAAGGTAATTAATCTAATCCAATGAACGTGGATTATAGTACTATAATCCACGTTCATTGGATTTCTGTATGTACATACATAAAGAGTCCTCTTCATCAGCCCCTAGGTTATATAATTTGCTGACCTGAAGGAGATCCTTGAGGATATGTTGCATACACAAAAAGTTCTTAGCAAAAAAATGTAATCAGGGCACGATGACAGGTGTTTCACTAAACAATTTATATACAGCTTTATTTTTATCCGAGGCGATAACCTACTTGCGAATTAGATCGACCTAAATTCGAGCTCAGCATCATCTATCCTGTCGTTTCACGTTCTACCAATCATTTTATAACCATTACAGCCTTGATTTTGACACTCTAAGCTCCGACGGTAAGGAGGCAATTCGCAGGATGGTGTAAAGTTGCGAAAAATTGACCTTAAGCCTTGCATGGTGGTGACGTGTGAGCCCCGCCGCGCCACGCCACGCCACAGTATAAAAAACCTTCAGTTGAAACGTTTAAACTTAACCCAGTGATCATGACACACTTTTCGTGATTACGTACGGCTGTGCCTGTGTGTGCGCGCGAGCATGTTTCGACCACGAATTTTCGCCCGCCTTTTTTCGTTTACTAAATAGGTCGTTTTAGTAGGTCGGTATTTATAGACGGCCTTAATCCTATGGTGATGGGACTATCGCGTAAGTATCGATTGGCTCAATGGCAAGTTGGGGATGAAGAAATAGTGCAAGTTTGCAGGGGTTACATTTTTTGGTGCCTTCAGTGCCTTTTTATTAGCTCAAGGCCAAGACTAGTTTACAGGTAACTAACAAATTGTTTCTGGCCCCAATTGTACACGTAGTTACATGCTCATAATAATTGCAATTTACACTTAATTAACTAAATCTAATAATAATTTAAAGTAAAAAATTACAAAGGTATTTTTAAATATCTGAATAAAAAATAATAATGTTTAAATTGATTCGGCGAAGGCGGAAAGAGCGGACGCCAGATAGAGGCAAGGCCAGCCATCAAGGTCCACGAAAAGGAATAATTAACGAATTTAGACTCTATCAGTGTTAACATAGAGCTGTTAATTGTGTGGTTGTCATGTGTAGTGCAAGACAATAAGTTGGGTGTTTTTAATGCAACATTTTTCAGTAATAGGTAGAGATCAAGGTTGCTTAATGTGGACGTGTACGTAGGTAAGGTCGGCGCACACGCACGGGTGTGGGGGACTGAACCCTGCGTGGGCTGGTGGATTCCCGACGCGTGTATGGACTTAACGTTGCTGCCAAACACTCGAGCTATGACTAATTCTATCATTTTACCTGTGTATGGCCGAAGCTATTTATTAGCACAGACATTATAATCACAGTGTGACCATACTGAGCATTAAATAAAAGAAAATAAGCAGCATGCTTGAGTGGTTAAATTAGGGATGTCTCATTAGAAATAATTATTATAGCAGTGACCATAGAGCATGACATAACAACTAGTTAGTATCTATGATATTGTTTATTAAAATGATTTATTAAGTTACCTTATATGTAATTTTATATGGCTATTTACAATAGCACGTTGTGTCAAGCGGAAATCGTGCAAATATATTTTTTTCTTTTTAGAATGAAACACAATGTCTTCTTTTCAACCTAAAACAATAACAAGAATCCTATTGTTTTTTCCTTTTAGTGTCCATGGCAACTGCCGACAATATGGTTTGTATTCCCTCCAGTTTCTGGTACACATGTTCTATAGTTCTATTATCCTAGTCACAATAACAAAAGTTTACGTATGAAAAAAGTAAAAGTATAAAAGTGAAATTATAAATTATGTATTTTTCTCTTCATTCTTTAAATATAAGTACTTCACTATACTACGTCATCCACTGCCACTTTTAGTCTATCATAGATTGTTTTTTTTTAAGGGCTGATTTTGTTTTGATTGATTTTGTTTTATTAAGGTAAATATTACTGACAATAATTCCAATATATATCAGAGACCACAGGAAACTAGCTAACAAAACCTATCGTCTATTTGAGTAGTCAAGTCAAGGCTTTTATTTTGATACCAGGAAATTATTTACTAATAATACGAGTAATACAAGAGGGGACAGAAATAGAACGAATGAACGATACGTCTGTCCCTCTCTCGCCTTCACTATCACTATAGTTAGTAATGATTGTCTACCTATGTGTCAATGCCAAATTCGGGTTTGTATGTAGATGTTGGGGTGAGGCATTGAATTGTTGAGTCAAACTTAACCTAGAGAAACTTAATTACTTAGGTAAGTTTATTGCTTGGTAAAATCATTTTTTTCACCATAATGACATAAGATAGGTGTTTGCTAATAATATATATTCCCAGTTAAATTTATCGTGTCTCAACCTCAAATATTGATTTAAAAAAAAAACAACAACGTATTTTGTTATTTTTTTGTTAATGGGTTTTTCTATATAGAATTTCTCAGTAGCAGCCCGGAGTTTGGATTTGTGTCCGGTTGGTGGCAAATTTAGTTAGAACTTAAAAATAACTGGCGAAATCTACGTGTACATCTTTGTCGAACCCTTCTGGGAAACGAAGCGTGATGTTATCCTTGTACCTATTTCCCTATATCACCATGCTGTACCAATATTAGCAAAATAAAGTATCTTAATGTTACAATCCCAAAAATATTTAAGAATTTCCCCGCCATTATTCATAAGGAAAAATGGCCGACTTACTTTCGCGCGCGCAAGTCATTCATCATTTTCTTTTTTTTGTACCGTACACATGGCATTGGCGTTGTCTTATAAAGCCATAGCTACTCTATATGCTAAAGTAGGTCATGGATGTCCCCGAAATTCATTGCGCACCCATGAATTTAATGAATGAATGGTTTTAGCAGTGACGAATGATGAAACAACAAATAGGATGTGGGAAAGAGATAGATGTATCTATGGTCATTAGTTATTCGGACTTAGTAATCGGACCTTGGTAGATTTGTTCTAAAAATGTGCAAAATACAGGCAGGTTTTCGAAGAACCCTAAAAGTTGACATCTGTAATAAGAAAAAGGAAAGTTTTGCATAGAAAGCACGAACAAATTTCGCCTCGTATCATACATTACATTGACTTAATAGAGGTCAGTGGACTTAGCACTTTAGAGTCCTGAAAGTTTGGAAACGTTTTGTCTACAGGCAGAATATCCAAAGTGACATTTAGAAAAATAATGTCGCTAAAAAGTATGAAAAGATTGATGCACACTGTTTTTTTTTGCAGTGAAATGCAATGAAATATAAATACATCAAGTTTTGTGAAAAGGGATATAAATCAAAACTGCCTTGCTTCGGGCCAGACGATTTTATCACCAGTAAATACCTACCTACAATAAAATTCGTCTGTCCATGCTCTAAATAAATGCAAACGACAACGTTATAATTTACCTAAAAGTCATCAAACTTCAATAATGACGTCAGAACCATATAGTACTTTTATTGTAATCTTTGTTGATAACAAACAAAAAGTCCATTAGGAAGTGAATTATTAGAGCTATCTGTGTAACAGCTGCGAAGCGGGCTAGAGCCCACTATCAAACTAGGCCAAGGTCGGTGAGACAGGCGCGGATGTCCGCGGACCAGCGAACCGTGGCCTCCGAGATAGTGCCACGAGCCCCCCGCGGGTGCTCGTGACGTAGGGTTGCAGGGAGATGCACAGATCTAGTTGTTGTGGCTGCTCATCGCGACATTTTTGCGCCGATGGCAGCCGAAATCCGCCGAAGGTTGGCGAGCATTTCGCGCGTATCGACTGACGTTTGTTTTTTTACTGTCAGCGCGCGAATACGTAACACTATGAGTATGACCACTTTCTCTGTTTTTCGCTAATGGTCTGCAGAATATAATAGATTTACTCACGCTTTTCCTTGTGCCTATTTTTTTCACGATTCTACAATACCTACATTCTTACTTTACTGTGTGCACTTTGGTCGTAAGTATTTTTATTTGTGCAAAAATATTTGACTTTGGATTATAATCAAAACAAGCTTCGAATGATTTATTAAGATATAAAATCATTCTTATTTTTCTGCAAATTGTGTTCGTTAAATTCATTATTATTTTTCTCCAAATTGTGCTCCGTTCTGAGAAAAACACCAATGAAAAATATATTCTTAAGTACAAGAAAGATTCAGCAGTAAAAGTGTTTGTAGCAAATAATCCTACTTAGAAACAAATATAAACAATGATTTAATTTGAAATAGACTGTACAAATTCTATAAAAACACATAAAATAAAACTAAACCGGCTTGTCCACGATAGTGCTAAAAAATGATAGAAGATTTGGTCACATTGAGGTAGACGAAATCTACGAGACACTGTTCTAAATTTTCAGCTATGTAAGAAAGAATAGTAAACTAGGAATTGTAATATCCATAATAATTAACTTCAGAATAAACACGAAAAGAATTTAAATTCCAAAACTGTTAAAGTTTGCTCAGAAATAATTAAGACTAACAGAATGTAGAAGCTTCTTCCTAAAAATGTGTTCTTCTCTACTCACTTTGTTTTTTATGGCCACGGCAATGAAATATAGTCTATAAAACTTTCCATTATTTTATTCTGTCCACAGATAATAAAATAAACCCTTTACGATGAAGTATTGATAGAAAACATTTTTTAACATTGTAGCTTGCATGTCGTAACCAAAGAGTATTTATTACGCCTAAATTTTATGGCGGCCATTAAACAAGCCATAAAGAATAAAATAGTCCGTGGGTAATGACAACCCTTTACACAGGGTAGCAAGTGAAACATTAACAAAACTAACAACGTAACAATAAACCACGTTTCTTTTTACTTTTTCTTTGAGTTTATGGTATTTTTTAAGCTTTGTTTTTGTAGCGGTTAATCTATTATTGTACCGTTGGACAAGTGACAAAGTTTTGAGCATTTACTTCTTGCTTTAAAATACAGTGGCTCAAGTTGATTTTGCTTTTTACCTTAATACGTTATTTAATCTTCTAATATTAACAAGATATATAGGTATATGCCTTAACCTGAGGGCGCGTATGGACATAAACGAAGCAAAAGTAGTATGTTATGATCGCAGCAGATGATGTGCCATAGAAAGAAGGCGTGAGGTCATGTAAAACTACTGAAATAATTGAATGTTACTTTCGAACCGTGACTCTATCTAACAATTTTTTATGATTCTGTAAAAATAAAATTCCCTATCTTCAACCTCAGTGTTTTCCCATCACCACCATAGGCACGCCCATCACGTGATTAGTAAGATAATCAAATCATATCGTAGGTAATCGGTAATTTACGAGCGGAATACGATGGCGATACAACGGTATCGTTGATAGTGTATCAGCTGATATCTACTAGACATTATACATAAATTGTATAGTTTGTATATCTATAAGATTGTAGGACTTCAGCGGCCCTTTGCCTGAAGTACCTATTGTTTTTTAAGCTAAGCTTTCTATCTAATAAAACAACCGATCAGCCTAACGTCAGTGACATCATTGACATGAACAAAGTAAGGGAAAACTCACAGCGTTATCTAAAAATCGGAAAACATGGAAATCCCAAAATAATGTTAGTCATTCAAATGTAATAAAATAAAAAATCTTCTTTCACCAGGCTGCAATGATCCTTGAAAGCCTAAAGTGTATCATAAAATTTATACAACAACGAAAATAGGGCACATTAAAAATATACCGAAGCTGTTCGATTAACACGTCGACCCTGCGCCCTAATTGCCTACATTTATCGCAAAAAAAAAAACAATAAAACAAATTGGCGCCAAGTCCCACTCTTATGCGAAATAGTTGGAATTGGGACATTCGGGCGCCAAGGTCGCTTGTTTCCATGGCAACTAACTTTCTCCCCGGCTAGGGTTAGAGAAAAACTAATTAAGAGGTTGTTCCAGAAATGTAAATAATATCAAATACGGTCTTCAAGGAGTTTGGTTTGCTTTTCCCGAGTTTGATTCGCTCTGGTTTGTAGCGGAGAGTTGCTGTAAACAAAATTTCATAATTTGAAAGGAATGGTATACACTGCTTAGAGATGTTTGTGTCAGTTTTGATTTGTGTGTCTAGACTGCACTGCTACTAAAAATAAGTGGGACTCATAGGCTTCTGAAAATCGACAGCAAAATAAAACATAGCGTCATCCATCAATTAAACAATAATGTAGTTGTGCTGGTTAAATCTTACTGCAACAAACAATCAGTATCCGTTATTTACGTAAGCTGAAAACTTTAAAACCGACAAATTTATCAGACAATGATTCAAAGGCTAGTTTTTATCCGCGGCCATTTTTACGCGCGTCGCGGCTCCGCGGGCGCATCAACGCTATGTGTGTCAAGGAAACGAATGTATTGGAGAAAAATTCGCGAACCTTGGCGCCGTTAGATTAGAATTAGGACTGTCCGAGTTTATTTATTTTATTGCATGCTTTAAAAAAAGAAATTTCGGGCGGTGGGCGATGGTGGAATAAAATAAATAAGCCAAAGGAAGGTCAATTGTTTTAAATTGAGATTTTTAATCTTAATAATTTAAGTGATTTCTATTTGAAGTCGCAAGTGTTTACAATAAAGTGGGTATTACAACTTTGTTTTGCATTAAAATGTAAAGGATGAACTGTGTACGTAAGTGAAAGGTATTAGAATGCATACATGCATGGAATTACAATACATATTATATTCTGACCTCATCGATGCGATTTTTGAAAAGTTAGTCATGTTACTGTAGTATGATACTCGTAGTTATTTTGATTGGATCAATAAACAATGGAACCAAAATATTCAATTGAACACACGACCTTTAGCAAAAAAAAAATAATCTTTTTTTTTTATCGTGTTTACTCCTAGTTATATGGGCAATTGGGCATGCTGTGGTCTCGTGTAATTGAAGGAGCACACGTAAATAACCTTTTCTATTATTGTGATTTACATTGTATATGTGTATCTATCCTTTGCTGGAGATCCCAAATAAATAAATAAGAAATAATTCATACTGTCAAAGGATTGCCATTGCTGCTGCACTTACCTACACCCGACTTTCGTCTCAAGATGATCAAGTGTGGACCCAGCAACAAATTACGACATCTGACCCAAAAGATCTTCCCACTATTAGACGCGGCATTAACCATAACTATTGTTTCTTACTAAAGGTCACAGTTCGACATGATAGCGACAGCCAAAATATAGTTCGTTACCCTCATGTCCGACAAAACAAACAACTAATTATATTTAGCCACATTAGCTGAACAAAAATTCTGTTTTTGTAGACAATATTACAAAAAACCTGATAAATATTCATGTGGGAATTGATGTAACAATGGTGGAAGGAGAGGAAGAAATTCTATGGAATAGAGATTAGGTTCTGGGGTTTGTACCCCAAAACCCAAACTCGATTCCAAAGAATTTCTATCATCTACACATATCATTGTTGATATGTGTAGAACTTTCTTCGGAGATGTTGCGATAGGTCTTGAGCTGAAAGTTATGAAGACAGCGAATTAAAACCTAAGTATTATTAAATATGACTTCAATCGAGAAACAGAGATGAGGTTTCTGGTTCATATTATTAAAAGTGTAGATGATACTACTATCCTTGGAGATGGATCACTATTTGTGTTGGGCTAAACGTTATGAAGAGAGCTAATAAAATTATAAAAAACTAGCTGCTGTCCGCGACTTCGTCCGCGTGAAATTTCTTATTCCCTCGACCCATCTCGTCGTATTGTATCACTTGCCCGCGTCTCCTGCTCTATCACTTCGTTTCCCCATAGTGCTTTTGCTCGACTCCTAAGGGTCATAGCGTGACATTAAATAGCCTATAGCCTTTCTCAAGAATTGGGCTATCAAATGCAAGAAGAATTTTTCAAATCCGACTGGTAGTTCCAGAGATTACCCCCCCCCCCCCCCCCCACATACAAACTTATAAACAAATTTTACCTCTTTATAATATTAGTATAGAAGTATAGATGTCTTCAATGGACTCATTAAGTGTGTTCCAAAAGATAAACATACACAGCTAACAGGCATTTCCTTTCCTAATGACATTGTTTATTTTCCAATCATGAATTTCCCACATAACATGCTTCCGGCTATCAATATACAAAATGAAACACGAATATTTATAGCCCATAGCCCATGGGATTCGCTGAATAAAAGTTTTATGCCCATCATCAGACCATTGAACTCGGTCGATGCCATTAAAATTAAACCTACACGATTCTTCTTTGCTTGGGAAAATATCATCAGTATTTTTGGAAACTGCTACAGTAGTGAATGCGTTTTATGATTCTTTAAAACTGCTCTTGGAATTATAAAAGTTAAAGTTAAAATCGTTTTGGGCGACACTCCAATAACCTATACACGTGGCTTTAAAAATACTCTACTAGATAGTGCCACTTGATAGAGCTTATCCATTAAGGAATTAAATTGTATCTATAGCAATAAGTGTTATGATAGCAGTAGAATATTGTACTCTACAATCAAATCTATTAGTGTACGAGTCTATTGAACAGTAATTTGGCTTTATTTACGACTTGGAGTGAAGTCCTGAACTACCGACCAATGAGACTTGATCACAGAAGTATGTAGATTATCTCCAGACTCCACGCCCTTTCTAACGGGACTGTCTTCATTTTTATTAACTTTGAAGTTCTTGTTTACCACAAGAACTTCTTAAAATTTTAATATTAAAAAGTAACCTCATCTACGTAATCGCGGTGACGTCCATTTGAAATCCTACTTTCACTCTCTGCGCGTCGCGTGCGCACGTCTATGCGGAAGCAAGTCGGCGCAGCAAGCGCAATGATTTATCGCTATCTTGTGAATGCTACTGAAAATGTTTGAATTGCATTCGTTATTTATTGCTAATGCGCCATTCCCTTGTCCTTTCGATCGAGCCTCGATATTAATTTAAAATTAACTGAACAGACACTTTGCTACAAAGCGTTTTGAAATATGTACGTTACGAATAAGGTAACAGATGGACTGGAATAACGTATACAGCTTAAAACAAATAAATATTCCTAAAGCCTTTTTACTGAACATAGAGTAGTAGTAGCAATCGCTATCCATACTAATATTATAAATTCGAAAGTAACTCTGTGTCTCTGTCTGTATGTTACCTTTTCACGCCTAAACCGCTACACCGATTTAGATAAAATTTGGTATAGAGATAGTTTGAGTCCCGGGAAAGGACATAGAATACTTTTTATCCCGATATTCCCACGGGATCGAGACTTATGCGGGTGAAACCGCGGGGCGCAGCTAGTTAACATATATTTAGAAGAAGACATGCTGAAAAAATTTGTATAGACGCAGGTTGATGATAAAGATAGTTTATAAAGCAAAAAAAAACAAACACGTTCAAACAATGTTATATGTTGTCCTGTACATCCCCTTGCAATCTTCTGGATTTCTAGAACCATCCAATATAATTCGTTTAAGTATCAACTGAAAGAAAATCGAAAATTGAGCTCCAAAATATCACTACACACGAACATTCGTGTACCACAGACCCCCCGTTTCGCAATAGATGAGTTAACTAAATTAAAAAAATAAAAGTTATTGTTAACAAGAGAAAGCAATTTCACCATTATAAATGTACATGTGATTCCATCGTTTGCTTGCAACCATTACTCGAAAGTATAAATTAAATTTAGCAGTCGAGTTTAAATCTTAATGTCTTTTACGTAAGCGTCGTTATCGCGTGAGATTGGGTTTCAGCTGCAGTTGTACCGAATCTTAATGATGGCTTGGAGGATGACACGCGAAGTCGAATGATTTCGAAGTTTTTAGCTGATGTAAAACATTACTCTTTTGTAGTAAGAAACTCATGATTAGTTAATGACGAGATTGGCTGAAAAAGTATTGTTAGCTACATGTGTTTTTAAATTAAACACTATTAAAAAAAATTAATGCAAAGAAAACATTGAAAGGCGGATTTATTTTGGAAGGTACATCGACCCCTAAACAATAATCCAGAAACCACCAAGGAAAAATTTAATGAAGCACATGATTTAAGTAATGGAAAATATCAATTTCCTAACAAAGTCATGTTAAAGTTCAAGCGACTGGCAGAAGATTCCTAGAATGCCTCTATTAATGGTGTAGAAGCAGGAAGCGGTACACTATGAGCGCTCAACGTTATAGCTAAACATATTTTATGGCCTAAGACCGCAGAGCGCAGGCCAGCCGCGCTGCGTGCACATTGCCAAGGCAATAAGCCTAGAGCTCCAACATGTATGGCTAGATTTAATTGTCCTCTGAATCGGGATTAGATTTAAAAGATTTGACGTGAAGGTAGTTGTAGATGTAGACAATAGCGAAAGCCAAAACTAGTGTATCGTCGATATAATGATACATAGTAGTAGATTAGCAACTATGTATTTGGAAAGATCTTGCGAATGCCAAAGCAAAGAACGATGTTTCAAAGCTCGGAAAGCCATCGGTGAAGAAACTCCTTTTAAAGCAAGACGGAAACAAAAATTCTGTTAAATAATTTGTACTAAGCATTATATATCTTGCCAAAATCACAAGAAATGGATGAGAATCACTTTGCTTTGTTGGCAAACCCAGTTTTGAAAGGCAAAGCTAAATCTGTCATAAGAAATATCGTTACTATAGAACTTGATAGAAATGTTTACGATGTTGATTGTGACTTTATTTATAGATGCCAAAGATATTACTGTGCAATATAGCCCGGTATCGCAAGACTTTTCCTTTTAAAACCTTAATAGAATATTATTTTTAAATTGTTGGATAGTTTTCCTTCAACTGAAACATGCAACTATATAAACCACATATTTACAATATTATTTCAAAAAATATTGATTCCTAGCTTGAGGAATCCTCAAGCTAGGTTCTTCCAGTCTAACCAAATTGTCTCTCATATTTTGATGTTTGACTTTCATCCTCAGTGATCAACACCAGATAAGACACAATTAGGCATTATTTTTGATCAAGTGATTTTGAAATATCATTAGCATCTTCCTCAATTTCCATGCCATATTAATTTTCAGCCTACAAGCCTATTTGCCTTCAATTCGAGTTAGCAGTTAGCTGAATGCTCTTGAAACAATCAGGCCCACGTGAACAGATGAGCAGTGCTCAGATAAACGCAAGGCCGGTTGATAAGCTATCGATAGGGCGCCATTTTCCGTGATTTTATAATACATGTAATTGTTTGTTGTTGTTGTGTGTGGCTGTGGTAATACGTATCATGCATAGTCTCCAGACTACCATTTGCCCCGGACCCACCCCACACTCCGATGTAGGGTGGGTCGGGGGCACATGGCAAGTCAATAAAGGAGTTTTCTGAAAGCTTTCAACCATATTTTTCGGTTGAATCGGCCTTGGAAGATCTCTGACAAATTTTCCTGCGCAATGCTACAATTTGGTCCTAAGGCTTAAAAGAAACTAAAGTTTGCCCTAAGTTTGTTGCATAAGCTTTCTAAAGCTTTTACTTAATGATTTTCAAGGAATTTAAAAGTGTTTATTGTTCCAAAAAGCTCCTTCAACTCATATGCTACGTTTAAAATTTATCGTTTCCCTGTAGCAATGCGACGGTAAGTTTTGGAGGTTGCAGCATTACTCATCGCTAAGAAAATGTCTGCGTACTAAGGAGTTATTTATTGTGCAAATTTTCAAATGAATACTTCAAATTCGCTTTACAAGTCTGTTCATGAAAAATACAAGATGAACATGTATATTTTGAAATTGTTTTTTTTTTTTCACAAAATTGGAACCTAGCTTACTCTAAAATGACATCATAAAATGAATTTAGAATTGGATTAAAAAACTGATCAAAGCCTTCTTGTGAGCGCTTAAATAGAGATCCTAGAAGCACGGGTAACAACCGACAAAACCTTACTTTTACTATTCAAACAACAGCCATTCACTTTCAGTCATAAGCACATAAATAGATGTGCTGAAAAAATTCAGAGAGCCGCTGCTTTTTCGACAGAATCATTTTATAACTGCGCAATACTTAGATAATACTGCACAAGGTCGCTACACACAGGTATATAATAGCAATTGTCCACAGGTTTTAGGAACATTAGGTATGAGTAATTGCACCTGTGGCCAAAAGTCAAGACAGCTCTCTAAACGGTGTTGCCACATTGTCTTAAAAATAATGACAAATTAGTATAGTTGTATATAATTTCGATTTTGTTTGGAACGTGATCCAATGCCGGTTAAAGTAGTAAACGAAATGGAATCTTAAATTTCGTTTTCTTTGCATTTCAAATCTGGTTTGACAAGAATTCATAATTCGTACAAGTATCAATAAAAAACCTATGGTTTTAGCTTCTAATAAGGCCTTGATCCACCATAGTAATTGGTATTACATCAAATATCAACAACAAAGACTTAAGAAGCGTACAGAAACTGCGTAATAGCAGCAATACGTAATACTTTGGTGTTACCATACCACGTACGTGTGTCAGATTCACCCGGTATGACAGATCTGTCCAAATAATCTCTTCTAATTTCAGTAGTTCTGACAATAAGATAAAATATTTACTGAATATTGAGATTTTCTATTTAGCTTAATTTGATTAGTAATAATATCAAGATACGATTAAGGCTTTAAGCAAAACTTTGGAGAAATAAGAATGTTTGGCCCTGAAATTAAAAAGAAGACTATGATAATCAAAGTGCAGCATGTTAGATAACAACAGTAAAATACCTGCAAAAGTCGCTTTAGTTGTCGAAAAAAAAGTATATTAAACTTTTTCCTGAAGAATGATGATCAGATCTAAAATCTAGAGTTGTACGGAATCCTGTCTTATTTTGATTCAAACTAATGAATAACATACTATGAATAAGTTGACTGCAGTAATACCTAATATGGTAATAATCTTGCAAGGCGGCGAAAGTTCAGATAGAAAACAAATCACTCGTGCGATTTCACACGACGACTTATCTACCAAACGGACGAAACCTTCACTACTTTGACAAACAAATCTCAACAGATAAAAGCTATATTAAACAACAATGCTATTATGGTAACTCAACGTAATGAATTGTCAATTATAGGCCTTGATTGGTCAGCCATGCCACTGCAGTCAAGTTGTTTGGATCCAATGTGGTCAAATTATGTCATGATTTACGTGCCGATTCAATTCAGGGCCACGATCTTTTGTGACCAGTGTGGTCCATTTTCCACTACATTATATAAAGTGTTGCCATTCTAAAATATATCGAAAAGAGAATATTTACGATGCAAAACTATCTGTCACAAAAAATCGGAGCAATGAAAGTAAACGTCCCGCAGTTCTGAGCTACAAAATATTTTTACTTTCAGTTTATAAATGTTTTACTAAGATCTTGGGCCTTAATTGAAGGTTCGCGAAACACGCTAATCTCAAATGTTTATTTTTTAACAAAAACAAAATATTTGTGTTTTTATTTTCAAGTTTATTTTGTAAATTACGTTTTGGCCTTATCTTAAAAGTTTGTGTAAATTGTTGCAAATGTTTTGAGCAATATTAAAAGGATGTTTATTTGGCCTTTTAAGATTAAGCTCACGCATGAGTTAAATGTTTTGTATACTTTGTTGTAGTAATATTTGTGTTTGTTAATGGTTTAGGTAAAATAACCGAAACGTGTCTGTAATTTGCGGTTTAGCACATAAAAACAAAAAGTACCAAATGATACTCACCAGGTCCAAATCGCAATCCAAAGGTTCACTGATCCGTCCACATGCACACAATAATAAAAAATCAAAATATTACAATAAAATCAGTTTCATCCAAAAGGAAATGTAACGGAATTCCTTAAAAACACTGGCAACACTCCTGTCACTGTCAGATAATTTTCAAATTGAGAACACACACAATTTCAAAATACAGTTCCACGCCGAAGGTTGCGTTCGTAACGTGTTGGAGAGGATAAGTGGCGAGCGTCGCACGTACGTCCGCTCGGTGCGGCGGGCCACGAGTCACTGAACTGCGGCACAACCGCGCCCCCGTCAACCGGTGGATGCTCGCGTATATTTTTATGACTGCTCCAACTAGTGTTATCATTGTCAAACCCTGAAATGGTTGTGGATTTAAGAAATTGGGTCAAGCGGTTAGCGCTGCGGAACGAAAGCGCAGAGAGCTCGTTCAATCAATTGATTTAGGGGCTCCTCTTTTTCGCCGCAAACGTGGCTGTCAGGACCAGAAAGGACCAATTACATAATAGATCCATTATTTATAGTTTTCGGAAGTGCGGCTAGGTCAATTATATTTTTCACTTATTTACTTAATGAAATATCTTCCAATGCGTCCTTTTTTGCCTTTTGAAAAACTAACTTAATGAAATAAGGGTGGACCCATAAACCCTCTTGTTTTAGAAGAAATCAATTACGTATTTTATTTTTGATACAAAACTATTTTATTTCAGAAAAAACCAGGGCTGAGGTGCAAGCCTTTGTTTGCAGAATGAACAATAATATTAAAATTAACCTGAAATGGGTAAAAAGATGAATCCAACTTGCATCGTTTCATTCATAGCCTTCGCGTTATTTGTGAACGCACTTTCGAATCGCGGTGTATCATAAATCGCGATATTTACGCAGATTTATGAAACGTAATAACACCAATTAATGTCAACAACTGGTCAACCGATCGCAAAAACTGACGAGAAAATGGAAATCCCCTAAGTGGCAATCATTTTTGCATTCATTTGTTACTTTGTAAGTAACGGTTTCGTTAATAAAATTGACGGCTTTGAGTTTTATAAAAGGCTATGAAATTCGACGAAAACTCGGAATTACCATCCCTACTAGACATTAAAATTTAAAAAAGTTAAGTTTTTTCAACCTGAAAAAAAGAAAATATATCTCATATTATGATACTGAAACAACCAAACCGTTCAAATAAACACCAACTAATCTCAAACCAATTAAAATCAACACCACCCGATTCCTAGCGAGGACACCCGAGCGGCGCCGAAGAGCATCGACAATCAACGATCTTGCACGAACTTTTCCGAAGCGACCCGAACGTTCGCGGCCGCCAGCGAGGTCGCAGCGCGGGAAGCGCGTCATTTCAAGGTGAATTCTTTTCCCGCCAAACTGCGTCACACTGACTTTGTATTGTAGTGATACTATTAATTAAAAAAAATAACAATATGCCGTCTTAAAACAATTTCATAAGTGATGTTCTTGGAATTATAAGATATTAAAGTACTGAAGCGAAGCGAACTTGACTCATAAACCCACAAGCTCACTAAGCCAATGAAAAACTTTACGTTTCAACAGAAAACTTCAGTTTGACCCAGTTACAGATGGGGAAACCTAAAAGATTCCGAATCCAGGAAAATATTTCCACAAACTACTTAGCTTTTCATAAACCGACATCCTCGCTGCAAGAAACGTAGAAATAAACTCCACATTCAATCATAATTACTTGTCATTCCTTGATTAGAAACAATACTTTAACCAATCCAATACCAAACAACTTCAGTTGACCGAAGGCCGGTACTTCAGCGCTAACCTTTGCACCCACCCCTTCGGTTATAAATGGCGCTGGATCGAGGCCGCGCGGTACATTACAACACCACGCAAGGCCTATCGATTGGGTTTCATTCAATCTCGATCACAACGAGGTTATATTTAGTTCGGTCTTCAGCTTCACTAACATCAAAGGTAAAGCCTTTGGAATGTTTAATTTCCGTCCATGGGTTTATTTCTAGTTTCTATGGAAAGCTTTTTTTAGGAGAAGGTTACCTATTTTTCTTCAACCAATAAAAGGCAAACGTTGCTACTTAGATTATTACGGAAATTACTGTTTCCATAAAAATAGGCAGTTGTGAAGTGACTCCGGATGCCAAACTACACGTGTTTGTGAAAACCTCCTTATTGGAAAAACAAGCACCCCAATTGGCTAACACATTTACAATCACAATCCGAAGGATTTTGAAGGAAGTTCTTAATCCAATGCTTTGTCTGTTTGAAAGATTCGTGTGCTAGATAATGTACATAACACAATGCATATTGTTGAATTGTCAAAATTAAAGATATTAGGGCCAATTCTCGTAATTTTAAGAACGTTCACAGTCTGATCTCAGTCTCAATCTGTCAAAAATTCCTCTAATTTCCCTAAATTTTTGAAAAGTTTTTGATATTTATTTGTTGCCGAGATGAGACTGCGACTAGATTTTGAACGTTTTAAATTACGATTATTGGCCTTATTGTCATTGTTATTATAACATAATATAGAATTAACAACTGAAGAATCAAGTTAAAGTTGGGACTTAAAATAGAACAACCACATCAACAACCGACTACCTAACTTTTTCTGGATGGCCCACATTTTAAGCAACGATAATGAAAGTCAATAAATTATACGTATTTGTAACCAAAAGAACAATAAAAGGGCACAATCGAACCTTGCACGTAAATCAAACCTGTCCAATATTAGCATGTCTATGCGTGACCATAGATAGCATCAAATTCGCGCGGTTATCTCTGATTCCATCGCTGGCCATCATCATCAGAGCCAGGGTCGCAAGAAGGTTAGTACGTATCCAACCAGTTGCCATGTCATTAAGACTCCTTGATTAAAAGAAAGGTAAAGTTCAAAGTCATGAAGGGAATCACAACTTCTTGCAGATTAACTTTTTGCTTAAATGCTAATCTTGAATGACAAGGAAGGAAGAAAGGAAATGTGAATGGATTACTTTTGAAATTGTGAGATGGACCGGGAACTTTGTCTTTTAATTCAATATTTAAGCGGATTTATTCAATGTTTTCCGGGAAAACGTGACAAAAAGCATGACCAGTACCTTGTAGTTATGTATTCTGCTGTGCACACCATGCATAATTAAAGATGTTCCTGAACACCGCCTTACTAATTAATTACTAAAAATATAATAACACAATCATAATCAAATTACTTAATAGCAAGAAGGCCATGTCCGCGACCAAAAATGCCTTAACCGAATTAAAAAAACATTGCCGATTCCAAAGGCCACCTCCGACGGCCTAGGCATTTTTTAGGCAAACGTATATTATATCCAATTCAATTCACTCCATACATTTTAAGGCTATTTTTACATTTGTACGTGTTTGCCAAACGTCAGGTTATGTGCGTGCAGTTGCGAATTTAATTACGAAAGTTTATCGCTCCGGGAGCCTTGGCAAAGGTCGCGGCATACACCTGGGGCTCGTGGGAGGTCACCACCATGTGGTACGCTGACGATCAAATATTAACTAATTTGACAGCTATTGGCAGTTTAACTGGTCGTTAGTAACGTGCTAGGAATTGTGAGTACAGTTTAGTAGTTATTGGCGCCGATTCTCTTGTTCACAAACTTAACTAAATTTAAGTTCAGTGCATCTTTTTCTTTCTATTTCATTAAGAAAAGGATAGGAGATAAATATTAGTTTAGTCCTGTTAAATTAAGATACTCCATAGACAATTTAGACGTGATTGGCTATTAAAAATACGTCAATTTACGTGAGGCACTGACTAATTTGACAGGTCTAAACTAATATTTATCTTCTGTCCTTTTCTTAATGAAATAGAAAGAAAAAGATGCACTGAAATTAAATTTAGTTTAGTTTGTGAACAAGGGAATCGGCGCCATTATCTCGCTTGATTTAGGTACAGACGACGCCAGCACATGAAGCTACTACAAACTCTTTCACTGGCAGATAACTGATTTTACAAGGAGTAACTTAGGCTATGTTATAAGACCATAACATTTTTTTTTGTAGTGTTTCAAACATTTATTCTTTGTATATTTACATAATTTAAAAAGCTAACAATCTTAAAATAATAATATGTACAAGTATATAAAAAGGGAGGGAAAATAATAATTAGACCATAACTAAGTAGCAAACTTTTATTTTAGAAAATCAATTGGTTTCCAAAACAAAAAAAAATAAAACCCATGAAATCCAATATCCATGCGAACGAAGTCACGGGCACTAGCTGTGCCCGCGACTTCGTCCGCGTGAATTTCCACCCCTAAGAGGTATTCACTAAGAAATTTCTTAGTGGATTCCTACTCTTCACAAAGAACACACCCTCCAAATTTCATGTCTCTAGGAGCAGCGGTTTAGGCTTTGCGTTAATATAATCAGTCAATCTGGACTTTTAATTTTATATACCTACATAGATAGATTATTACATAGATGAGATGCGTAAAGTAGGTATTATAAAAATGTGTGTAATAGCGTGTTAATGTAACTAATGCGGAATTGCAATATTTTATCGCACTGTCGTCGTTGTTTATTATAATTATGATGTGAGTCATGAATACTTAGTTATACTTAAGCATATTTTGTTCTGTGTCCGCTGAAAATCTGCTCGAATTGAATAAGCCTATGAAAACTGCACACAAAAGCATACATTACTCAAGTAATAATTACGAGTATAATAAATAAAATACGCAAGTAACGAATGGTTCCGAAGGAAGTGTTAATATTATTTTTAAAATGAGAAGCTACTTTTAAAATATGTACATGGTTCGGTCTGCGCGACATCAGAGGTGCAATTCTAGTAATTTTAAGAACGTTCACAGTCTGATCTTAGTCTCAATCTGTCAAAAATACCTCTAATTTCCCTACATTTTGACAAGTTTTTGACATTTGTTTGTCGCTGACATGAGAATGCGACTAGATTTTGAACGTTTTAAATTACGAGAATTGGCTTTTACTAATCAGTATAATGTTAATTGATCTTATTTCACTACAGGGATTCAGCAGAATTAGGTATAATATATCACAGGAGCGTTGTGGCTCAAGAAAAGAGAGGCGGCCTCTGGGGCCTATGCCCAGCAGTGGGCGATGTCTGGCTGTGGATGATGACGAGGTATAATATCTGGAACATTTATGTAGTTTGAGTGTTCTTTTTTATTTTATTTCTTATTTTCTTCATGATTTTGTTAGATTTAATGTTCTTTTTTTTGGGTTCCACACCTCAAAAGGAAAAACGGAACCCTTATAAGGTCACTTCGTTTTCCGTCTGTCTGTCCGCCTGTCAAGACCATTTTTCGCAGGAACGCGTGGAGTTATCAAGTTGAAATTAATATCAAATACTCAGGACTGCAATCCCTTGAAGCAGTGAAAAAATAAAACTTCTAAGTCAACGTAGTCAAGTCTGGTGTTTATGCTCCGGAATTAAAACCTATAGGATACTTTCCGTTGACCTAGAATCATGAAATTTGGCAAGAAGCAATGTCATGTAGCACAAGTAAAGGAAAACATCCGAAAACCGTAAAGTTTTAGTTACATACCCACAAAGGAACCCTCGGTGCGAGAGTCCGACTCACAACTTGACCGGTTATTTTATTGATTGTATTCCTTTGCGTGTCCCAAATAAAATATTTTTCTTTCTTTCTTTCACATTGTAAGCTGGTCACCCATTTGATGACCAATCTTGAGGCACACTGACACCATCCCACGAAGGGTGTTGTGGGGTGTTCTGAAACTGAATGTCCATCAGTCAAAATCTTTTAAACTTATTTTTTTTTTCTAGATCTGCGATCTGGCGGCACGGGGCGCGACACCTACCGACCACCACTTCAACGAATTTAGAATTTTCTACTATTCTTATTTTAAATTGTTTGTTTACCCTGTAGGTTTTATAGGATTTCTGCCTTTTTTTTTAAATAATTGTTTTACTATTATGTTCTGTGAGTAGGTATAGTACATTTTCTGCCTTTTATATTTTTTTATTGTAGATAATGGCTTGCTATATTTGACCCTTGAGTTAATTTCACAGAGATAGGAAATGTCGACACCATTTAGCTTATTTTTTTTATAAAATGATGACGGTGTACGAGTAATTCCGTTATCCTGTTTACAAAATAAATAGTTTAATTTCATCTAAGCAAAAGTGTGTTATGTTAATAAAATTATTGTTTTTTGGTGCTAGGTTCAGTTTTCTATTGTCTCCTACAGGTTTTTGTGTACATTTTACGAGTGGAAAGCCACTTTATTGGCCTAGATCAGACTTGCTTTATCTTACAGATATTGATTTCATAGAGCTAGGCGATAACTCACAATACTATTTCACAATTTCCACTTTCTTGTCTCTACAATTTTGTTAAACTGAGATCACACAATTTATAGTTAACTTGCTTCTGCCCGCAACTTCGTCCGCGGGAAGTCAAGCAATAAGTCGAGGAAGTTTTATCGCAATCGGATTAACGGTATGGCAGCGCATAACATAAGAATAAACAAACATTGATTTTTATACATTACACTATACTTCTGCCTGCGACTTTGCCCGTGTGAAATTTCGGCAACCGAGCCAGCTCGTCGCTGCGCATCGCCCGGCCCGCCCGCGTTTTACTTAATTTTCGCTTAGCGTTTTCTCTGACTTTTTTTATTTTTGCTCGGCTCCTAATAGACGTAGGGTCATGTTAAATAGCCTACAAACCTTCTGCAAGAATTGAGCTATCAAACACTAAAAGATTTATTCAAATCCGACTGGTAGTTCCAGAGATTACCCGCTACACACAAACAAACAAACAAGTTTTACCTACGAGTATAATATTAAATATAGATTGTTTCTGTGATCTCCTCTTCAGAATCCATAAATTAATCTGATAATAGAGAAACGACTCATTATCCCTGCAAGTAACATCAGTAATATGTAAAACGGTTTTCAAAATCATATTATTTTCCATTGCTTCAAGGTTGAATCTTAAGGCTATGCCTAATTTGTGATTCAATGACGAAATGTCACATTGTATTCTTACTGTTAACTGAATCTATCTCCCAAACCCTTTTTCCTAATTAAAATAAACTGTAGTTAATGCCTGCACAGGTGGCAGTGCCCTCGTTTTCATAACAAAGCCACTGCAGACTGTGCACATATCAACTTAGTCATCAGCAGCCGCGCTGACCTCGTTCAACGATGTATTGATCACGAATTCACGACTGTATTTAGTTAAGATTAATGACCATTGCATTGTAGTTATTAACCATAGTGGGGCTATTAAGAGGCCCATCATGTTCAGCAGGGAGTTTCACATAGGCCTGTAAAACTCCCAATGCGAGGCTCTAAAAAACTTGCAGAAGATTGCTGGAAAGATGGTGTGATTAACATAATTTGCTGGGAAAATGGTGAAGGGCTAAAGGGTACGGGGCAGTCTAGTGTAATTATTGAGGTTCAAAAGTGCTACCCATTATGTATACTGTGTTTTGATTAAATGACCAACCATAGAGTCTGAGAAATGCACCAAACAATGCATCTGCCATGTTGTCTCTCCATCCCCTTGGTTTTCTGGTAGAGAATGCCTTAGCATTAAGTCCGCCTTTGTACCTTTACGGCAGTAGGGTGTGGTTGTGGAGCTATGACGCAAACCATGCTCCACCTCCTATCCTGCCCTCTGTGTCACAAAACATGCAGTCAAAGTAACCTCTACGCTGCCACCGACAGCGCCGTGGAAGTGGTGAAGTTTTGAGTCAACAAGATCTATAATACAGTCGTGCCAGCGACACGGAGAAGAAGAAGAATGTACAAAGCTTAAGAAATTAATAAATCATGTGTTGGAAAAATTCCCAGGCCAAAAATTTGTCATATCCTCAACCTGAAATTTAAAAAAATCAGAGCTTTCTTTAGTAATTGACAAAACTCCATTGTTTCCAATAATCTTAAACTAAATTAGTTATTAACAATAAGTGACTCACTTGTTACACATAGCCTCCGAACGTGACAACTCACCAGTTACGAAACGTTGCGAGTACGAGGCGTATGGCGTACGATGATATTTTACTGGCGACTGATCGGTCAACGTTGCCTCACATCACTTGAAGTTCGTGGACATGATAGTGATACTTTGGTTTACCTTAATCAGCCTATAATGTTCCCACTACTGGGACACAGGCCTCCTTTCTTTGAGGAGGAGTGCGCCCGCGTCGTAGATTAGATAGTTGGTAGATGTCACATGTCTTCGAATTTTTGGTTCTATAGGACACGCCGGTTTCCTCACGATGTTTTCCTTCACCGTTTTGAGAGCAGTGGTGACGAAATGATTTACACAAAGTAAAGCGCCTGCTGGGTTCGAACCCACGACCCACAAGTCGAGGCCGTTACCACGGGGCGACCACTGCTCAGTTAGGGTTTATGGTTGAAAGAATAATGGGATACTCGGCTGCAAAAAAGTTCGAGAACTGTGATGTAAGTCATGTGAAATCCTCAGCTTTACGATCATCTGTATCTTCGTTCTTCTAACTTAACAGAAAGATGTGTTGCCACTTCTTCTTCCCTGATAAAGTACTAGGAAGTAGTGAAGGGCGGGCGTTTTAGGGGTCTGCCTCATGTAATTTTGACGTTCAAAAGTGCTGATTTTCAGCCTAGTTTGAATAAATGACTTTATATTTTTTGCGAAAGGCCTATGTTCAGATGTGCTGTAAAAACTGTTTGGGATCTTGATTCTATAACTTTCATTCAAGAAATGCTTTGCGCAAACAAGGACCACGTTCTGACCACAGCGTGTGTTTGTATCTATTTCAAGGTGCTTTATAATTATTTAAAATAAAGTGTACCATTTGGAATGAGGTATTCCATTTTCTTTCTTTATCTTTATTTCTTTATTGCTGAATGGGCCCGCTCTTGACCTTGATCACGCCTGATGGAAAGCGATTGATGAAGAAGATGCCTAAGGCACTGGAACTCCCACGCATCGACGAAACACAGCAGGCTGGTGGTGGCTGGTGGAAGGGTGGTCGCAAACCAGGCGGACGTTAGCCCTACCACCGCAAGGGAAGAATTGGCCAGTCAAATAAGGTGTTGGGTGTGACTGTCCAGGACCTCTACTGAACTCGACTGAACCGAGCGCTCGGCGCACCGAGCGCTCGGTTCAGTCGAGTAGCTGGCGGAACGAACTGCGCTACACGAGGAGGCTTCTTCACACATCCCAAAATTTCTTCACTATGTCCTTTTAGGCTATAGGCAAAAGAAGGCTCTGCTGTGGAAATAACTTCAATAATTGTAGATTAAATCCGTCGCTATGTTGCGCAACGTATTCTTCGAGAAACAGAGATGATAAATGATCTATACATCGCTATATATAACTAGTATAATGATGAGTGTTGTTCATGGGCAAGTGGGCCCCCGGGACAATGAGCGAGTCCGAGGGGGCCCGGGCCCATTCTCATTGAAAATAGCCTGTGTGAAGCGTCTACTCGGAAGCGTACACTTGGGCGAATTTGTGTATCTTTATATAGTAGGTATATGTCATACAATAATACAATATATTTTTATCATTTTTGTCACCTGTAAATTGGAGATGCGGTAAAGATTAATTAAAGTGAAAACACGACTAAAACGAGGGTTCTAGTACAGTCCCAGTTACAATTCAACAATCAACAGCCTTTTGAAATACTTGAAGCCAACACATTTAGCCTTTAGGATTTATTTTAATGGTTATGGCTACGACGACGGCCTATTTATTGACGTTACCATTAATTTCCAATTTTCCATTTTTTTTAACCACATAACCGTTCGAACATGTGTAGATATAACCGTAAATTGATAACAAAGTAATATGGAGTGAGATATAAGTTGCAAAACACATGTATCTGGTGTAAAGGCATACCGTAACCGCAGCGCCACAGGCCGGCGCGGGCGCCTCGGCTGCGCGGGCGCTGATCTGCCGCATTTCTCCTTCTCACGGGCCGCACGCCTTACGTAATGGCTCCTATCGGCTATAGGGATTGGGTTATTTGTTACATTATTTTAGATTGCTCTAGTTATGTCAGTGCTCGTTTCAGCAGCGTTCCAAATGTTTTTATATTAAAAAAAAAACTGTTTTTTTTTTAAAGAGTAACGGTGGAGTTTCTTATCCATTCTTCTCCAGACGAAACTACCTTTTGAATTACTTTGAGATTTCTGTTCCATTGACAACTTTTACATTAGTTTAAATGTCATTGCTCAGCGGTCATCACTCTGAAATAAACTTTAAAAGATTCACGTGCATGTAATTTGACTGTCACCCCTTCAAACTTTAGCAAATAAGTCATATTTCCTGGAGGAGTTATGTAACTAGAACAGCTCTTATATTGTGCTGAAAATGAGAACTTTATTGTAAAAATATTCTCATACATTTGAGTCAGACTTAACTTTATTCTTCGATTGTTCGATAAGCTACTTGATACCTATATTAGCTATTAAATTATATCCTTTTTGCTCTAAGTTAGGAAACTCTGCTTGAAGGACCAGCTGCGCACTCCAATAGAAAGTAGTCCCTCTAATAGGAAAGTGGTCCTGCACAATAGACTGTGTGATTGCGAGGAGTAACACAAAGGCATATAATGCCATAAATTAATTTCTCCTAATGTTTGGACTAATTTTTTAACCGACTTCAAAAAAAGAGGTTCTGTATTCGACCCGTATGTATGTATGTATGTTTGTATGTCCGCGATTTTCTCAAAAACTAATGAACCGATTTTGATAATTCTGTCACTAATGTGATCTACATACTGTCAGGAAGGTTTTAGTATATAAAACATTAGGTAATTTTTCTTATGTATGAAGTTATATGCATAAATGTACTGCATGTCCGGAATTCCTATGCGAATTTTGATGATTCTTCTAGTCGGTGTCTTCAATTCTTCAGTACACTAGTGTTAATTGAATTTGTGTGGGGTAGGTACAAAAAAAAGTGAAAAATAAAAACTTTTTTACAAAAAAGTCGGTGTCAAAAAACGAATATGCAGAACCAACGACACCGACTTCCGAAATTAAAACTATTTATCACTTTGTAGTGTTTTTTTTGAAGACGGTTGTTTTTTTTATATATGATTTGATATTTTTCATTTGATATTGATATGAATATCGTGAGTATAGAAATGTACGAGATAATGTAAGAATAAAAATAATACAATCTGTAGTTAAGTACTGCCTTTCCCCTTAATGAATAGATTACCACAATAATAGGAAATAAGACATATTATTTTAAAAATATACATCAACGTAATATTTACAATTCAAACCCAGGATTTTTTTTAATGAAATATAAAACCAGGATGTATTTCATAAATAAACCTCTGCATCATCCCATAGCTGGGCTGCTGGGCAAAGGCCCTATGACTTCCAGCTTTTTGAATCCAGGGCTAAAGTCGACCACTGGTCGTTTGTTTTTTCATAAATAAACCATGGCTTTTAAGACTCACTTAATTGAACTCAGTTGCATGGTTATTCATAGATCTGGCAGTAAGTATATATGCATTAACATGACGCTATGACAAGCTAAGTATAATTATTGTGGAGTGTTGGACCTCACTTTGATTTCACTCCATGACAAGTTAAAGAAAACTATATAATTGCAATCACAATATGTTCGCACGAGTCGTTAGATCAACAATAGGTCCTTCTGTTTTGATTTATGGAGGAGAGATGAGTTGAATGGTGGACGTTTACAAGCACCTTTGAATCCTCAGGAAGTTTGACAGTTAATCAGAAAGTTATTCCTCATGTGGTTATTTAGATGTTTCCATTGATGGATGGTTTATCATAGTACTTAACTACCTAATTATATTTTCGAGCCATTTGGGGTTGTAGCCCCCGGGCCGTGGGGTCCGAATACTCATGGCTTGTTCAATGAAATCCCCAAACGGCTGACTCCTGGGCTGGCTTTTACCTTGGCCAGAAGCTAAGTATTGACAAACAACCTGGCAATGCCGCCAGTCTCTTGGGTACATTACCAGTCGACAGAGATGCGGAGGAATACTTTGACGCCATATATTAGTTTGTTAACTAACCTAACCTATTTTTAATTTAAGTTTTTTAAGTCTGTTAGCATATATAATAATATTAGGTACTTATGTAAATATTCCCACAAAATCACTGAGCTTATGGCACACTACCTAATATTTACGTGATATTGGCAACGTTGTGGTATCACTTCCACAAAAGCCTTTTTAATTATGAAGAGTTGATAAAACGGGCAGGAATGAAGTTCAAAATGAAAATCCAAGAACGAAATTCTATCGGCTTCAGCACCCTCGAAAACCATGAATACGATACCCATGGTGATAAATTTGTTTTGTTTTTGCAGCCACCATCTTAGGTTTTTATTTTGACCACACTGTCGACTTCAGCACCCTCGAAAACCATGAAAACGATAACCATGACGAAAAAAAAATTTTTTTTTGCAGCCGCCGTCTTGAATTTTTGTTTTGACCTGACTATCGGCTTTAGCACCCTCGAAATCCATGAAAACTATCACTATCTCTTTCTCTCTCTCTATTAATATGTGATAAAAATGCGCATGGAGGGGGCATATCGCTTTTTGGTTACGTGAAGATATCTCCCAGTTTACTCCTACCGCAAGAACTTCGTTCCAAGAAATCAACTGATACAACGTAATTTTAGATGTTGTGTCAAGTTTTCAGGTTCAGCAATTTCATGGTACTGACAATCCGAATAATATTTACGGCGTTAGAAAATAAAGGTTGTTCAGAGAAACAACCATATTGGGACGACATAAGTATACAAGCCATATGAGTCAGTCAGCAATGATGGTAGCAAACCTGACTACCCAAGGTTCACAAGGTTTCCTATTTAAACATCGCCACTCGTGGAAATTCTTCCTGTCCTCGCCTGTCCAACTGGTTCTCATAACTTATGTACTAAGAAAATGTGGTTTTCCTAGGAGTGCAGAGTTCATACGAAAGTATGTAGCTCTGGGTAAAACCCAACGGCACTGATGAACCTCGTGTGTTGTCGAGCGGTGCGGCACGAACGATTTCTATCAAGAAAATACAATCCATACAGCTGGCAGAAGAGAGAAAATTCTAACTCACAGCAGAACGTATATATAAGTTTAAGGTCTTTCAAATAGTAAAATTTAAAATCTGAGAGTAATAAAATTAGTCTATAATGTTCCCATTTCTGGGACACAGGCCTCCTCTCGCCCCTCTCGGTGAGAGAAAGTGGACCGTAATCCACCAGCGGGCCCAGTGCGGATTGGTGGATGTCACATGTCTTCGAATTTTAGGTACTAGAACTTGAATAGAATAGTAAAATGAATCTGCAAAATGTAGACTCCAACACATCTAAAAGATGGAGTGATTGGACCAAGACCAGAAAGAGATCTCGCCAATCTTGCAGCTTCTACAATGTTCTAATGAAAGAAATATGCAAATGTAAGCACAAACAGCACCTAGTCATACTTTTATAATACCTAGTGTCTGCTAACTTTCACTCGGCACCCCCTCCCTTCCCCCCCCCCCCCTCCCCCCTGCAGGTCTGTCCTAGGTTACGTAAGCGCTGCATTGCTGCACAGATGGTGACTATGGCCGCCGGCCGACTTTGAGACAAAAGCCTGGCTTTTACACATTTTCATGGTAAGAGTAGATTGAGACTTGGAGAGCACGGTGGGGGTGGTAGCAGTCGTATGTGTATGTCTGTTTGTGATGATAGGTCTTCTGAAGGACTGTATGCTGTATTTGAAACCTTTCTATTACTACACAAAAAGGAATCATTCATAATTATAAACCGAAGCATAAAAGCAACATGTTGGTACTTCTTTTCTCTTCATAAAAAGAAAATTACAAAAATCCTTTATATCATATCACTATAATCTCAAAGGATCCTTGGAAAAGTGTAAGGAAGCCAACTTTTTCTGCACCGCGGGAATCCTACCATCACATTAAAATCTAATCTGCATGGACTTTTCATAATCCGAACACAAAAACACTAACAATCACGCACACATGCATACAGTGCAGTGTCGCGTGGCTGTGCATGTGTGCGTTGTGCGCAAGAGCAGGCTTACATAACAGCCAGCGAGAGTGCATTCACTCTGCGACCGGCGGGGGGGACGGCTGTTACGGCGAGAGGAGGAGGGGGGCGCGAGAGAAATGCATCGGTGCACCGCGCACGCGCAACGTGATATAATACGTGACGGATTATGTCCGAGATTTGCGAGATCTAATGATACAAGCTGATTATAATTTAGATGTTTGTTTTAACTTCGGTATGTGTTGAATTTCTTAGATATATCACGCGATTTTGAAACTATCCATACACGAGAATGCTATCATGAAATAGGTTTCGATCTAAATTCAGCAATTTTCTAATAACATAGCAATTGTAATGGCTTTAATTTGACGTTTGTTAGAACCCGTCATTTCCGCGACGGGATTAATGAAAAACGTGCAGTGTATCGGCCACTTCCGGCATGGACTGTTGAAGCCTATTGACGCAAACTTATTGCCTGGTGGAGCTTGTAAGCTTGGGCCATATGGTCCTCGAATCAAAGAGCCGCTCTCTTCCTGAACTAACGATTTTTTGGTACGACATTTTTCCCTCAGATTCTCAGAGATCTTTCAGAATTTTCCACAGTAAATTCGGAGCAGAATTTTTTCCTTTTTTTTTTTTTTGTTTCCTGATGCAAGTTTCACTTAGCAACCAGCAGCAGGTCGACATCAACACTTTAATGGTATCCAGTTGGTAACATTCTGATGGAAGTAAAACCCCTCGAGCTTTTTGAACAAAAGCTTTAGATACTTAGCGAGTTAGCGATGGCATTAACTTCTGATACCTTTACTTTTACAACTTACTTATAACAACAGGAGACTTACTTACTTATCAACTTAGTCTCCTTTTTTTGGAACGTTTTTTAGATGGACCTGTTGTCTCACTGCTAACTGACTCGTTCACACATTTGTAAACATCTGTATTGGAATCATGTAGATAAAATAATGGTAAACGGACCGATTTAACCTAAATCACTTTCAGTCGAGACCAGTCGCGTTTTAATTAATATCAACTCAAATCGAATTACGTTGAATATCACACAAACCTGTTCAAATGGTTTACTACTAGAAATTGCAGCTGTGCACATTCGTGCATAATTACAGCATATATCTCAGGTACAACAACTATCACGATTTGTGAAATAAGCTTCTTTTATCTTCTAATCTATGTACAGACTACAGACGCCAGCACATCAAGCAATCTGTCAAATTTATTTGATAGATTTTCAACTTTATTGTTAAAACATAAGGTTTAAAGTTGATTGGGAAAATTTGACAGTTTTGGGTAGATTGATGTTCTGGCGTCTGTACGTTCTTTCAAATTTTGAAGATTGCCTCAACTACCCTTATTATCTTACGAATTTTCTGAAGTATTTTGCGGGGGCGAGGGGTACCCAAATAAAACAGGTAAGCACATACTATCTAAAATTAAGAAGAAGAAAAAGACACATTATTTATTCTGCACAAATAAGACTCATATTATAAAAAATACAACGTGGGCGGCCGGTGGGGCAAAGTGGAATAATCCGTCGAAAGCCTCGTGTTTGACAATAAAATAATACAAGAGAAAAGAGTTAAATTACAATTAAGTACACAGATATATGACACCCAGTGACTGCCTGGATCTCTAATACCACGTTTGGCAGTTTGAAATGGCTTTTAACTAGCGATGATGAATAAATAATGGATTTGAAAGTATTAAGTAATAACAGTAATAAGAAGCTTCACGAATGTATCCCATAACTTCCACAATGTTCTAACAACAACAAATCATCATTGGTTGCATATATAGTCGCAACAGATTAGAGAGATCAGATCGAGATGACTAAAGAGATAGAACTCGATCTGATAACGTGGCTGGGAATCGAGACATTTACGAGTTCGTAAATTGCGACAGTGACTCTATGTAAGTAAGATCCCATTCAAATAGATGGAAAAACCCTTAGAAATAATTCAGACCACCAAAATAAGGACGATGGTAAAAAAATATATAAGAAAAACGCATTAGATACTTACAACAAAAATAATCAGCTAACGAAAATACGCTAATGTGCCGGCAATTTATTATTTTAGGTCAAAATAAAATCACAGTGTTTTTTTTTGCTTGGATATCTTTGATTAGACGTACTGAGCGCTGTGTTAAAATTTGTCCATCTATTTTAATGGGACCCTGTATATCCATATGTCTTACTAAGTGTGCTGTTTATTTTGAATTAGGTTCTCCTGATTATATCACAACGGCTGATAATCTTCCACTGTTCTTCTACATTGTAGGAATACACGGACTATCTTCCTAGATCATCTACTGCTACAATTAATAATTAAGATGACATGATTGATGTAGGTCTGCTTTTGAGTAACACAACATTTGCCAGTAAGCAAAGTCGGTAGCGCATGGTCTAGGATGCGCAGGACTTTTATAGTCAATCATGAAGGCTTTTTTAACCTTTCTACTTATTGTGATAATCATCGCACTAGACTATACTCGTATCTCCCCTTGACATAATAAAGTTTCCATTTACGGCGCCAGTAAAAAGGGGGTCGCCCTATTCTCAACGCGATTCTCGAGACGAAAATCAGACGATTGAATCATGAAAATCTAAAAAGTATTAATGTATGGCACCAAAACACTCCTTAGTAAATGTAGTCTCCAAGTTAAACCGAGAAAACTTAAGGGGAATGCGTTCCGGTGGCCTGCGAATCATCAATACAACTCAAATCATTCAATAGAGTAGGTAAATTTGAACTCTCAAGAGTTCTGTTAATGGTTTTAGTGATTACAATTCTATAAGCACATATTTGTTACAGTCGCAAATCCCATTTTGATCAACATACAACCTGAAACCGTCCTGCAAATTGCAAAAACGTAAGAGATTTTGGATTTCGCGGGCTAACCTGGCGCTTTCGCCTTAACGAGAGATATTATTCAAGGATATCAATTGCATCTTGCGCACGCGCTGCTCAAAATTCAGAGTAGTGTCAGCACGCCTGAAATAATGCATAAAGCTGTTTATATTATGCAAATTAACGTTCACTGTAAGGAAATAACCTAAATATAGTCCGCTTTGATGAAAATCATGAAGTGTAATCGAAAAATGAATTTTAGAGAGGATAGACCGCATTGATTTTATAAATGTTTTGGTTTAGACCTAGTTCCCCGTATTATGTTCCCTCAATGGCTCCGGTAAGCCGGGATCTATAATTCATTTATCTCCTCAAACGGGAACACTTACCTATTCTGGAAACAGATCAGAACACACTGAACCGTGCTGATTGTGTATTAATAATAACACATTTATTTCAGATTAAAAATCCATATGTTGTTAGTAAAAGTCTTAACCTAATGTTAGTAAAAAAAAAAAAAACACAAAACCACAAAATTAATAAATTGTAAATTGATACGACTGACACCTAAGTGTGCAGCCGTATCCAGTGAGCCAGCATGGGGCTGTCCCACCTATCACACAATACACCCAGGATGCTGTGGGAGCTAGCACGCAATCTACCGAGAATGGAAGCGCATCGTTTTCGTATAATGGCATGAAAACCATCAACCCTGGCCTCGGCGAACATTCCGGAAGCGCTACAAAAGCGTGGTAGACCCAACAGCATCCTGAATACATTGTTATACTGGACACGCAGGGCGTTGTATGCCCTCAGCGTATACCTGACCCACAGACTGCACGTGTAAAAAGACTGGCAGTATGCTCTGAAAAGAGTAATTTTGACTTCCGTCGTACAACGTGCAAATCTGCGGATCAGCATATTGCCTCGGACAGCCATCGCCCTGCGTTCCCTCTCTATGTCCAGGTCATCATTCAGGTCTTGAGTGACCCAGTGACCCAGGTACTTAAATTTTGTTACTCTAGATAACGGAGTATTATTTATGGTCACATCTGGCACGTTATATACATATTAAGCGGGAACTGTGTGTGTTCTATCCTGAAGCACAGAATACTTAGTAATAGTACTACGTCCTGAAGGGAAAATAATAATCAAAAGAAAATTGGAGTCGTAGAGGTGAAAACTGAGTGTCCAAGTACTATATCCAAGGTAGTCATAAGAAAAGTACCAACATAAGGGTGAATCTTTTTCATTTAATTCAAAATTTTCTTGCGATTTGACATCGAAAGAAAGGCACGATACATGCTATAGCTACTTGTAATGCATCGCGCGTCGTCGAATGAGTCAACTGCAGTAGAAAATGGATTATTGTGGTGCATCGTAATTAATCACGATGCCGATTGATAATTATAATTTATATTCAAATTATACTTAATAAAATACGCAATTAAAAGATTAATTAATATTGGTGTACTGTTTTCAATAAGGATACTTTGATCTTTTATCTAAACAAATACTCGTATAATTTTAATGACCGGACGCTCGCTCATCCGTTTCTCATTTTAAGAATAATTGAAAATCCTTCTTCAATTTTCACACTTTGTTTTGAACCGACTACGAAAATAGGTACCTACTAAGGTTTGCGATATTTCAGTAAGTAAGTAAAGTTTATTTACACTCTATCGTGGAAAATTAAAATAAATTGTAACAATAAAATTAATCATGCAGACGAAAGAGGCCAAGTTGATTGGCAATCTGTCTATGGTTTTGAACCTAACTTTTTGCACTCAATTCTTTGTTTTTTTTTCTCAGGTTTAAAGCAGAATATGCAGTGGTGTTGCAGTGTTGTAAGTTCTCGACGTGTGTGAGGATTAGTTTGAGTGCAGTGGGCAGTAGGCAGCAGCCCTGCTCGCAGTTTTCCATAAGAAAGCCGCGCCGAGGCCGGCCACCGGCCGCGTTTGACGCTTCCGCGATATACAGCGTGGTTTTCTTGTATGCTCGTTATTATATTTTATTTCAATTGCGGACCTTTCTTTTTTTAAATTTTCAAATCTGGGTTTTGTAAATCTTTATTTGTAGCTTTTTTATAAGTACAGGTAAGGTACAGGTACACACATACTCACTCAACCAGCTCAAACTTCAATAGCGAACTATTGTAAGTTTTGTCAGAACATTTGCTTTAATCTCTAGTTTCACTTCGAAATGGAATACAGAATTCTCTTCAATTAAATTGAATTAGAATGTCCTCCTGAAATGAGGAAACTACGCAAAAATAAGCAGTTTCTCAGAAACCTTATAAAAACAAAACAAATGTTCAATAACTTCGTCTCAAACAGAACACAATAGACTAAACAATCAGGAAAGCTCCCTAAGCTCTAACTAGCGCAGCATCCTGTAGGTCGGAAAGCGCAGGCGCATCGTTCGCGTGTGCGCGTGAGTCGATGCACACGCTCTAAACACACCAACACACGCTCACTTTCACTTGGCGAACTATTCCTAGGGCTCGCGCACTATGGTCACCTGTCTATGGTCTATGCAGTTTTTGTAATGAAAGTTAAGATCTTGACGATGATGATGTTATGTTTGTCTGTGGATGTTTTTGATTTATGTAAAGTATTTCCATCTTTTTCCGTACTCCAACAGATTTGTTTTGCCTGTTATAAATAGAAATTCCACAACTGAGCAAATCCTTCAACCTTTTTTGTCAATTAATATCCATGGTTTCGTAAATTTTGTTATATATTAAATTCCGGCCGAAATTGTATCAGAGAAATATCTACGAAATAATTTCATTTACCAGAGTCAATCTCACAGATCAGAAAACTGCCAATAAAGTTATAAGCATACCTAACAATATTTTATAATTAACTTACGATAAAGAGCAACCATTAAAGTGACTTAATGGCATCCTTAATAAAAGTTATTACTTTTAATTGATCACGAGTACAAGAATTTACATTAACGAGATTCCAATAATAATAAATGATTCTGTGAAAACGAGAGAAAGTTACCTACCAAATTCTCTGTTACCTATAGATGTTATCAAAATGTCGCGTTACTGAGAAAAACGACTGAAACTTACTTATCAGAATTCCAAATAAAACAAAGACCTATCTCTTTGATTTATATGAGTTTGCTAAATACGTCCCGAAAGGTACAGAACTTCGTTTATTCCTAGAAAATAGATGTTTGTTGAATTATGCTGTAATTATTTTTGGCTGAATTTGGGCTATAAATACGTTTAGAGGAAAAATAAGAAGATTAATGCCAAGTAGGTAATACATAAGAAAAAAAACCGAGTGTGCTTATGACCACACGACTGAAGTGAAACTTCGAACGTATTTAGCTATGAGAGGAATAGAGAAAGAAAATGTGCGCGCGCACTGCTTTCTCTTGCTTATATCCCCCACTCAACTCCCGTTCGCCTCGCCCGATCACACTTTTCGTAACACTTACGTCACGCGTTCGCCAGCTTACTCCCCAAGTCAAGCGTGCGTAAAGAAGTTTCACTTCAAAAATATAAGAGAAAACCAGGAGGGATCAGGAAATCGTAACGCAGCGACCAACATTTTGACCAATGAATGATCAACAAAACGAAAAAAGGTTCATTGGTAGATAGAAAATACAAGCATGATATTATACAACCTATCACCATCCATCATGCTACCGTTTTACATGAATCATCCCATGAAAGCGTGATGCCACATCCTCGTCCTTGTGCCACTTTTAAAGTCCATTGTCTGGAACTACAAAAGGTAGCCCGTAGACGACTTGGTCTAAAAATTCGCAGTCGGATGCACTACATTTTTTGCTATAGGTAAGTAAACATTGCAATATTTGCACATGTGGTTTGAGTAAAGTAAATAAGAACGAACTCTGAAAAGTAAAACGTAGAAAATGATGCACTTTAAAATGCGCGTTGGAAAATTGCGGAAAATAAAAATTCACTAAGCTACAAAGTTAATGAGGAAAAACAATGCAATAAACATTCTTTAGTTACGAAACTCAAATTGGTGTGATTCCCTTCCTGGTTGCTGGGATCCCGACCAACCCAAAATCACTTGTCAAATTTTAATCTCATTTTCACAGTAAATACCTTGTTTACCAAAATACCGACAACCAATCATAATCACAGTAGGTAACTATTTAGATTAGATACAGCTTCCAGAAACCCTATGGCTAAAACATAAAGTCCTGTATGGGCCTGCTGCCACGTGGTATGTAGGGTAAGCGGGCCAAAAAGTGCTGTATGGGACAGCCACTACCACGTACTCTGTAGGGTAAGCGGGCTAATAACCTCCAAGCCTACAATACCTCCCTGTACCTGCAATTTTTAAAAAAAAAAGAAAATATTGAAAATCCTAGATAAGTCACCAATGTGCACTAGTCCTGCTACACTATTAGAAACGTCGGCTGGTGTGCGTGCGCAAGATTGCACCGCGCGCCTGTGTGCGTCTAATGCATCGCTTAGATTATATCATATAGAGTGGTTTATCTCTGTTGTATATAATATTACATTATACGTTCTGCTTTTATGTATACTTGTAGTGCCTTTACAAGCGTTTGAAGTGTTTGGAGTAGTTACAAATCCACTTTCGATAGTTCGGTATTATTTTCGTATTTTGTTTCGGCGTGAGGGTTTTACTGACGTGAATTTTGTTAAAATCAGTTATTTCCCTTTTTGTCACCAATTCTCGAGTCACTAGAATTTGAGTCATCTCTCCTGAATTGTTCATCAAATGCGGGCTCTATCCACCGAATTGTATGAGTTCGTTTTTCAGCGATGCGAATTCTCTACATTGGAATTGTCTTAAAGTACAGCTCTTCTTTAAGATGTTGAGGACGTAGGACGTTCACCTAGGCCAGAGTATTACCGACACTGTCGTCTTAGAAAATCTGATAACATCTTCCACATTGTACACCTTCGGATGCTTAGGACCTGGAACTAAACATTTATTTCCGAACAATGTGACTATAGTACAATAAATCAAAGTAGCGCCGGGGGGGTGTGCGCGCTCCATATGTTGCGTGCGTGCGGCGCGGGCGAAGTGGGGGCGGAGGGGGTTGCGTTCAGCACAATGCGCCGCCGCAAAGACGTTCGTTGCTCCCGCGCAGGTCATCGACTCTTTCACCGGCGCTCGCGCACGCGACCCGCCACTTTCGCGTCGCGATAACATTGCTAGACGGACTTTGTCGATTTGGAACGAGACGGCTATACTTAACTCCTTGGTATTAGACGGAGATGGCACGATCGCTAGATGACCGTAGTCCAGCAGAAAAATGTGTTTAATTAACGAAAGCATTGCGTGCGACCGACGGCAATAGCAACAGCTTTTTATCATAGTCTGGATTACCTAATCACATATCATATTAATTATAAGGGCAAAAAATATAAACTTGTAAGGTGGAAATGTCAGTGGCTGAAGAGTATTTTCTTTGCGTTTCTAACATGCGCCATTAGAATGAAATAATACTCTCACAATAGTAAAAAAAGTAAGTGGCAATTAAATGTAAAAATATATTTTCGTCCACTTATTTATACGCAACGTGCATCCTTAAAATAACGCAAGCGGTTTATTTATATTCCGCCTTGTCAGGAAAATTCCAAAAAAGGAACATTCACGCGCCTGATTCACAAAACCGACCACATACATAAACTATAGCACATGTATTAAGTCACGAAACTCTTTGTTTAAAAATAAAAAGTCAAAAACATTTTTACTTGGACAGTAATTGTGTCTTTCACCCTAAACTTTCTTGGAGTTATTAAACCGTGGTTCAAAGAGCAAGAGCCGCATTAATCTCTAGCGTTCATTCTTAACTTACGTAATTGTTGTTGCATTTTTTGGACATAGTGCATTTCTTCTAAATTTTAAAGTTTCCCTTCCAGACATTTATCAATCAAGCCTGTAGGTCATTTTATCCTAACCTATTAGTTAGTACTTACTCAAAGAAGGAAAATAAAATAAAAACGGTGGCCGAAATAAGTGAAAACAAAACACAAACAGAATACTTTGCCATCACTCACTGACATATCGGATATACATTAAAACCGAGTACATCCCGAGGACAGCCGAACACATCCGAAGCGGTGTCGATTACAGTAACAGTGGCGCGAGTTCAATAGTTTTTTTTTCCCATCTCAATAAATGCCGAACGCGCCTAAAGAAATGTTCACTTCAAAAATTGTTTTTAAAACCTAATGCTAACGACGTAATTGTTTTTTTGTAAGATCTCCATTCTTGTTATTTTTAATTAATTGCCCCAAAGCTGACAGCTTAAGTAAGGGTTCCTTATTGGAATCGAGGAATAACTTCGTTTACTATAAAGCCTGGAATACACATGCCTGTAAATTGCACAAAAGTATGCTAGTACTCGTAGCTTGCATGCCGTGTGCCATATAAACTTCTGATTTGTGAATACCATAATGATTGATTTACTCTATGGTCTTCAATATGGTGATGTCGTTCAATCTTCTGCTCTTCATCCAACACTACATGTCTACAATAATCTTCGTATATTCATCATCATCATTCCTGGCAGCTCTGGACAGAGAGAGGTGGAAGGAGAATAGGTATTCCTTTGCCCAGCTGTGGGACATCAATGGTTAGGTAGTAAAAAAAAAAACCATCATCAGCTGCCGGGGAGTTTGTTGCGGTACTTCTTCTCCCAAGCACTATAAAAAGAGCCTCAAAGAGATGTCAGTAAAAAGGAAGGGGCCTGCCAGGGCCGAAGCCTGCCGGGGGTGCGGGATTGTCCGAAAGGGTTACCGCTACCCCGGAACATAAAGGGCTAAGGAAGGAACACGGATGGGTTTTAGTCAGTAAGAGTCTGACACTCCCTTCCGCTCCACCCAGAGCGGGAGGGCTCATTTGTTGATTTCCCATCCATCAAAAAAAAAGCTCTCTATAAAAAGCAAAAAACTGCTGATTGTCAGCATAATGTGGGTAAACGTATTTTGATTTTGAGCTTAAAGCGACACACTGGAACGGAACTGTAACACACACACACACACTGGAAGAATTGGAAAGGCCTATATCTGGTAGACATAGGCCTTTCCAATTGTACGATATATCTCGATCCTCGGTCATTCTCATCCAGCTATTTTTCAGTTTAAATCTCAAAGATCTTCCATTCCAGCCGTCTGTGGAAAGGCTAGTTACCTACTGCAAGAGCATTACCTTCTATCAGCTTTCTAAAAACGATGCTAAAATCACTGATAGGTACTGTATTTAAAGCAGTTTCAGATTACAATATAGGATACTGGAATGTAAACTTGCCTCCAGACCTGAAAACCCACTAAATTAATCGGGAAAAACATTAATGGTTTTGATAATGAAAATCATCACTTTTTCCGATTAATTTAAACAAAGCCCCATGTCCAATGAACCCCTATCTTTCAAAGTCATACCACAATCTCTGGTAACCCTGCAAGCACAATACGTGCAAACATAGTAAAAATGTGCAGAATTCGAGCGACCATGCCTTTCACCAGCGGCCATTGCGGAAAGTGACAGTGAGCGGTGACGCGACGCTGACGACACGACCACGCGAAACGCTTACAAAGCGTCACGTGTAAATGTGCTGCGACCATCTCGTTCTGGAATTCATATCACGAATGCCAAGTCCATCATTAGTGGATGGACGTTGGTTGACTAGCGCAGGATTTGTGAACTGAAATTCCTAAACGATCCATCAGAATGTTACTGAAAAACTATGTAGGGTACCCACCTACACTAAGTGCAGAAATAGGACATGGAAGGTGGGATAACTAGTGAAACTTATGAGGAATTTTAGGTGAGGTCACCACCAGACTTCATAGGATATTGTTATACTAGGTTTATATATAGAAAACGTCATAGTTCGCTGCCTGAGCAGGCCAGCTGCTTAAACGTTAAACATTTTCAAAGCTGGTTCTGAAGCCCTAAAGTTAGAGATCCGCTTTAACTTTAAGCTAAACAGTATGTTTGATTTACAAAGCTAATTGACTTATTCTAATGGGGACTACGTTTTCAAACTCCAATAAAGACATCACGTAGTCATATTTACGCTAGGACAATATTATGTTGAGCTTTATGTTGTACAGTAGAGTACCTACTCACAAAGTAAGAAGTCCCCAGGAAAAGTTTGTGAAGCTTTTAAATCAGAAATAAAGACCGAACATTTTTTTATAAGAAATTGCAAAGAAGTACCTACTGCTATTCAATTACTTTTTATCGTCGATGTTTCCTTGAAACCTCAAAAAGTTTAACAAAAGACTCTTTGTGACATTGAATCACGTGAAAAAAGTGAATCTTGAAAAAAGTTCTCATAATGATTTTAGTTTTTTTCACTGCACGATTCAGGTCGTACGACTTAGGTTTCAAATCTGCCATGTGAACAGAACAAGGTGAAAATTTCACTCGTAAAGAACCTAATTCTTTTTGTTTCTCTCAATGCCGTATGGCTACTAAAATGTAAGACAATGGCGAAACAACACTGTGTCTATGTTAATTACTGCAGTTAGGTATTCGTTTTAACAATCGCATTGAAATGAGTATAAGTTATCCTAGAACAACCTTCTGAGTTTCATAAACAATTGTTTTTATATAACCATCGAGGTCTGAAATGTTCTGACCATAGACGAAGCGTGAAAAGGTGAACCATACGGTATGGAGCTTCTGATATATGTAGCAAAGTACATAAATAAATGTGAAAATAAAATATTAACTTTCTCTGACAACTTAATCAATAAGTGAAAGAACTAAAACTCTTTATGATTATTTATGTTAATACCTATGAATACATCTCATTAATTTCTGGCGTAAAATCAAATGAAAAATCATTCTGATGATACCTATATCTTACAGATCGTGACCATCAAATTAATATTAAAATAAATAATTTCACAGCAAACTTTGTTTACGCTTTAATTAATCTACTAAATTATCGTGTTTTTTAAACTGAACTGTATCTATGTAAGTATTATTATTATGAATGACGCAATTTATTTCTTAATAAGCTGATTGTTATGTCTCGGTACGAGTAGGTAGGCAGTATATTCAATAAATTGCCCGAATTTTATAAATAGTATAGTATCTATACGTTCCGTTCCGCCGAAGGCATCAGGCAAAGGCTCGTTTCGTTCGGTGCGCGCGCGCTACGTGTCGACCTCCCTTGGCGGCCACAACGTAATGCTTTTATGTATGTATTTATTTAATTTATTCTCCAGCGTGTGTGTGAGTATGTACTCACATATGTATTTTAATATAGGACCGTTTTAATAAATAAACATACTTACCATAGAGTATTTTTTTTATTATTTTAAAGCGCATATCCAAAGTTGAGCATTAACTTTTATTTTTGCCATCGTTTGCTCATAGATAAATAAACGTAAAACAAAATAATATACGAAACTACGATCCCTGTGTGCGTTGTAATTGTTTACGTTAAAATACCTAATTACAGAGGTACAATAAGAAGGCCACGATTTGTTTCATTGTTTTATACAACCTATAGATAGATAAATACCAAATAGATAACGTAGCATTGGTTTGTTCTGTGTGAAAAAGAGCCTCCACAAGGCCGACGCTCGGATGCACTATGATAGGTAGCTGATAATCACCACTAATTCCTTAGTATTTTTTTAAGTATTTCATAATGCATAATATCATTAGAATTCATATTCCAAAAGTGTAGAAGACAATAGTTTGAAGGCTGCACGTGCACACAACTCAATAATATTATTTCAAGTGCATTAAGCATTAGCCTATAATTGGCCTGGCCGCAAATAATTTGCACGTTTTGTTACACTGAATTACAAAAAATACAATTATCGTTATAACATTGCTACTTTGTAAGTCTTTGCCATTAAATAACACGAATCATAAATGCTCTTACTGATTTAGCACTAACATACGAAGGCCGCCACACATCAATATTTATTTATTAGGTAACTAGGTTCGTAGGCCGCACGTAATAAGCACATCGTGCATTTTCGCGACCCAAAAAAAAAGTTGCAAACTTCAAAATTGACAGCGCGCGAAAATGCAAACTAACGCACAATATGGCGACGATGAGCAGGCGCTGTTGCGCAAATGTGCGATTGTAAAGAGTTTTGCTCGGTGTATTATTTATTGATTGTTGAAAAACAATGGCGGGCGCTTGCTGGCAGTGAGTCAGTAGGTCAAGGGTGCGCTGGCCTAGTTACGCAGTGCCGCGCGCCGAAATTCGCGGGTTTACCAGTTGCTAACCTCACTCAGTAGGGAGGGGCTAGATGCCTAATGCGCTTACTATTCGCTTACTTTTTTGTGTATTTCATAATCAGTCACTGATGTTATACTGAATTTTATTTGAATGAGAATAAAGTTGCGATTGATAACGCTCTTTTGATTGATCATTTTATTACCTAAGCGTCCTTGAAGTAAGAAGTTAAAATGCCTCATGAATGTTAAAATTCTTACGGCCTAGCCAAAATTTAGTGTGACTAATAAATAAATGTTCCCCCGTTTTAATCTAAAAGTGATGTAATTAAGTTGACTATGACAACTAATAAAGTTTCAAGTGTGTCATCAGAAAATACCTACTTATCTCTTACATAGGTACATAATTACCTATGTGTCGATCAGAACATAAACTTTATCAATAACAATCTAGTGCTATCTTGTTAAGACAGATTTAATGACTGTCTTCATTACGACGACTCTTTCGACCTTCACATAAGTTGACTGTAAATATGCACCGAGTAGGTAGGCAGTACACACTTTCTGTATTCGGACTGGGTCACATCACATCACTAGCTCGCCGGACTGGGCCGCGTCTCCTTACGTAAACCAAGTTTAAGGTCGCCTGGTGCAGCCTCATGCCTCTTGGACTAGTCAAGTGCCCTAAATGCCAGTCACCCACATCTCTAGCTATGACAACACACCACCCGCGGCTATGCCACCGAACCTGCATGTCCAAATTAGTACTATCACTATTTTGTGGTTTATTGATAAATTAATTTCTCGCTATCCTTGGCAGTCGAGGTCGTGAAAGTAAATTATTGAATTAAACGTACCAAACAAGTTCTGATGATGACTCAAATACATAAAAGTCCATTGCACAAAATTAATTTTTGGAGTCACTTTATTTATTACAGCGCCATCTAGCGACGAGTAGAACTACTAGCGTTCCTTAACTACAAAGAAATTGATAAAACATTTTTCTTGACGTTGATGTAGTTACAAAACAAGACATTTATACCTAAAATTATTCTTAATCCTGTTTAATTATGGATGACCCAGAGAAAAGAATCCCAGTGCTGTGTCTAGGACCAAAAGGATCCGGAAAAACTACGTTATTGAAGAAACTGCAAAACGCTGAAGGCATAGACAATACATACAGCCCTGTACCAACGATAGGAACCAATATTTACGATATTTATTATTTGAATAAACACGGGAAGAAACAAATGATGTCAATAAGAGAGGTGGGAGGAGAGATGGCGCCACTGTGGCATAACTATTTGGATGGTGTTGAAAAAGTAAGCTAAAGTTAAATAATAATGTGTTTTTGTTTTAATTAATTTTAGACATCCCTTATCCACACTGATAGTGAAAAAATCCCAATGCCCTGTAAACATGTCCAAACACCAAGAGTTGTTTTCTCATTAAGGGATTAGACATTTTATGAACCCTTTTTCCGTTCCAGGTGATCTACGTGGTGGACACGTCGAATTTGTGTCAGATATCAGCGGCTGCCGTGCTACTGTACACATTACTGGCTGAGCCGCGCCTCAAAAACGCTAAGGTAGACCACCATAGATATCTGTTTCTATAGTAGACCTAGACACTCTACACCTATCGCTATAGTTCTTACACTTTTGCTCCTCGGCCTATAATACTCTTTTCAATTGTAGCGGTATCTACAACGCCACATGCGAACAACGCGTCATACTGACGTCACGCAAATCCTGCATCGCGCAAGCAGAGTTTACCGCGCAACTAGCATATATACAACAGCCCGACATGACTCATTGGGCAGTTGCCCGCCAGACACAACATCCGTCTGGTTGGAGGATCCTCCCTTTTCTATGGAGGTTGAGTGAACTTTACATTGCACCCTGTTCCTCATATAAATTTGTTTAATTTTTTAATTGTACCTCTATATACTCTTTCACTCCACTCAGAACCTATGGCTGCAACATCAAGCAAAATAATTACCTACCTAAAGAACTATCTCGAAAAATCTATGCCAATTGCTTTCGTCGTAAGCTTACTTGATGTTTTTCATCGTTCTTTCTGTTCGCAGTTCATCCTAGTCCTAAGCAAGATGGACGCGGCGTACAGACAAATGCGCAACGAGGCGCTGCTGATGCTGCAGCACACGCGGCTCAGCACGGAGCTGTCCAACGCGCCGATGCTGCTGGAGGCCTCGCCCCTCACCGGCGAGGGCATCGACCAGCTGAAGGCTGTCCTTTGTGATATCAAGATTGTTAGCACTTTTTAATGGAGCAGAGAATACTGTAACACGAGGTGAAATATTATATGTTTTAGATCTCTCTGTGAGGGTGTGAAGAAAGGGAATTGCCTACGCCTACGGGTGTTCTGTTTCACTTTCCTGTCAGACACTAGGTACACTGGCCCGCACTAGCGTAGCCTAGCGTAGTACAGACAATATTCAATAGCATGAGAGGCCAGCTTATACTGGTTTTTCCTCCATTGACGTGTGGCCTACTGTACGGCCTAAAATAAAACAAAAATACTACTATGAAATTGCTAGAATGGACAAATGTTTCTTATTATCTTATAAAATGATGATAATGTACGGAATGTACCTAAGTAAGTTGACTTCCCAATAGCTCAATAAATTCAGCAAACAAAAGGTTTATTTTAATTACTGACCTATTCCTTTGCGTTTTGTAATTTGAAGCCGAGATCTCAGAAGTCTGCCTACCTACTGAGTGCCTGTATGTCTGACTGATAGCGCAATGATTTTACTCTGAAACGTCAGAAACATTTTGATTCGTTGCTTTGTTGCATTAGTGACGTTCAAACAGCAGTTGTCCTTGTTTCTTGTTCTACTTTTTATCGTGTTATCTCTTTCTTAAGTTCGACCAAAATGTCTATTGTATGAATGTGCAGGTAATCGGAACGCACGTTTGACATTTATTTATTTACTTCTGTCGCCTCGCCTGGCTGAGAGGCGAAGATATTATTTTTATTAATGAAAATAAACAAAAAATGGAGACATCTAATTTGTGTAGAAGTTGTATGAAAGAAGTGGCAACATGGGAGAAGGAGAATTTTAATCCAAGAGGTGTAGAGATGTTCAGTTTTTGCACGAATATAACAGTAAGTTTCTGCTAATATTTTTCTGAGGCTTCTATTTAAAATCTTTAAAGTGTTTCTGCTTTACTCCGTATCTTTATGCTCTGAGTATCCAGTCCTCAGGTCTTTAAATATAATCCCTCTTGCTTGTAGTACCTACTACTTAACACTTCTTAAAAATAAAATAAACAGCGACTTGTTATGGAACTAGTGTAAGTAGGTACTTACTAAAATATTTTTTGCACAATTTGAAGTGTCCATTTTTTATAGCCGGTACTTACTTAACAAAATGCTGAACAGATAAAAAAAAAACGATTCTCCTGTGGTAAAATTAGACCCAGTAAATATTTGTAAATCCAATTATAATATGTTTTAAGTACTGTTATTTTATTGAAAGTATTATCTTGATTGTTTTTTAGATCTCTGAAGACGATAAACTACCAAAACAGTTCTGCTATGACTGCATTATTAAGATAGAGTCAGCATTCACCTACATCACCGAGGCTCACAAAGTTGACGCAACACTCAAGAATATCATCTCAAGAACCAATACCAGTATCATCGTAGAACCAGAGACACACTCCAGACATATAGACAACCTCAAACTCACTTTACCAGACTACAAAATCAGTGTGGCCGTAGACAATTACGATGAACACATACTCTTTGATAATATAGACTTACCGGCCAGTGATACAAGCCATATAATTCATGAAAAACCTTTAGAAGAAATAGAACCAACAGAACTTATTCAAATTGTTCCTGAAGAGGACAAGAGCGAGGATATCAATCAAGAAAGTGTGAAAGAGAAAGTGAATGTTGAAGAAATTAAGAAGAATGTTTGTCCTGTGTGTAGAAAGGCTTTCACATCTAAAACTTGGTTTAATAAACACATGAAAAAGGAACATACAGATCATAAATTTGTTTGTGCACATTGTCCAAAAAGTAAGTTAGTTTCAGAGACTAGAGTTTGATTAAATCAATAGGTAGCCATCAGGTTTATTTTGAAGCTGTTGCTACAATTGTCGTGTCTTATCTCTATAAACTACTTTAAATTTCATTGCAGCTCTGAGTCAGCTTTCTGTCCTTAAGCAGATAGGACTTTTCATTACATGAGTCATCTGCCTGTTTGCCAATAATTTCTAAGTGGATGGACCTTCTACAATACCAATTTCTTTTTCTTTACAAAATATTTCATGTTCCCAGCATTCTCCAAAGCATCTCTCCTATCTGACCACGCGGCATCTCACTCGGATGAGCGCAAGTTCGCTTGCGCGGCGTGCGGCAAGCGCTTCAAGCGACGCAAGCAGCTGGCGTGCCATGCGCGCGCGCACGCCGACGCAAGGCCGTACGCCTGTGATAAGTGTAGTATGAGGTAGGATTTGTTTTGATTACCTAAATATTCATTACTAGCTGCGCCCCGCGGATTCACCCGCATGAGTTTCGATCCCGTTGGAATATCGAAATAAAAAGTATCCTGTGTCATAATCCAGATCATGGTCTACCCATGTGCCAAATTCAGCCGTTTTATCGTGAAAGCGTAACAGACAAATATACAAAAAATCAAATATTTTTTTCTTTATAATAGTTATTATAGTTTAGAAAAGCGACACGGCCTTGCTCCTTTCTAAAAATCTCTAAATGATGGCGAAAACCTCATCTAAATCCATTGCGTACTTTAGATGCAGTCATACAGACATGAAGAACGACTTTTATTAAATTCATAACTAGCTGCGCCCCGCGGTTTCACCCGCATAAATGTCGATCCTGTGGGAATATCGGGATAAAAAGTAACCTATGACAAGCTATATTACTGTAAAGTTTCATCAAAATCCGTTCAGTAGTTTTTGCGTGCAAGGGTAACAATCATCCATCCATCCTCACAAACTTTCGCCATTTCGCCTTTATAATATTAGTAGGAAGTAGGATAATGTAGGGATAGATTATAGTTGGAGTGTATTTTTACATCTCTGCCTAACCCTTCGGAATGACGATGATGATGCGATCCAACCGATTTCGGCCAGGGCGATTGCTTCAACTCCGCAGTAGCTGTCGTTCGTGAGCACACCATCTATGTCAATCAACCAACTCAGCCTATCGCAGTCCACTGCTGGACATAGGCCTCTCCCAGACTGCGCCACAGCACCCTGTCCTCCGCCTTCCGCATCCAGTCTACCCCAGCCACCTTCTTTAGGTCGTCCGTCCATCTAGCTGGGGGTCCATCTATCTATGTAATTATAGTTAATTGCCGTAGGTGGTCGGGCTTTCAGTTGTTCACACTTGGCATCAAGCTCAAAGCGCCGCCGTAATTCAAAATCAGCAGGATTGGCGCTGCAGCTGCAGCGTTTGGTAAGCTGGATGCCAAGGTCTTCAGGTCGCATGACTTAAAACTAGCTACTCTTCGGAATACCACTCATGCATACGCGCGATTAAATGTTTATGTTTCTATCTTCATATTGATATGTCATCACCGTAACTCATGTAGACCTCAAAGTAGAGGCTGACGTCTTACTGTGGGCCTTAATTTAGAATGCCTTTTTCTTTTTTGCAAGAGAATTATACACTCTGTAGCATTTGTCTTTTGAATCGACATTCAGCTTACGTACATAAAACAATCGGTCACCGAAATTAAATTGGTTTTGTCACAAGCAAAAATTCAAGATTTTAAACAGTTCTCTGACGACACCAGTAAACTCCGCCGACCGCGCTGTTTTGATAAAAATGGCCTTAGGTACTCTTGAGTCCACTTCAGAGGCGCTATATTAACCTAGCTCTTATCGCTCAATATGCGCCTTATAGTAATTGGGCAATAAAGGTCAAAACCTTGAACTCAAGGTACGAAAAACCTGTAAAATTACCTTGAATGAGACATTCCTAAAACCAAATCTATATTAATGTTCTAAAGAACTAAACGTTAATACTCAAATTTCCACGAAATATTTCCTAGGTATCATTGGGTAATATCTTCAAAAAGTTGCCATTGGTAGTCAAAACGATTCGTCTTTCAACATAGGAGCCGAGCGGTCGTAAAACTTTTATTTTACGACTAAAATGACCTTGAAACATCCGAGCTAGAAAGGACCTTGACCTCGAAATAACTAGTTTCGGTGACCTTGACCCAGTTACCTACATTTTGGGGCAACCTTGACCCACATGACATAACGAGGCCTCCATTATATCACAAAATCTTGGTCGCGCAGCGTTTAGGAAAGATTATTTTGATTAAAGCATTTTCATGCACAGGATAGATGGTTTGGAATGGTGTGGCTATTTTTATCGATAACAAAATTATCGAGAAACGTGAACATGCTTCGGATTGTTTCGAAAAAGCAGAAATGTTTGGCCTTTTACAATAAAATAATGAAATTAAGCTTAAAACTTTCCTACAATTTGTTATTTTTGTAATATACGAGTAAGTGGTAATAGTGTAGATAGAGTCGACAGGAGGAACAGATTATAAATGTTTACTTGTAATGATAATAACGCTGTTTGTCCTTATAGGTTCAAAATAAAAAGTATATTGAAGTCGCACATGAAGGTGCACGACGGTGATAAGCAGTATTTGTGCTATTTCTGTGGGTGGAGCTTCGCACAAGGTGAGGGCCATTTACTTTTAAAGTTTTTATTGTTTAATAAATTAGGGAAAACCTTACTTTTAATTAATTGTGCTGCTTTTTCGATTTGAAACTATTTATGGAAATGTACAAAAAGTAGAAGGCCAATACTAGCGAGTAGCGGGCCTGGTAGACTTGCAAGGGTTGGGGGCGACAAATTATATTGCTACGGCTACATTGTCGCGATATAGCGAACTACGAATAACAGCCGCACAGGTCGATCGATCAGGTTAAGCTACGCTTGCCGCTGTTGGTTTGTGGATGGGTGACCATCTTTACATACCGAGACCCCTCCGTGCCTCGGAGAGCACGCTAAGCCGTTGGTCCCGGGTGTCATTCGTGGACCTTTGACAGTCGTTACGGATAGTCAGAAGCCCGAAAGTCTGACAACCAGGCTTACCAAGGGGTGTCGTATTACGCACCCAGTAACTGGGTTGTGGAGGTCAGTTAGGCAGTCACTCCTTGTGAAATACTGGTATTCAGCTGCATCTGGTTAGACTGGAAGCCGACCCCAACATATTTGGGACAAGGCTAGGCAGATGATGACTTCGCGCGCTACCTGTTGCACATTGGGACGTCGAGCGTTGTGCGAGAGAGAGCGCGCGAAGCGAAGTTCGCTTTATCGCGAAAATGTGGCCGCCGTATTACAGTATAAACCCATAGAATGGTGGTCAATCGGTGGTGTCCCAACCAGCTTTACTAGTCGGGGTCTCTCTCTGGTGTCAAAGTCAAATCATTTATCTCAAGTAGGTCAGGCCTACTTGCGAGATGAATGAAAAGCGTCAAAATTTATAGAAAAACAGAATTGATTCCAGTTGCCTCTTCCAAAAGGTTTTTTCGTATGGAGAAGAATGGGTAGCAAACTCCATAGTTATTCTTTTTAAATGTTTTACAATATTTTGTATACCTACATTAATTATTATATCGAGGTGCTACCACTAACACCGGTTAAACTAGTAGAATCGGGCACTCAAAAATCAGTTTAGTTGAAAGATGAAGGTCGTCGCTAAAGCTAATAAGACCTACCTCAATTTACATATCGAAGTATCAAATTAGATTTCATAACGTTATACGTCATGCTGACACTCCATTTGTTAACACGTTGCTTGGGCAATTCAAAATATACCATAAGATTATTAAAATAAAGTTGATTTTGCATTAACGCACAAATTACAAGTTTAACCCCGCAAGCGTACACTGTACACCAATTGTACGTAAGAGGAACTGCTAAACTGCGAAACGTCAACGGTACACCAAGTGTACACAATTATTGTCATTGTGAAGACAATGACTTCACTGCGTCCATTTAACTACTCCGACACATGGGGTGTGTCGACAGGCATGCGGGCAAACGTGTGGAGGTTAACAGCCCGTTTCAGTGTCCGAATAGCAAATAACTTTTTTAACTGAATTTGAAAACACTGTCTATAAGTTAACTGGATCAAAACCAGAGGTGAGGGAAAAAGGAGGGAGGGAGGGGTGAGGTGAAAATGTGTGATGTGCATGAGAGCAAATGAATAAATAAAACAAGCAATAAGCGATAATAATAATCTTCCAACATATGTGATAAACGTAGGTATTGGGCGACTAGAATCAATTCTATTTTAAGATAATTTTTGACGTTCAAAAGTGCCTTTTATGTGCCTATTTGAAATAAATGCTTTGACTTTGACTATTACCTAATTATTTGTGGCATCTCTTTCCCTCAGCCGGTAACCTAGAGGTCCACATGCGTAAACACACGGGTGAGAAGCCGTTCAGCTGCAACGAGTGCGGGTTCCGTGCAGCCGTGTCCTCCAACCTTCGTCGCCATCAGCGGCAGCACCAGGCCAACAGGACACACGTCTGCAAACACTGCAATAAAGGGTTCTACGATGCTAGTGGGTTGGTCAGTACATGTCCTTTAAACCTATACTAATAATAAAGCTGCAGAGTTGGTATTTTTTTGTTTGTTTGTATGTGCTATCTCTGAAACTACCAGTCGGATTTGAAAAAATATTTTTGCATTTGATTTTTAATATCACGCTAGGGCTCTTAGGAACCGAGCAAAAGGAACAGTGTCTGAAAGAACGCTAAGCGAAAACGAAATAGTATGATAGATGCGACGCGATGGGTCGGGAGCCGAATTTTCAGTAAAACATAAAATAATAACTGCCCAAAGTATTGTGTAATCAACTGTCATAAAATATTATTCAACATTATTTCTTCTTCTCCTCCGTACTTAAATGTATTTTTTTAATAGGTAATATAATATTTCTTTCTTGCCATTCAAAACTATGTTCACATCTAAAATATTAATTAGTATCTTCAAAATCACTGCTTATTATTGGCCTTCTTATAGCCTACACTCAGAACCTGATTGACCTGATTTTATTATTATGTATAAAAATGTGTCGTTAGATAACAGAGGGGCAATTCTCGAATTTTAAGAACGTTTACAGTCTGATCTCAGTCTCAATCTGTCAAAAAATCCTCGAATTTTGCGATTTTGAACGTTTTAAATTACGAGAATTGGACTTCAGCATAGCTATTCACAAACACACGATACGCTTCCGTATCGTATAGGAGTCTTCTAAACGCTATTCAAAAGTCCAAAACCCGAAACTTTTGTCAGTTTAAATCAAATAGACGCCCGCTATACTTCCAACAGCTATTTGCTGTTGAGGGCAAGTCAAATCAGGTTATCGAAATGTCAGATTTTCGATACGATAGCCTGTCGTATGGTTATGACTCAGGGCTCAGATCATTATTCATCATATTATCTTTATTTTACTTACACGTCCTCATTTTTCTTATGTTATTTTCCAGGCTCGTCACCTCCGCACGCATACAGGAGAGCTTCCATACCAATGCCCGGGATGCGCGCGCGCCTTCGCCGACAGCTGGAAGCGCAAAACACACCTCATGCGCGCGCACCGACTTGCGTTACCTGACATACCGCGCATGAGACGAGATGGACGCACTATACACTAAACATAGGGCTATTTGTGGCCTCTGCAACTATGTTGAGGTTGGCTTCCAGTCTAACCGGATGCAATTAAATACCAGTATTTTACATGGAGCGACTGCTTAACTGATCTCCACAACCGAGTTACTGGGTTACACGATACGCCTTGGTAAGATTGGTGGTCAGACTTTTGGCCTTCTGATTAGGTACCCGTAATTTGTGAAGTTCGCGTGGCTGAATTTTGTGCTAAACATAATATTTGATGTTTCTTATTTGCCCTCAATACGCTAAGAAAAAGATCTGTCAAAGATCTACGAATAACAGCCGGGAGGCAGCACGGGAAGCACGCTATTTGTGGCTCATTGGGAAGATTAACATTCAAATCATCGTCATCGGCCTGGCCTTTTCCCAACTATGTTGGAGTAAGTACATAATTGCTGTTTGTAATATTTGTAAGCGCTATCTATTCCCTGGAAGTACCTTAGTGCTAGTGAAAAAAAGGATTCTTGTAATTGCTTTGAAAATGATAATGTCTTCTGTGTATTTTTCTCATTTTATGATCTCTAAAATTGTCATCTATTGGCCTAATTGTGTTTTTTTTTGTGATAGTATTGAGCTAAGATAATTAAGTAACACAGATATTTTACTATAAGTGAAACTTTCAATTATTCTTGCAGCTAGATCAAATTAATGAAAATACCAAAGATTATGATAAGAAAAATGTTAAACATTATAGGTAAATAAAAGAGATACAGTTGTATTAAAACATATTTTTATTAAATTCTATACAAGCCAACAGTCAACAATCATATAGGACGTCCTTGAAATAAATCGCTACTGGAAGTACATTTTTTGGATTGTTATCTACAACACAATCATAATATTTTATGTGTACACGTTGAAGAACATTTACCTAAGAAACACTCTTCCGTACGAATTCAAAATGAATGTGCGCTGGCTACCATTGTAATGTATGTATCAGAAAGGTAGTAAAAACCGCATCAAAATCGATCAAGCAGTTTCAAATCAAATACGTATAGAAAAACATATACAATACAGAAACGCGACCGAGCAACTTCATTATAATATTTAACTTTTGACGTTCAAAAAATGCAAATTCTCAGACTAAATTAGAATACATAATTTAGATTTTATTTTCAAAATATTATTTAGATAAATTAATTAGCTAGACGCTTGAAGATTGACCAACCAAATCTAGCATCAACCTAATGAGGCAATTGTTACAGCCCGATTCAAACTATAGGCGGCTAGGAACATGAAGCGAGTCGCTGCGCAGTAACGAATTCACGTGTCAGCGGGGTGAGGGGTGAGGTACTGCGCAGTGAGTTGCGCACTTCAGAGCCGCCATAAAGTTGTGTACTCATAATAAATGTTCATCAATGTGTACAATGTTTTACAGGAAGAATTTAAACATCTAGTCGAAGCACCAAAACTACTAGTTTCTAGAGATTACATTTTATTGTTCTGAAGGCATACGAAACAACTATATAAGCACTCATATTAATTATATGGCACCTGTATACCCTTTTACGATTTATATACATATTCCACCCTCCAAATTCCTACTAGGTTTTTTTAACTCGGGTAATTGTAAGTACGAAAGATTCTCGGGTAATTGCATGTAAATGTAGATACTATTCGGATTCTGTATCAAGATTTGAAAATGGTGTCTACTTAAAATTGTGTGAAAGGGTTACAGTAAGAAATACGGCATCTATACCTTTCATTACACGACAGTTCGGATTATATTGGTTCTTTATTATTTTAAAACATTTCTAGCAATATTCTAGCCGTAGTATATATTTTTATTATATCCCTTTCAGTCCCTACACATTTAAACTGATGATTTTACCATGTAATTATTTTTACATATTCCTATAAAGCACGTCAAGCGTGTTTTGACTTTACAAGATTTGAGCACGTGGTATGCGCCTGCGCAGTAGAACGGAGTTCAGGGCGATCAAGAAAGTTATCCTTGTTTGTAAAACAGGCATAGGTATGACCAGCTTTTTCTATGATAAAATCTGTTTCTACACACATTTTAATATCAGCAGCAGTCGCAATTTTAACCGAAATGTTCCTTCATTAATTCGAATTATTTACATGTCTGTTACATCATTCTTTTTAACCGACTTCAAAAAAAGGAGGAGGTTCTCAATTCGTCGGAATCTTTTTTTTTAACACATGTTTCAACAGCAATGTGTAGAAACAAATGCATCAAAACATCTACCGGACCACTGGTCCACCGGTCTATCTATCGGACCTTTGCGCGATTATACCTCTGACATCCATATCAATACAATCCTTTGCTTGTCTACCACAATGACTAAGATTCCTGTGTGTACACTTGTAGTTTCACACGGTTATCTGAACGTTCTGCACAATGTTAGACCACTCCACCTTGGACGGCACCAGGTAGAACGCCGGCGCCACCTTCTGTCCGCACGGGCATTTGCAACCTGTTATAAATAAATGATTGATAAGTACCTACTACTTTTGAATTAGGGATGGTTATGAAAGATGCTCATGGGTCTGCTAGTAGCAAGGAACTACGTAATAACCAGGATCACCAATCTGTATGCCAAGCATGCTTGTAGTGACGTTGCGTGTGCATTTACCACGGACTACCTACAGTATCGTCTCTCCTTTTTAATCTATCTAAAGGTTGTCTTAAAAATCACTCTTAGCGACAAGACCTTGTCACCCCTTGTAAAATTCCTACATTTATATAATATGTATAGTGTACATAATAACGAGTGTTCTATTCTACGAGCTGATGTAATGACGGTAATTTAAATGAAATAATTATCCGATGTTTGTAAACAGTTAAATAGAGAATGCATTGTACAGACGCCAGCATATCAAACTACCCGAAACTGTAAAATTTTCCCAATCAACTTTGAACCTTATGAATTGGGGATAAAGTTGAAAATCTATTAAAGAAATTCGATAGATTGTATTAGCTTGATGTGCTGGCGTCTGTACTTAGGATCTTTGAATGTAATTCCGGTTACTGATTAGAATTAGAATGTATTTATTTGTAAGAATGAAATTTATTTGTAAAAAAAAAGGATTGGTGAAACAAAACATGAATGAGCTGTCCAAATTCATGGAATGTTACATGAAATGCAAAACTTACTTCTAAGGGAATTTGTTTCAACGTGTGTTATATTTACTGTTTCTTTTCACCAATGTGTACCTGACATTAATCTGATGACCTTTCGAGAAGAGGTGGATAAAAACCTCTGTTTAAAAAAAATCTATCGAAATTGAATCACCACACTGCAGGATGGTTGGACAAGTAGTGTTAATGCTGTAGCGACATCTACATCACCACATGCGAACTACGCATAACACTGACGTCACGCAAAATCCTGCATCGCGCAAGCAGAGTTTACCGCGCAACTAACATACACATAACGTCCCGACATCAATCGTCAACATCCGACAACACCCGTCTGCTCGGAGGATCCTCCCTTTTCGATAGAACTGTACACCCTGTTCCTCATACCTTTATAATGCTATACTGAATAACTGACCCATGATCCAGCTGAAAGAGCCAATCTTGTTGAGACACTTGGGGCATAGCAGCTTGCCCTGCGCGCAGTGCGTGACGTCACGCATCCAGGCCATGGGCTCCACGAACCACATGAGGCGGCAGATGTCGGGCAGGTCGGCGCGCGCCGCTATGGAAGCGTCCACCATGTTTGTTTCGCTGTAGCCATCTAAACCCTGTGAGAAATTCAAGTCGTCAAATTAGGTAAATTAATTGGTAAGAGAATCAGTTGTCAAATCATTTTGAACATCAAAATTATTTAAAACACCCGCCATTCACCACTTTCTTGTGCTTTAGCTGGATAGAAGAAATGACGCAACAAACTCCCCAGCAGCACAGCTCTCTACATAATATAGTATGCAAACATTGCATCAAAGAAACAAAAAAACCGAGTGTGCTTATGACCACACGACTGAAGTGAAACTTCAAACGTATTTGGCTATGAGAGGAAGAGAGAAAGAAAATGTGCGCGCGCACTGCTTTCTCTTGCTTATATCCCCCACTCAACTCCCGTTCGCCTCGCCCGTAGCCCGTAGACATGGGTCGTACTTGCAAAATCGAGTACCAGGGCTTCCAAGTACGTCCATCTTAAGAGACCAGGGCCTAAAACCAGGGTTCGAGATACTTTCAAGTATTTTCTATCTGCATCGAAAATTTATCCATAACTTCATACAAATAAGAAGTACAATCGCGTAATCAAACAAAAGCCCTGTTGGAAGTAAAAAGTACTTGCATAGGAAATTGACCCGTGAATTCCTATAAATAAGGAGCACAATCGCGTTTACAAATAAATACTTTTACAAACCATTAAAAATACTTGCATACGAAATAAATTGTTCCGTAGACTCTAACCACACCTCGGACACTCCATACAACGCTCGCAAAATAATTACCTATTACTACTACATAAACAAATGACGTTTGTATACGTGCAAATGTGTACTGAAATCTAGCAGCGAGCGTAAAAAGAATGGCGCGGAAAGCAATTTGTGTCGGGGAACCGAACGACGACGGCGGCGGCGCTGCCCTAACGTGTGCATTATTATGAAGTGACCATGTAGTTCAATTGTTTATTTATATAGTCGGGTTCGTAATGAAATAAGAACACTAAAATAGTTTAGTTTAAATGACTTATCTGTAAATAATCGGTTATTAAATCGCATGTTATTAAAAATGCGAAATCTTACAAACAGTTTATGTAAATACGAATTCGGAAAAGCATCACAAATTCACAATATCCAACCATCGTGATTAACAACTCAAATAAAACTTTTAAATCGCATAATTGTGTGTTCGTGTCAGCAATACAGCGCTGCGGTTCACGAGGGTCCTTGCTAAAGAGTCGGCGACGAATACCTTGAAGTGCGGGGTGAGGTGCGGTATCTGATATGAGGGCGAGGAAGGGAGTGTCCTTTCTGTACGTAGTACTATTAAGTATTCTGTGCTCTTACTGATAAGGAGCATGATCGCATTTGCGAATGCAAACGCGGTTGTTGAACTATTTGAGTACCTACGTACTCGAGCGTCGAGCCACGACGGAGCGAGATACTTTCAAGTATTTTCTATCTGCATAGAAAATTGATCCATAACTTCATACAGATAAGAAGTACAATCGCGTATTCAAAAGCCCCGTTGGAAGTAAAACTTACATAGGATATTGATCAATGACTTCCTATAAATAAGGAGCAAAAACGCGTTTACAAATAAATACTTGCAAACCATTAAAGTAAAAAATACTTGCATACGAAATTGTTCCGTAGACTCTTACTGATAAGGTGCATGATCGCATGTGCGAAGACTAACGCGGTTGAGTACCTACGTATTTTAGCGAGTAGCCGTATAAGATACTTTAAAGTATCTTATACGGCTACTCGCTCAAATCGCTTGCAAGTATTTTGAGTCGGTACCTGGTGTGCGTACTTTTTTTTTTTTTTTTTTTTTCTTTATTTATTATTAGGGACTTTTATACAATTGTATATGCCAGTCCCATCGGACCTTGTAACTTAATATTACTACTTAATAATAACTTAATAATAACCAAACTTATTGACCCTTATAACGTAAAACGTAATAAAACAAACTTAACTAAACTATAAGCAGCTCCGGAGTTAGGTGTGGACAAAATATGATGGAACATACAAACATCGTTTATATTTATCTTGAGCTCTCTAACTAAATCCTGTCTTGCAGGCTGAAATCTGACACACTCCGTCAGTAAATGTAAAACATCTTCCAGTGTGCCACACACCTCACAATTTGGTGAATCTATTTTTTTCATTAAAAATCCAAAATTATTGAGCGGCATGTGTCCAGATCTCAGTCTGTGAGCTGTAACTATAATTTTTCTGCTTAGCCTAGAGTTACTAAACCACGGTATATGAGGAGGCTCCGCAACTATAGACCTGTACCAAATCCCTTTATCTTTTGATCTTTGATTAAAATACTCTTTCCAAACTTCATGACATTTACGTTTATACATAGGCAATATTTCTATATAATTAGTTCCAATGTTTTTTTCTCTTCCACTAACAATACCCAACTTTGCTAAACGGTCAGCCTCCTCATTACCCTTTATACCTATATGTGAGGGAACCCATTGCAACTTCAGATCTATATCTCTTTCAGATAGATAGTGTATTTTGGATAGAATTTCATAAGCTATCGGTGCACCTCTGTAACCAGAGGCGCATCGAGCTATATGTTGTAGTGCACTTTTGCTATCTACACAAATTAATGTTTTTCTATTACTTCCAATGGATATAATATACGCAAGCGCTTCTGAAATTGCAAAGAGCTCCAAAGACATAACTGACACATAATTATTTATTTTAAAGCAGGTATTTCCCGAATTCAAAGGATCATAGTAAGCAGCGCCATTACCATTAGCGCTCTTAGACCCATCAGTATATATTTTATAATAGTCCTGATATTTCTCCGTCATTTCTCTCAAAATTTCTGCTTTCATTGAGTTGACATCATACGTCTTTTTAGGATTTTTAATTGAGTCCAAATTAATCTTTATTACATTTTGGATATTAATCCTAGTTACCCATACATCCAATGAAAACATTTCTAAAATCGGCGATGAACTTATACTTTCCTCCCTAACCTCCTCAAAAACAATAATAAGTAATGGAAGCTTTTTGTTTTCCCAATATCTGGTGTGCCTAATAGCGCTTAGCTCTGATAGCTGTTTTATTACTACATTATTGGATATAGAATACGACTTTAAACAATATTTGAATGCTAACCATCTTCTCCTAACGTGCAGTGGAGGCACACAGAGCTCGCACTCCATAACGTGTATCGGTGTGCTTCTTATAAAACTCCCTACTACTCTTAAAGCCTGATTTTGTATTTTATCAAGTTTGTAAATATTTGTTTTAGCACTATTGTCATATAAGAAGCACCCGTAGTCTAGCCTACTTCTAATTAAAGCAATATAGAGCCTGCGAAGATGAATTTGATGGACACCCCAAGAGGGACTCGTAAGAATTTTAAGTAAATTGAGAAGCCTCTGAATTTTTTCGACTATTTCGTTAATTTGTTTACCCCAGCGTAATGTCTTATCTAGCCAAACACCCAAATATTTATAAAGACACACGTTGTTAAGTTTACTATTATTTATTTGAAGTTGTATTTGCTGTTGACTAAATCCCCTACTAAAAACACAATATTTCGATTTACTTATGGATAGTTCTAGTCCTAATTCGTCCAATAAAACTGTAAAAGTATTTAAAGCATTTTGAATTTTATTCTGACCCTCTGTGATATCCTTACAAGTAAAATACAATACGAAGTCATCTGCGTACTGGCATGAATACACATCAACAATATCCCGACAAAACTTGTAAGTGGCTATATTGAAAAGTAACGGAGAAATGGGATCACCTTGGGCTAAGCCATTTCGTGTATATCTGACCATATCAATTGCTGACTCATCAGCAACTTTAAGGTGACGTTCGCTAAGAAAGTTCCATAGATATTGGCAAATATTTTTACCAACACCCAAGGTATCAAGAACCTGCAATAATTTGTCTATTAATATATTATTATATGCACTTTTGATATCAAGAAAACAAGCAAGAGTTGAATGATTCTTTGAAAAGCCTATCTGAATTTGGGTCACTAAACGTGTAAGACAGTCATAGCTGGACTGTCCTCTCCTAAAACCGACTGTATTTGGCGACAAAATTCGATTCTTCTCCACATACCATTCGAGCCTTTTAGTAATCATGGCATGAAAAATTTTGCATGTACACGACATCAATGAAATAGGTCTTGGTTTGCTGTTAGCATTCGAGCCAGCACCCGACTTTGGTATGGGGATAACTCTAATATCACGCCACTGCGACGGAAAATTACCGGAATTTAATATAATATTATAGATTTTGAGTAAGAATAATTTACCAAGAGGTGGTAGATGTAAAATCATGGAATACGTTATCTTGTCTTCGCCTGGAGCAGTATCTTTTTTCTTTAAGCAATTATTCAGCTCCTGCAATGTAAATTCAGATTCGAGCAACACATGTCTAGATGTAAAGATAGGTTCTCGTGAAACGACATAGTCTGGTGCAAGATCACATAACATTTCTCTCTTTAGCTCCTGAGGGCACTGAATATTTGATTTCCTATAACCCTTCACCCATCGCAGTCGACGCCACATATCTGAAGCTGAAACTTTGTAATCAATGTCTTCACATAATTTCTTATGATCATTAGATCTCGCTTTTTGAATAGCCTGTTTAGCCTTAAAAGTTTTTCCTTCAAGTGATGCAAGGTTCCTTGGTGTTGGATTCCCTCTAAATTTTTTAAGTGCTAGTCGACGCTCTGCAACCAACTTAGATATATCTGGGCCCCAATACCCCTTCGGCTTAAACTTATTATTTGGTATATTACAAAATTTAATAAGTGGAATATTCTCATCCGCTGCTCTATTTATTTGACAGGTGAAATAATCGTACAAAACCTGAACATCACTGTCCGCATCGGAAGGAGGAAAACTATTGAGAAGACTATTTCTGTATCCAGTCCAGTTAGCTAATTTGTAGTTGCGTTTTTTATGGAAGTAAACATCCTCGTAGTAATTTACTTTAAATTTAATGAATAAATGATCACTACCTAAGTTTTCGTTCATTACATTCCAGTCAAAATTAATAGCGATATCCACAGATGCAAATGTAACATCGGGTGAAGAAGATTGTAAGATATTATTCACTAATTTAATCCTAGTGGGCTGTCCTGTATTCAATGATGTAAAACCAAATTCTAGTGCTGACTCAAAAATTTGTTTACCTCTATTATCATTTTTATACGACCAATTCGTGTGATGAGCGTTAAGATCTCCCGCTACTAAACAATTATTCGGAAACAAAGAAAAAATTCCATCCCAATCTGATTGTGTAGTATGAACGGAACTAGGACAATAAATTAAAATGATATGCTTAATATAGCCACAATTATTAAGTCTAATACATAATATCTCTATGCCCGGATTATTTGAATTTACCTGTAATTCCTGTACGTTTAATGAATTATGAGCTACGATAGCAACCCCACCATACGAATCCCCTCTATCTTTCCTATAAATATTGTATGGATTGATATTTACATAGACCTCTTCTCTCAGCCAAGTTTCACTAATTAATGCTACGTGTATTTTTTCTTGCAACAGTAAACATTTAAATTCCTCTAGTTTGGGTTTCAAGCTCTGCGCGTTCCACTGCATTATATTTAAATTGATATTTTTACGTGAACAAGCCATCTTTAAACACAGAAATAATTGTATTATAGACATCTCCTTCCTTAAGTAATCTCCAAACTAACTGAAAACATTGTTCAAATATAAAATTACATACTAATTTAACTTTGACATCGAAGCTACAATCGGACAACCACACTTCTTTTAGTTTATGAAATAATATTTTAAAATCTACATTACGCTTTGTGGGTTTTTTCTTGCTTTCCAAACTTTCTTGCTGTAGATGGGATTCCTCTTCATTATCAATTGTACAATTACGACTCTGATCTGCCTTTTTTTTCTTCTTCTTTTGTTTTCTTACAGGTTTACCCAAAATGAGTGAATTTACTGATTCCTCCACACTTTCTTCTCTGTCTTCGCTATTATTATTTTGTTCACTTCTTTCTGGAATTCGTTTCTCTGGACGAGCTCTTGTGACTAATATGTCCCTATACGAAGTCTTATCATTATTTAAATAATTTGATTCATTATGCGTTAGTTTCTCTGTATTCTGATGTTCAGCTGGTGTTGTTCTTCCTTCTAAATATGTGGACAGGGCTTTTCGGTATGTAGTATTCTTCTCACACATTATTTCTCGTATTTTCTTTTCTTTAATAAACATGGGACATGACTTTTCTAATGCCATATGTGGCATCTTGCAATTTATGCATTTGTAGTTTGTAGTGTCACAATTGCTATGCTTTTCCCCACATTTTGGGCAGCGTATTATTTTTGTAGGACATGACTTTATTAAATGTCCAAAACGCCAGCAACCCGAGCATTGCGTAACTGGAAACATATATGGTTCCACTTTAAACCGACACCCATACATAGACACATATGGGGGTAAAGTGGAACTTTTGAAACATAGTCGTACTGTCTCGCTGTCCACCCATTCTCTAGACATCTCGAGGCGCTTTAACCTTCTCACACTGACAACGTCATATTCACTTTCTAGGCTCTGTTGTATTTCTTCTATATCTATGTTCAAATCTATCTGTTTAACAGTTCCATAAGATAAATTGACTTCATTTACAAATTGGCACCTGTACCCCATATCTAGAAACTTTTGACACTTAAACAGTTTTTCAGCGTTCTCTCTGTCTTCAAATTCTAACATTACCTTGTATGCGTTTTTATACTGTATTTTGCGTATGTTTATGATATTTTCTGACTTTAGTAACTTAGCTAAACCAAATTGTTTTGGCAATACTGTATCTTTTCCCGTAATGCTCATAACATTGCCCTGTGATTGTAAACTTCTTTCACCATTCACACTTGTATCAGATTTCTTAGATAATCTTCTTGCTAGCTTTTTGTTTCCTCTCCTAACGGTTATAAACCCATCGTCGTCTTCTATAATCTCCTCACTGTCCTCTCTAATTCTTTTCTCTGGGACCTTCTGAATCACGACTGGAGTACTACAGCTCCTCTCTATTATGCATGGATTAACTTGTTGCTCACTTTCTTTTAATATTTCCTCCTCTACACTGTCACTCTCATTCGATTCACAACCGAAATCCATCACTTTATCCATTATCAGTAAACATTTGGATAATACGTGGGTAGATGAAAAAAAAAAGTTAAGAACAGAATATTAATTACTTATAATACGTGCGTTCGCCTCGGCTCTTCGCGCGTGTGAGGTGTGCGTACTTGGAAGCAAAAACCTGGTGTAAAAACCCGGTCGCATAAATACGTACCTTCCCTACTCGCCCGATCACACGTTTTCGTAAAGGCCCATTTAGATGGAGAGAGTTTCTCGAACGTTTCTTGGCGAGAAATCGTACGCTACTATCGCAAGCAAAAATCGCCATAAGACTATCGTATCATAATGTTTACATACAGGCAAGAATGAAATTCTCGCCTACGATTATGTCATACGAGATTCGTAAGCAATTATCGCTAGGCGATAAATTACTGCGACTGTTTAGACAACGAAATATATAGTAAGAAGATTCTTGCTTACGAGTTTTCGACTTGTCTATACATGATCTCGTATGACATTTTTTCAAATTCATACGAGTATCGTACAAATCGGTTTGAACGGATTTGAGTACGAGATTTGCCATTCGAGTTCAGTGACTAATCACTGAACTCGAATGGCAAATTTTGAGAACAATACCGTAGTACCTAAGTACTACGGTATTGTTCTCAAAATGACACAAAAATCATTCAGGTACTGCCGATAGTGTTAAGTTCATTGAAATTTGTGCTCCAAAAGTACTTCTTGCTATACATTTTTTAACCCAATATCTTTTTTTCCGTTTTCGTTTTATTAATTATTGTCTCAGAAGAGCAGATATAATTAAAACACTCTCGGGCACTGCACGCATGGAAGCGACTAGCACAAAAACTCGAAATACAATTCTCGCTTTGGAGTTCTGTTTACACGGAGACAGATATATTCTATTGCGAGGCAATTGTCGGCCAAGGGGCAGGGCGACAATCGTGAATGTTTACACGAAGAGACTTTTTTAATGTTCTTTCGATAATCGTATCTTCGAGTCGAGAAACTCTCTCCATCTAAAAGGGCCTTGGCCCTTTTAGATGGAGAGAGTCACTGAACTCGAATGGCAAATCTCGTACTCAAATCCGTTCAAACCGATTTGTACGATACTCGTATGAATTTGAAAAAATGTCATACGAGATCATGTATAGACAAGTCGAAAACTCGTAAGCAAGAATCTTCTTACTATATATTTCGTTGTCTAAACAGTCGCAGTAATTTATCGCCTAGCGATAATTGCTTACGAATCTCGTATGACATAATCGTAGGCGAGAATTTCATTCTTGCCTGTATGTAAACATTATGATACGATAGTCTTATGGCGATTTTTGCTTGCGATAGTAGCGTACGATTTCTCGCCAAGAAACGTTCGAGAAACTCTCTCCATCTAAATGGGCCTTTACGCACTCGCCAGTTTACTCCCCAAGTCAAGCGCGCCTAAAGAAGTTTCACTTCAAAAACATTTAATTAAATTATGGGTACATACTTGAATTTCGAAAATTTAAATATCTACGGTTAAAATGTCAATGTTCAAAACATCGAAAATTTAAATATCGAACGACCATAAAACCGAAAATTAAAATAACGTTAGTTTATATTGTCGAATGGTTAGATAACCTACGTCCAATATATCTAAAATCTAATTATCGATAAACATGACATCGAAAGGCTTAAATATCGAAGTACAGATTATCTAATGATGTAAATATCGAAGTACAGAGTATCGAATGTCCTAAATATCGATATTTATTTATATGTTGTGCTACAAAAATTAGTGACAGAAACAAATCGCTGCAAAACCGACTCCACGTGGTCTTGTCTGCCCTACCCCTAGAGTGTAATTTAAGCCCGCGTAGGCGCAGAGGGGCGAGGCGGCCCGCGAGCTGAGGCGGAGGTGGCTTTAACGCCCGCCGCCGCGGCTGAGGCTGGCCGGCAAAGCCGGCCAGCAAGCCGAAGCTGCGGTGGTGAGCGTTAAAACCATCGACGACGATAAGCTCGCGTGGGACCGCCGGAGCCCCGCAGCGCCGGAGCCGTGACAGAAACCATGAATGCTGCATGATGCATGCTCGCTTGCACTCTGCATGCTTAAGTAATATTATTTTCACATAATAAATAACTTAAAAAAAAAACACATTTGTAGGCCGCGCCCGCTCTTGCATCTTATGTCGACGGAGCCCCGCTACGCGGGGCCCCTATTTCTGTGTAAAGGGTTTAAAGTAACCTAACCTAACCTAACACCGGGGTGCCCTTGCTCTCTCTTGCATCCTGCAACCATGCCTGCCTGCAAATTCGATATTTTAACTAGTAGGTATTTTTAACGTAAATATAATGAACTAAAGTGTATTGAATATTGACATTTTGAACTTAGGTATAATGATTGTCGATGTTTTTAATCATTAGATATTTTTATAACTCGGCATTTCAATTTTAGACATTTTATGCTTAGGTATAACAATTTTCGATATTATGATATAACCGATATTTAAATTTTCGATGTTTTGAACGTTGACATTTTACACGTAGGTATTTTAATGTTCGACATTCAAATATGTACCCTAAATTATTTGTCGCCATTGTTCCAATTGAACGTACTGTGTTTTTTTTATTCAGTAGCTTACTTAATTAAATATAGTAAAATGCCAAAAGACAAAAAGTTTTTATCACTAAGCGCAAAATAGTAGTTACTGGCAACATATCATTAAAAACTAACCTTGAATTTCAATTTGTAATAGTAGCATTTCGCTACCTTTGTCAGTGCAGACCTGACCGTAAATGAAACAACCATTTACAATACCTAATCCACATAAATTATTGGTAGTAATTTTCTGACGTCGTGGTTGTTTTTAAGGTATGATTCCGAACAACGCTGCATGCAGCAGTGCTGCCGCGTCACTACTGGTCACCATACATTTTCTATAGGTTTATATGAGACTAGCTGCGCCCCGCGGTTTCACCCGCATAAGTTTCGGTCCCGTGGGAATATCGGGATAAAAACTATCCTATGTCCTTTCCCGGGACTCAAACTATCTCTATACTAAATTTCATCTAAATCGGTTCAGTGGTTTAGGCATGAAAAGGTTACAGACAGAGTTACTTTCGAATTTATAATATAATATTTGTATGGATTACATTCCGAGCACAGCAGCAATGTGACGCTGCAATGCCGCGCAGCATTGCTGCTGTGCTCGGAATGTAATCTCATATAAACCTATAGAGAATATATGGGGACCAGTAGTGCTGCGGCAACACTGCTGCGTGCTGCCGAGATCGGAATCATACCTTTAGGTTTCGGTTACGTTTTGTTTCGTTTCGTGTTTGTGTGTTTACGTTCACAGCCATCAACCCACCTGACTAGGGCCCTCTTCGCTGTCTTGGCTCTGACTCTGCCCGGGACTGCTGTCTTCATACTGGTCATCACATCGCATGTTCATCACCTGTGTTGCAAGGATCTTCAGTTTCTCTAAGAGGATCTCTCCGTTCTCTGCGCAATTTAGTCCTGTCAGCTTGCTTGGTGGTGGTCGCATGCCTTAAGCCAGAAAACATTTTTAATAAATAGATCATAAATGTTCAGTTTAATATCTCTCAGCTATCAAGGATAGAAAACGTTCGGCATGTTCAATTATATTCCTTTCCCGCATAGTGGTGGCGCAATATATTTTTTTGGAAATAATCAATTTTGGAATTAGAGATATTATTATATGCAAGTAAAAAATAACTTTACGGCCCTTTACAATTTAGTTCCTTGAGTGTACACTTTAAGAAGTTTCCAATGATTACTATCTTTAGAATAGAAAGTTACTTATAATTTAAGATGGCAGTAAATGTTAAACCGTGAGCTCAGCTAGACTTTTCAGCTGTGTAATAGCAACACTGCTCAGATAATTTCGGCAGGCGCCAATCAGTATCAATCAACACCACACACTAACTCACACACAAACATAAAACACACACACACAAACAAACCCACGATCACACACTAATACAGTCACACAAACACATACAATTGCACAATACACAGAGCTGCTAATTACTTTTCATGTCGTTGTTTTTCTCTTTGTTTCTAATTAGTTTTATTAGTTTAATTTTAATTGTTACATAGACTCAATAGTGTATAAGCTATCAATTAAGGGAAAGAGCGAGACAACCCCAACACAAGTATTATTAATTACTTACTGGGGCTGTCTCAATCACATCTGCAAATGTAACTGTTTGAGACCCCATAAACAATTTTTTTTTTTTAATCAAGTCTGAAAATGAACTAGGTACAGACGCCAGCACATCAAGCTACCCGATACTGTCAAATTATCCCAATCAACTTTGAACCTTATGCTTTAGCGGTAAAGTTGAAAATCTATTAAAGAAATTTGACAGATGATGTGCTGGCGTCTGTAGATACAAAATAACATTTCATTCCACAGATAAGAAACCTAACCAACTTCTATAGGTACCTTACCTTTCTTAGCCAGCTCCACCTTGACATCCTTAGGTATGTGTGGTATGATGTTGCTTTGGTTGGCCACGATGCGGCGGCACTTTTTACAGCGATACACAATGGGATCGGGCCGCTCGCGCACTAGTCCGGGATCGGGCTTGACAAGGTTCGCAAACAGCTGGGGCAAGATCTTCACTGGAAATGGTACCGTAGATGAATTTGTGACGAAACATTGAAGCTTAGGCTCTTAGTTATACGGGCTGTATTACAGAACCTCACTCAAGACTCCAGCATTACTATCCAGGATCATATTTACATAATTTAAAAGCCAAGTCTTAAAATTATAGCACATCTAAATATTATTATTTTATAGCTTTTAAATTATGAAAATATTATCTAAGTAAATAAATAAAGGGGAAAGAATAGGTGACCAAAAATATTTTCTGCATTGCTGTCAGCTGAAAAAGTGCCCAAAAGGCTGGCAGCATTTCCATGTTATATGGCAAGTCTTTTGGGCGATATTTTGGACAAAACAAAGACGAAACATAGCAATACTTATAAGGTTCAACCAAACATGTCTTGAGTGAGGTTTTGTAATAGAGGCTTAAGAGATTTTAGGCAACAGAATGTAAAATTTGATGGGTGATTATTGATAATTTGAAGCAAAGAAAACTAGTGTGTGTTTATATGTACTTCAAATGCGTGTGTTTAACAGACAATGAAGGATTTTCTAAAAGAAAAATTACAGAGACATTAACTCTGTCTTGCCAGTAGCCCCGTATTTTACGGGTCACTCCGTTTTTCTGGCTTTACTAATATAGGAACCCGTATTTTTTAATTTACTGGGTAAACACAGCCGAAACCGACTAAATATTGATATTGTGAAGGCGGAGCCTCAAGTCAAATGTAACGTAAACTTAAAATGTAAAGATTTTTATACATTTATTTCACAAAATGAAGAGCCTTTGAAAGCTGTTTCTTCACACAGTAAATATAAATTTAAAAAATAAAGACATCGCCATTAAACAATGCTGTTTCAATTGCCTCCCTTAAAAAAAAACTAAAATCCGTATTTTTGATACTAGTAACTCTTAAACCAAGAAGTAGGTAGTTGTTGGCAACACTACTGCATTTGTACAGTTTCTTTTAACTTGTGCATAGTTTATGAACGAAAATGAAAAGAATCAATATCATTGAGAGAAAACAATATAGTATTAGTCACCTTCCTTCAGTTTCTGTCCCGCTAACTTCAGACGAAACTGCTTATACCGTGGGTCATCTCTGTTGATTGTGTAGCCCATGTAACCAAACAGCTTGAGTTGGGCTATGAAGCCCAGGTTCGGACCTACTAACTGTCGTTTACTCTTCACTAGCGCGTATGCTTCATCAAAACATAGACCATACTTCTCCATGACAAAGGCAATCACAACTGCTGCTGAACGTGATACTCCATAGTGACTAAAATGAAAGCAAATAAACAATTGTTTTATTGAAAATACTGCCAATTTCAAAACACTGTTTTAACAACTTCGGTATATGATTCTATAATACAATGTTATGTAAATGTATTTAGTTTTAAATCTGCAATAACTAGATCCAGGCATGCAGAATGCAGCACTGCTCTCCCACCCACAAGATTATGCACATGCAGAAGATGCAGTTATTACGATGAAACATACTGTCAGGGATATTTGCAAAGTCACGCCTGATTCCATTACTTATCTTCATTCTATGTAACATTTGCAGTCATTTTTTAAGCAGTTTTTTGAGAAAGTGCTCCTAAAACAAAGTAAGAAGGAGAAGGTAGAAGAGTAAATAAGTGGTGGATTCTCTTCGTTCGTCAATGAACTCCTTCCTTGACCACTTATTCTAACTGGTCACACCACATTCAATATAGTAATTTTATCTCACGAAGCGACACGCGCTTTACTTGCGGTTCCCAAGTGCACAAACACACAGTGAATGTGTGTGTAAACGCAGGAGCTCTTGGTACCATCCGCGACAATGACGAAGTCGGCAGTGTGTGTGCGCGTTTGTGTTATGTGCTGACGCTACTTGTCTTCACACACACATTCATGTACACTGGCTTACCACAAGTAAAGCGCGCGTCGTTTCGTGAGATAAAAATACTGTAACTTAGTTATTACTTTGCTCATAAGCAAATAAATTATAATACATAAAAACCATTACTAACCAGTGCACAAGGACCGTCCCTCCCTCTCCAAGAGCCTGCTTGATGAAGGCATTGGTTTCAGGTAGGTGACTAATCAGGTCTTCTTTGGGTACATCTGCCACTGCAAATAGTACAAAACAACCCAGTTCTGTCAACAGTTTTCTTGAACTCTTAGATTTCTTTATTTGGCTATGTGTATTTTAATGCTAAGAAAATGGTTTTCTTAAGATTAAAAAACAAATAGCTAAATAAAGCCATCTAAAGCAAAACTATATCTTGGGTGATAGGTTTTCTGTTGTGTTGGGGCCAATGTCAAACCAACTTTAAATTATACTCATATCTTTTTAACTTTGCCTTGATTCACTGTTCAAAGAATGATTCTTGCAGTTTACTTACACTTAATATAATGGAAGACGAGGTTGCCCCTTTCCAGTATGCTCCTGGGCAGTGGTACCACGTCTAATGTGAGGATGTGAGTGATCTGCAGCTTCTCCAGCGTCTTGTAGTCGCGAGCACATGCAAGGTTCCCTGAAAAGTTGTTGGCAAGGAGGTTAATTTCTTTTCTATGAATACAGAAGCATATTATTACGTTGATCTATTTAATTGGAGGTGATGGTTCGACAATGTTCATGGTTGGTAGTAGGTACTGTCAGCAATGTAGTGTGGGGGCATTAAATAATACAATGTTATACTTATTCATTCAATTTATTCCAAGGAAATGTGTTTACTTCTATGCGTCTATTATATTACTGTTGTTTTTTCGACACAACCTATTAAAAAATAATTTGAAAGCTGATTCTAATTTCGCTTGAATGGCTGTATGCAACCAGAGATATTTTTCTGGCAGCCTGCACAATATAAGGTTGCCTCTTGCAGACAACCTTTACATTACCTACACCTGCTAGTCATTTTAAGTGCAATAAACAGCAAGCATAGTTCAGGAAGTAAATTTACTGTACATAGGCTCCATAACTGTCTGCTCGCTGCCTGTGTGTGCTGATTACAGAGGTAAGAATAGTTTTACTAGTACCGGTAAAATGAGGCTACTTTGCTCCGTGAAGTTAAATATGCTCCAAATCTCTAATTTCGATCAAATCTCTAAAACTCCAAGGAAATTGAAATATTTTTGAACGCATCCGATAAATAATAAAATATAAATAGAAAAGTTCCTTTAATGTGTTCAAACCATATCAATAAGACGAGAAATAAAAAATTGCTTCCTTATTATTATTTTTGGAGATTAGTAACAGCTGAGGCAGTTTAACTTTGCCACTGTCTCAAAAATGTGCCTGTTTTAGTACAAGTTAAATGTAGGAGCAATGTTTCCGAAAGGGTGGGTAACATTGCTCCATTATTAAAATTAAAAAAATGAATGAAAATCAAAGTAAACAACTATGATGATGATGATGATGATGATGGGGCTCCCTTTTCCGCACTTAGACTCCCATTTGGTCCGTTGTGCGTAGGGATTCTGGCTAACAGAGCCAGCCTAGCTCCGTCCAGAAGCACAGAAGCTTCCTGGGAGCTTCACAGGCTTCACGGAGCGACCTCACTGTTCCGAGGATTTTTTGGCGTTGAGAAGCCACAGCCTCGCATTCCAGGATGACGTGGGCGGCTGATTCCTCGGCGTCAAGGCAGCCCCTGCAAAGGGGGCTGTCCGTGGCGCCTATGTTAAAAAGATGTTTGTTAAGAGGGTTATGGCCCGTAATTGTACCTATTATTATTCTGAGGTTATTTCTACTTAGGCTAAGAAGTTTTTTAGTTAATCGCGGGTGTATCGTTGGTAAAGCCAATTTTGACTGTCTGCAGTCTGTTACCCGTGACCATCTGTTGTTATGGAGTTCGGTCGATCTTTGGCGAATCCATGCACGAAATTGTGAGAAAGGCAGAGGGAGAAGTGGGTACGGGCCTAGCACCTTCATGTCAGAGCCTCTCTTCGCAAGTTCATCTGCAGCATCATTGCCCAAGGATCCACTATGCCCTTTGATAAGTAAACAACTATTTTTGTCATTGAAATATTAGAGCCAGAATGTTATATAAGTTGTGGAAATATTCTCAAAAGCCATAACAAAGAAGCATTTTACGTCAATCACACTTTGCAAAATTTGGAGCAAAAACCGGAGCAAAGTAGCCTCATTTTACGGTATCTATACTAATATTATAAAGAGGCAAAATTTGATTGTAAGTTTGTATGTAGGGGGTAATCTCTGGAACTACCAGTCGGATTTGAAAAATTCTTCTTGCATTTGATAGCCCAATTCTTGGGGAAGGCTATAGGCTATTTAACATCACGCTATGACCCTTAGGAGCCGAGCAAAAAGAAAAAAAGTCAAAAAGAATGTTAAGTGATAGCGCGGGCGGGTGATGCGATACGACGGGGTGGCTCGGGGGAAACAAGAAGTTTCACGCGAACGAAGTCGCGGGCTGAAGCTAGTATTAACTAAAGTGAGATTTTTATCAGTAAGTTGTGTCAGGTGTTACAACAAGCTAACCTAAGTATAATCTTTCGTCGATGAGGTCCACACTGATGCCGAAGCAGTCATCCGCATCATCTGTATCATCAGCATCATCTTCTGCGTGGATCACAGCCGCCACGCTACTTCTAGCCATCGTAGACCCAACACAGCGCTGAAAATCATAATAGTCGTTATGGATACAATCAAAATGTACACTAGTAGCTTAATTATCTTCTCCACATTATCTTCGTCCAATTTAAGTCAGAGGGTCAGAGCGTAATCTTTGAATATAAACACACCTCAAGTAAGAAAATCAATACTTGAAAAATCAATACATGTGCACGTTGCGCAGTTCTTACACCTACCCCTTCAAATTTTACACTACACTAAGATTCACAGTAACTAGAATATGAATAACACATAATTTAATACAATATATGTAAGAAAAAAAACTGAATAAAATCGTCGGAGAAACGTGGAATTATCAGAAAACACCCGCGAATTTTATTATTTTGACATTTTATTTTGACAGTTGACATTTACGTATTTGTATTGGTAACGCGTTCCGTTTTTGCTTACTTGTAAAGCTTGTAAGCAGTTGTTCCATAAAATAAATTGTGATAGATATTATGATTTATAAAGATAATATTATGATGAGACTCATTAATTTAAGTGTAATTAAAAGGTATTTTTTTTATTTTACTTCAAAATGGTTCGCACGCCATATGTGTATGGTTTCAAACCATGTTGGGTGTGTTAGACACTGCTGTTCACGCATTTTTTTTTACATGTGAAATCAGAATTGACTACGACCTACGGCACACGTTCAAAACACCTTTTCTCTGGTCGCTTCGCTGTCGCCTGTTCCACTGCTGCGACAGTTAGCAAAATCCGGACATTTTTATGGCATGGTTTCTTTTCATTACGGCCCCATTAAAAGGCATTATCTAAACATCACGTACGATTTTAGAGAAATGGTAAAGGTAGGTAGTTTTACTGAAAACAATTTATGAATACTAAGCAGTAGCTTACTAAGCACGATTGTTTGGACAACTTTCTAACATTTATATCTTCCAACACGGATACTTATATTGTTTACCTACCTATTTACATAGGTACGTAAATGTGTAACAGATTAGTAGAGTAATGTCTCTGTCTTGAACTTTCGTAAAAAAAGGCTTTTTTGCATCTTTTCTTTTTCACAATTTCATTTGAATTTATGTAAAATACTGGTATTCAGCTGCATCCGTTTAGACTGGAAGCCGACCCCTAAAATTGTTGGGAAAAGGCTAGGCAGAAAAAAAGGCAGATGATGATGATTTGAATTTTAATTAGGTATAGGTACCTAACTGTAATAATTAAAGCAGTGAGTGGATAGTTTGTTGCTCTCAGCATTTGTATGTCTCCCACCTTCTAACTTCACTCAAGCAGTCCATTGGTCTAAAGTTCAAACAGATTTCATAAACATTGTGCTCAGTTTTGGACTTTGGAGCTAGCGCACAACGGACCCACTTTATTGTGCAAGAAATCTTGGTCATCGTTACCTAATAATAGCAACTAAAATTAGTATTTAGACCAGACTTGGTCATAATGTGTGTAATCATTTTTACGGAAGTAATTTTGACTAAGGCATTAGGTACCTACCTAACTGAATTATTGTGACGACTGTCTGAAGAGTGAAGTAAAAGTAATTGTTTGTTACAGTTAGGCGATTGGCACACTGCTGCGTTTCACGCAGCGGTGTGCGGGAATTCCACGCGCGTGAGTGCGTTTTTATTGAATTTGTATGTAAAAAATCACGCGCGTGGGTGCGTTATCTGCATCCCGCTGCATCATGCGGGGCAGTGTGAGAATCGCCTTAGGTACGTCTTACAGATAAATACATACTTAGGTTACTTACTTTAGCTTGACGGAACCTGTCATATGTTTTCATCTAAGGTTTGGTGCCTACCCACCTATTTGGCTAGGACACATTCGCCGAGGCAAGAATGCAGAGATACAGGCAGACTAGCTTCGCATGAAATCACAGATGTTCCACCTAAAGCAATCTTGAACCCAGGAAAATGATACAGATATCTAACCCAAAATGTCTATCCGAAGTTCGGATAGACATTTTGGGTTAGATATCTGTAAAAATGTTTTTGAAGTGTTTAGGAAAATTAGGGTTATCGTTCGGATTCCGAACGATAACCCTAATTTTCCTAAATACTTCAAAAACATTTTATGCACCAATCTTGGACTTCATGAATTATTTAACGGAGGGGTTCGAAAGTCCACTATACTCCATATGCTTAGGTAGTTAAATAGAGGTAAACAAAAAAACCACGTGACTTAGTTAACCGACTAAACGTAATACCAGTCTATTCAGTTGTCATGCTACGTTACAGCTGTACTCTTCAATTTAGCAACGTTATTAATGAATTATATATCTGTTACCGGCCAAACCCGATTTCAGGACAAACTAGTTTAGCCTAGGCTAAACTAGTTCCGTCGACATAGGATGCAAGGGCGAGCGGAGGGCACCCCGAGGTTCGGTTTGGTTAGGTTACTTTAAACCCTTTACACAGAAATAAGGGCCCCGCGAAGCGGGGCTCCGTCGACATAAGATCCAAGGGCGAGCGAAGGGCACCCCCTATCGCTTATAGGAAGAACTAGTTTAGCCTAGGCTAAACTAGTTTGTCCTGAAATCGGGTTTGGCCGGTAACATATCAACAAAGTAATTACTTACTTTTTGTCGAAAAAATGTAATAGGGTCCCCTGGCGAGCTTAAGAAGGTGGCTGGGGTAGACTGGATGCGGAAAGCGGAGGACAGAGTGTTGTGGCGCATGTGACCGCATGTCCAGCAGTGGACTGCGATAGGCTGAATTGATTGAGGATACGTCCGTGTCATATGTTGCATTGCGCGCGTCATCATGGGTCATGTCATGCCCATGCGTCTCCCTTCAAACCGGATCACCATTACACTACAATTTATATCACTTGCAGGAATTGTTCTGCATCCTTTGCCTTTCTTTCATAGTTTAGCGTTGTACAGGCGCCAGCACATCAACCTACCCGATACTGTCCAATTTTCCCAATCAACTTTGAACCTTATGCTTTAGTGATAAAGTTCAAAATCTATTAAAGAAATTTGACAGATTGTAGTAGGTTGATGTGCTGGCGTCTGTACTTATAGCGGTTTTAACTTAGCTACGCTACACAAATTCGGATAGGTATGGCAAACGGGTAAATCCGAAACGCTAATTAACTTTCAACCAAGGTCCTATAAAAACAAAAAGTTATTATAATTCTCAATTGCTGCAATTAATAAGGCTGCGTTCAGACAAGGCGCTTGCGACGGAGTTTCTTCACCGCGTATTGGGAGCGTGTTACGTCACATATCTACGTACAGTGTGCGCCCGCGCATAGCTCTTTCACTATAACGTAATACGAGGAAAATGTTCTGTGCTATATAGTACAGGGTAGCCTACATTCAGTATATGAAATTATTGAGAGATTTTAACGGTTATTAGTAGATATTTATTTTAAAAGATATTGGAAGAAACTGTTCTTTATACTTGTTGTTTGCCGAGTTCAAAATACATGTATTTTGCGAAAGCGGTATTAAAGTTAGCTGTTTAGCTTTCTTTTCATTTTACATACATGTTGAGCTTCTTAAATTCTGGCAGGAATGCTGACCGATCTGAGGGCTTTGAAAGAAGCATTTCATTATTCTTCGGTTCTGTCTCTCAGGTACGTTTGACTTGACGTCACTTACGAATGACCCAGTAGTTACGGGCTCGCGTCTCATTCATCCGGGTAAGGACAAGTACCAATGTGACTTTTTCAATGATAAATGATTTATTTTCTGTAAGTAGGTTTGTACAAACACTTTTACACGTCAATCATATTTTTTTTAAGCTATATGAGGTCGACGTTTCCTATCTGACTACTCTGAGAAGAAAGGCCGAAACAAACTCAGAGGTCACAGTCTCTTTTAAAGTCCAGACAAAATCTTGGTCAGATATTCAATTCACATGTAGGTACAGTCACCAAAGGAGATTAAGTAACCAGGGTCGTCGGATATAGCTGAAGTTTAATAAGAATCCGATGTATATTTTCGAATGAATTTTAATTTGATAAATGAACTGTTTGTTTTCTATTAATTAAATTAAATTTTATTCGAAAACGTCCATCGGTTTCTTACTAAACTTCAACTATATCCGACGACCCGTTATACCCGTTACCCGACCATCTTGGACCTTACTGACGTCAGTGATCATTTGTGATCAATGCTCGTGCCTTCTGTGTATGAGAAGAGGCCCTTGCCCAGCAGTGGGACAACAATAGGCTGGTATTATTTATGACAGAGTCAAGAACTTCACGGAAAGTATTTTTTATCATTTTCATCCTTAGATAGAACAGTAATTTTGTGATGTTCTAGAAATAAGTTTAGATCTTCTCCTGACTGCCCCGTTGGCCGTTAGTCTCTTAGTAGTAAGTCAACTGCTGAGCGTGGGGTCCCGGATTTGATTCCCAAATCTGACAGTGTTATTAGGATTCTCATTAGGAATTTCTTAGTCCGGAGTTTAGAAGTTGGCGGTTTAATACCCCCGTGCCACAGAAATCACGTAAAGCCGTCCCATCGGACTATGGGAGTAAAGGAACAGAGAGTGCACCTGTGTTAGCGGACACACTTGTGCACTATAATATCTCCTTCGTAGCTGGCTAATCTCCGTTGAGATTGGCCACCGTGACCGAAATCGGTCGGGAAGCTGTTATTATTATAGATATTTTCATTAGCCGGCTGTTTGTGCGTATATGTAACTACCATTTCTTCGCCTATTTGGAGTAGTATAAATAACTCAAGATAACGCAGTGTTACGTAAAGCGGCGTGCGCCGGCGCCGCCGCCGCCGCCGCCGGTGGGCCGCACCGGGTGGGGCGCGACGGACACAGTGATGGAGAGGCTAACCGCCAGAGCTTGGTGCTACTTCCTATGCTATTTGTCTACGTTAATTATTGGCTGTTATCTATAAAGCTACCGTCAGCTTGGGATCGTTATTCGAATAATGCATGATTCTACCGATTCGATTCATAATATTGTTATGACTGTATCGTTTTTCAGTAGAATCTATGAAATTATTTAAGGAGTATGCTTGGTAAATAATTTATATAGTTTAAAAGCAGCAGCTATGACATTATTATATATATAACACGAGCTTGGCGCCTATAGGCGGGATTGGTCTAGATTGGCTATAGGATTTGTCTACAGTGGGACAATAGAAGCTGATTTATTTATTTATGAAATTATCCAATTTCATGCGGATTTCGAGGAGTTCCTCCTTTTTCTTGTACACGACAGAAAACACGCCTAAGAGAAGATTTTCAAATTTAGCCGTTGCCTATAGGACCCGCGAAAAAGTCGCTGTCAACTCACTAGGGCAGCGTAGTAGGGGTAATTGTACAGAGGCAGCACTAATTTGTACCCCAACTACTCAGTTACTAAAAGATACTCGTAGTTAGCGAAATTACATCTCGCATGAAACGCGTGAGGGATGGCAATTACCTACAGAACAGCGGCTCAGAAGGTGAGTTCAGTGTATGGCTCACAGAATACGTACCGCAAAACGGGGCTACTTTGACTTCCAGGGTTACTTTGACAGGCGTTGCAGAGCGCCAAAATCGGTTTTCAAGTGTGCTCAGCAAGTGTGCGTGACCTCGAGTAATACTGCGCGAAGCGCGGGGTGTGGGGAACGCGTCATAGCGTTGTGATCGGCCTTGTCAAAGTAACCCTGGAAGTCAAAGTAGCCCCGTTTTACTGTACCTTTATTTTTGTTGGGGCAGACTTTCAAAAGGTGCCTCGGGTCTAAACTCCGGTTTAGGGATAAGACCGGGATGGGGTGGGATTTTTATCCGGGGAAGTCCCCTTTACAATCACCCCAAGGATGTGCCCTAAAGTAACAAGCGTTGCACAGAATTACGTATTCTGTGTGTTGACATGCAATGTATTGACTTGATTGAATTTTTTTTATTGACATATTTCTATTGCTATTTATTATTAATTAATTTGTATTATGAAATGCGTGATTCTTTTTAATGTTTTTTTTTTATTGTCCAGGCTTATTTTCTTTAATAATTGAGACTTGGCTGGTTTGTTTACTGAATTACAAACATTTGTACGTGCCCTCTGGCATAACATAGAGCATTCTTTTTATCTTTATATACCATTACCTTTATTTCATTATATACATATAAATTATATTTTTAAATATTAGAATATAAAAAAAATATATAAAAACATTTAAAAATATAAAAAATAGCAGCCCACCGGTATCGGGAACAGGGTCCAAGCTACCGGTGGTCAGGGCTCCAGAGAGAGGAACCTCCTAACAATACGGGCCGTGTCCAGAAGTATAACTTTCTGAATCAAGCCCTTGATCCAGCTGCCCAACGAGAGCCTCCTTAGGTGTTGGTCGAGGCTCTTGGCTATCAAACCATTGGCTGTGACGACTATCGGCACAATGATCGCTGAGTCCACATCCCACATGTCGACAACCTCGCGAACCAAGTCAAGATACTTAATTTGTTTATCTTTCTCAGCTTTCACGAGGTTCTCATCATGCGGGACAGTTATGTCAACAATAATTGCGCGCCGCTCTGATCGATCCACCACCACTATATCAGGCTTATTGGCAACAATAGTCCTGTCAGTGATGATGGATCGATCCCAGTACAATGTGATATTACCACCTAAGTAACAAATTTACGTTGTATAATAGTTGAGTAAACGTTTTTCATTTACTGTTGGTTCTATGAGGTGGGTTGTATAAACGTAGTTGTAGACGTTTATACAACGCGAAATAGGCCCAAATTATACAACATTATTGTTATTTAAAAGTTACATACAAGTTAGTGGAGAACTATTTTAACGTTGCTTAAATGTTAAATAAAAGTTTCCGACCGACTTTTTGGTTAGATAATGGCAATCTCGACTGTTATGGAACCACTGAAGTCCCATAAAGGTTATATAGATATTAGAAGATGACTGAAATGTCGCACAAGTGTTTAACATCGACGTTTATTCTCATTCGTTCCTGATATTTGCCATGCTGGAATATAAAAGGTAAGTTATAAATTATCATAACTAAATTTACATTTACTTTACAAGGTTTATGATATACGCGAACAGAGTGCACCTAATTCTTATGGGACCTTTAGTTTTATGATGAAATATAGGTGTGTTGTTGGGAAATTTTTTGCGCCCCCCTCGAATTCGTTAAAAATTAACTATTTTTGATTATTATTTAATTTATTTTTTTACATTAAATACCAGCCATCTTGTCAAAGTTAAAAAGTGACTTCTATACAACAATTATAGAATGAAAAGGTCAATAATGCGGTTTCTTGCGACCAAGATAGCCGGCCATTATGAATGATTTTAGAGTTCTGTGAGATAATAAACATTATGAACACAGAATGATGATCACATTACAAGTGACATTAATTTTATTGAATGTACTTGATTTTAATGACTCAATTAAAATTATATTACTATGCTTGTGTTGTATTTACCTACTTTGCAAAATAATACACTGTGTAATATTTTATAAAAACGTTATCTAATTAATTACCTACGTATTATTGAGCGCAGTGTCCTGTGCTTTTTCTGTTCGACCATAACATACTAAATAGGTGCATCTTGTGATTATTTGTTTAATTTCTTGAGTTTCTTTATTGATACTGAATTCACCCCTGAGATATGGCACCAATATGGCACGCAATTTTTTGACACCACACGCTGCACGTGACGAGCGTGGATACGACCGGGGCGCGTGGGCCCACACAGCCATAATAATTCGTAGTTCTAATATAATACCTACATATACCTACATCTTAAATGAATAGTTAACAATATATCAAATAAAATTCACTAAAGAACAGGGGTCATACATAATATAAACAAGTCATCAATGACACATTCATTATACAAATGTGACTTTTTTATTATAATTATTACTTCCGGACCCACGTTCCATAAAATGACCGAAAATTTACATTTTTTTATCATTTTTCAGGTGAAGTAGTGTGTGTGGACAGTGGACATCAATAAATTATGGTAGTGTTTTTGGATGTCGATAAATTTATAACACGGAATGATTTAAAAAACCTCAAAAGGCGCAAGTGGCCTTGGAGAAGAACTCATTTTATATTGTCAAGCAACTGTCACAGTTGTGACATTGTACTTAAGTACAGTGATTTTGCATGCCAAAACTTAGTAAATAAAAAGATATAAACAGTTTTTCAGTATTTTTATTTTTCAGTTACCACTTACAACAATGTATGCACTAAAGGTACAAAATACACGTGCTCGTTAAGCACTGTACACACCAATTTGCATTTAACCGGTCAAGGACCGCGGTCCACCGATCGGCGAACAAACAATAGAAAATCAATTGTGTCTCATTAGCGGAGCTTGACAGATTTCTCTAAAACTGTACATGTTATCTTTCTTTTGGTCACATTATTGATATTACATAGAGAAGATTTCATGGGCTTTTCAAATGCATCGATGCAATCATCTAAATATTAGGTCCTTACATATGAAATTGGCGTTTTTCGTACTGGCCACTTTAATCACGAATTTCTCCTCTTTGGTAAGGAATTCCAAATTCAAATTTGTACAGCTATTTACTCATGTATTTGTGCTTCGATGACCGTCATTCATTTGTTTTTTTTCTTCTGTTTTTTCTGTTTGCGTCACTCATTTTACAAAATGGAAAATTTAAAATATCGCATTATTTACGAGTACGAGTTCCGCCGTGGCACTAGTGCTGCGGAAACGACTCGAAGGGTGAATGATGTGTATGGCGGTCATGTTGCAAAAGAAAACACAGTTCGTTTTTGGTTCCAACGTTTTCGTTCTGGAAATTTCGACCTGCAGAACAAGCCCCGTGGACGGCCTGAGACCCAAGTTGATAATGGAGAATTGAAGGCTATTGTGGAAGCGGACCCATCGCAAACCACGTCCGAGTTAGCTGCAGGCTTCGATGTTAGTGATAAAACTGTTTTAATTCACTTGAAGCAAATTGGGAAGATTAAAAAGCTTGAAAGGTGGGTACCTCACGAATTGACTGAAGCAAACCGGCAAACGCGCGTCGACTGCTGCGTTACATTACTGAACCGGCACAACAATGAAGGTATTTTAAACCGAATCATTACCTGTGATGAAAAATGGATTCTTTACGATAATCGGAAGCGCTCAGCGCAATGGTTGGATCCTGGCCAGCCAGCCAAATCCTGCCCCAAGCGAAAATTAACCCCAAAAAAGTTACTTGTAAGCGTTTGGTGGACTAGTGCCGGTATTGTTCATTACAGTTTTCTCAAATCTGGCCAGACTATTACAGCTGATGTCTATTGTCAGCAATTACAAACCATGATGGAAAAGCTAGCGGCTAAACAACCAAGGCTGGTCAATCGCTCCACGCCACTGCTGCTTCACGACAACGCCAGACCACACACTGCGCAACAGACGGCTACCAAATTAGAAGAGCTTGAATTGGAATGTCTTAGACATCCTCCGTACTCCCCGGACCTTGCTCCAACAGATTACCATTTTTTTCGCAATTTGGATAACTTTTTGCAAGGGAAAAAATTCAACTCCGATGGGGCAGTCCAAATCGCCTTCAAAGATTTTATTGATTCCCGTCCGACTGGTTTTTTTAGTAAAGGGATCAATGAACTACCTATAAGATGGCAAAAGTGCATTGAAAACAATGGTTCATACTTTGATTAATTAAATATATTATATTAAAAAATATTCGACTTTTTGTTCCTTCCATACAAAACGCCAATTTCATATGTAAGGACCTAATACTTGCCAAGTATTGATATATCTTCCTGAAATTCGATATCTTTGTCAGCAGATAAGCTTGAAGTATCGGAAGATTGTCCTTCAGAGGGCTCTAAATACTCCAAATAATCATCAACGGAGTCACCTAAAATAATTAAATCAACTTGAGACATTGTAAATAGTTATATATAATATATGGTGATTATCTTAAAGTACAAACTTACTGTTTATTTCTGGTACAATATTCTTTTGTTTTATGTCAATGCCATCAGATGAACTTTTAATTTTTGATCTTGCCTCATAAGTTTCATCTGGAATATTTGAAAAATGTCATTTATAATAGAATTATAATAATAAATAAAAAACAAGCAATAGAAATACTTCTAATAAAAATAAAATTTATACGGAACCATTTTTGTTGTTGAGGCTTTGATGAGGTACAAAATTCGCAGATGATGGGCCAGTTTTCAGTGATTCAAAAGTTTTTCTTACTTTCCGCTTGAAAGCCCCACTTTGTTTAAGCTTTTTCCATTGATCTAGATTCATATTTTTGTAAATATTTTAACAATGTTTGTTTAGCTGACAAAATGGAAGTTAGTTTTAAAAAAGGCCCTTTTGGACCTTTATATAATTTTAAGGTCTGCTTAAAGTTCTGTAACGGTTACAAAATAACGCTTAAGTCGTATAACGATTCGTAATTCACCACTAAAATACTTCGTTATATTCAGGTCTAAAAATAAACTTTTGGCGACGGTTTGATTACATAAAAGTCGTGTTAAGGTTACGTAGACTACAACGCTGGTTAAATGAACCCTTTTATCTAACTGTTATATAACATCGTATTATTTAGTTGGGTAAACGTTTACCCAACCTACAGTATACGACGTTGTATAAAGCAGTCGTAAAAACGTTTACGTAACTTATTCACTGGCAAAATTATACGACGTTATATAAAAAAGTCATCAAAACGTTTACCTAACCTATACACTTGTACCACTATACGACGTTGCATTATATAGTTGTAATAACGTTTACCTAACCTATTTTTTGTACCATTATACGACGTTGTATAAAGTGGTCGTTCAAACGTTCACTCAACTATTTAATTGGACCTTTTAGTTACAGGGACTGAATCGTTGTAGAAATAACGGTTACACAACGTCGTAGTTGTCTAATAACGTCTATTCAACAGTTATATAACCGAAAGTCGCGTAAGATATGTTTTATATAACCAATTTGTTTGTTGGGCATTTTCGAGAACTGGGTCGGGCACATACCTATAGTACGGCACCTCCGATTCTACAAGGTTGTATTTCAAAGCAAGCTGCTGATGGATTATCCTGGCTACAAGGTTGTGTCTATGCAAGTATTCTCCGTTAGCTAGACGAGAACACCCGGAGATAATATGCCTGATTGATTCTCCCGGCCGGTGGCATGCCCGACAGATGTCAACCGTGCCGTCTTTCACAATAAATCTCCGATAATTGTTCGTCATCACAACTTCGTCCATAATTGCACAGACAAAACCTTCGGTTTCTCCAAAGAGGTCACCGAAACGCAACCAGGCTACGGACGCTAGTAAATCTACATCGGGTCCATGTAGGGCCCGGAAAAAGCGTCCGTGAAGCTCCTTACTTTACCATACCTCCATGCGATCATTAGTGTCAAGCACTACTGGCTTGCGCCAGTTCTCTTTACCCAAGGAGAGCGGGGTAAGGCCCTTGTCCACCACGACTACATCCCGATGCATCCCCACGTCGGCTTCAAGGAAATATTCCCTGAGACTGCATATCTCGCGATTGTGGAGAGTCTTAGCATTTAAAAAGCCACGCCCTCCACACTTTCGCGGGATGTACAGCCTCATTACCGATGACCGTGGGTGATGCATTCGATTTGCAGTCAGCAGCGTGCGGACCTTCCTATCCAGGGCGTCGAGTTCGGTCTGAGTCCATTTGAGTATGCCGAAAGAGTACATCAAAACCGGCATGACCCAACCGTTGAAGGCGCGCACCTTGTTTCCGCCTGAAAGAAGACTATTAAGTACTTTTTTCAGGCGGCCAAAGAAGCGTTCCTTCAACAATAGCTTCATGTCAGTAACATTGATGCCCAACGCTTCCGACATACCCAAATACTTATAGGTTTCGGATGCGGAGAGGGCCTTAAGGTTTGTGGAATCCGAGAGTTGGGTTCCCACGGATTCCACAATCTCCCCTCGCTTTACATGCATGACCGCACATTTGTCCACACCAAATTCCATCCTGATGGCGCTACTGAAAGTTTCAGTAATTTTCAGTAGCTCCATCAGTTGCAAATTGTTTATATTATATATTATACCATATTATTATGCATATGATAAACAAATTAATAAGTTACTCGTACTTATAACATAGGTTTGATGCGTAATCTGGACCGGTAGTTGGGTCAACTGGACCCGCGGGTCCACTTCGAGTGGGTCCAGTTGACCAAAGACTCGCTGAGACAGGTGCATTGATTGTAGTCGTAACTTCTATAGAGGATTGGTTTGAATGGATGTTTTCTACGTCTCTCTGCAGTGGCCGCCAGGCCGGCCATTGTGTGAACAGTGGGAACGCAACACTTATGTAATGGTTGTTAGTTGTTGTAATGATCCTGCAATAACATAATGTGTTAATTTGTGCATATATCTACCTACGTCTGTTTTTCCGAGCGCATACAAACCGAATCTCTTCAAAGTGAGAGTGAACAGGCTTCTTCTGGGCAAGCTCGCTCCATCGTCGACTAAACCTGACATAAACTGAGTCAAGAGCAAGCCCATTTCAAATTAAAAAAAATAACATAATTACTTCTGTAGATGTTTTGTGAATAGCTGCTGGTTGTGTATTTATTTTCTACCTAACCGTTCGACTCGATGGAATGTTTGTAATGAATCAATGAATACACCAATGACTTTGCATAATACAATTAAAGTGTTTTGATTTTTTAAATAAATGAAGCATTTTACCATCACCAATTTCGCAGCAATTACAAAAGCTTTTCACGATCCTGCGAAAAACAATATAAATACCTAATTTACGATACCCCATAGTAGACACAAGAACAAACTATTTCTCCATAGAACATCCATCCATACTAATATTGTAAATGGGAAAATGTGTCTGTCTGTCTGTTACCTCTTCACGCTTAAACCGCTGAACCGATTTAGATGAAATTTGGTATACCTAAAAAAAAATAAAAAAAAGTAAAGTAAATTTCATCTAAATCGGTGCACTAAACTATCCTGTGTCCTTTCCTGGGGGAAAGGACATACAGGGAAACTTATGTGGGTGAAACCGCGGGTCGCTGCTAGTATTTTATAATTTACATACAAAAGAAAAATACAAACATATTTAATTCGTAAAAATAGTCATATTATAAGGGTGCGTGTACATCATCAACAGGGGAGTATGTAGGCGATTGCAGTTTTTCTGTAAAATATTGCCTCTGGCGCTAATTACAATTGTTGTATGGAAGAGTCCAGAGGTTTGCTTGCTACCTCATACAATAAAACTACTTAACCAATCGATCAAGGCGCCAACTGATAACTGATGGTCTAGTGTGTCCGTGTTCGAACCTCTGACCGGTCCTGCACTTATTGTATGCATGTAGATACATCCACCCACTAAACATTACGTGGACAGGTAAATCATTATTAAATTATCTACACTCATATCGTATTTTGATTGTGAATTCAATAATAGTTACCGCAATAAAGTTACAGACTTTATTCATGTGCATCGATCGATACACGTTAATAAAGTCCGTCTACTAATTATTATCATAGCTCATAATGTCTTACGTCAAATGTACAGACGCCAGCACATCAAGCTGCTACAATCTGTCAAATTTCTTTAATAGATTTTCAACTTTATCGCTAAATTATAAGGGTCAAATTTTATTGGCAAAATTTGACAGTTTCGGGTAGCTTAATGTGCTGGCGTCTGTACATAACATTTAATAGCCCCATGCATAATAAGGTTGTGCACCAAATAATCACACCTAGCTCCATAACGCGTTCGCAGATGTGCACGCATCTTAACACACGTAAAACGTACAACACATTTACATAAGTCAGGCAGAGGTTCCCATTGCTTTCGTTTGCTCTCACGGACATTTGAATAAAAATGAAAGCTTTCTCAGAATGACACCGTACTTTTATGAATAGCACCTGTAAAGTCTGCCCACGCGCAGTATGGACAAAAGGAATTAGGTTGCGATAGTTGTCCATCTTTCATACAATATGTACTTGACAGTACAAACCAATTAGTACCGTTTACCCTAATGGGGTCAAATTCGTCTGCCTTATAAACGGATTTCGTCCGCCTTGTAAACGGAATTCGTCCGGGGCCTGGTAACGTACCACTACAGGTACCTTTATTTGGTAGAACCAAGCAATATCGGTGTATTGCGGTTTGGAAGGTGCAGTTAGAAGCGTTGAAAGTCCTAAATATAAATTAAACGTTCCCTTAAAAAAGTTGTACGAAAGGCATAAGCATAGACGTCCACTGCTGGACATAGGTCCAGCAGTGGACGTCTTTCGGCTGAAATGATGATGAGTAACGAAAGGTCATCATTCACTTGCTTTTATCCCAATTTATTTGGGGTAGGTAGTCGCAACATATATTTTTCTTCCATATCTACTTCATCTCGGTAGTCACTCTCTTTCTAGCCATTATCATCTTTCACACGGTCCATCCATCGTTTCTTTGGTCTTTCCCTACACATAGCCATCAGTATCGCATATTACGGTAACCACATTCATGTAAGAATTTTTTGTGAAGACGAAAAAAAAAGCACTATAGGAAGACTAGCTGCGCCCCGCGGTTTCAACCGCATAAGTCTCGATCCCGTGGGAATATCGGGATAAAAAGTATCCTATGTCCTTTCCCGGGACTCAAACTATCTCTATACGTTTCATCTCAATCGGTTCAGCGGTTTAGACGTGAAAATGCAACATACAGACAGACAGAGTTACTTTCGAATTATGAATTTCGAAGTATGGATAAAAGAAAATACCAAACTTTGGTGCATCTGATGACCATGATAGCAACTGAAAACGATGTAAAATTACAAACTGCTATAATTCCATTTTTGGCAGACAGAAATGAAAGAAAGAAAGAAATACGTTTATTTGCGGTGAAAATGACGCAAAAAAGAACATAAACACAAAAAATATAATAAAAAGTAGGGGGAAACACGCGTCACATCCACGCAAAACGGCTATCGCTAGCATTATGCTGCGACCCTATGCAAGACAGAGCCCCAGCGCTGGTTTTCAGCGACAGCCGGACCTGACGTAATGACGTCGTCCGGTGCAGCAAACAATTATTAAAACACACAACCACACCACACACACACACACACACCACATCTACCATTCCAATCACTCATCATTATAGATGCTTGTCGCCCACAAGTTAAATCACTAGCACTTAGCCTACATGAGCCCTACTTAGGCAAATGCTAACCTATTGAACGAGAAGACTTCTCATGTGAACTCTATTACCTAATCAGACCCATGTTTTGTTAAGAATAGTGTTTTATATTGAACTAGCTATGCCGTGTGGTTTTGTTCTGGCTTTTGTATCTTGTACGAAACTTTAAATGCACCATTTGATTTACCTTGTGGTAAATCAACTCGTGGTGTGAGTCCAACGGAGTTTTTTTTTTTATTGAACTAGCTATGCCTTGTGGTTTTGTTCTGGCTTTTGTATATGAGAAAATTCTTCCTTTAGCAGTGCATCGCCAATGCAGGTTTATCTTCTAGTTTCATATCATCTGTAGCTTTTCTCGTTTTATTCGTCTCTGTTTATTATTTTGTTTCTCTTCTGAAATTTTAGAGAGCACGACTTTCTTCTCTTTAATTTTGCTTAAATGTTTACCCTTCATAGCACTTGATGGCAAAACATATAGCAAATAATATGACATAAGTACCTACGCACAAATTGATGCCACGAGAATCGATGGCCTGAATAGGAAACTGCGGGTACGAAAAGTGGCAATTTGTAAATAGCTATCTTAACTAGGCTTGTCCATCAGCCACCACATGGTTGATTGATTGGTTGACTGGTTAAATATAAGACCATATCTAAGGCTCAATTTACACCGCCGCGGAACGGAGTGGAATCGAGTTTTTAATAGCAAAATGAACTTTATGGCAATTGTCTAACGTACAAACTAGATACGAGCTTAGTTACTGCGGGGATTCCCGAGAATGCGCGATAATTCTTTAGAAGATGCGCGACCTGTGCGTATGGGTTTATCTAATTTGTGCGTTACATTATTGAAGGATAGCAATAAAAGCTCCGACAAAAAAAAAAGAATTGTCTTTACTGAAAATATTAAATCTACTGCCTAAAATACTAACTTTCCGACTACTTTTGTCCGAATAAAAATGACGAAAGGACCAAATGAGATACTGAAATATTCGAAAAATAAACATGACTGTTTATTGCTATAATACTTTTCTACCAGCTATGTCGACGGAGCCCCGCTTCGCGAAGCTCCTATTTCTAACCTATCCAAACCGAACCTCGGGGTGCCCTTCGCTCACTCTTGCATCCTATGTCGACGTAGCCCCGCGTATTGTATACTTATTGATACAAAACCTCTGTTGTCGGTAACTTAGTAATGGACATGTCTGGTGGAGCAATGGGCGAATGTCTAGGCAGTCAAAGAAAATGTTCAGTAATGATTGTTATATTATTATAATCGTCGTATTTTATAGTTTATTAATTAATAAGTTTCAGGAGTCAGGATCTTGCGTAAACTGGTCAAAATAAGGATTATACGCTAGGGATTTTTCTTGACTTTGTTTAGTATAATGACATCTGTGAGCGAATACAGGTACTAATTGGTGGTATGTCTTTGTGAGGTTAATGAAACATTTTTTTGGTCTGAGATCATATTCTACAGTTTTTTGGATATTTCTATTTGTGTAACAAAAATGTTAAGCACCTATTGTTTGTCACAATATTATAATATTATATTGGCATCATCTTTAATTCCGTATTTTGGTTTCTATCTTCAATACCCATAATATTATTTATATGTAGCTACTTGTTGATACTGAATTGGGATTATAATAAATAAAACTAATGTATGTATTTATTGCAAAACAAATTACTTTATTGTAGATACATTCTTAAATAAAATGATAAAAAAATTATACGTCTTCTAGAGACACCAAAAAATTGTCAAAAAATGTAGCTGGTGCTAACACGTTATTTTGATGCCTTGCCCAGCCAAGATACCATACTAGCGTCATGACGTGGCAGACCATTGTATGACCTAGTAATCTCTCATTGTCAGCAGCTTTGGTATTTAATAAATTATAACAATCGTGACACTTGCGTATCCATCTAATGGGAGCTGGAACAATAAGACATGTCATTGTATTTTTCAAATTATAACACAACTGCTCAATGTACTGTCTTTCCTGCATGGTTTACGCGACTGCCGTAGGATAGAGGCCTACCTGATTTGAAAACCATCGCGCAAGCAAGTCTCACTTGCAGGGGTAACACCAGCCTTGACACGATATGTCTGCGAATCCGCAGCACAGCGATGCACCTCATCATAATATCCAAATCGAAAGAAAAAGCAGAATCCTATAAGTATAGCAATAGTCATCGTGTCTAGATGATGTCACTCCGTGTAGAATAGCAATGGTCGTTTAAAGAAAATATCCATAACAGAGAATAATCGCATAGTAAGCAAGGAACGCATCACGCAACTTGGAATTGACAACCAAAAAATAAATGTCAATGCCATGTCAAAAAGTAATAAATACTTACCTTCATGTTAGGAAGTGGGTATCCGAAGAAAAACGCGTTTGATGTGTACACAAAGATATTTTAGTAATATTGTCGTATTTTATACGTCGTTCCCGTTTAAAATGACAAAGCGGAAGCTACGATTGAGTACTGTTTTGAGAATTATGTTACGCAAGTAATACTGAATTAATTAATCCATAGTAATCTAAATCTAAATTTTTAAATCTTACTGAAAACCCTTAAATCATGAACATTTATCTATACCAGAATTACCAGAGGGCAGAAACTGGACATGTCCTTTGTCGAAGGTTCAGTATTTTATTCGGAAGTTTAGTTTTGTTATTCAAAGATCCATTTTTTTTAGTCGGCCACAGATCGCTGGAGATTCATTTGTTTTTCGGAACCATTATTATATCCCTTATTGAGATAAAGATCATAATACTTTGTATAAAGAAATTCGCTTCCATTCCATTCCGCGGCTGTGTAAATTGAGCCTAATGAAGTATGGAGATGGAGAACCGACGCAAAAAAATAAGAGTAGTTTACTGTTAGCTGTTACTGTTAAAAACATAATCGTGTGGAAAAGGGAGTGGGAGGCCTTTGCCCAGCTGTGCGACAATACAGGCTAGTTAGTTAGCTACTGTTAGCTTAACCCAGTTTAAACTGTAACTCTATTAACAAAGATAACCACATAACTGTTGTTATTAATATTATGTAGGTCTTAAATGCTATATATATGTTAGTTACTGTTATCTATTTAATGGATGGTATGGATATGGATAAAGTTCAACATTTATTTCTGGCTCTATGAGTGTGACAATAACTTAAGTACTTTTATTTATTACTAGCTGCGCCCCGCGGTTTCACTCGCATAAGTGTCGATCCCATGGGAATATCGAGATAAAAAGTAGCCTATATGTTAATCCAGGGTGTCAGCTACCTCCATACAAAATTTTATCAAAATTGGTCCAATCGTTTGAGCGTGAAGAAGTAACAAACATATAAACACACACACTCATAAACTTTCGCCTTTATAATATTATAGTGTGATGTGATTTTTTCAGTCTGTAACCGTCTATTGGCATAATTTATACAAAATTCATTTTCCTTCGTCAATCAAGAAATAAAACGAGCCTAAAGATAAACAAACACAGCTTCATAAACTTCTCTGTTAGTAGATGGGAGGCTAATTGTCTCCGATTCCCACAGCGACCGTATTTCCTCGTATTAAGAAATCGATGTCGCGAACAATGCTTATATAATATATTGTAAATATGTCTGTCCCTATTTACATACATATCCATAAAACTCCGTTTATGATCCATACAGTTAAGCAATTTGGTAGTAATTAGCACCAGAGAGCAGTGCTGGCCCAGTGGTAACGGCTGCGACTTACGAGTTGTAGGTCGTAGGTTCGAACCCTGTTACTAGCATTATTGTGTGTAAATTATTTCATCACCACTGCTCTCAAAACGGTGAAGGATAACATCGTGAGGAAACCGGATTGTCGTTGAACTTAAAATTCGAAGACATGTGACATCTACCGACCCGCACTGGGCCCGCGTGATGGATCACCGCCTACTCCCTCTCACTGAGAGCCAGAGGAGGCCTGTGTCGAAGTAGTGGGAACATTATAGGCTGATTTTGCGAGCACCAGAGCTTTACAAGGCATGGTTAAATCATAGCCGACAGCTTGAAGAAAAGGCAAATTATAAGGCAAAGGCAAGTAAAAGCTGAAATTATAAAGCAGTACCGCAGTAGATCTGGCTGTTACCAATAATAAGAGGGTAGTTCTAGACAAAGTGAAAATTTATCAGCGATAACGATGATGCAAAAGTCGAAAAATATGGAACTGACATGTTACTGAAAAGCAAAGGTCAATCCTGTTGAAAGTCATTGTAGAAATAAGTACGAAACTCTTGAGAGCGATTGCCTTAGCCCTCTGTCTCCTAGTAGTGACGGACTTGCACTTTTCTAAACAGGCTTTTGAAGTGAAACTTCTTTACGCACGCTTGACTTGGGGAGTAAGCTGGCGAACGCGTTACGAAAAGTGTGATCGGGCGAGGCGAACGGGAGTTGAGTGGAGGATATAAGCAAGAGAAAGCAGTGCGCGCGCACATTTTCTTTCTCTCTTCCTCTCATAGCCAATTCGTTTGAAGTTTCACTTCAGTCGTGTGGTCACAAGCACACTCGGTTTTTTTTTAAACATGTCTCATTATCATGTATTTTCTGTAAACTATTCAAATATCCAGGCTTCGGTAGCATGTGAATCTGATGTGAATCTGATGATGCCCATAGCTTCCTTTCGAAGTACCTACAGGACATCATCATCTACCTAGCCTTTTCCCAACTACGTTGGGGTCGGCTTTTAGTCTAACCAGATGCAGCTGAATACCAGTATTTTACATGGAGCGACTGCCTATTGGACCTCCACAACCCAGTTACTGGGTAATACGATACCCCTTTGTAAGACTGTATGATCGATACTTAGGTACGAGCCCCTAAGCTCTTACCTAGAAACTACCTATAGGACATATAAATTATTACGCCCTATCAAAATTGAAGATCTACAATCTTCACAGAGGCCTCTGTCACATTTTTTGCAAAAGATGCCATTATCTTTGCAAAAGATGTGTAGGAGTCTGTGTATGTACAACAAAACCCACGTTACATAAGTGCCCTGCGCAAGATTCGATCCGGCTCCGCGATCTGATCGCAGTTCGCACGCACTGTTTCATAAGGCGCATTGTCCCATTGTGGTGGGCATTGACACATGCGCATTACTGCACATTTCCCTTCCGTGGTATATGTTGCTTTTTCACTGTGTGGCAGAGTATTTCAGTACGTTTGAGGAGTGGGTACTTCATCATTGTCATCTGGGTCCACTTGAAGTGACCTGCTTTAGGGAACATTCTGCAAACACGGCAGTTTGCTTAAAGATTGGTGATTGCAATATGTCGTTTTGAAAGCACAGATAACTAGATAACTTACTCAGCCTCCTGATGCAATTCCTTGATCTCCTTAAGATTTCCACAGCAGTAAAGCTCAGTGTGGCCATTTGTCAGTAGATACCAACGTACCATTCAATTTATATTTTATTTTAGTTATTCGCATATGGAATTTAACTACTTATAGAGTTATCTAATAAGTGCCAACCTAACCGATGTGTTCTTAGCAAAGGAACGATTGTCTTACTTAGTCCAGACAATTTAAAAAACTAATGAACTTAGGCTTCTTATAAAGGTATCATAAGCGTTGTAGATAACTATGTTTTTTTGGTTTGTATGTAAATAGAAAACCAAAATCTTCGATAAAAATTAATGAATTCGTAATGATTTATTTTAAAATGTCGATTTTCTACCTGACCGTACAAATCACCGAAATCGGGAGTAAAATATCTGGTATTATTATTCGGGTTGAGTTGACACGGGCCGAGTTGTCACTGACCCACAAATTATTCAAAAGAAAGGTGTCTTCTTCAAACTTCTGAAGTACAAGTTATTTCAATTACCGCACAAGTCCCATTTTTTTTTTTTTTTTTTTTTTTTTTTTTTTTTTTTTTTTTTTTTTTTTTTTTTTGTCTATGGCATCTCGCAGTTCAACCTATGAGGTTGTCGTCTGCTTAACCGGGCTTTCCTGTGGATGCCTCATAATTAAGGCCTCCAGCCAGGGCTTAAAAACTTACTAAAACTAAGCGACTACACGCTAAGGGCACCCCCTGTGGGGTACGAACCTCGGCTTAGGGCGTCGCTGGGGGAGGGCAGCAAGGGACAGGCTGGATCGGAATTATTTAGGGGCGAATTTAAAGCTACAGGCTCAGCGGCGCGGGCTGGCTCGAGCTAGGGTCGGGGTGGACAAGTTACGGGACGTCGCGACGGGCGTCCTCGACGGCGAGGACGGAAGGACGGCTTACGGGTCTTGTGTGTGTGTTTTTTGAGCGTGCTGGTGGCTTTACTACTCTCCTGGAGGAGTGTGATAGCGTCGTCGGGGATGGTGAGAGCATGCCTAGGTCGGCGAATCCTACTTATGCGGGAAGGAGTGTATCGGGAGGCCGCCGCAATCAGGGGATTGGGATGCTTTATAGCATTATCAAAGAAGCGCTTGGAAAGGCGTTTCATGAATTGCTGAACTGTGGGGATTCTGAGATCTAGGTGCAGATTCAGATTTCGGACATAGAAGGGGGCTCCCGTGACCTTTCTAAGGAGACGGTTTTGGAGGGTCTGCATTCTATGCAGGTGACGAGGCTTGGCGTGTGCGAAGACTACGCAAGCATAGGTCATGATGGGGCGGATGACCGCGGTGTAGAGGCGCAACTTGCACTTAAGTGACAGTTTGCTGCGGGTAGTGAGAAGGGAGTGGAGCACATTAAGCCTGACATAGGTAATAGGTGTAAAAGGACACTTAACGAAGCTGAGAGTCACTTGTACTCCCCGTCATTGTTATATTTTTTTTTGTACTAGACCATATCTGGGAACCAAGGACAAACTTCCAACTTTTACTGACGTTTTTTTACGACAACAAGTTTTTGATGCTATTACATAACTCCTGTATCGTTGCATGCATCCATAAGCGCAATTTTTTGCGTGTGTTACATTACGCACCATCGCAAACAGCTCACACCAAAAATAAAAGTCGTTTCCCAGCAATTATTTTTGTGCAATGTTACTTAGTTTGATGTACAGTCAACAAAAGAGATTATGCAAGATGTTCTCGAATAAAATTTTATTTTATTAATACAAAACAAACAGGTCATTTATCAAATTAAATTTCATACTAAACTTCAACTATATCCGACGATCCTGCATACTTATTTCTTTTGTTGACTGTACCTACATAATGCGTACATAGTTGACGGCTATGTGATTGGTCTTTTTACACCCTTTATGAGGATGCCAGCACGAAGCAGCGATGCAGGGTGAAGATCTACAGTATTGGGTTTCTAGGAAGCCTGCGGGGCAATGGCGTAACACACTATCAATCGGAATCTAAATCATTTTGAAGCAAATTGCTAGGTAATCCATTGCTTCATAAGTTCGAACTGCTCAACACGTAAATAACGCAATGAATATTGTTGAACTCTCAAAATGAAACCGATTCCGATCGATAATGTGTTACGCAATTGCCCCGCAGGCTTCCTAGAAACCCAATATTGTACATACCTAGATCTTCACGTACGCAGTAAATCTTCTCGATCACACAGTATGATATGATAGTACAGTTCCTATCTCATGTTTACTTCCGCGCAGGCGCAGGCGTCCGGTGATCATTGATGATTGTGTAACAGATGGACTTTCATTCGTAACATTTGTATGGTATGTATATTTGCTGCAGTACATATAACCTCTATGGCATATTGCCAGGACTGATTGTAAAGTAGGATTATAGCAATAACCTAGGTGTACCTAAGAACTATGTGTAGTAGCATTATAGAATAGAATACTCTTTACTACACCACCACAAATACACCTTAGACATTACAGATATAAATGTAGACTTGACGGGTGACACAATGGGCGGTCTTATGGCTAAAAGCGATCTTTAAAAGACAACCTATATTTTCTTCTTATTTTTTACATTATACTATGTGTACTACACTACACCTGATAATCTTCTATCTATCTATACATATAAAATTCAAAGTCCTGACTGACTGACTGATATATCAACGCACAGCCTAAACCGCTGATCCTAGCGACATGAAATTTGGAGGGTGTGTTCTTAGTGAAGAGTAGGTATCCACTAAGAAAGGGTTTTTCGAAATTCCACCCCTAAGAGGGTGAATGGGGAAGTCGCGGGCAGAAGCTAGTCTTCTATATAAATAAAACAAAGTCGGCTTAGTTACACTATTTATAACTCAAGAATGGCTGGACCAATTTTTATGATCTTTGATTTGTCTCCGTCCCGAAATGCTTTTCTATAAGTGATGAGGCGCTTAGACTTAAGTTTGCAATGTATAAATTATACAGTAACAGTGTAGGTACTCATTGTTGAAAAGCCTAATAAATAAATATCTAAATAACTATGCGAACATGGGAAAAGTTCACGAAAAAAGAAATAATGAAGATAATTGATTTTCTCATACATTTTGTATGGAATCGCTTTTTTTAACCGACGAAAAAACGGAGGAGGTTATCAATTCGACGCGTATATTTTTTTTTTTTTTTTTTTTTATGTATGATCACGCATAACTTTTTACAGAGCAGTCCGATTTTGATAATTCTTTTTTGATTAGAAAGGATATACCCCGAAGGTGGTCCCATATAAATTTGGAAAAAAAAATCCAACCCTAAGGGTAGGAAAACAGGGGATGATTGATAGTTCACTCACTGATTGTAATGTATGACCACGCATAACTTTTTACAGATTAGTCCGATTTTGATAATTCTTTTTTTAATGGATAGAACATACCTCGAAGTTGGTCCAATGTAAATTTGGAAAAAAAATTCCTACCCTAAGGGTGGGAAAATAGGGGTGATTTGTTGTTCATTCACAGATTTTAATGCTGAGCTGTGTATTACAATTAAAACCAATTAAAATTAAAGGCCTATCTATGTTGGTATATAAAGCCTGTTTTTTTAAGTATTTTACTATACAAAAAATAATAGTTAAAGTAGGATTAAGTATATAACAGTTAATATCTAAAGTAAGGTAGGTAGCCATTTGAAAAGTAATCAAAAATTAAGCATGCAGTAATAAGTAAATTATAGCCTCAAAAAATTATAAAATAAAAACTTTTTAACAAAAAAATTGAACCTCCGAAAAAACTGAAAAGCAAAAAATAAAAACCTTTTTTATTTTACCTTAATAAATAAGTTCTTAAACTAATGCAAGTATACCTAAAAAATTTTGAGTCGGCGCCAAACAATCAATGAACAAAGATCACTAAATTACCTTATAGAAATAGCCAAATCAAATTAATAATGCAACGTGAAATCTCCAGCGCTAAATATTAACATTCCAAACAAAAAGTGCGCTCTCTGCACGACCACTCGCAACTGTTTGGCGCCGACTCAAAATTTCTTAGGTATACTTGCATTAGTTTAAGAACTTATTTATTAAGGTAAAATAAAAAAGGTTTTTATTTTTTGCTTTTCAGTTTTTTCGGAGGTTCAATTTTTTTGTTAAAAAGTTTTTTGATGATGTCTCGAGAACTTTGATTCTGAGACAGTACGAAGTTCGCCGGGTCAGCTAAGCTAGTGTTGGATAAAGGCTAAAGCAGCGGGCCGGGCCGCAAGGCAAAAATTCACCTTCATCACTTTCTTACATTTTCTATGAACCAACGTACCTACACTACAAGTGGGCCGCACCGCATTTTTTGTATGAAAATGCATTGAGCTGCGGCCCGTTCCGGCTGTAATGTGCTCTTGGCTTTAGAAATATTGAACCGTCATCAAGAAATTTCATCATTATATCATCACCGTTAGCAGATCTATGCATCACCATGACTCAGCGTTTAGTTCCCAAGTTAGCGTTGGCAAGGATTCTTGTCCATATACTGACTTACGGATAGTTAAGTAAATCGTTAATAAAATGCATAATCTGTACAAATAGAAAGTAGAAGGACCTAATACATTTCATTTGAATCTGCACTGATTATTAATCCACACCTAGTTCCCAAATTTTACATCAAAATAAAACAACCTTACATTTTTAAAGTTAGTTGCATATACAGGGTGTCCCTGGAAGTATGGATCAAATCGAATAGGGGCGTGGGCAAGGTCATTTCCAAACCTTTTAACCCTGAGAATGTCAGTGAATTTTTTTACGGTTCAAAAGTTATGACCGATTTTTAGTTTTTTTTCAATCACTTCGCTTAGTGCTCAAAGAAAATAATCATAAAAAAAAATACTATCAGGGCTATCTAAAAAAAAAAATTGATAGCCCTGATAGTTTTCACGAATTCGATTTTTCTTCTCTTTTTTTTTAGTATGTTTTTGATTTTTTTTTTTGCTAATTCGTTTGGAAATGACCTTGCCCACGTCCCTATTCGATTTGACCCATACTTCCACGGACAGCCTGTATATACCGCTCCTGGCTCATAGTAAAAAAAAAAACATCATGAAGAAACCCAGTTGGTCTAAATCGTCGACCTGTACTTATAGAGCCTACGATTTTAACTCGCTAGTGTTGTCATCAAATGAAAGCCCTTTCCTCCTCTGTATTCAATGAGGTCTTGCTCTGCTTTGGAACTTTTACAAGACTTGATTATGAAGTAACTTCATCATTTCAAGAACAACAACTTACTGAAAGTTGTTGGTAACTTATCAAAAGTTTCCTCAATGTTACACAAACTGTTGTAATAAAACTCAAGATTAAGAAAAAGTAATATAATTTTCCTTGTATGCACATTACGGATATGTCTGTATGCATACAATCTTTGTAAAGATTGGGTCGGGCCAGCTATAAACATGGCGTTGCTCAATGCAGAGGCCGCGGGTGAGGTCACGGTGTCAACTAGTTGCACTCTTAATATTTACCCACACTCGTACGGGGAATCAAGATTTCGCAAAATTTGCAGAAAATTATATAATCGAAGATATCCACAATCATTCATTATGTAGGAACTTCTTGACTACGCACTTACGCAGTATGCTGATCTTGCTAAATTTTAGATTAGCTGCTACTTTAGGTCATTTGTGTTTTAATTAAATACATCCAAAGGCAGAAAGGAGAAGACCTATTGAATGATTGAGGTTTGAGCTTGTAACAATTACTATAAATTTTAGCGCTGAACGCTACACGGACTATCTTCAGAATATGGAAGCAACAGTAGAGTACCTAATTGCCGAAACGTGTTGCTTTAAATTCCACTCTCACTACACAAAAGACTTGATCCACAGTCATTCATAACATATGTACTTCCGAAAAGGTTCTAAGTAGGTACTTACATTGCACTCAAATACAATAGAAAATATGCGATTTAAAAAGACACGTTTTCATAACGCACTAAATATTGTAAAATAACAAAAAGCGTGGAGTGCACTTACCTTCGTCAATTGCTCCAGGTGACGGTGTTGTCATTATCGATACGAAAAGCAGGCTTGAGGGTCTAAAATAAATATTATTTATCGCTACATTCGATTTCATTTCATTATCCTAGGTCGTAATGTACGACTATAGCGACTGTAACGACTTTAGCGTGCTAGGCAGTACGCAAGTTTAAATGAAACTATTATTTTTTGGCTATACGATAAATATCATTAGTCATCTCTTTAATCTTACGTCTTTCAATATCTACAGATACGTCACAAAAATGATGAAATATATCTATCACAAAAGTGCACCGTCAGCATGACTATCAAAACCATTCATTTACATTACAACACTAGTGTTAATTCTTGCAACAAAGGCAACAGTAAATAACAATTTACCTATACATTGATCAACACATTCGTTACTCGGTACAAAATCGGCTCTACGCATCTGCAATGCCTCTGGTGTTGCCGATTCATGCGCGGTAGTAACTTCTAAGATGGGCCGTCAGGTTTTGTATGCCATCCAATAACATATAAAGTAACATCAAAGCACTATAATCAACCATTTGGGGTTGAAACACTAGGGCCATGGGGCCCGAGTGCCCACTTAGTATTTTGAGACATCGCCAAGCGGTTGGTCGACTCTTCACGTGACCAGAGGTTTGGCCTATTTTTTGGCCAAAGAATTAGTATTGCCATGCAACGTGGCAATGCTGCCAGCCTTTTGGGCACGTTTCCTGTTGACAGCGATGCGGACGAATTTTTTGATGCCCTTTGATTATTTCCCCTCCCTTTTTATGTACTTGTACATATTATTATTTTGAAGTCCGTTAGCTTTTTAAATTATTTAAATATATCCTAGTAGTCGTAGTTTATCTTTAATAAACTACGACTACTAGGACTATACTAGTATGAGGCAGTTAAAACCACTTTTGGACTAACTGTAACTCGTCGAACAGTTTCGCAATTCGCTTGTAAAAGTTCTAACAAATTCGTGTACGCAGAGCCTCCTTCACGGCCTAGATTTAGAATTAAACATGTAGTAAAGTCTAGTTCTTGTTGCGAGTAATCATCACCTTGTACGAATTGGGCGACTTTCGTAATATTTAAGTAAAAATACTGTAGTTATGCTTAAAGAATGTAAATTATATTTTTTGTTGTTTTTGTTGCGAGACTTGACACAGTGTTGTAATGTGAATGAAAGGTTTTGATAGTCATGCTGACGGTGACGGTGCACTTTTGTGATAGAGATTTTGCATAATTTTTGTGACGTATCTGTAGATATTGAAAGACGTAAAATTAAAGAGTTGACTAATGACTAATGACCGTATAGCCAAATCTTAATGGTTTTATTTAACCTTTTGAACGCCATTGTCACATATATGTGACAAACGAAATCTTACCCTGAACGCCAACGTCACAAATATATGACAAAATACACGTCGCAAGGGTCGCACCATATTATGAAATAAACAATTTAATCAGTACTTTTGTGTGTTTTCATTTATATAATTTAAAAGCTTCCGTCTATATTGTATTGCTTGAAAGTAATATAAATAAACCACCAATATCGAGAAATTTCTTGTTTTAATTGTGTGTGTGTGTTGTTTTGTTAAAGTGGCCTGGCGTCAGGGGTACGGCGATACGTTTATACTCTGGCGTTCAAAAGGTTAAACTTTCGCATTGCCTAGCACGCTAAAGTCGTTGTTTTGTACATTACGACCAGTAGATAATATAAGCAAATTGAATGGAGCGATAAATCTCTATAATATTTATTTTAGACCCTCAAGCCTGCTTTTCGTGTTGATAATGACAACACCGTCACCGGTAGCAAAGCTATATGAAGGTATCGATGTTAAGAGGCTAGTGTTGAAGTTAATTTGGCAACAGATACTACAACATATTTCATCAAATAAACGTAGCTACCGCAATATGACAGCAATACGTATATCGTACACACAAACATTAAACTAACTGCCAGTCAATCTTTACAACGCAAGTTTTACACTTCTTATGACATAAGAGCTAAAGCTTTTTACTTATTTTGCGCCTCCTGTAACTTTACAACATCTAACATTAAGGTGAATGGGTAGTTGTAGCCCGCGAAATTCAATTTCTCTTACGTTTTTTTGCAATTTTCAGTTCAGTGTCAGGTTGTATCTTAATCAAAATATGATTCGCGACTATAACCGGTACGTATTTATAGAATTATAATAATTAGAATCATTAATACATCATTCTAAGTTAGATTTCTACCGTTAAGAACAAATCTCGTTTGGAAAAGTGTTTATGGTAGAAATCTAACTTAAAGAGATATATTAATGATTCTAATGACTATGATTCTGTAAATACATGTCTATTATAGTCGCGAATCATATTTGGATCAAGATACAACCTGACACTGATCTGCAAATTGCAAAAAACTTAAAAAAAATTAAATTTCGCGGTCTACCATGTCACATTCACCTTAAACTGAAAGCTTAGAATAGAATAGAATCATTATTTATTTTGCATAGAAAGTAGGTACAAAAAAAATTCAGATGTTTTTATAATTAGAGATCCTTACAATTAGGCATGCAAACATTTAGCACAAGTGCTTAATAGTCTAAAAACCTTACCTACAGAAGTAGGTAAAGCTTTAGGCTTGTTTCAGAGTCCGTAGCTAAACCATGCTGAATTCAGCGTGTCGGAGCTTAAAAGCTCTTCAAGTTGAGTACATCAACATGAATCTTTTAAAGTTAAAGCTCTGTTGGTCATCAAGTCCTTGTTTTCCGGTTGGTGGTATTATCGGTCACTTTTCCGAACTCTTTGCTGTACAATTTGGTGTCCTAACTGAAAATCCTCCCATAAATCGACTGTGGTATACGTCTGCCGCCCTTGAGACCATCAGGTCAGTAGGACAGGTATGTTTGTTATTAAACATATTTTAATTATAACAAGTTAACTAATAAGTTGGCCAATATAAAGTGGCTCAGCGGCACGCATCGGCCGCCCTACAAGGATGCGGCGCTCACCTGCGCCTCACCGCGCGCCGCCGACAGTGAAAGTGCCGGAGTGACTTCGTAACGGCGTTATGTCACAGCCTCGCGCCTGCGCAGTCGTGCTCCGACTATGACGCCGCGCGCGCACCTTCAACACCATCAAAAAATATATTTCGATTTTTGAGGCATCAGTGATCGAACTAACAAGCATGTGCGAGTGAAACTTTGAAAAATAATTAAAAATATTTTTTTCCAAAATGTCTCCCCTAGTGATAGTTTTGTTAAGTGCCTTAGTTTTAGTAAAAGCTGTTGAACTACCCGACAGCAGAGAGAGTGCGCGCGAGGAGAAGTTACGGAGTGCTTTGATCGACGCTTTTCAGAGCATCAAGAAAGGATCCGCCAAGGGCGGCCTCGACGAGGACCTGGCTTCAGACCTGATCGGTTCCCTCGCCAAGCCAAGTCCTCCGAACTCGAGTCAAAACGATAAATCTACGACAGAGGATGCCTTCGACGTGTTCGCGGACGATGACGGGCTATCGTTCGCAGACTTCAGTGAGATCAAGACTGAAGCGAAACAATCGACGACAGAGAAGTCCCACAATGTCCAACACATTGTGAAGACGACCACCAAGCCCACGGAGAAAACGACTTCGAAACCGAACAAGGGTGTGTTGAGTCAACTAAACGACTCCATCAGGAGCGCTGTGAACGAGTCCAGGAACGCGCTGAAGAGGGACAGCGTCGACATGACGCAGTTGATGGGGATTGAGAACATGCTGCGGCTGTTCGACGCTGATATCCTGGTGAAGCAGTGGGCTGAGCTGCAGAAGACCATCAGCGGGGAGTGTCGCGTGGAGATGCAGGAGTACGTCGACGGACTGATGGAGAGACAACTGTGGGCGCTCAAGAGTAAGTACCGACCTTCAATATTAAACATGTCAAACTTAATTTAATAACCAGAACAAGGTAAACTAGACTTGGAATTTATAGATTTTAGTTTCAAAACTGAATTTTTGGTTCAGATTATGAGGAATAACTTAGAGCATTGCAAGAATGTAAATAAGTTATAATTAAATATTTTCACAACTGGTGATATTTCTCGGTGGATCTGTGCATTACACAAAATATACTTTTACCGAACATTGTGCAAATAAAACGCGTGCTACTCGTAAGTATCGTTATATAAACTTGGAGCCATTACTTTTATGTTTGTTATTTAATTTTGAATAATCTAATGCGATTTGCTTTCCAATCTTAATATCAGAATATCCAATATTTCGCACTTGGATATAGGTATCAGCTGGCTTTCTATTTGACTAGCAACAATATCGCACAATTCGTGATTATGTGAAAAAGATACAAATCATTAGCAAAAGGTTCATTTTGTAAGAAATTATCATTGTTACGGGACAACTATATTTCTGACACAACTAAGGAATGATTTTGAATAGTCAGATAACTTATATCTAAGGAATAAATATGACAGTATGACATATTTTCTATACAAAAGCTGCCAAACCGCAATTTTTATTCCTCATATAAAAAATATCTGACTATTGAAAATATACAGGCCTAATAAACAATAAAAACTTGATTAATTTCTCAGGTTACCACCAACCTTTATTACGACTTTTTCTTTTTATAATCTGCTAGCAATATAACATTGGTAAAGCTTTATAACTAACTACAATTGTTATTTAAGATACTATTTGATTGCTTCGTAACGTAATGTCGCTCATTTGGAGAAAATCGACGTAAATGTATTTTTTCCCAAAAATGAGTTAATTATGCCAAAGCACTTAGAAAAAGTATTTACGTTACGAAAGCACACACGTAAAAAAAAAGTTGCAGTTACGTCGATGTTTCTCTAAATGAACGATATGCTAAATTCTGATTTAACTGTAGCTGTGTGCACGTTTAATGGCAATTCATAATTTTATAGAGAGCTTAAAGATAATGAGAGTTGAGGTTGCAAAATTAATATATTTGCGCAACTTACCTACATACTACTCGTCGCTGTCTTGCATAGGGTCGCAGCATAATGCTGAGCGATAGCCGTTTGCGTGGATGTGACGCATGTTTCTCCCTACCTTTATTTTTTTATTTTTTGTGTTTATGTTCGTTTTTGCGTCATGTTTACCATAAATAAACGTATTTTCTTTCTTTCTTTGTCTAACTACACAATATAATGTAGGTATATACCACAGTTATGAATTAAATGCAACTTTGTAAACAGCTTCATCAAGCGTCATTGAGTTTTCCAATAAATGTTTCACGAAATTGTAAGTCCACTATGTTTCCGACCTGAACATTATCCTAACTATAACATGTACCTAGATAGATGCTTAATAGGCCTTCAAATATTTTAGTAATAAGTAGTGGAGCTTTAACACCAAAAAGCTCCAGATGCAAGTCGAAAGCTCCACCACTCTTCTAAAAAAATTTCTTGCCTTTGACATTAATGCATTCGCTATTACATTGCATTTGCATGATTTCTAACTAATGTAGAAACTTAAGAATTCATGCATTAAAACCCCCTATACACGCTTTACTCAAAAACTATATTTCTAATCAATTAACCATTCGAATAAGTAACAGTTTATAAAAGTTCCTCTAGGTACTTATAAAATGAACACATTATTTAACCTAGTACATACATATATAAAATTCAAAGTCTTGACTGACTGACTTATATATCAACGCACAGCCTAAACCGCTGGTCCTAGAGACATGAAATTTGGAGGGTGTGTTCTTTGTGAAGAGTAGGTATCCACTAAGAAAGGGTTTTTCGAAATACCACACCTAAAAGGGTGAATGGGGGAGGATAAAATTTCAAGCAGACGAAGTCACGGGCAGAAGCTAGTAATTACATATATTGTAAACTTGACTGTTCTCAGTCCTGAAAACATGTGATTTTAATCAAGCAACATATATATGAAATAGTTTCTGATAAATAACACGGTGTTTCATTGAGGAATAAATTAATCTATCTAAACTAGGTCACTCTAACGGATGGACAATAGCAAAAAACATAAAACAAAACAATCCGTTGTAGATCGGACCAAGTTTTTTTTTTAAACACACGTACCGACTGCGCGGAGTTGCGTAATGAGTTTCAAACCGAAATTCCGTATCTAGGTCACTAGCACCACCAAGCAGAGTTAATAAGATCAGAACGGTTTGTTTACTTGCACAACCGATTTCTTTTTTTTTCCTGCATTATACTTAAATAACGGCTTTTGCCAAAATCGTGCTGAGATAATCATATTTTTTGCAAGCGAGAATGGACTCTATGCAAAAGAAGTGAAGTTTTTTATTTAAATGATTGATAAAGAGTTGAGAAAAAAACAGCATGTGCTATGGCGAAATTTTACTTGAAATTGGGTAGGTATAAGTTAGTTAATTATGCAAGATATTTTGGCAAGGAAGAGGATGGTTTATTTACAATGAATTGCGCCCCGCGGTTTCATCTGCATAAGTCTCGAACCCGTAGAAATGTCAGGATAAAAAGTATCCTAAGTCCCAATCCAGGTCATGACCTACGCATGTACTATATTTCATCGAAATCCCTTTAGCCGTTTTACTGTGAAAGCGTAACACACATACAAAAAATCAAATCTTTTCTCTTTTTATTAATATTAGTTTATCACTAATAATCTTTACCCACTGTGCCAAATAAGGACAACTATGAAAATATAGCTCGATAGATTACCTTACTGTTCTATTTTAAGCTTTTGGCAATGACACTGACGTATGAATCATTTTAATTTGAACACTATTTATAATGCTCATCGTGAAATGCATTTTTTAAATCCCCTAAAAGCATAATGCAATACTTGCCAAACTTAAATTGGTACATACTACTTAGCAGCAATTGAGTATTTACTTTTACGCTAATGAATTCCAAAATTTAACAGACCAAAGATGATGCAAGCGAAAATGCCGGGTATTTACTGCAGAAAATCAAGGTTTTCAACTTATTTAATTAAATATATACCCAGCCAGCATTCTTTATCAATTGTTTGTCCAGTTCATCAAATATGTGGTCGCCATGAGCACTATAAGTACTTGCTAATACTCAGCTATGCTATACCAGCTATGCGTACAATAAACTTATTTACTCGAATCAGAACAAATACTAATACGTTTCCGCAATCTTCTCATGGACATCGGATTTTAATTAATTTTAGTTAATCACCACCTAGCTTCAAGGCCGCAAGTTCAACTTTTTTTCGTGCCAAATCTAAATAGAAAAGTCACCTTTTCTTTTTAGCTCATCATCCGATCTATTCTATAGATATAAATCGCACCGTGCAGCCTTGTGGAAACTATCGCATATCGAGCTGTCAATAGTGCCAGTCCCTAGCATGAGAGGGGGCCATTCTCGTAATTTTAAGAACGTTCACAATCTGATCTCATTCTCAATCTGTCAAAAATAACTCTAAAATCGCTACATTTTTGACAAGTTTTTGACATTACTTGTCGCTGAGATCAGACTACGACTAGATTTTGAACGTTTTTAATTACGGGAATTGGCCTTCAGATGGCATGATAGCTCAAATCAGCTAAGTTTATATCACGTGAGATTTTTACAAATTAGATCGGCTATTATTGGTAGGTTTAGCTAATATCCCCAGTAGGCACTGTTTTGTCTTATCATCATCATCATTTCAGCCGAAAGACGTCCACTGCTGGACATAGGCCTCTCCCAAACACCGCCACTGTTTCGTCTACTGTCACAGAAAGAGACAGGTTTGCTGTTCCATTTGTCACCGAATTTCGGCCTTTCGGAAACATTTATTTGTTTCATACCAAATGAGTGTTAAATAACATATTATTTGGAACGAAAAAATAAAGAAATGCATCAAGTAACTGCACTGCGGAAGTTATAAATCATCAGAGGGAAACGTAATATTAAGACTACTAAGTTAGATGCTAACTAGAGATTACTGTAACTTAAGTTTCACTTATTATAAACAGCACGCGCGTGCTAACATTACAAAAGACTAAAAATATAGCTGGTTTCATGCGCGCTGTTCATAAAACTTTACTTAACTATTTACTTTATTTTTCCTTATGATTGCTTTACACGTAAAAATGCTCTGCAACCTGAAAACAGGCAATCACAAAACGCAAAAACCATTAGAAGCACTTTGTGCCTTAGGCATCTTCTGGGCACGCTCGTTCCATCATAGACCTCATCCATCGCTTTCCTTCAGGCGTGATCGAGGTCAAGAGCGGGCCAATTCAGCAATAAAAATAAATAAAGTTCCAATTGAGATGCATGCTCCAAAATTGGCTTTTCCAATGTAAAAGGAGAAGACCAGGCGAGAAACTCCATTCATCATCATAATTAGCTACCTTGTTCCACTCCCTTTTGTGTTATGCTTCCCTGGTGTGTGCGAGTCTCATACAAGTCTTCCCCGCGAGGTTCACACCCACCAGGCTATTGGCCTGGTTACGATCCTTCTTTCAAAACTCTATTCGATATTCTTAAATCAACTCAAAGGACGAATTTGCCCGAAACAGCTAACATAATCAGCCTATAACGTTCCCACTGCTGGGACACAGGCCTCCTCTCTGTGAGAGGGAGTGGGCCGTAATCCACCACGCGAGCCCAGTGCGGGTTGGTGGATGTCACATGTCTTCGAATTTTTGGTTCTAGGACATGCCGGTTTCCTCACGATGTTTTCCTTCACCGTTTTGAGAGCAGTGGTGATGAAATACACACAAAGTAAAGCGCCTGTCGGGGTTTGAACCTACGACCTACAACTTGTAAGTCGCGGCTGATACCACTGGGCCACCACTGCTCTATACCACTGGGCCACAGAACAGCTAAAGAACAGCTTAATTCTTCAGCCTGTCCAAAGTTTCGAGTACAAGTGACTCATCATTACACAATTATGCAATTTTTCAAGATATATTTAAGATGAGATCGATGACCGGATTTAAATACCTTATTGGAAAGAACATATTTAATCTACAGTCATAAATTTAACACACCACGTGTTAAATAAATGGCTGTGGATAAATATGTTTACCTATTTGATGTAATTTATTACATTTTTTGTGTCTGTCAAGATTTTTCTGTCTGCTTTTCGAATGCCGCGAGGTACCTAGATTAACTCTAACATATTTTACCGACTGGACATAGCCTCAAAATGATCCACATTTTATAGCTTCGGTAAGCCCCCGCAAATACAGGACGGAGTTCAAATTCTCCATCGACACATTATTTTTTGACACACCCTGCGCTATCTATATAATAAATAGAACAGTCTGTGTGTTCGCGTTGTTCTCCTAAACTACGCAACGGATTTTGATGCGGTTTTCACTTTCACGTAGAGAATTTATTAAATTAAATTCTCTAAATTATTTCCTTAATATTTAACTTAGATAGAGCACAGATATCTCAATGCATTGACATGTCGCCACATCAGTATACTGCACCCGTGCAAGCATGGGCGGGTCGTAGGTATATTATATTCATAACATATGACGTAAAAATTCCGATACATTGGCAATGTCCAGCGTTACACCACGGCTGACCTTCAGCAGCTTTCCTTCGCTGTCCCAACCACCATCTTGGATTTGGCAACCGCGCGCGCGCTTATGTAACGAGAGCCGATCGCTGTCTCCTCGCCTTCGAGTGCGCACTTGATTCAATAATGTAGCTATAGGTATAGTCATGTTATGCTTGCAGTTTGTCTTTTGGATTTGTCTATTGGTATCTGTGGATTTATTAGGATTAGATCCATCTTGGTTGGGTTCAATTCCCGGGTCGGGCAAAGTTTTATTGGTTTTTAACCGACTTCAAAAAAGGAGGTTCTGTATTCAACCCGTATGTATGTTTGTATATCCGCGATTTTCTCAAAAACTAATGAACCGATTTTGATAATTCTTTCACTAAAGTGATCTACATACTTTCAGAAAGGTTTTAGTATAATACATTAGGTAATAATTCTTATATACGAAGTTATATGCATAAATGTACTGCATCTTCCGGCATTTCTATGCACATTTTGATGATTCTTCTAGTCGGTGTCTTCAATTCTTCAGTGCATTAGTGTTAATTGAATTTGTGTGGGGTAGGTACAACTAAAAAGTGAAAAATAAAAACTTTTGACAAAAAAAAAAACAGACTTAAAAAAAACACTAAAAAGTGATAATTAACTTTAACTTCCGAAGTCGGTGTCAAAAAACGAAAATGCGGAACCAACGACACCGACTTCCGAAATTAAAGTTATTTATCACTTTGTAGTGTTTTGTTTTTTTTAAACTCGGTTGTTTTTTTTTTTTGTAAAAAAGTTTTTTATGATGTTGTCTTTGCTGACCAGTCTCAAATCCCAGCGAGGTCAACGCCTTCCGTAATCAGCGCGACTGGATGCAAGCGATAACAATCGAAGCCAATGTCAGCGGATCTGCATCTGTTTGGAAATGTAAGGTGTGGAAATTACTAAATTACAAGTTAGCCTTGTCTTTCTCTCTCTATCTTTGTTAAAGATTATTCGGTTCGTTGTTTGTGTTAGTTTTTTATATTAAAATGCACCTTTTTGTGTCACATTATGTATTCTTGAGATTTTTGAAAAATACATGCTATCTAGCCTGACCCACTGCAGGGCAAAGGCCTTCCTCTCCCTTTTCAACACATTGCACGTCACTTATGTTTTCTGCTAAAGAATAGTTAATAATTTGAGAACACTTATATTTAACAGAACTTATACATATAATATAACTCATTGTTTTCATATCACTGTTTGTATACACGGCGCATGCCATGCATGCTCCCAGTCGGCATAATTTTGTCCATATCTCAACAATCATCGTCATATTTTAGCCAATTTACAGAAAACCATAATAAACTATACATTTAAACCTTCCTCATGAATCACTCCAACTATTGGTGAAAACCGTATAAAAATCCGTTTGGTAGTTTTAAAATTATCGCGTTCAGACTGACAGACAGATGCAACGAGAAGACTTTGTTTTATAATATTGTACTGATAGTGATTGTTAAAACTTAGTCCCCTCTGGTCAAGCAAGAGAAAGACATATAATTGATGACTTTATGATAATTTACTTAACAGGTCAGACAGAGGATTTAATAGGTCTTTTTGTTCTAGCAAAAACCACAATTTCTAATCTAGACAATAAAACGGAAATTAATTTGGAGGCAGTCGAAACATTGCGTGTTCCAAACACATTTGTACATATTTTGGACTGCTACATGCACTGAACTGCCAAAAGAAAGCAAAGACATTTTTCATACAAACGAACAGTTTTTATATTATTTCCTGTAGATTGCTTTATTAAAAGGTTACTCTGAAGAAAACCCAAAGAAAAATAACTAAAAGAAATGAAAAAAAATGAAGACAAAAAAAGTGTGATCTATACTATTCTGAAGTACCCAACTTTGTAAGCAGTCTAACAGAGCATGTTGTTTCCTAAACACGCTTTTAACTTCATTATCATGCACTTACATTTCTTCTTCCAACTTTGATACACAATCTAATAACAGTTGCTGTGTAATAAAACAGCAATTGTTTAGATTCCAGAAGGTACACTCCACTGACTCCAGGAAAGCAATTCTCGTAATTTTAAGAACGTTCAAAGTCTGATTTCATTCTCAATCTGTCAAAAATACCTCTAATATTCCTATATTTTTGACAAGTTTTTTACCTTTGTTTCTCGCTGAGATGAGACTGCGACTAGATTTTGAACATTTTTAATTACGGGAATTGACCTTCTGATGTAAGGACATCTGGCAGACAGATTGAAGATCGTGCAGTACCTACCTATGCGGCCGTAGATGAAGTTGAGTTTAAAAAGGAACTTCAGATTTGTAGAGCTCCTAGATATATTATTTAGTAGAGCTTTGCCTCAGTCGCTTATCCATCTCTTTCTAGAATTCTATCCCCCTTAGCCTCTACCGTTCCCTCTGCTGAGACACAGTCTTCCTCTCCATGAGAGGATTCTTTGGGATGCATGAAGAAGCCTCCTCGTGTAGCGCAGTTTGTTCCACTAGTACCTCAACTGAACCGAGCGCTCGGCGCATCCTGGACAGTCACACCTAACACCTTATTTGACTGGCCAATTCTTCCCTTGTGGTGGTAGGACTAACGCCCGCCTGGATTGCGACCACCCTCCTACCGGAGTCCGGCGTCAAGCAGCCTGCTGTGTTTCGTCGATGCGTGGGAGTTCCAGTGTCTTAGGCATCTTCTGGGCACGCTCGTTCCATCATAGACCTCATCCATCGCTTTCCATCGGGCGTGATCGAGGTCAAGAGCGGGCCCATTCAGCAATAAAAATAAAAAAGAGGGAGTGGGCCATATTCTACCACGCCGCTCCAGTGCGGGTTGGTAGATGTCATCGAATTTTTGGTTCTAGGACATGCCGGTTTCCTCACAATGCATTCCTTCAACGTTTTGAGAGCAGTGGTGATGAAATGGTGCTTGTCTGGATTCGAACTCACGACCTACAACTCGTAAGTCGGAGCCGATAAAACTGGGCCATCACTGCGTCCACTGGCATCACTTTACTCAACTTGTATTCATTTATCAGCCTTTGTTAACACTCTTTAAGGCATTCCTCAAAGACTTTCATAACGGGTTAAATTCACAAGCAGGTGCTCCATTAAGCCTTCTGTATTTCTTACTTATTATCACATTTACCAACAGACAGCTAACAAGTATCATTGTACTCGCATCGTGAGAGATACCGACCGCAGATCAGAGACTTTCATCTCGTCATATTGTTACCGTTGCGTAAGGTCGCGGGTTCGCTTCCCAGTCCGGCTGTTTACTGCGGTATGTAGTAGAGTGATTGGCTATTGTTTGGTTGTCATTGTTGGTAATATTGCCAGTTCATTACGGCTGTCTGAAATGTAGAAAAACGTCTGTCATTCTCATAAGACTGAGCAGGAAATGTATACTGTTATTGATCGAAGATGCCTGTGCTTAGATTCCGATGCTTTTTGGATTTATTGCGCCACTTCTTATTCCCAGCCAAACCACTAGGAAGTGCTAAAGCGCAAGCGTTTTGGGGGACTAACTTATGTAATTTTAAAAGTGCTAATTTTCAGCCAAATTTGAATAAAATAGTTTTTGATTTGGATCCTGTCGATGTATGTAAAAACGTATTACGATCATCTACTTCAAGTTTATTACTTAACTACAACAAATGGCACAGAGGAAACGCCAATTATATTTCTTTAAAATCATGTTTTTAAAATCAACAATATTTTATTTAAAGAACAAGTTAACATTGTTGTGTCAGTTAACTATTTTATATATTTTTCCGTTTGCACACGTTCTACAAATATTTTTAAGTCAAGACTATTGCAAGCATGGGATGCACAATATTGTCGCACATAATATTGACAATCACATTTTATTGTACACGCTTACAAAACGTTGTTTGAGAGGAAATCGCAACTTTTAACGCTTGTTGTTTATAGTGAGCAAACCTTCCACGATATTATTGATAACCAATATTTGAAAAGTTATAGGTTTCTTAAACGTTAAGCATAAAATAAAACCAACGTTTACAGTTTTATCGACTGACCATCGGTTTAAATGCATAACATAGGCCATTTCATGGCCACCATATGCAAAAGCCATTACATAAACCCATGTATGACTAGAAAACAAAGTACCCATAGTGGTGTGCAATTGATCGAAAGCTGTCAAAATTATGTCAGTGTCAAACATGATTCTCATGTATCTCTCTCTCTCTTGTACTCCCATATGAAGTGATGATGCGAATCTCTCTGATTCATCACTGACATTTCTTTAGTTTAGACCTTTCACAATCAGTTTCTTAAAAATTCGTTAGCAATGGAGTTCGATCGATTCCCAATAGATATTGTAGCAATGATCAACGCTATTTCCCTAGCTGCTACACGTGATTGGTCCAAAGCTTTATAAATAATGTGAGTGTTGCAGAAATAACATACCTAATAAGCTAATTAACATTTAACTTTAAGCACAATAATATAATGATGATAAAACAAGTAGGTTAACGGCACAGCGTATGAGATGCAGACCTGTCACTTGTGTGACAAGTGTCGCAGATTCTCTTAACAAAGTGACATAGTTGACTGACACATGACACTGAAACTTAAAAAAAATATTGTACTTTTCTTTTTCTTCTTTGGAAACTGAGCCGATGTCAACTATTTTGCCAGCGTCTTGTGGTGACGGCAATATAGCGAGGTGAGCCGTCGAAATTTCCACTCCGTGGTAGTTTTTTTCTAGATATAAATGTTAGTAGCTAGGACTAGGCATTTTTTATTAGTAAAACATTTAAAAATATACACATTTAAAACACCACAAAGAAAAAAAAACAGACACACCAAACTACAATTATTTAATTTAAGATTAAATAAAAAAGTTGATAAGTTTTGGATAAGTTTAGGAGAAAAGTCAGTCAAGAGGGAATGGAAGTTATTAGGAAGAGGGATTTTAATTTTGGAAAGCTTATGATACAAGTCAAAGGATTGGAAATTTTAAGGACAAGAGAAAAAGATGTGGTCCAGAGTACCATCATCAAGACCGCATTCGCACAAGGATATTTGTACTTATTTGTATCAATCGAGTTACGACAGTTGATCCCTCAGATATGACACTAAAGTCACTTGTCATAGTCAGTGTGTGTTTACTCGTATTAATTTCAGCTGCCCAAAGTAGCCAGTAAATAAATATTATAATTAAACGTCTAAAGGTATTTATAATACTATTATTTCAAAATTAAAATGCGTCGGTAAGTTATTAAAATTCACTCAGTATCAAAATAATTGCAACACATTCAACAATTGACGCATTACGTGCGACGCGGGCGATCCTATGCGTGCGCAGTGTCTGCAACCATTTCGTCATTTGCTACAGCTAAAGCAATAAACTTGATGGATTAAAGTCGTGGTGTTAGTGCAAATTACTTTATTAATTTCTGACCTTTATCTCTGTTTCTTCAGATCGATTAATATCCCTTTGCATTCTGGGTTCGATTCCCAATGACAGCAGAAAAACCTTATAAACGGTTCAGTCCACAAGACGAACTTTGAAATTAAAAATAAATTTTGCTCACAATGCCTTTTGACATACCTGCCAACAGCCAATTTTATCTCAATTAATCAATTGTAATGATTTATTGAATTATAATTATTAAAATCCGGTTATGTTTTACATACTGTCCCTTTCCTAAAAAGTTAAAAAGCATAATCTAAATCAGAAGTTATTATAGCCGAGCAAGAAATCTGGCATTCAACTATACAGGGTCAATATTCCACTCGAAATACCTTTGTGAAAGGCACAGAACCCTGAACTTGCCATAACAGTTCATAAACTATTCGACATGGTGAGGTGAAGCCTTGTTCCGAGTCGCAATCGCAACCTTGCGCCGGCGCAGGTTCCCTTTATAGCCATGCGCAATGTCCTGCGCGAACCGGACAGTCACCAGACCGGACAGGACGTAGTACTGGGACCGATAGTCTCACTTTCTATATGTGATGTCTACTTATGTGAATGACTGTGTGTCTGTCTGTGCTTCTTGATTTTCTTTATGGGTTTCCACCTGTACTTTGCTTTTCTAGCCAACCGTTCTATTCTGTAAAAATCTCACCGTCACTCTTAGGTAAAATGGACTAAAAGTGAGTGGTCATTCTAACTGTTGCTAGGGATTACCAATATTGACAGCTCACTTCACGTCAGTTTTCACGGTGAGATTTAGACAGAATCGTTCGGCAGGTAGAAGGAAAATCACAGATTTTAGTCAAACCCCAATGGGTCGTTCTAGCTACTTGGTTAGAAAAACATATCAATAAATTAAGCTTAGGTACACAGTAACGCAAGATTTCAAGTTCTGCATTGTGGATTCTGACAGTAAATATGAAAATTTATAAGGCTTTATTTAACGTGGAAAACTTATTTTCCGATGCTGCCTCGTGGCTTACAGTTTTCACTGTTCAGCGGCTTAAACATCAATTATAATATCGTTTGAACTATTGTTTGCGTAATCTGAATCATTTATACACATTCCCTGCCTAAGTAGAAGTGTGTCGGAAGGTACGCACAGACCCATGTGAACTTTGCTTTTTACTGTAGCTGTTGTCATTACTATAATCATTGTTGCCAGTCATGTTGTGCGATTACGCTTTGGGTGATAATCAGGTCGAAATCTATAATTTAAACCTAATGATATACTGTGATGTTGTAGTTGCCTTATTAATAAATTAATTATTTAAAGCTTTTCCAATAAACCTACGATCTTCGACAAAATGAACAGCTATTGTTAGCTGTTCATTTTGTCAACAAAACAACAAGTGTTAGCAACAAGTTTGTACTTGACGTGTATTTTACATTCCGCGAAATCTCCATAACATAGTCCCATGCAAACCCTTGGCCCGTAGATAACGCCATCGGATAACCAAAGCTGGAAACACTTTCTACTTATAACGCTACTTGTCTACGGTCTCCTTCTATTCCTACTTTGTGTTAGCGAAAGTAGTTTGAGAAAGAATTTTTATCGTATTTTTGTGGAGCTGACGTTAGTTTATGTAGAGCACGCACTGACATACACACGTTTCATGTTTAAATTCATGTGATACACTAGTGTTTATGGTGTCCGAATCATATAACATTAATCTGTCATGCGCCGTTAATGAGACACAATTGATTTTCTATTGTTTCGTCGCCGATCGGCGAACCGCGCCGCTTGACCGGTTAAATTAAATTGGGTTAACTTATCGTGAAATGTTAACTTGTGTGGTTTGTGTACATATTTTGTTTGGAGATTCCAACATAAATGAATAAATAAATAAACGTCGACTAATGAGACATTGATGAACTATTGTTGCGAGATTCCCGGTAGTCCTGCTTCGCTAGCATTCATTCGAGCGAGCTTCTTCTTTAACCCATTATCATCCTCTGCTGACTGCTGAGTAAACATTAATTAAAATTGGATTATGCAAATAAAAAATACGATTGGCTCATTATTATCAATGATCTGTTTGCATATATCCTTCGCCTTTAGACTTTAAAATATTTGCGTTTTAGTCTAGCTGACGACGGGTAAATATTATCTATTTCTGAATTAACATTAGATAAAGAAACTACTTAGGAAATTCTTGCAGACTCTAGGCTCATAACTTCACTAATACTTGTACCTAGATAGGAAGTAATTGTTGAAAGCTTGTAAGCTTTCAGGGTTTATGATTTATTATATGACTCTTAACAACTTTTAGCAACCAGCTGTTCTCGATGTAACAGCTTGTTGCTAAAAGTTGTTAGAGTACCTGCACCGACAGTACAGTTTATTTAGGACCATAATAATAATAAAACTCTCACTGTAGTTCCCGCCTAGCCTTATGGAGAAACGGTGAGAGTCTATGTATCTTTGCATATAAATAATATTTAAATTTTCTTGATTCTGTATTTCTGCCATGGCAATAGTGAAAATCTCGTGTATTCAACATGATAGCATAATCAGCCTATAATTTTCTCACTGCTGGGACTCTGGCCCCTTCGAGAGGGAGTGGGCTGTAATCTACCACGCACGCCCAATGCGGGTTCGTAGATGTCACATGTCTTTGAATTTTTTTTTTGTTTACACGATGCATTTATAGAAATATGCAGTATTTTACTCCATCCCAAAGTAAACAAAAATAATTACCAATTACGACTAATAAAGCGTGTTATTAAAACAAATTACAAGACAATGTGCGCGTGTGCGCAGCCTTCGCCGCTGCCTATCAAACCATTATCATCGCCGCTGATGAAGACGCGTGGGAACCATTGTATGATGCACATGACATGGGTCGAGGACCTGTCATGTGGAACACCCTCGCTAGCTTTTCGTGCATGTAAACATCTAGCGTTAATGTACTGAAGAGATTTTGTCTAGTTTGTTTTGCAAACCGAGCTCTAGAGATTAACAATATTCCATATTTAAAAGAATAAAAAAAACAATTAACAATATTCCATATTTAAAAGAATAAAAAAAACAAAAGAGTAAGTTCGAAGAGCTGACAGCCCCCGTTTTAGTATAAAATTAAGAAGTTTGATCTCGAAGAAGTTGTGACAAGTTTAAGTTTGTTTTTTTGACTTTGATATTGACGAGATAATTACCACTTAATACGCCTATTATTCATTCCGGTAACGTAAGAGCTCCTTACTTCAGTACCCACTTTAGGATCACTGCATTTGCTAACTGTTCCCCATCGCGAAAACACTTGATGAATGTTTGAGATGCATCAGCTACCTTTGACTAGATTTTGATGATGCCTAACTGGTTATTTGAAAAGACTGTGTGATTGTGACAATCGTGCGAAGACAATGGCACCTACCTGCAAAGTAAACCTTTCTGAATCATGTCACGGCCACCAATAATAAGGTAGATTACACTTTGAATTTGGTAAAGACAGAATAATAATAGACATAATCAGTGACATAAGAACCAGAATTAAGCACGGCCTTGTTAAATTGATCCTCACAATCAAACATTTTTTCCCAGCCTCCCTCTCAGTCGCTGCGCACGCGCCGGTGGCGGTTGGTTTCGCAACCGGTTGCGTACGTGAGAGGAGAGTGACTGAATGAGTAACCAGTTAACCACTCGCTCACGTAACCGCGGATGACCGGATGTGTTGCCGCGGTATTGTCTTACGGCCATGCACGTGGCTCTTATCAGCTGTACACAATGGCCTGTGTTGGAACTAGACCAGTCGTATTAGATAAGATGTTCTTCTTGCAGTTCATTCGGTGTGAACTAAGGCTATCAAACTAAGTTGACGCTCAGTATAAACAAAAAAACTGAGTCTACAGTGACGCTGCTATAAATCATTGATCAACATGATTGACAGCACTGCTCAGTCTAGGGCTGAATCACCCATTAGATTCAAATTCATTTAAGTATTCATTTTGTGAACATAGGGTACACAGGCACGCTGGGAACCTTAGGAGCCGAGCAAGAACTAAAAAGTCAGAAAGATGGCTGCGCGAAATCTAAGTAATAGCACGGCCAGGCGATGCGATGCGACGGGACGGGTCGGGGGACCAGAAATTGTACGCGGACAAATTCGTGTTCAGAAGCGAGTATACACACAAAAAAGGTTGGAAAAAAGAAATACCTACATCAGAAAGGACGCACCCACTACCCACCAAATAACGATGACTTTGACGTTTGGGAAAGCTGAAGATAACAGAAGGCGAATTCTCTTAATTTAAAACGTTCAAAATCTAGTCACAGTGTCATATCGGCGACAAAAAAATGTCAAAAACTTGTCAAAATGTAGGAAAATTAAAGGTATTTTTGACAGATTGAGACTGAGATCAGAGGGGTAATTCTCGTAATTTTAAGATCGTTCACAGTCTGAACTCAGTCTCAATCTATCAAAAATACCTCGAATTTCCCTACATTTTAACAAGTTTTTGACATTTGTTTGTCGCCGAGATGAGACTGCGACTAGATTTTGAACGCTTTAAATTACGAGAATTGACAACATTTCAAACCTGACACGACCTTAAAACAAAAATACTATTTCTTTATTTTCGTATCCTGAGTTCAAATATATTTTTATTTTATTTTTTTATTTCTAAATTTCTGAGAAAAAAAATAAAAATCAAAAAACATGTGATGACGTCACATAAACGGCGGAATGAGGTAGTTACCTTTGCGCATTCCAATGTCTTTGATTGAAAACATTACATCAAACAAGACATGTCAATGTCACCTAAGAAGTGTAACTAGAAAACAACTAAAAAACTGAATTGAATTCAACAATATTTTTTCCTATCAACTCGACACGCTGCTTACTGTTAATATTATAAAATTTTTATTGATATTTCGCCAATAAAATGGATCCCAATGAAAAATATACGCCAGTGAAGGAACCAAAACAACGACTGAGACAAGTGACGTCTAACAGTTTTTTTGACGGGTCACAATAAAGCAAAGGTAATATCGCCATTCTACCGTCATCTGGCACTTACGTCTTTTTAGAATACACCAAATTTCAAAGTTAAAATTATGAATGAAAAGTACATAATTTCGAAAAACGAAAAAATATGGGTGCCCTAGATTTGAATTTACTTTTGTATAACGTAATAATACATGCAGGTTAAAAATATGAAATGTTGTCAATTGGCCTTCGACTGTTTAGTAAACGTTCTTATAATTACGAGAATTGCCCCTCTGTACCTACTCCGCACTAGTGTCACTAATAATAAAAGATCTAGTTTGTGTGTGTGCCCTGCCCCGCCTAAACCAAGTAGTGGGAGGACCATGTTTTTGACATCGATATTATCTATGCCACTATGCCAAGAGTGAGCTTGAAGCAATTGCATAAATCAAACAAATTGGCACATTTCCATAGGTACTTATGTTACTTAAGAAATGTATTGTCCCTGGTTTAAATTACTTAGCTGTCTCTATCTTACCTGCTAGATTATTGTGTTTTTATGGGACTTATAGAATCCCAACTAATATTATAAATGCGAAAGTAAGTTTGTTACGCTTTCACGCTAAAACGGCTGAACAGTTTTGGCACACAGATAGATCATAACCTAGGTAAGGACATAAGCCAATTTTCATCCTGGACCGCAGATGAAATCACGGGCGGCAGCTAGTAATAAATAAAGAAATCATGTCGAGTTCGACAATCAAGCACTCCAATTCGCTAGTTCTCTATAGCACCGATGACGCTCATACAGCTCGTAATATCGTCGACCGTAGGTTCAATTGAGGTAAGGGACAAAATACGATTTTTCAGGAGAGGCCGACGAAGTTGTTTTCCGGACGTTATTATGCTGCTGATTCGAAATTTGGATCCTAAAATCATTAGGGCAAGGGACATTTTCTTAAGCTAGAATTTTTTCATATTCACCATTCGATAGAGCAAAAAATTCTCAACAAAACTGTATACTCAACTCATTTTGGGTATTTTGTCCCTTACCTCAATGAACCTACGGTCGACGATATGACAACGATTGAAGATGCTTTGTTTTACAAAAACAAAATGTGTCTGGTTGTTTTAAACAAAGGTCAATTCGTAGTACCTGCTACGAAACAAGAATTAATTACACCTAAACAAGTTAAGCAACTCCAAAACTAATTCAATGCAATTAACCGAATCTAAGCCAATAACCATTCAATGAGAAAGTTCCATGAAATTATCCGCGGACAGTAGGTCAGGTCGGTAAACAAGGACAAGCATATGTGCTCGCTCATAAGTGCGAGTGGGACAGCAGTATCCACATAATGGCGTTACGTAAGGTGTCAGGTTCGATTCTCGCGCGTTTTAATCGTTTCTGCGAGGATAATGCGCGTTGCAAAATGTTTGACTAAGTTATGAAAGTTAGAACATAAATGTCATTATGAGGCTTAGTTTATGATGAAGTTAGCGTTAATGGCATGGAATGCCATTACCTGTGGGGAAATTATGAGAGAGAACTATGCTTTTCGTAGAATCTTAGCTTAGTCATTCGTTACTTGGTAACTATGTCGCCAGCGCGTCGACACCTCATGAGTCGTCTATAAACCTCTGCCGTCAACAGATTCATAGTCATCATCCATCATGTAAGTTATCTAACCACATTGCTTGACAAACGGTTTGCTGACGACTACGGCCCGGTTTTGACCATCCTAGATAGATACCCTACATACATAATTATTATAAATTCACTACCGTTAAATAATTGTTCAGATCTTTTAAATCATATAGGGAAGATAATTTACTGCATCACAGTACAATAACGTCATCAGTTGGAGCACGGGACACGATCACGGGACCGTAGTCTCCGTGCTTCACCCAGGTGGAGAAACTAGGTAAGCACGGGTCCGTCCCCATATTTACAACTTTTATTTCTGAGAATGGTTCCAATGGAATTCCCTTAAAGTAGTTTTGTGGATTGATTACAGGGTTCCTATTACAAAGACAATAACTTTACTTAATTTTTGCATTTTACCTCACCACCAAGTTTACCTAATCCGTGATACACTCAAACCGAGCGACATATCGGCTTCATCGGCATGTTACGTAACTAAGTACCTCTGCAGCTGCCGACCCACTAACCGAGTGCCTACCATGCAGGCAGCATAGATAGGAACACTTACGAGGAATTCTAATGAACCACTCTAGGAATTGGTTGCTCATTGGCTATTAGATATTTCTTCCTTATGGGTTACAAGGTTGAGCATACTTTTGTAAGATTATTTCAATGTTGCATCAAAAATAACCCCCTTTTTTTAAGTACCTGTTATTCTACCTTCCAGAAACGGCACCCTAATTGCGTAACACACTATCAATCGGAATCTGAATCATTTTGAAGCAAATTGCTAATCCATTGCTTCATAAGTTCTAAAAATTTGTCTGTTCAACACGTAAAGAATGCAATGAATGTTGCTGAACTGTCAAAATGAAACCGATTCCGATTGATAACGTGTTACGCAATTCCCCCGCGGGTTCTAAATTCAAAATGGCAATAAAAGCGTTTACGACGTACGGCATTTCATACAAACTTTCAAGCCGATTGTAATGAAAAATGAATGAACCGATTTTAAAGAAACTTCGTACGCATAAGCAAGATAAATGTCTAAAAAGTTAGTAAAGAACATTTTCGAAATGTCTTATTTAAAAAAAGACAACTGTAAATATCTGTTTCTATGGAATATCGGTCTAATTTGGCTGTAACACTATTTTTCGAGTTATTATAGTTCCGCACGCGTGAGCTTTTTAATTAAGCTATAAAGTAAGTCACAGACCGCATTCATAGTTGTGAAACACGTACCTAAATAAATAAAGTTAATAAATGAACATGTACTTCCGTCAGCGATTATTATATGAAAAACCGGTTATGTGCATGACGGACCACGCACTATGAAGGGTTCCGTAGTTGGGATGAATTTATCCCAAGTATAAACTTAACATTTTAGTTGAAAAACATGTTCTCCCATACATTCTAACTGTAAATCTAAGTTGGTCGACTGTCACTCGTCAACTTGTAAAGCCTACTTAGCTGTGATAGTATTACCTTTTAACTTCGTTATACATACTAATGCAATGATTTTTTTTTTCCTATAGCTAAAAACCATAGATATATGAATGAAGTTTTTTACATTTCTATGCTAAAAACAATTGTTTTGCTGGCGGGGGGATTACTGTATTGAAAAATGATTTTCTACCTATTTTCGGCCTATTCTATGACCCCCACACCATGGGAAGGACGAGAAAAGAAAATCATCCTCACTACGTGTTAATTTGTTTTTTTCAAGTTTTTTTTGTACTAGGAGTTTCTAAGCTAAGTAGGCTACGGAACCCTAAAGAGATTAACATTTTTGTAAACCGTCTGTATCTGTAAGTACGTATTGAAAATAATATTATTGTAATCTGTATCATTATGGATACATATTTTCATAATTTCAACTTTGTAAATCCTAAACTAAGTTTCGAAACACATAATGACCGGTAAAGTTAAACTTTCAATTAAAATGTGTTTGCATATTACTTAATAACATCGCGAAATCTTTTTAATAATAGCCATGGACGTCCTATTACCACAGACTGCTATTACGAGGTAGATACTGTGTGTTTTAGAAGTAATTATAAGTGGAAAAGTTAGGATCTTAGCTCACTAGAGTGAACATAATTTTGAAACATATTTGGTAATCTTTTAAACGTTTAAATAATCAAATGTGACATTTTTATTAGTAGCTAATTATTCCCCACTGCTGGGCAAAGGCCTCCCTACTCTCTTTCTACCTCTCTCTGTCCAGAGCTGCCAAGAACCAATCTTCATTAACTGGTTGAATCCCGTAATTACAGACACAATTAAAAAGCGATTGTGTCTCGCGTGGATCCACGTTTAAGCATACGAAGGGTTACAGGAGTCCAGCTTATCCCACCACCTCCGCCTGGGCTTGCCGCGATGTCGTTTGCCTGTTTTTATCAAATCCGTACTAATATTATAAATGCGAAAGGGAGTTTGTTTGTCTGTCACCTCTTCACGCTTAAACCGCTGAACCGAGTTAGATAAAATTTGGTATAGAGGTAGTTTGAGTCCCAGGGAAGGACATAGGATACCTTTTATCCCGATATTCCCACGGGAAACTTATGCGAGTGAAACCGTGGGGCGCTGCTAGTCAATTATAATTCGTAATAATCCACAGCATATTCATGCAGAAAAAAAATCAAAAGTCATTTATTCAAACTACATAGGCTGAGAATCAGCACTTTTTGAAAGGCAAATTACATGAGACAGTCACCAAAACACCCGCCCCTCACAGCAAGTCTGTTCCTACAATTATTTTTGCAGTTCCTATTTCCAACGTTTAGTGATACATACTCGTACATGCATACCAACAACTTACTTTTGTTCACAGTTTAAAAAACAATAAGAATGAAGAAAGTTTTCGGTCGCACACGTTGTGGTCGACACGGGCTGCTGTTACGGTTACATAATTATTTTAAAACAATATGTCTGCCTGTGTGAACCGAGTTTTATAGCAGGCCATACGTCATACTACATGTGTGGTTCTGTGGGACTGATGTAAGGCTATAAAATGGTAGTGAAATGCTACGGTTACATTATCGCGATGATGCGAACTTCACTTAATGCACTGTCTGTTGTAAAGCGAGACCCCAAGCGGTGAGCGCCAGAGAGCGCGACAAGGTAGACGTAGCATATGGGAATTCTTGCTTGCTTGACAGCTTAACATTCTTTTGCTGCGGCCATATTGTCGCGATAAGGTGAACTACACTCCTCTCGTTGCGATAAGACGAGCTACGCTCACACACCACTCGACGTCTCGCTATATAACATACAGGTTGAAATTGAACACATGCGACAAATTGAAATGGGAGATTGTACTCATCATTATGAACAACTTTTACTAAGGGACCATACCTGAAATCGAGAAAAAAAAAATCAGCTGTTCCCTACATTTATGTTCGCATAACTCGTCAAAATGTAGGGAACAGCTGATTTTTTTTTACGCGATTTCAGGTTTGCTCCCATAGTAAAAGTTGTTCATAATGATGAGTGCAATCTCCTATTTCGATTTGTCGCATGTTTTCAATTTCACCCTGTAGAGCGCGCGAAGTGAAGTTCGCTCTATCGCGACAATGTAGCCGTACCATTTGTAACTAATTTGAGATTTGTTGCGTGTTCTCAAAAGTTAAGCAGTCTAGTATTAAAACACTGACATTTAGAACCACTTTTAATGTTGATTATTGCGCAATCGAGTGTAGGTACTGTGTTTACTCATTTAGCGAATAATGTTCTGTGACATCTTACTAAAGCTGTCATTTCACAGCAATCTGTCATAACTCATCATACATTATCGCTACAAATAAGTACATAATATGATCAACAGCCCATACGTCCAGTGCGCGCACACCTTAACATCTCAACTTCATTGCGACGGTAACATTGCCAAATACCGTCGTTTTCCGACAAATATTGAGAAATATTAATTACCGCTATTACGTGAGATTGCGGCCTATTACCGGTCGTTATGGCCCGCGGTAAGTGCTGGTTGAGACCTCAGGGCGGACCACGACCTTGCCGAATTATGTAAGGTCAGTAAAAGTAACATCTGTTATATAAAGATTTGTTGCAGGTTGAACCGTCATTGATAAGAGGCCTGATGTAAGAGTACTTATTTTCTTATTTGTAGTATTTATCTTTTTCTGCTGAATGACTGTTTTTTTTTTTTGTTTCTTTTTTTTTATTGCTTAGGTATTTCTTATTTTGTTATATCTCCAGATTATCTAACTAGATTACAACGAGCATGACTCTGGCTGTTTGTGTTTTTTTTTTTCTCGAATTGAATAATCAATTCAAAGAGACAAGTTTTAAAACCTGACCCTTGTTCGTATCTATTTTATTGAATTTACTTCCAGTTTAATCACATGTGCTTGAACCTGCATAGCTATTCACAAACACTTGATACGATTCCGTATCGTATCGAACATTAATCATTGTTATAGTAGGAGGCTTCTAAACGCTGTTCACAAGTCCAAAACCCGAAAATTTTGTCAGTTTAAATCAAATAGACGCCCGCTATTCTTCCAACAGCTATTTGCTGTTGAGGGCAAGTCAAATCAGGTTATCGAAATGTCAGGTTTTCGATACGATAGCCTGTCGTATGGTTGTGAATAGCTATGCTGGCTCTATCATTACATTCTACTTGGAGTTAAAGTGAAACTGCAGGCTGTCGGATTAGTTCGGGGTCACCCGGTCACAGGTTAACATGGTATTCAATTGAAAAACTAAATACACGCTTGGAAGTAGAATTGCGGGCACTAGCCCGATGTATGTACAATATAAAAAAAAAACATCAGCCTCTTCTGTCATACTCCTATTATTATAATATGGTGTTCCCAAATTCATTGTTTCCTTTATTGACTAATCTAATCATACCGGAATAACTCCTATATTGTCCCATTGACTAAAATAGCAGGAATTATATTAGTTGGGTTATAATGTTACATTCAATTGTTTCGCTTCTTCTTGGACTTGCTGACAACTGAGCCGTCAAGCCATACTCCTGTGCATTTACTTTGTGGCGAATGTACAATAACCCTTTCGTCTGAGGGAAATAACACACACTAGCTAGTTTTTTATCACTGTATTTCAATACAGAAAAGTTTGTTCTTTTAGCTAAAGTTAAATAAAATACCTAATTATCAATATTTGCTACAATTTTAAGGCACTAACTAAGGTAATCAGGGTCCAGTACACAAACAGATTGTGTTGCCTTGTGTCGTTTAAGGTCATTCACTTCGGATCAGACCTTCCCTTTTCATGCCAAAGTTTAACACAAAAAAAATAGACCTGACTTTTTGGATTTTAAATTGACTTTAAAAGTCAACTGAAAATCAATTTTACTTCCACTAGAGGATGGCAAAAACTGTTACGAATAAGTTAAGTTAGGTTTTGTCCGTCTGCAAAACTAACGTAGAAAGGTAGATAAAATATGGTTTACATAACATAACATCACGCCAGTTTTTTCCTAGGGGTTAAACAGAGGTGTACATAGTACATACACCAACAAAAATTGCAACAACTTTGTCACAATTTTTAATTTTTGAAAGTGTCTTCTGGTACCTTATAGCTGAAAATCTGTCCTGCCATTGAATTGTTATACTTTTCCTCCTCTTAAACTAAACCTTGTTGAAATAAATCAACATTCCCTCAAAATTAAAATAAGCTTGCAACCACCGATTATAAAGTATTGGTATAAGAACTTGAACCCGTGGTTGAACTCAGGCACGGCAATCAAGCTTACCCTGCCGCACCGCCCACAAGCATTTCCGTTCGTTATACTTCCGCTAAACGTAACAGCCAGTTTTCAGCCGTACTTATTTATCTGTCACTTATTTAAACACCCACGTGGCCTCAAGAAACGGCACATACCCTTCAATAAGTATTAAAATAGAAGCAGAAGATCATTTGTGACCATAAATAAAAAGACCAACAGTTGAATCAGAATCATTATAGAACTTTTGAACGATCGGTAGAAAAATCTGAGAATCTCGATAACAAACACACTTCCCCTTATTACGTAATGTTCCTATGGAGTGAAAGCGTCAAGGATGGGGTCTTTGCCCCTAGTTCCCTTTCACGCCGTATTAACGCTTGTAATCATGTGCCTAGGGGTCATTATGGCGTAACGCCAGTGCGTATGCTTCTCATTACTGCTGATTTAGTGCAACGATTTGTACTCGGCTTTCTTTTCAATGATTCCTACTAGTTTTATGGAAAAGGCTTTGTTTTATAAAATTGATAATGCATATGTATACAAGTAAATAAACACGATGTGTCTGTTTGTAATGTCAAAATAACAGCTTTTTACTAAATGCATATGAAAGCGACTAATCTACGAAACGGCTGGACCAATTTTGATGGGACTTTCACTGGCAGATAGTTTTGTTCTAAGGAGTAACTTATACTATTAAAAAAATATATATTAAAGAGACACATTATTGTTTTCCAACATCCACGCGAACGAAGTCGCGGACACCGCTAGTTATTTTATAAAATCATCATACCTGATGAAAAAAATTGTAAACTCAAAACATCACACAAGAATGAAATTTGATCTTAAGTTCTTATTTTACACGTAAGAAGCTGCAACCTATCCTCTACACGTTATTACTTTTTTTTTTTCGCCAGATTTTTGTGTTTCGCCAGAGATCATCTAAATTGCTCTCTTAAAAAAAGAATAGGTAGGTATTTATGAGTATAATCAAGTACAAACAAAGCTTCGACTGTTTGTTTACCCATCTTTAAAATCGCGTTGTATAAACTTTACAAAAATATGCTCCTTGGCAGACACAAATATTCGCCATAAAAGATTGTTTCGTGTTTAACTGACAAATATTTAGATAATTAAATTGCATAGAAGAATTAGATGGACATAGTTCACCGCACACTTGGCGTCAATTAAATCGATCTCCGAACGAGAATGAACGAATTGACGCGGATCGTTCATTTATCAATTTCTTATCAACCTTGCAAATGGCTACTCAAAGCGGATCCTACTATCATTAACAACCAGTCCTCATAAAACCCAAAATCAAGGAAGTTAAACAGGGTCACAAAACAGGGTCAAACCTATTTTTTGTGTCCTACACCAGCAGCCTAATTGCGGAACGCTAAATCGTCAAATGATTCTGATCAGTTGGCTTCATTTCTATCACAATTGGCTTCATTTTACGATTTTCGAATTGCGAAACTCTAGTTTATTATGAAACCAATTATGAACGTTAAGGCCCCGCGCAGAAACTAGAGTTTCGCAATTCGAAAATCGTAAAATGAAGCCAACTGTGATAGAAATGAAGCCAACTGATCAGAATCATTTGACGATTTGGCGTTCCGCAATTAGGCTGCGGGTCATAGAGCCGAACAAATATTTATTGTACTCCTAACTTCACCCACATTCCTGCTGCGTTAGTTTTTGTTTTATTTTCTGATAAGATGATAATACTTATGAAGTATTCGGGATTTAATGATACGAAATTCTCTGGTTGGTATTTTAAGTGGATAGACTTTGTTTTTATGACTGTACGAAGAATAAGATTGTGGGTCCCTTTTTAAGTATTTTTTGATGAGCTGTTACTGATAAGGGTGTATAACTTTGGAATGTTACTAAGTAGGTATGCAGTTTGTATCATCGTAGGTACCTTACGACAGCGGCGCCTCTCTCCGTAGACTTCCATGCAATTAAAATACAGTAAGTTCTTCCCAACGAGTTTAGCATGACAAATGACATTAGCATTGCCCTCCAAACACCCGCCATTATCATCTTCATCAGCCTACAAGAGCCCACTGCTGGACATAATATTATGCCTATGTCGTCCTCCGTACTGCTGCCCCAATACTATGCATTGTATAATTGGTTCCACACGTCGCAATCCTTCAACAATCTTGACCCTTACCAATATCCAACAAGTATTCTAATACTCCATTATTCAACTACGTTTCGATCAAATTATAAGAGTTGCCGATGCGTGCAGTATGTTCTTCACCTTGTTCGATAAAAGGTTATGGACGATTATCGTACTTGTGTAGTTTAGCAACTAAAAGCCGCGTTTATTATGATTGTTATCGAATTGATTACCGTTGTAAATGTCGATTGCAAGCGCCGTGTTATCTGTTCTGGTGCTTAGCTCTTCCCCGCTGGTGGTGTACTATTGGTATTCATTATGATGATGCATAGCGTTTTCTTCCCAGAGAAGTGGTGGCCCAGTGGTAACGGCCGCAACGTACGAGTTGTAGGTTCGATCCCAGACAGGCGCTTTACTTTGTGTAAATTATTTAATCAGCACTACTCTCAAAATGGTGAAGGAAAACTTCGTGAGGAAACTGGTATGCCCTAGAACCAAAAATTCGAAGACACTTGGCATATACCAACCCGCACTGGGCTCGCGTGGTGGATTATGGCCCACTCCCTCTCACAGAGAGGAGGCCTGTGTTCCAGTTGGAGCATTGTAGGATGATTATGCTATAGGGTTTCCTTGACCCCCTAAGTAAGTTAAGATGGCCGGTGTCCCAGACACTTAAACTATGTATTTACCTACTAATGATATCATGGTCTGACATCAAACCCCGTTGAACGAGTGTCTGCAATGCCAATGATTGACTAGGCAAGGAGAACTGCCAATCAAGAACCTTAAACTTTCAAGTAGGTATTATATTATCACATAATATTATCTACTGCTACTTCTGTCTTTATGGATATAGGAACTCATGAAATCAACGTGATAATGGTTTAGGAAGTATTATACAATAATTACTCAGTGAAAGTTCCTCCTATTAACATTACTTACAACTATCTTGGCAATTCGGTAATGATCTGACGTCATAGAATGACTTTTGCAGAAAAAAACCCAGACTGAAATACGAAAGTCACAACTAAAAGTCGTTAAAACGAGCAAGGAAATTGAACCTGATGAATTGACCCGAAATACCACGTGTTTTATCAAAATTTCAATAAGCCCCATGCTCTACCAAACTTTATAAGTAAAATACATCCATCTCTTGATCAAAATAAATATTGAAGAATACCTCAAACTTAACATGTGTGCAAATGCTGCAGGCAGACTGGTACCTAATTATGTACAGTCAACAAAAGAGATAAGTATGCAGGATCGTCGGATATAGTTACTTAACTTCAACTATATCTGTCGATCCTGCATACTTATCTTTTTTGTTGACTGTACATAAATCCAGCAAGAACTCTTGAACTCCATAGTTATATCGCCATATCGCACATTATAACAATAATCCGTACCTAATTAATATTTCAACCTGCCTGGTACGATCACACATGATCACGCTGGGGCAGAGAAAGTACGTCCCAGTAGTCTGTGGACGTGTTGCGCAAACGCAGTTATGACAATGTCGCGGTGCAAGCCACGAGCGGTCAAGTTCAATCCCGGTTACGTTTATGTAGAGAATTTGTGCTAGATATGTATACGTAGCACTCGTTACGTGGTTATGTTAAGACATCATCTACATGGTCTTCACATGATCTGACCAAGATTTTGTCTGTTTTTGTTTATTTTTTCATATATTTATACATATTATTATAGTTTATATGTTAGCTTATATTATCTAACCCCCTTATTCATAATCCTATTTTATCTCTATTTTAGCAAAAATAGGTTTATAGAACGTTTGTCTTTATCTGTCACGTTGTCATTTCTGTGTGTAAGAAAGAGACAAACCCCATTTTAACTAAAATAGGTTTGATAAGTTTTATGAATAAGGGGGTAAATATTTAATTTTTGGAATAAATAAAAACATTTGAATTACTAGATTTTGTCTGGACTTTAAAAGAGACTGTGACCTCTGAGTTTGGTTCGGCCTTTCTTCTCAGAGTAGTCAGATAGGAAACGCCGACCTCATCTATCTTAAAAAAAAATATGATTGACGTGTAAAAGTGTTTGTACTCGTACAAACCTACTTACAGGAAAAAATCATTTATAATTATCATTTATCATCAAAAAGTGGTTGTTAAGCAAGATATAAAAACATGTCTAAACAACGTCGAATTTCGTATCTAATGGCTCACTTTCGAATTCACTTGAATCCATTTTATTGACTGTATCCACCAGTAGTGTGATTGTCACTCAATCAATCTGTTGTTCTTATAAGTATTGAGTTTATCTTTTAGATTTCTTGCAAGATCAGCTAAATATTACAAGAATAGAATAGAATACTCTTTATTATGCCTATGGTTCACAGATTAAAAAAATACTAATACCCGAATAACTTCCGCTAGACGTGCACAGCTAGAAATCATGCATATAGCTTTGGTTGTACAACTTATCACCGATTTAAATTGTATCATTCACAGTTGTGACAATCCATCAACTTGTGGCAATCCATTTATCACATGTATCTCTCATAATTCCTTCCATTCTACCACCTAACTTTTTTACACATCTAATGAACTTTGACCCCAACCCACCATGACCTCACTCCGCTGCCGCTTATCGCTTGCGCCGCCTCACGTCACCGGTGCGTCCCGCTAACAAGCGTACGCGCAACTTAAGGCGCAGTGAAACTTATTAGCACCTGTTATGTGCTGTTATTATTATTATTATTCACTTTTACTCTTTAATGTTAATTGCGGCTTACGTAATTTAATGGAAGTACGCTACTTGCTTTGCTTAAAAATATTATTCAATGTGTGTTCGCTGCTTTATGTTTTTAATTAATATTATTTTGATTTTTATTAGCAGTAAACTGGCCAATAGCTTGCATGGAGTTTTCTGAACGTTTTTCTTGTTGATCCATCCTGTAAATATCCACTGTTGGTCAACTGAAGCCAAGCCATACCAGGGTCTGAGATTGCATGATACATTGATAATCCACCATTGCTCCGACTCATTCATGTTCTTGGTTTAAGATACTCAAAAAACTGTATCAATTGGTCAATAAAATCACACTTATCACATCACACTAATGATATTATAAAGGCGAAGGTTTGTGAGTGTGTGTGTGTGTGTTTATTTTTTGTTACTTCTTCTCGCTCAAACGGCTGGACCAATTTTGATAAAATTTTGTATGGAGGTAGCTGACACCCTGGATTAACATATAGGCTACTTTTATCGTGATACACCCACGGGATCGACACTGACGCGGGTGAAACCACGGGCTGCAGCTAGTTTAATCATAAACAAATAAACATCAGAGTTTTAACATCAAAGACAATAATAGAAGCTTTCACATTGTGTCTCCAAATATATTTGGTGAGTTTTCTTTTTTATCATCTAGAAGATAATGTGGTTATATAATTTGGAAAAAAATGTCTCATAGTTGCTTTATATGTATTACGAAATTAAATAATTAATGCTTGTCTTTTTGCTGTCTTATGAAAATCGAGGTCTGAATTTGTTTGACATATAATCTGCTAAATGCTGAGATGTGCAACATGAAGCAAACCAAATAGAAATAAGAACATGTCAGGTACGTTTGTATTATTTACCACCCAAATCAACAAATGAGGCTCATAGATGATTGTGTACACAGTGTGCATACAGTGTACAAAATCATCGCACCACACAAGGCGAAAGTACAATCAGCAGCAACAATTTTAATCAAAACTGTGTCAAAAACATATAAGGTGCGAGTACATGAGCAATAACAGCTAGGTATCACCATACTAACATTCATACGACAGCGTTCGAAATTCAAAGTGTTGTCGATGACGCGTCACGTCGTGTCGTTGCGTCAGCGCATCAGCTAATCGGCGCGCGCACAACTTGACCGTTACTACTGTCGCCGATGTTGCCACACCTCCACTTGCACTGATTAGAAACCTCTTAATTATGGCATACGTCACATCTTCGCGTTCTCGCGTACTCTGTTAAAATCCGGAATCGAACGGAAAGAACCTCACTTACTTCGTTCATTTTATGACTCACATTTTTGGCTTTATATCCCAGATGGGTTTTATGATAAAGAAGGCCAAGCAAGTTCTAAATACTGGTACTGAGCTGCATTCAGTTTGAATGGAATTCGACCACATCATAGTTAGGAAAAGGCAGGCAGATGATGATGAGAGCCAGAGAGTGAAAATAAATTCTCACGAACTCAAAAACTCAGTAAACTCAAAAAAACTAAGTAATTCATTGGAATTATTGTTGTAAAAGTGTAAGGTAAGAGTAACAAAGATACTTAAATCAATCCGTACATACACACATCAAAAGTGTCTAGGGATCAAGCATTTTTATGCGGATTTCTTGAGATTGAGATGTGGCTTTGTAATAAATTTATGATTTTATAAATTTATATGGATCCTTTTTGGTGCATTTCATAATTTGAATCAGGAACTGTGAATCAAATTCGAGTAAAAGATGAAAATCAGCTGTCAATATTTTCCCTATAAAAACATACAACGCATTGAAGACATTATTAGTGCTACTGTTTCCCTACTACTGATTAAAACCAACGTTATTATGGAGCGGCGACGTCATTTAAGCAGGGAAGAAATGCTCAGAGCCGTGGGAATGATAGAAGCTGGTTCCCGGCAACGTACTGTGGCTTTAGCTCTGAATACAAGTCAGAGTGTTATCAGTCGACTTTGGACACGTTACCGAAGCACTGGTACCGTGGCTGAGCGCCATGGAGGACGGTATCGCTGCACCACACGGAGACAAGACCGATACATTCAAATCTTAACTCGAAGAGCTCCAACAATAACCGCCATGATGTTAGCCGTGAGGCTTCATCACTCTTCAGGGAACTTAATTAGCGACCAAACAGTCAGAAACCGCTTGCATGAAGTGAACCTTCATTCCCGAAGACCGCTACGGGTACCACCTATAGCAATGCACAATCGTAGGATTCGATATCAATGGGCTCTTGAACACAGAAATTGGGCAGAAGAACAATGGCGTTTCGTGTGCTTTTCTGATGAGTCTCGTTTTGGTATGAGACCGGATACAAGACGTATACGACACTGGAGAACCCCTGGACGCCAACAGCGATTAAAATCCTGCCAGGAAGTCCATCCTTATAGTGGTGGAACCATCATGGTATGGGCGGGTATTTGGATCGGCGGAAGAACTGAGTTGATTTGGATCAGAGGCAACCTCAACGCTCAAATTTATGCTGAGACGATTGTATCAGACGTCATCGTTCCTCTACAAGTGCAAATCGGTCCCTTATTTCAGTTAATGCATGATAATGCACGACCGCACACCGCAAGAGTTGTAAGACAGACTCTCGCCGCAGCTAACATCAATGTCCTGCCCTGGCCTGCTCAGTCGCCAGACTTGAACCCGATTGAGCATGCATGGGATATGCTACAGAGAAGAGCTCTGCCGAATATGGAGGGTATCCAGTCGCAAGAAGACCTTTTTTTGTTGTTGCAACGAACATGGGCGGCCATTCCACAGCGTGATTTGGATGAACTCATTTTGAGTATGCCAAACCGATGTTCTTGTGTTGTTAGTGTTCGCGGTAGAAACACGGATTATTAATTGTTTAAGTTACCCAATAAAATTTTAAAGAAAACAGTTATTTCAGTCTTTTTTTCGAACTTTTGTGTTAGTGGTTCAAATGTCAAAAATCCCTTTATTAGGAAAATGGCAAATTTCTTTATTAATGCAAAGGTGACTTGGTTTATCGTTACTGTGACAAACGAAAACACTTTATTTGATGAATCCTTAAAGAAAATTTTAATTAATATCAATCAGGAGAAAAGTTATTGCAAAAATATATGTTGATCCCTAGACACTTTTGATGTGTGTAGATACCTACAAGTCACACGCATTTACACTTTAACCAAATCGATTAAGCACAATGTCATTAAGCTGTCCTAAAAAGCCAACTACACTCAAAGTGCCAACTGCAGCGAACTGTGAGGAAACGTAATGCAAGCCCATCAGTTTCAACAGAACACAGAGGTCAGCACCGACGCCCGCGCATAGCATAGCAAATAGCAACCAGTTGCAGCAACTGCAAGCGAATTGCGACCAGTGGGAGTGTTGGGACATGGTACACTTACAGATAGTACGTGAGATGCAAGTTGCGGTTTTAAAGTATGCGGTCCGACGGGAAAAGGAAATGGGGAAATGTCTATGACCGTGGGCCTGGTGTAGCAGGCTGAATAGAACGTTAAACAAGTCAATAGAAAAATAAATCGTACCAAAACTATGTTCTATATGATATGGTTCTATGATAAAATAGGTTCTTTCGAGGTTCTTGTTATGATTTTCGCCAAGAAAAATACCTGTGGCCTAGACAAAGTACATTCTATCTGCGATAACGATTATGGAAAAATCAAAAATGTTATGTCGTAAAAAGACAGGAAGATATGGAAAAAAGAAAACAAAAAAGAAGGTATAGGACTGACAAAGCTACCGAAAAGTCAATCCTGTTGAAAGCCATTTTAGAAATATGAAACGCTTTGAAAGCGATTGCCACTTGTCTAGCCATTCTCTGCGGGATAATAGCCTAACGCACTATCAGTAGCAACGGGTTTCATTTTGACAGTTCAACAACATTCATTGCGTTATTTACGTTGTTGAGCAGACAAATTTTTCTAACATATGAAGCAACGGATTAGCAATATGCCTACTTCAAAATTATTCAGATTAAGATTGATAGTGTGTTACGCAATTAGGGTGATGATTACCTACCTATTTCAACGATAGTCATTAAAAGCTTATCAAAATGTTATTTCACTTAGTAACAATTGTTACAAGGATATAATATGTTAGCACAAAGGCGAGCATAACAGTTAAATTGGATTCTCTAACAGCAAACCTTAGAGCGATTATAAAGCAACGCCCACATTTTTATAAATCACGTTTCATACATTATTTACCTATGTTTATTACGTTATTTTAAATAACTTGATTTACTTTGTAAGCTGCTATATATTTCATTAGCTATGATCAACTGATCACAACACAATGTCGTTAGTTTATTAGAGTTATTTATGATTGATTATGTACTATTCGATATTAATCTCAAAGCGAATGGCAACCTTGCGCATTGCACCGCTTAGTGACCCCAATGAGAAATATTTTGTCGCTTAATGATGATGATTTAGCAATCATTAGAAAGAACATCTTCATGTTATTGAGAAACAATACAGCGGAGGCTTTGCTGAGTGCTTTTTCAATTTACTATCTAATACAAATCTAACTGACAGCATTTTAGTTTTATCAGAGTTCATCCTGAAAAACAAACAAGTTTTATTAAGGTTACAATGTTTACCAAAAAAAAGTTTAGAGTGAACATTAATTGATAGATATAATACTAAAGGAATTTAGTCAAATGATGTTCAAGTGTTACTGAAACCTTCATCAAGCTATATAATTAGGAGAATAACTAATTAATATAAAACATTTTTGCAGGCAGTTCATTTTATTGGGATCCTGCCGTTTTGCCGAAAAGATTTTGCCAAATTTTCATTACCCAAACAAATTTTAGCAACCTTTTTTTATACCAATGTAATATTTGGAATAATTTTAGTACGCACATTTTCATTTGGTCAAATGTTTACTCGGCAGAATATTACTTGGGATAATGTCATTAAGGCATTTGGTCTTTAATCAAATGATTTATTACAGCAAACAATCTTTACACAATGAACATTTAGTAAAATTTTCGCTGTGAAAAAAAAAATACAAAAATATTTTTTTTTGGGAATTATATAATTAAAAATGGGGAATTATAAAACGAGCGAATAAAAAAAAACTTAGCGACTGACTCCGTCGACATAGGATGCAAGAGCGAGCGAAGGGCACCCCGAGGTTAGGTTTGGTTAGGTTACTTTAAACCCTTTACACAGAAATAGGGGCCCCGCGAAGCGGGGCTCCGTCGACATAGGATGCAAGAGCGAGCGAAGGGCACCCCGAGGTTAGGTTTGGTTAGGTTACTTTAAACCCTTTACACAGAAATAGGGGCCCCGCGAAGCGAAGCTCCGTCGACATAGGATGCAAGAGCGAGCGAAGGGCACCCTGAGGTTAGGTTTGGTTAGGTTACTTTAAACCCTTTACACAGGAATAGGGGCCCCGCGAAGCGGGGCTCCGTCGACATAGGATGCAAGAGCGAGGGAAGGGCACCCCGAGGTTAGGTTTGAAAAATATGTTATACCAACTGAAATATTTGACTAGATAAAAAATGGTAAAAGTACTAGTTGGTGAACAAGTTATTGTTCAAACGTTCACTTGCCAAACATAGGTTTTCGTAACAATTATTTGTAAAGAGATTTTTTGGTAAGTAATAATTTGGCAAATGAAATTATGCGAAAATTTGTTTGGGAAGTGATAATTTGGCAATTTCTTTTCGGTAAAACAAGGGAGACCCCATTTTATTAGACACTATTAAACATACCTTGTTGTGTAAGTGCGTAGTATCTATAGTAGAATAATTATAGTTTCAGATTTATACAATGCCTTTTAATAAGGCGCGGAGCAAAATCGGAATGAACCTTAGAGTGGGGTCATCGACACGTGGCGACTATCGCTCACCTTGGCATAGATCTCGATACTATTCACTATTCCATTCTGACAAGCTTTTTACTGCGGCTTCGCTCGTGCATTCCCGGTTTTTTATTAGTGTCCTCGTTTAATTGAAACGAACGGTTGAATTATTTACTGATTTATCTTTTCTAGTTCTATAGAAGTTCCAAATGTTTTAAATAGAAGAAGAACGAATGCACACTGCTACTAACTAAAGTACTGAAATGTTATTGACATTGAAATGAAGTTTACGGAGCCTTTTGCATGATTTTCAGGTTTTTTTTGTACCAAAACTCAATTACATCACACTAATATTATAAAGGCGAAAGTTTGTGAGTATGTGTGTGTTTAAATGTTTGTTACTTCTTCACGCTCAGACGGCTGGACCAATTTTAACAAAATTTTGCATGGAGGTAGCTGACACCCTGGATTAACATAAAGGCTATTTTATATCCCGATATTCCCACGAGATCGACATTTACGTGGGTGAAACCGCGGGGAGCAGCTAGTATTACATAAGACTAGCTGCGCCCCGCGGTTTCACCCACGTAAGTGTCGATTTCGTGGGAATATCGGGATAAAAAGTAGCCTATGTGTTAATCCTGGTTATTAACTATCAGTGTGCCAAATTTCATAAAAATCCGTTCAGCCGTTTGTGCGTGAAGAAGTAACAAACATATAAACACACACACACACACACACAAACTTTCGCCTTTATAATATTAGTGTGATTAGTATGATAGAGTGAAATATCTACTTCACACATCTACAAAGTTTTGTTTCTATTTCATTATGTTCATATGACTTTAATCTAAAGTCAAAGCATTTATTTTAAATAGGCACAAAAAAGGCACTTTCGAACGTCAAAATTTACAGCCACTTATTTTTCTTTATTATTTTAAAGCCACGGTGAACTCGATTTTATTACATGTTTGTCAATAAAAGCCTATTCATGTTCATAAACATTTATTTCATTAATTGGTGAACAATTAGTCGTGCTACTTTATTTTGTTTTTGATCGCTGATTTAATTATATTTTACAAATCTGTAGAAACATTTTTCACAACAAAACAATCTTTTATGTTTTAACAAAATATTGGCGGCAGCAATATATTGCAGCAAACTGCCTTGTTTATCAATATCCTGAAAGTTTAACACTCCCTGAAAAGGAAAATCATTGAAAAACGACAACGGAAGTTAGCAACACTTTCCCTTACTGGTTGTGATCGATCATCTGCTGCTTGTAGAAAATACATAACAACGGATATTGTGTTAATATCCGGTAATATTGCTTTTCTTGTTTACATTATAAATGCTAGTCTTAAGATCAAGTTTGTGCTTTATTTCAAGGGAACAGAGTTCATTATATCAAATCTTTACTAAAATGCGCTATGCAAATGGGTCGGTATACCTATCTTTCATTGTAAAACTTTCGTCGCAATAAGTGACATTAACCATTTATTAATCTAGCCTTCATAAAAAAGTAAATAATAACAGTTTGTACACGGATGTTAATATTTGGTAATGCGAACTTGTTTCAAGAACATTTCAATCTGAGTAACTAACCATATAGGTACTCGTAGATGCTAGTTTATGTTAGGTAAAGCTATATTATAGCTATAAAAACAAAACAAACTGCCTAATTATTTGTCATTTCGCTGCTTCTTATTTCTCAGCGGACAAAAAAATACTATGTATTGATGTTTCCGGAGCAAACAAAAGATGACTCTCATCATGACCGATTCTGACAATTACTTTGAGGTCAATGATTGATTTTCAAAAAACGGTATCACGGAAACGGTGAAGGAAAACATCGTGAGGAAACCGGCATGTCCTAGAACCAAAAATTCGAAGACATGTGACATCTACCAATCCGCACTGGGCCCGCGTGGTAGATTACGGCCCATTCCCTCTTACCGAGAGGAGGCCTGCGTCCCAGCAGTGGGAACATTATAGGCTGATTATGTGTGATTGATTTTCGGTAAACGTCCGCCTTTCAGAACTCAAATTCATTGAGCAGAACTTAAAAAGGTCAATGTTATAACCTGATGCCATATCTTTTGATTATCTCTTTACTGCATTTTCTTCACATCACACTATCACACTAATATTATAAAGGCGAAAGTTTGTGAGTGTGTCTGTGTGTGTTTATATGTTTGTTACTTCTTCACGCTCAAACGGCTAGACCAATTTTAATAAAATTTTGTATGGAGGTAGCTGACACCCTGGATTAACATATAAGCTACTTTTTATCCCGATATTCCCACGGGATCGACATTTACGCGGGTGAAACCGCGGGGCGCAGCTAGTATAATTATATAATTAATGTAAACAAAATATTTTAAGTATCTAAAACATTTTAAAAGAGTAACGGTGGAGATTCTTGCCCATTCTTTTCCATACGAAACTACCTTTTGGAAGGGGTGACTATAATGGAATCAATTCTATTTTATTGTGAATTTTGTCGTTAAAAATTGCCTTTTATGTGCCTATTTGAAATAAATGCTTTGACTTTTCAGTTTTCACGTATCTATAAATAAATAGAACAGCTTCAACAGCAGCAATACTATTTTTCTAACGTAATAAATAAGTCGTTTTATCAATATTCCCACGGATATTAATCATTCGCTTTTTATGGCATCAGCTCCCTAGGCTACACACCTGTCCATACCCACCTGTGCCCCAAGGTTCCTTGTTACCCACACTGCACTTTACTGTATACTGCACAAAATTTGAAAGCGCACAGCTGCAGCTGAGGTCAACCGCTCTGAAACTATAGGAAGCTAACTAGATCGGTTTTGCACATAATAACAGTGTACGTTACAGCCTACAGGCTGCGTGTACGCAACATTGTGCGTACTAAGTGGTGTTTGTATATATTTTTAGCGCATTTATGTCCATTGCACTGCTGAAATTAGGTCTGAACCAAACACAAAAACGATGGAAGATCAATTCCTTAATATCAATCATTACGGATCTGTGCTAAAGATGTCATAAGATTTAAAGCTGCCAGGATAAATGAAATATTCTTATGTACGAGAAATATAATTTACTAGCTTCTGCTCGCGACTTCGTCCGCGTGTTTCACTGGAAATGGGTGGAATTTCGAAGAACCCTTTCTTAGTGGATACCTGCTTTTCACAAAGAACACTCCCTCCAAATTTCATGTCTCTAGGAGCAGCGGTTTAGGCTGTGTGTTGATATATCAGTCAGTCAGGACGTTGAATTTTATGTTTAGTATAATTTTTAAGTCATTTTTTAAAGCTATTTTTTGTTTATTTCGAGAGCACCCTTTGTTTGCTGCAAAAAAGAAATTATTGATTTCCAAGTTTATGTGTGAAGGAAGTGATACTTTGGAAAGTGTCACCGTAAAGTAATCCAAAAAGGCAATGTATTCAAGGCAAACCGTGTCACAAAATGCCGGAACAACGGGCGTACATCTTCATTGTAACGTCATGTCTTTTAATTTTTTGAATATACTCGTATTTATCGACATCTTCTGAAGTGATCTTTTTGCCGCATTACAAACTATTTGTATTTGTTTGATAAAAGTTTAACACTACTGCCCCCTTATTCACAAACACTCGATATGCTTCCGTATCGTATCGAACATTAATCATTGTTATCGTAGGAGTCTTCTCAACGCTGTTCACAAGTCCAAAACCCGAAAAATTTGTCAGTATAAATCAAATAGACGCCCGCTATTCTTCCAACAGCTATTTGCTGTTGAGGGGAAGTCAAATCAGGTTATCGAAATGTCAGGTTTTCGATACGATAGCCTGTCGTATGGTTGTGAATCAGGGCTCAGGCCAGTTATAACATTCGAATATCAAGTTACATTTAAAAACAAAAAAGTTAGTCGAATGTCTATGAACTGCAAGTGTAATGTCAATTTTAAGCGGGAATCTATGTTTATTACGATTTTTTTCAAAACTTAAATGTTTTGAACGCCATTTTTTTTTTTTTTTTTTTGTTGAATAACGTATTTAATGATTTCTGTCTTTAAGCGAATCTGACCTAACGCGAATTTGGCGTAAAGCGAATCTGTCCTTATGCTTACAAATATGTTTCTGATAGGTATACACTAGTCCGTGTAAACGAATAGATTTTCCTTCTTGTCAAAAATACAATGAATTAAATTATTTTTTCTATCTTTTGCAGTGGAAGATGCGAGTGGCCGCTACACGTCCATGTTCTACTGGGGCAACAACTACTGGACGGGGTCGGCAGAGCTGTGCGACATCCTCAACGAACAGCACTCGCCTGTCAAACAGCGCAACAGTTAGTATCCCTTATTTGTTATGATCTCTTCCACTCCTAGCCACAGGTAGCTGACTTTCGAAAATAAAGATCGATGGCGCCACATAACATACACGGACTGTTACCATGAATAAAATTCAGCACATGGTTCTAGACCCATGTGCACGCAGCGTAAAATTTTTCGTCGGTATTTTTTTTATAATCTGCTGCTTCATACCAAAGTGCAATGTCAGCATACACGGTCTAATGTATGGACCAGCTAACACTAAGCCTTGTGTTCACCAACATTTAAATCAACTGATTAAATATTTAATCAATTCTGTATTTAAAATTTTCTTCGAACATAAACCAACTGTTTAAATACCGAACCGGTGGTTTGAATGTTAGTGAACTCAGGCCTAAATGTCATACAGCCCGATCCAAACTTTAGACGGCTCGGCACATTTAGATTGAGGCGAGTCGCTGCGCAGTAACAAATTCACGTGTCAGCGGGGGTGAGAGGTGAGGTACTGCGCAGCGAGGAGCGCACTTCAGAGCCGCCATGAAGATTGAATCGGACTGTAACACTGATGGGTTTGGAGCAAAAAATATTCTTTCCTCCTCATTTCAAAGGCTACTTAGCTTTGTCAACGTCTTGAGGATCAAAACCCGGATTTAACTTTGTTAACTCGCGATATCAATTAGAGCAGTGGTGGCCCAGTGGTAACGGCCGCGACTTTCAAGTTGTAGGTCGTAGGTTTGAACCCGACAGACTGCTACACTTTCTGTAAATTATTTCATCACCACTGCTCTCAAAAACGGCGAAAGAAAACATCGTGAGGAAACCGGCATGCTAGAACCAAAAATTCGAAGACATTTGACATCTACCAACTCGCACTGGGCTTGCGTGGTGGATTCCAGCCCACTCCCTCTCACCGAGTGGAGGCCTGTGTTCTAGCAGTGGGAACGTTATTGGCTGATTATGCTAGGATATCAATTATCATTCCTTCGCTAAATATAAAGAAGAGAGACGTTATAAAAGTGTACAGGTTATAATATCGCATACCTAGATCTAAAGAGAGCTAACTCTAAAATCTAAATATTTGAGGTATGCATACCATCGAATTCCTTAACTCACTACCTAGCGACCAACAAAACAGATGCAAAAACTTATAAAATCATTGTTCTATCTGCATTTAATAAGTATTGATCAATACAGCAAACTCCTGTAGTGCACAGGGAGATGGTAATCAGTTTACCAACTTTTCTGAAAAAAGTGTTTTGTGAGTTAATCGCTTTGATATGTTAGTATGTCATAGATGCTATGCTGTAACAAAGACATTTACTCCAAGTAGTTTATTAAGTACTTGCTTCTCTCGCGACTCCGCCATTGTTAGCAGCATGCGTGTCAGTAGGTGCGGAACTCAGTTAAATAGTCTTTGTGTTGTGCCGCCAACTGTTTATCTTTGTCGGGTCTTAGTCACAGTAGACAGATACGAACAGTACGGAAACTACGTACAAACGGTCGCAACGGCACACTCACACAGACGCGCGCATCTACGATACTCCTAAGCGATAGTTGGGGTACTCTCAGTCACGGGTGCCGATGCCGTGTTGGAACGAATAGTCGTGTATTTAATTTATTCCTTGCGCCACGGATCGTCCATCTTTTTAATAAAAACTGTTTGAACTCGACTTCTTCAAAATCGGAGCTTTCCTTTTTTAAACTCCCTGCTGATCTTGAAAGGTAAGAATGATTTATTGTTATAATCGATATCGAATAATGGCTCGTGCGATCATGCACCGACGTGAATTTATTTGTAAATCAAAGATGGCGGCTGCTAACATTTTTTCGTCATTGGTGTCGTAGGTAGTTAAAGAGGTTGCCAAAATCGTTGGTGAGGTCAAAATCTAAATCCAAGATGGCGGCTGTGCAATTTTTCCATTTATTTGTCATGGGTGTCGTTTTCATAGTTTTCGAGGGTGCTAAAGCCTATAGTGAGGCCAAAATCTAAATCCAAGATGGCGGCTGTGAAATTTTTCTATTTATTTGTCATGGGTGTCGTTTTCATAGTTTTCGAGGGTGCTAAAGCCTATAGTGAGGTCAAAATCTAAATCCAAGATGGCGGCTGTGAAATTTTTCCATTTATTTGTCATGGGTGTCGTTTTCATAGCTTTCGAGGGTGCTAAAGCCTATAGTGAGGTCAAAATCTAAATCCAAGATGGCGGCTGTGAAATTTTTCTATTTATTAGTCATAGGTGTCGTTTTCATAGTTTTCTAGGGTGCTAAAGCCTATAGTGAGGTCAAAATGTAAATACAAGATGGCGGCTTCAAAATTTTAAAATTTTTCGTCATGGGTGTCATTTTCATAGTTTTCGTGGGTGCTAAAACCGATAGTGAGGTTAAAATCTAAGATGGCGGCTGTGAAATTTTTCTATTTATTTGTCATGGGTGTCGTTTTCATAGTTTTCGAGGGTGCTAAAGCCTATAGTGAGGTCAAAATCTAAATTCAAGATGGCGGCTGTGAAATTTTTCCATTTATTAGTCATAGGTGTCGTTTTCATAGTTTTCTAGGGTGCTAAAGCCTATAGTGAGGTCAAAATGTAAATCCAAGATGGCGGCTGTGAAATTTTTCCATTTATTTGTCATGGGTGTCGTTTTCATAGCTTTCGAGGGTGCTAAAGCCTATAGTGAGGTCAAAATGTAAATACAAGATGGCGGCTTCAAAATTTTAAAATTTTTCGTCATGGGTGTCATTTTCATAGTTTTCGTGGGTGCTAAAACCGATAGTGAGGTTAAAATCTAAGATGGCGGCTGTGAAATTTTTCTATTTATTTGTCATGGGTGTCGTTTTCATAGTTTTCGAGGGTGCTAAAGCCTATAGTGAGGTCAAAATCTAAATTCAAGATGGCGGCTGTGAAATTTTTCCATTTATTAGTCATAGGTGTCGTTTTCATAGTTTTCTAGGGTGCTAAAGCCTATAGTGAGGTCAAAATGTAAATCCAAGATGGCGGCTGTAAAATTTTTCCATTTATTTGTCATGGGTGTCGTTTTCATAGCTTTCGAGGGTGCTAAAGCCTATAGTGAGGTCAAAATCTAAATCCAAGATGGCGGCTGTGAAATTTTTCCATTTATTAGTCATAGGTGTCGTTTTCATAGTTTTCTAGGGTGCTAAAGCCTATAGTGAGGTCAAAATGTAAATACAAGATGGCGGCTTCAAAATTTTAAAATTTTTCGTCATGGGTGTCATTTTCATAGTTTTCGTGGGTGCTAAAACCGATAGTGAGGTTAAAATCTAAGATGGCGGCTGTGAAATTTTTCCATTTATTTGTCATGGGTGTCGTTTTCGTAGTTTTCGAGGGTGCTAAAGCCTATAGTGAGGTCAAAATCTAAATTCAAGATGACGGCTCTGAAATTTTTCCATTTATTTGCCATGGGTGTCGTTTTCATAGTTTTCGAGGGTGCTAAAGCCGATAGTGAAGTCAAAATGCGCGTCGCTCGACCAATGCCTAGTTTAACCCTGCACCTTACCGTTTCAACTCGAGAATGGGTGTAATAATAATTAAAGAAAACAATATTTAAAAAAATATATCTCTACTATTCGTAATTATAAATTATTTACTGAAAAATACTTTCGCCTGCTACATGTAAATTTTACAGTGTTCTCTTTTGTTCTCTTTTAAAACAAGAACGAAAAATTTCATCCAATACGCTCGACGCATTTTCAAAAAGTTGGACGGTCCGTAGTCTCTGTTTTATTAGTACAACTTGTATTGCGTTTTATTTGGTCTATAAAAAAATTATTAAAAAAGTTCGCAATGGTCTGGGGATCATCACCACAATGTTTACCATCTATATTAATTTGATTGATTTCGCTTTTTGGCACATTACACATTGTTTTACTAATAACGTTCCAAGTAGCCTTACATTTGTTTTGAGCTGTATGGATAAAGTAATTATTCTGAGACTTTTTTGTCAGTTTTATAACACGTTGTAATCTACTCGCAAAATTTTTAAAATTGTTTTTTTTTATGATATTTCGATTCTTACGATACTTCCATAATAATTGCTGTTTACGCATGCAGCATTTTTTTATTCCTGTTGTCTTCCACTTTGTTTTTGTTTAATACATTTATGAAGTCGCCACATAATATTATTTTCTTTTTACTGTAGCACTACTTCCCAAGTAGTCGGTTTAAAGTATCGAAAAATGTGTTTTAACATAATTACGAAGAATAAAGATATTTTTTAAAAATATTGTTTTCTTTAATTACTATTACACCCATTCTCGAGTAGAAACGGTAAGGTGCAGGGTTAAACTAGGCATCGGTCGAGCGACGCGCATTTTGACTTCACTATCGGCTTTAGCACTCTTGTATTTACGTTTTGACCAGAAGGAGGGAAAGATAATCAGTCAACTTCTAACCGCACACCACGTTAAAAACTTCGTTACAATAAAACACATCAATTTTACAGACATTAAGAGTGACAACCATAACGCTCCAATGAGGCGTAGGTATTTATTTCAACAAATAGGCCTAGTTTCCATACTGTTCATATTTATACTGTGTCTTAGTTATGAGGTTAGCACGCGATGTGCACTCAGAAAACTTTGTTGGGTTCGTATGGAGTTAAAATAGTAAGTAAATTCGTTTATTTTCGACAGGGCAAAACCACTGAGTTTCAACTGCCATTTTCCTAAAAACGACTTATAGATAGCAAAAGTTTACCACGTTAATATATTTTGTCTATATATTTAAAAATCAATTGCCGTGCGTTGGTCTCGCAAAAATTCGGAAATGGCTCGACCGGTTGTGATGAAACTTTGGTAAGTAAGTTGTTGTGTGCTAGCCGGAGAAGAAACACAAATAAAACGAAAAGGCAAAGCATTAGCTAGTTTTGAATAAATGAGAAATGGAGTCAAATATTATATTTTTATTGTCACCATTGATTTACCGAGGAAATAGTATATGCCATACAACGTGGCAATGCTGCCAGCCTTTTGGGCACTGTTCCTGTTGACAGCGATGCGGATGAATTCTTTGTTGCCCTATGATTATTTTGCGTATTTTTTCATATAAATGTACATATTATTATCGTTTATATGTTAGCTTATATTATGTAAATATTTACAGAAGCAATAAATAAAAATTTCCCTTCTTGAATAAAACTCATAATATGAATGTGAAAACAATAAAATGAATTTCCACCAAAAAGTCTATCAAAGCAAAATACAAAGGATACATTACAATTCGCATTTACATTACAAGCTATATCAAAATGTCTCTAATTTAGCAACAAACGCCATGACAGCACGTTATGCGAATAGTAATTAATTTCGTCAATACTGTAAGCAACAGATTGCAATACTATCCGAATGGTTCCACGGACTGTGACGACACGATCCTAATCGATATGCAGTATCGATAATAGACCACAACACTTATGTAATCGAGTGGATGTAGAAATAGACTCCGTGTACCATGGAAATTATAATATAGTTTTTACAGAAATGGAAATTATTTTTGCTTGTTTCCCTAATTATAGCATAACGGAAAGTAGATTCAATATTTTTTGCTTGTTATATAAAACTAGCCAATTACCTACATAGTTATCGAATAGGAATTGTTCGTCGATGTGAGAAAAAATTACTCAATACCGACGTAAATATTTGTAACGATCTCATAGATAATAATTATGACTCGGAAAGGACATGTCTGGTGGAGCAATGGGCGAATGTCTAGGCAGACAAAGAAAATGTTCAGTAATGATTGTTATATTATTATAATCGTCGTATTTTATAGTTTATTAATTAATAAGTTTCAGCAGTCAGGATCTTGCGTAAACTGGTCAAAATAAGGATTATACGCTAAGGATTTTTCTTAGCTTTTGTTAATGACATCTGTGAGCGAATACAGGTACTAATTGGTGGTATGTCTTTGTGAGGTTAATGAAACATTTTGTTGGTCTGAGATCATATTCTACAGTTTTTTGGATATTTCTATTTGTGTAACAAAAATGTTAAGCACCTATTGTTTGTCACATAAATGCACATAATGGAAGGTTAAAATCTAAGATGGCGGCTGTGAAATTTTTCCATTTATTTGTCATGGGTGTCGTTTTCGTAGTTTTCGAGGGTGCTAAAGCCTATAGTGAGGTCAAAATCTAAATTCAAGATGACGGCTCTGAAATTTTTCCATTTATTTGCCATGGGTGTCGTTTTCATAGTTTTCGAGGGTGCTAAAGCCGATAGTGAAGTCAAAATGCGCGTCGCTCGACCAATGCCTAGTTTAACCCTGCACCTTACCGTTTCAACTCGAGAATGGGTGTAATAATAATTAAAGAAAACAATATTTAAAAAAATATATCTCTACTATTCGTAATTATAAATTATTTACTGAAAAATACTTTCGCCTGCTACATGTAAATTTTACAGTGTTCTCTTTTGTTCTCTTTTAAAACAAGAACGAAAAATTTCATCCAATACGCTCGACGCATTTTCAAAAAGTTGGACGGTCCGTAGTCTCTGTTTTATTAGTACAACTTGTATTGCGTTTTATTTGGTCTATAAAAAAATTATTAAAAAAGTTCGCAATGGTCTGGGGATCATCACCACAATGTTTACCATCTATATTAATTTGATTGATTTCGCTTTTTGGCACATTACACATTGTTTTACTAATAACGTTCCAAGTAGCCTTACATTTGTTTTGAGCTGTATGGATAAAGTAATTATTCTGAGACTTTTTTGTCAGTTTTATAACACGTTGTAATCTACTCGCAAAATTTTTAAAATTGTTTTTTTTTATGATATTTCGATTCTTACGATACTTCCATAATAATTGCTGTTTACGCATGCAGCATTTTTTTATTCCTGTTGTCTTCCACTTTGTTTTTGTTTAATACATTTATGAAGTCGCCACATAATATTATTTTCTTTTTACTGTAGCACTACTTCCCAAGTAGTCGGTTTAAAGTATCGAAAAATGTGTTTTAACATAATTACGAAGAATAAAGATATTTTTTAAAAATATTGTTTTCTTTAATTACTATTACACCCATTCTCGAGTAGAAACGGTAAGGTGCAGGGTTAAACTAGGCATCGGTCGAGCGACGCGCATTTTGACTTCACTATCGGCTTTAGCACTCTTGTATTTACGTTTTGACCAGAAGGAGGGAAAGATAATCAGTCAACTTCTAACCGCACACCACGTTAAAAACTTCGTTACAATAAAACACATCAATTTTACAGACATTAAGAGTGACAACCATAACGCTCCAATGAGGCGTAGGTATTTATTTCAACAAATAGGCCTAGTTTCCATACTGTTCATATTTATACTGTGTCTTAGTTATGAGGTTAGCACGCGATGTGCACTCAGAAAACTTTGTTGGGTTCGTATGGAGTTAAAATAGTAAGTAAATTCGTTTATTTTCGACAGGGCAAAACCACTGAGTTTCAACTGCCATTTTCCTAAAAACGACTTATAGATAGCAAAAGTTTACCACGTTAATATATTTTGTCTATATATTTAAAAATCAATTGCCGTGCGTTGGTCTCGCAAAAATTCGGAAATGGCTCGACCGGTTGTGATGAAACTTTGGTAAGTAAGTTGTTGTGTGCTAGCCGGAGAAGAAACACAAATAAAACGAAAAGGCAAAGCATTAGCTAGTTTTGAATAAATGAGAAATGGAGTCAAATATTATATTTTTATTGTCACCATTGATTTACCGAGGAAATAGTATATGCCATACAACGTGGCAATGCTGCCAGCCTTTTGGGCACTGTTCCTGTTGACAGCGATGCGGATGAATTCTTTGTTGCCCTATGATTATTTTGCGTATTTTTTCATATAAATGTACATATTATTATCGTTTATATGTTAGCTTATATTATGTAAATATTTACAGAAGCAATAAATAAAAATTTCCCTTCTTGAATAAAACTCATAATATGAATGTGAAAACAATAAAATGAATTTCCACCAAAAAGTCTATCAAAGCAAAATACAAAGGATACATTACAATTCGCATTTACATTACAAGCTATATCAAAATGTCTCTAATTTAGCAACAAACGCCATGACAGCACGTTATGCGAATAGTAATTAATTTCGTCAATACTGTAAGCAACAGATTGCAATACTATCCGAATGGTTCCACGGACTGTGACGACACGATCCTAATCGATATGCAGTATCGATAATAGACCACAACACTTATGTAATCGAGTGGATGTAGAAATAGACTCCGTGTACCATGGAAATTATAATATAGTTTTTACAGAAATGGAAATTATTTTTGCTTGTTTCCCTAATTATAGCATAACGGAAAGTAGATTCAATATTTTTTGCTTGTTATATAAAACTAGCCAATTACCTACATAGTTATCGAATAGGAATTGTTCGTCGATGTGAGAAAAAATTACTCAATACCGACGTAAATATTTGTAACGATCTCATAGATAATAATTATGACTCGGAAAGGACATGTCTGGTGGAGCAATGGGCGAATGTCTAGGCAGACAAAGAAAATGTTCAGTAATGATTGTTATATTATTATAATCGTCGTATTTTATAGTTTATTAATTAATAAGTTTCAGCAGTCAGGATCTTGCGTAAACTGGTCAAAATAAGGATTATACGCTAAGGATTTTTCTTAGCTTTTGTTAATGACATCTGTGAGCGAATACAGGTACTAATTGGTGGTATGTCTTTGTGAGGTTAATGAAACATTTTGTTGGTCTGAGATCATATTCTACAGTTTTTTGGATATTTCTATTTGTGTAACAAAAATGTTAAGCACCTATTGTTTGTCACATAAATGCACATAATATTATATTGGCATCATCTTTAATTCCGTGTTTTGGTTTCTATCTTCAATACCCATAATATTATTTATATGTAGCTACTTTTTGATACTGAATTGGGATTATAATAAATAAAACTATGTATGTATTTATTGCAAAGCAAATCACTTTATTGTAGATACATTCTTAAATAAAATGATAATAAAATTAAACGTCTTCTAGAGCCACCAAAACATTGTCCAAAAATGTAGCTGGTGCTAGCACGTTATTTAGATGCCTTGCCCAGCCAAGATACCATACGACAGACCATTGCATGACCTAGTAATCTGTCATTGTCAGCAGCTTCGGTATTTAATAAATTATAACAATCGTGACACTTGCGTATCCATCTAATGGGAGCTGGAACAATAAGAAATGTCATTGTATTTTTCAAATTATAACACAACTGCTCAATGTACTGCCTTTCCTGCATGGTTTACGCGACTGTCGTAGTATAGAGGCAAAGAGATTTAAGATAGGTACAATAGAGAGGCTATGCAAAGAAATGTCATACAAAAACTGTGATCCCATGTCTCACTGACGCCATCTAGCATAATATAGCAGAATTTGAGCGGCATAATGCAAACAAAAATAGCAAACATGAATTAAATTTGTCAAAATATATTCAGCTATCGCTCGGTAGGTGGCCAGTGTGGCTAGTGTTGCCAGATCCGATTTTCAGTCCATGGATTAAGGTAAATAAAAAAATATCGAAAACTTGTCTCAGAAAACAAAAAATATTTTATTCGCTACTATTCATTGTCCGTGTCACCATCTATGATAGGGTATCAGTTTCAGTGTGTGTTTTTATGTAAGTAGATAATGTACATGTTAAAATAAAATAAATTTAAATTTGCCTGCTTTGCCGCCGAATTATTATGTTTTTTGTGTTTTATATTTGCTTTTTGTGTAAGTAGACCTATTATGTCACAATGGGCATAGTTGTTTGCAATTGTCGGTTGCGTTTCGTTTTTAGCAAAATTATTTTTATTACTCTTTTGTTTACAAGTTATTTATTATTTACCAATAAATATTATCGATAACAGAATCACATCTCTGTAAGGCAGTATAGTCCGACTTTTAAATAGCTGCAGTAAAATGACACTTCTTACTATAATTTTGTTAAAAAAATTTGCCACACTAAGGATCAGAGCCCTGATTCACAACCATACGACAGGCTATCGTATCGAAAACCTGACATTTCGATATCCTGATTTGACTTCCCCTCAACAGCAAATAGCTGTTGGAAGAATAGCGGGCGTCTATTTGATTTAAACTGACAAAATTTTCGGGTTTTGGACTTGTGAACAGCGTTTAGAAGACTCCTACGATAACAACGATTAATGTTCGATACGACACGGAAGCGTATCGAGTGTTTGTGAATAGCTATGCTGGACACATTGTTCGACGGCCTTTCGCACTTTGCCGATTGAAAAGGAGCACACATGCTCTCTTTTTGTATGGACAAACCGTCGAACGCCGTCGATCAATGTGTCCCGACTCTCTCTACTAGTGATGATATTAAAATGCAATGAAACATCGTTTTAATTTAGACAGGCATTCGAAATTGAGCAGTGTTGATTTAACCGTAAACAAAAAAATATTCTTTGTATTGATCGGATAAAATATATGTTGTAGTTTCAAATCAGCGTAAATACATAGTCTACCAAAGATAATTTTGTTTCCATTTTTGCTCTAAAACTCCGATCTAAGAAATCAATTTTTTAAATAAATTAAAGGATTACTAACTTTATAGGATTATTTACAAAACACCAAAAACCTCAAAAATAAGAATATTTAGAAGATATGTTTGTGATTAGAATGAACGCTTTTTATAAATCTAACCCGATCACTGATGTGATGACAAAACAGTAATTAGTCATTGCTCAATGTTTTTGTTGTAAACTTATATTATCCTGTATTTCATTATAAATATCATTTTCTAATAATAATTATCCTCTTTTATAAAATCAATTTAACAATCATGATCGATTTTGAACTGAATGTTACTAAAATTAATCGATTATTTGGTTAAAAATTTCGTTGAAAAGTGGTAACACTTATACTTTCATTTTACTGCAGCAATAATAAGGCTATTCAGCAATAGATGGCGTTTATTACAAAATTAGGAAATTTTCTAGATCTATTATGAAAATTATTTGATTCAAATTACTCAGTAAATATAAATAATGCATACGAAAATAAACTGAAGCTAGATCCAGTCGTTCTACCATAGCGAGACTTGCAATAACGCAATGCGCAACTCGGCATATTTCTTTTTAAATAATTTTTTTTTGGTGGACACTATTGCGTCGATGCGACTTGACGCGCAGGCGTACGTCACTAGACTGAGAGACTTGAGACCACTAGGTACAAAGTATCGGATCACGATTTTGTTCGCAATGTCCCGTCTATTGTACATATAAAATTTTAATGTCTTTGTATAGAGGCCTGCCTGATTTGCTAACCATCGAGCAAGTCTCACTTGCAGGGGTAACGCCAGGCTTAACACGATATGTCTGCGAATCCGCAGCACAGCCATGCACCTCATCATAATATCCAAATTGAAAGGAAAAGCAGAATCCTATAAGAATAGCAATAGTCATCGTATCTAGATGATGTCACTCCGTGTAGAATAGCAATGGTCGTTCAAAGAAAATATCAATAACACAAAATAATCACACAGTAAGCAAGAAAAAAATAACGCAATATGTCAATGTCATGTCAAAAAGTAATAAATACTTACCTTCATGTTAGAAAGTGGGTATTCAACGAAAAACACGTTTGATGTGTACACAAAGATATTTTAGTAATATTGTCGTATTTTATACACAAATACGTTAATATATTCCTTTGATTTAAAATAAGCGGCTTATAATTATTGCTCACACTATTTAAATTACGGGATAAAATGGAACGTCAAAAACATTTTTAGTACTTCCCGTTAAAAATGCCAATGCCAAATGCTACGATTGAGTACTGTTTTTTTGAGAATTATGTTACGCAAGTAATACTGAATTAATTAATCCATAGTAATTTAAATCTAAATTTTTAAATCTTACTGAAAAACCTTAAATCATGAACATTTATCTATACCAGAATTACCAGAAGGCAGAAACTGGACATGTCCTTTGGCTCATTGGCGAATTACCTAAAACAGAATGAGGTGTGAATAATAATTTATTTTAAGCTGGTTGAAAGTATATTATTTACTTTATGTAAGCCCTTCGTGCTTACCTTGTTCACCAAAAGCGATACAATTTAATTAATAAAATTGAATTTTTACAACGAAAAATCTCCTCATTGCTCTGAACCAGCAAACATGACCTTACGTACACCTATCTGATAAACAGCTTGCAACAAATTGTTTTGAAATTGTTGTCTTTGAAGTAAATCGACGGTGAAGTGTCAATATCTAATAACTAAGATTTTAGCGATTTTCACTTTATTGCATATTCGTAGGTAAAATATGAAATAGATCATAGTTTGCAAAGACATAAGGTCTTGAATCGACGACGACGTTTCCTACTATTTGTTTAAAATAAGTAATTTTTTTATTAAAATATTAAAAACTATAGAAATGATACGTTTTTTTCGCCTTCTGTAAAATCATGATTTTGTAGTTGATTTTTTTGTAGTTTATATGCAATAAAGTGAAAATCGCTAAAATGTTACTTATTAGATATTAATACCAAACCGTCGAAATGCAAACTTGAAAAACCTCGCGATCGACACACACTGATGCTCGTTAGCCTAGTAAAGCCTTATGTACCAACAACTACGTGAACAGTATACTAAGTGATACTAACATAGTTTTTAAGTTTTATTTACTAACAAAATTGTTACTATATTATTATGTATACTTAGGTTAAGGTATGTATCTATGGGTCTTAAATGGTTTATTATTATTATTATTTATTATAGTAGGAAGAAATATGTAATTATGAAACCTAAGTACAAAAACTGTGCAAAACTAGCACTTAACAACAATATGCCACTCGACACCCGGCACATTGTCCACTGGGTCAAGGGGTGTTGACTTACGTCACTTTCTACAAACAACCGCGGCCTTGTCTCCAGCGCCCGCGCAGCACTCGAGAAACTTCCAAAAAACCGATGAATCAAAAGTAGGCCTTCGGTTAGTGAGTCTGTTATTGAGATTTTTTATAAACGATTTCAATGCAATAGTTTGTTATTGTTATTTACAAAGTTCATGATCGAACTTTTTATGAACACTATCTTGAATCTGAAATCAGTAGTGTTCTGCGATGGGCCATAAATTAGGATGATGAATTGATAACTCATATGAGCATAAAGTAACTTTGTATTATTTTATCAATTATTAAATCTACAAGTACGTACGAAATTATACAATAACCTGAACTTTTACGATTCCATTTCCTAACAAAAATAACACCTTAATGCAACCCTGACGACAATTCTTAAGTTTTTGCAATGTTGGTGCAGACAAACAATATTGATTATTTTGTAAAGAAGTAGGTTAAAAAATGTACACATATGGCTGCGCGCGTTGATGTCTTTTGTATGGCGCTGCGGATGCGCACACTTAATTGCGTAAAATTATTTTTCAATCTAGGATTCTAGGTTACAAACGTTGGTATTGAAACTAGATAGATTTATGAATGCAAAGTTCAGTGGTATTATGTATTTTTATGTAGTGGATTTAGACTTAATAATATGGATGCTTGTTGCGTATAAAGTCCGAAATATAATTTATTTTAAGCAATGGAAGAGAGAAGATTTAAGAGATTCTCCGAGTTACCAAGATATTCGAATTATTACCCGTTGAGTATTTGACGAAAAAAATAATAAACTTCAGTACAGTACAATAGTAGATTGTACAACTAAGGCATAAAATTAGCTATTTTACCCCGAGACGTTTATATCCACGCGAGCCACAGGCGAGGGTGGATATAGTTAAGTCGAGGGGTAAAATGGCTCGTTTATGCCTGAGTTATACACTCTGCTTTTCACTTCGATTGCGAGAAAATGAAACAGGCATAAAGTACACAGTACATAATTAATCAAAAATGTTGCAAAGCATAGCTAATTCCCGCCACCACAGATAATACCGCCACGAAACTTTTTAAAAGTTTTTTTTTTTTTTATTTCAACATTTTGTCATTCGTCTTGGGTACTTCATATTGCCAAGTCATAAAAACGTTTCTTTGCGTTTTTAAATAATAAATGACAACTATTTTACCGGATTTTATTAAATTAACGATAGAAAACACGGAAGTGATATAAATTAAAGAAAATGAAATAAATCACGACTTTAATCTGCGAAGTTTTATTGTGCGTGTGGCTATTGGGCCTGATTACCTTAGTCTCAGAAAAAAAAATTACTTTATGCACTAGAACATAAAAAGCGATTTTATGTCGCCTAAGCACGACATAAAGACGAACTTTTAGAGCATGAGAAGTGAAAAGTTTATTTAATGATCTTCGTTGTATTTCCAGAGACCATTCGTTCGCAAATCTTCAACGATTGGCGCGAGGACCTTTCCATGGTGGGCTTCGGGCCGCCCTTCGAGACTGCCTTCTACATCGCCAAAGTCATCGTCACCACCAATTTCACAGAAATCGTCAAAAATGTGAGTTACTATAATGAATGTTTTTTCTGCATATTTTGAAAGGCTGGCGGATACAGAGTTTAGTATCCAATTAGTACTTTAAGTGCTTTATTTGACTGATTCACACATTATTCATATTTCTTATGCTCAAAGTAACTGCACGTCTGCCAATTCACATGAAGTGAATCATGAATTTGAAGTGGACCATCCTGGTTGTGGTCACAAATGTGCTAGGTGCGCTCACTGAATTTTTTTGAAACTGCTGTGGACTTTTTCTTCTGTTTTTGTTTAGGCAGGTCTCTGTCTCATACAACGTGAGGCATCATAATAATGTGTTTCTCCCGCAGCAACGCACCCTGCACCTGGGCATGTGCCTGCCGCGCTCGTGCTCCCGCGGCGCCGTGGGGGCGCTGGTGCGCGGCGCGCGCGCCCCGCTGCTGCGCCTGCAGGTGGCGGCCGTGCGCTCGCCGCAGCACGGCGGGTACACCTACCTCGCGGACCCCACCTTCCAGGTGTTGCTGTGAGTACCTCATGATTATTTATTTATCCATTTATTTCAGGCATCAAGGCCCATATAAAGCACATAAAATACAATATTAATAAAACTTAAAAATACTATAAATGCATACAACCTTATAATTACACTAAGAAACTAACTAAACACGAAGTGTTTGCGTCGTGTTTCGCTGACTGGCGTCATGTAGCCGGCCACGAAACCGGCGGTACACAACACCCTTCGGCCAGAACTCTTCCTTGAGGAACTTCTCGAGATGGTGTGTCGGAACACGCACCACGAACGACTTGAAGTTCGTGTTGTGATGCGACTCCAACTTATCGACCCTCAAAGACATAAGACCATAAGACATTCATAAGACCTTATTGGTAGATAGTACGTATAATTTACAAAACATTATTTATTCATTTGTCTTCATCGCCATTAGCAACTACCAAAATTAAACTCACGGAAACATCGACTATTCCTTTTTTGCTAGTTTCCTAAACCTTACTTTTTCCACTTATAAGAGGAAAAAACAAAAAAAATAAATAGAAAAAAAATGATGATTGATGATTTTTTTATGTTTTTGTTGAAATAGTATACTATATAGTATACTATTTCAACAAAAACGTAATGCAGATACTAAAGTTTAAATACTATATTTTAATTTTGACCTACTACAAGAAAAATACCTCTTCGCACTAAGAAAAGTAACTAACATAAAATTTAGAAATTATAACCTCCATCTTTAGCAACAGAGCCAAAACAACATACCTAATTATGTATTGAATACTCGCTTTTGTAATAGTACATACGCTTACACCATAGAGGTCAAGCAGGAAGAGATAACCAAGCTTATGTGCCGTCAGCTAGCTTAAACAATGCTTGCGAAAATTCATATTTGACTTAACATTTATCATCGATTACTTATCTACTATACTTCGCAAGGATACAACAAATAGCAACTTATTTATTATTTGAGTAACTATTATTCCTTATTTATTATTGTGTATACATAATCAGCCTATAATGTTCCCACTGGCAGGCCTCCTCTCGGTAAGAGGGAAGGAGGTTAGGGAGGGGGGGAGGGGTTATTGTGTATAAGTGGACACTTAAAGTCTCTCACATCGTAAGAAATATTATGAAATGACTCATGTAACGACGCAATCGGGTTAATAATGTATTAAAGCCGAGCATTCGCCATAAAATATCACTTTTCAATGCATTTTGCAAGTTGTTACAACATTGCATAGCTTTTAGTCGTTACTCCGCCCAAGAGTTTTTCATGATAAACTAGTAGACTAAAACAAAAAAAAACTGGTCAAGTGCGAGTCGGACTCGCGCACCGAGGGTTCCGTACGTATGTAACTACAAATCTACGGTTTTCGGATTTATTCCATTACTTATGCTACATGACAATGCTTATTGCCAAATTTCATGATTCTAGGTCAACGGGAAGTACCCTATAAATTTTGATTCCCTTGAGAGTGTCGAAATATACGTTATTTGCGGTATAAGCGGCCGTATCTCTTTTTTACGTTAACTTAAAAGTTTGGTTTTTTCACAGCTTTAAGGGACCGTAGATTTGAGTACTTATATGGTTTTAATTTCAACTCGATATCTTCAGGCGTTCTCGAGATAAAGGGTCTTGACAGACAGGCAGACAGACAGACGGACGGACAACTAAGTGATCCTATAAGGGTTCCGTTTTTTCCTTTTGAGGTACACGGAACCCTAAAAATGAAAGAAAATACGTTTATATGCAGTAAAACATGACGGAATGAAAAAGCACAAACACGAAAAGAACAAGTTGGGTGTAATATGCGTCATGTCCACGCAAAACGGCCACCGACTGCAGTTATCATATCAGGAATTTCTCAGTAGTAATTTGGTGTCTGGACCTTAACCCGGTTTATGGCAAAATTCTCGCCTCCTCTGTCGTGCGACTTACACATAACTGAAGAAAAGTAGATGTACAGTCACGAGCACCAATATGTCAACACTTGGCAATTTTCAATTGCGATTTTTTCGTGAAATAACGAATGCAACGTTGAAATACGACACTTAACATAAACCTATGGGTTCGAAAATACTATGTTCGTAATAACATAAAATTTCATTCAAAAATAAAGGAGAAAATCGCCTTTGAATAAAGCCAAGTGTATACATACTTATAGACGTGACTGTACTCCCTTTACACCTCTGCCTAACCCTTAGAAAAATACAGGCGTGATATTATTATGACGTTTAGTGTACCATCACAACATTCTGAAGAAAACATTTGATGATTCATTCATTACCTACACATTTAACATAATTATGAAATGGTTTTAACATTAAGATATTTCCTCAGGCTTGCCTCAACGTGGCGGTTTATTCCACTTTCTACAACCGTGTTTGTGTGTCAGGCATACTCGCGATGACGTCACAGTTCTAGACTAGACCGGGCAGACCTTTTGAATGTAGTGCGACTGCCTTTATGTAATCAACTTAGGTTATACGATTTGTTGAGCAATTTGGGGACTAATCTTGTTTTGACAGTGTTTAATTGTATATTGTTAAAAATAAACAATCTCCGGTTGTTACCGATTTGTTTTCTTCGGAACTCTTTATAACTGTCAATGCGGAAATTGCAATGATCATCATGCTTGGCAGTTAGACAGTTATTAGCAGACAGAAGAACGCGTTAACTACCCATCGTTTTGACAGAATCTCTCGCATTTTATTGACGACGATGCGGTTGCATCTAAATACAGGATGTCCCTGGAAGTATGGATCAAATCGAATAGGGGCTTGGGCAAGGTCATTTACAAACTTTCTAACCCTGAGAATGTCGGTGAATTTTTTTACGGTTCAGAAGTTATGACCAAATTATTTTTTTTTTCAATCACTTCGCATAGTGCACAAAGACAAATAATTATAAAAAAATACTATCAGGGCTATCTAAAAAAATTAAATTTATAGCCCTGATAGTTTCTTATAAAGATTTTTAAAACGATTCGATTTCTCTTCTCTTTTTTTTAGTTTTCTTTTTAGTTTTTTTTTTTTTTTAACAATTGGAAATGAACTTGCCCACGCCCCTATTCAATTTGATCCATACTTCCACGGACACCCTGTATACCTACTGAAAATCCATACTGTAGCTTTTCATTCAACTCTGATGACTCTTAGACAACAACAAACCACACATGTCGTGTTCCTTCTTGTATATGTAGGATATTCTATACTCAAAACAATTTCAACATCTAATGCAGGTTACAATTGCAAGATGCGTAATCATGTATTTTACTAGATTTCTAGACTAGCGTAACTGTTCCTTTGTCTACTTTTAGGAGCATAACGTTTACTTGAATTAACCAGTTGTCAAACTTTAAACTAAAATTAAGTCTAAACTGCAGTTGATTGCGCCCGTCGGGTACAGTTAGCAAAATAGTTGTATTATTACACCGGCAGTTATTTAAAACGGTTCTGCATTTCTTAGTTACGTTGCAGAATTCCTGTGCTTTGTGGAGCGGCAACTGAGATAATAATATAATGGTTACATTATCTGTCAGGCTTCTAGAGCAAAATGTTGTTATGTAGACGTATCTAATAGATATTTTTGTTTTTGTATTTCTGAGCAGTGGTGGCTCAGTGGTATTTATTTATTTATTAAAACTTTATGCACAAGTAAAAAAAAAAAACTGTACAAAGGCGGACTCATGGTGGTCGTATCAGCCACGACTTGCGAGTTGTAGGCCGTAGATTTGAATCCAGACAGGCGCTTTACTTAGTGTAAATTCATGCATCACCACTGCTCTCAAAACGGTGAAGGAAAACATCGTGAGGAAGCCGGCATGTCCTAGAACCAAAAATTCGAAGACATGTGATATCTACCAACCCGCACTGGGCCCGCGTGGTGGATTACGGCCCACTCCCTCACACCGAGAGGAGGCTTGTGCCGTGGGAACATTATAGGCTGATTATGAATCCTGTATTTAAAAATGTTTTCAGGCTCAGTGAGTGAAGTTGAGTTTGAACATATAGATACTCGCCGAGCACTTTACTTCAAGAAAATTTCTCAATCAATAAAGAATAATATCGTGTTTTTTTAGATAGTGTTAAATCATATTTTATTAATAATGACACTTTGTTGAATGATGCTTTGTCCTTCTTGATATCACACACTATCTGACATATATATATATTTTTGAAACCATAGGTATCCGAGTTTGAAACATCTTTCTGCCTGGTAAACCAACAAACCATAATTTCCAGAGCGGTGTCCTGTCTGGTATCCATCCTGCTGATCACAGCGACGGTGTACGACGTGAAGATAGCCCGCGACGTGCGCAGGCGCAGACAGCGCGCGGCCAACATTGCGGCCAACATCGCCAACGGTGGCACCCGCAGTGACCTGAAGTTAGACCTCAACGGACATGATGACATCACTGTTGCTAATGGTAAGTACCGTAAAACATGGCAACTTTGCCCTCGACATTTGACTTTGCCCAGTTGTGTATTTTTTTTAAAACTTAATACATACCAAATTTGTCTATAGTTAGTAAGAACATTTTGTCTATGGTAAAAAATTCATCATTTTTCTGGCAACACTGTGTGACGCGCTGTCACAGATGTTACTTCAGTTGTCTGTCAGACGTCGTTGAAGTTAGTGTTTTTTTGCGGGCAAAATCTTTTAAAAAAACTTTTTCGACAAGTGCTACTTGGAGTTATCGCAGGTAAGTAATTTTTATACATCCGTTTTTACATTGGAAATGAATAATATAGACTAGTTTTCTTCGCTAAATGCGTCGTATAATCATAAAATATAACGGTGGGCAATGTCACAAGCATATTTTTTGAATATCGTTGACGACATTGCCCAACGTTTCTTTTTCACTAGGGTTGTCACCCGAGGTACATTTTTTAACCTAGTAAAAAAGGAGGGTTCGGATTTGATGAACAGTTAATAATGTTGGTAAACATATAAAGTTTAAAAACACAGTCGGGATTTAGAAGATACGAGGGCTCGTATCTTCCAAATTCTGACTGTGTTTTTAAGGTTTTTTGTTGATTGGTTTTAGGTTCTTAAAAACTATATATATTTACATCGAAATCAAACTACCTAGGTACTCTTGTTTTAATTTAAATTTTTTTAAATAATGGTGTGTCACTTAAACCTATAACAAAATATTATATTTTGTTTTAAAACCGGCACATGGCTCTTGGAACACATTAAAATTTTATGGGCTAACAGCTTGACAAGTTACCCTGATCAATAACAAAATATCCTATTTCTTTAAAATTGTAAAACAATAGTGAACCTTTTGGAGACTCATTCCATTTATATTTTATGAGCAATTTACGTCACTTAAGATGCAGTATTTTGTACGAATTCTAAGGACGACCCAAACCCATCACCAACATCTGGTTATCGTAAATATGGCCCTGAGCCGATGTTTCAAGAAACGAAAGGGGCTCTGGGAATGGTGAGATGGGATGTGAGAAATTATAACGAGGACGGAGACGGAGAGGCAGTCGGGGTTGACCCGCTTTAGAGTACGGACTTGCGAGTCCAGGCTAGTTAAGTTAGGAGACTGAGGGAACACTAGGAGACCACGAGAGTTAGTGGTTGAACTTAGGCAATAGCAATGAAACTGTGTGCCTGATTGAGAGAACGTGAGGGCGAGAGTGTTATTTAATACGTTGAATAATAAGTATTGCTTTAGACTAGGCTATATTAGTCTACTATAATGTGAGTAGCGTGTGAGGCGCGTGAATCTCAGTGTGTGTGAGAACGACTGGATTGGGTGAGTGTTGAATATTTATCCCTCCTTGTTCCTAAATGACTAAATTGAGATATCCTACACATGCGTTTGGTTCTAGGGACTCGGAGAAAGCCCTCTATGGTGTGTTACACCTGACACCAGACTGTACACAAATACTCTACCAACAGACTATAGATAACCATAGCCAGGACATGACACTTGGGCAAGCACACCGTTTATGGAGGGCTGAACCGAACTCGCAGCTTGTTAGGGCCAATTTGAATTATAGTGCTACCTTGTAGTCTGCTGTTCTTATTTATGAACAAAAACCAACCAAACGTTAGTGATGGCTATCTTTCTCCTATGGACTGACTAACTGCAGGATACTTTGCATTGCACTTGATCTGCGCACACTTCCCGGGAGCGGGGGTAGGCTTCACCAAGTTCCCTAAACTGGTTGATAGTTCGTTCTAAGGAACGCTAGTACTCATGTCTCGCTAAACCACATCCGGCTTTCGGGCCTCTCACAAATTATATTAGCGAGACATGCAATTTGGATGCCCAGATAGAAACGCCCCGTTGCTGACAAGGACGGTCCCACGGCTGCCGATTACATTGAAAGCATCCTCTCCATGGGGAAGATTAAGGAAGTGAGAAGTGACGATTCAAGATAACCACTTCGGCGTATAGCAGGAGCAATCGTAAAGAATTCTGCAACCGACTGACGATGCGGTACGCTTGTGCTAGTTTTGTATTGTCTTAGTAAAGGGAGAGTAGGCCGCTGTAAGGGGTTCATTACAATAGTCCGCGTCCAGTAATACTGGGACGTGTCTCGCTCAATGGCAGTTGAACTTCGCAGTACTCTGTCTTAGGATTGAGTAAGACATGCTTGTAAGAGTTTAGGGACGTGTATTGTTAGAATCGTAGCAGTGTCCTTAGTGGTCCTATGCGTTCAGGTCTAGCAATACACGCACGACGCTGTCAGCTGCTGTAAGCAGCCCCACGTCGCTTGGGGTGGGTTTGTAGTGTATTGTAAGGAAATTAATTAACGTAACTTTAAATAATGTATTTCCCAACACAAGCGTTACGTGTCAATTACCCTTTTGTATTCCTCTCATATCTTATAACTTTCGTAACCAAAAGAAAAGTAGAGTTCCTTTCCTTAATCACCTTATCAATGAATTCCCAACCTTATTTTATATTGAAATTGATCTGTTGTATCCCCCCCTTGTTCTCAGCTTTCCAACTCGGAACAAGGCAAAACACTTCTTGGGAATTCATTACAATCGGTGGGAGAGTGTCCAGTCTGGAGACGAGCTCTACAGAGTCGTACGGTGGCGGGGTGCGACTCTTCCCCATTAGGGGGAACCGACCCAAACACTAATATTTAACATATTTAGGAAAAACGAAAATTTTATCAGCCTAGGGTCAGTTTAGGAACAGTCACATGTGGTGCCGTGACCAGGATTCTCGTCATTAAATGTACTGATTCACTTCAGTGCAACGAGAAAGAACAAAATATGGGTTACTATGAAAATAACACAACGTACCTATACAAAAATAACACGACGTAATTTTATGGTTCTATTCTGCGATCAGTAATTATTGATCGGAGGTTTTATTTTGTTAAAGAAACGAGTTACAACGGTTAAAGTATCTTAGTTTATTATAGGGTTCATAAAAATCTTTTGTGTATAAGTTGAAAGGAGACACATGGCGCGCCGGAAAAAAAAAGAAAATGGTCTGGGACATTCCATGCGACGTCCGGGACGCGTGAATGGTTATGTTGCACAATAATAATGGTGGTTGAATTATTCAACTACTCGTAGCGGGTTCAATTCCCGTATGATTTATTTGCTGATGTGCATAGATTCTATTGTCATTAATCTTGGGTTCGATTCCCGCCTGATGTTATTGGTTGATACAATAACTTATGGTCTAATTAAGTTACGGTTTGGTAATAATGGTTGATTTCTGTAAGTAGGTACTCATAGTGGGTTCGATGTCCACCTGATGTTATTGCTTTATAAGCGTTTGAATGCCATTGCCATGGATATTGGGTTCGATTCCCGCCAGATGTATTGTTTTATGATTGCTTGGAATCCCTGTTTCACGGCTTGGGGGTTCAATTCCCGCATTGATTGTAGGGCTTTGGTTCCGACGCTACTAATAGTGGATTATATCCCCACATGCATTGACGTATTTTAAGTAGGTAATGGTATGATTGTTGCTTGGACTCCTGTGTTACTGCAATAAAGGGTTCGATTCCCTGCAAATGTGAGTTTTGTATCTAACAGTTCGTGGATATGAAATGTGTTTGTGCGTTTTAGATTGATATGTGTGTGTGTGAAGTGAGCTTAGGTATAAGACACGCCCTTATTATGGGTAAACCTAATATTATTAGTGAGTAAGACGTACGAAGCGTGAAGCTTATAAATGACAGTTAATTTACCAGGAAGGTACATTAACTATCGTCATAAGAAGTAAACATAAATCTTTCTATCTCTGAAGTCGGCGACATATGTCGTTTAATTGAATAGATTCTCGTTTGGCCTTATTTTAAATTCCAGGATATTTAAGTCTTCACTCGGCTGCCTCTACGCTATTTCTGAAGCATTTGGTTTGTGAGTTGCGCTCGGTTTGAAGTTCCTTCAAAAACAGCTGACATCAGCTGACTCCAACAGCAGTAGCTGTAGCGTGACTCCTGTTACGAAGCTAAGTTTTACTTTTATTAGACACTTGAGTTACCCGTAGCTACATACGTGGTATGATTTTTATCTCACAAGATATTACAGGTTCATGTTTTAGGGAAATGGTACTATAGAGTTACCAGTTCAAATATACCAGATGATGTTTTGTCAACACTTTTATGATCTGAGTGGATAATTAGCAGCATTGTGTGTAAGCCAATAATTATTTGCGCTGTAGACTGCGCAACCATCTTACAGGATGCCTATATTTTGTAATCAGTATAACTTCCCAACTCTTATTAGAATTCAAAACTGTTCTAACCTCTTAGAATCAGAGGGGGGCGACTATTTGGTATGAAGTCTAATATGTTTATGTGCGGACTATTTCAGTTGCTTTTGGGTACGACTGCGGGCAGCAGACTAAGCTGTCCTAGGAGAGGCCTCTGCCAGCGGCAACTGCAACAAGCTGAGTTTAAAACGATGGAACACCGTAGGTAGCGTGCGTCGGTAGCACAAATACTCTTAAGGAGACCCTGGTATGTAAAACTACATTATAAGCATGCACAGGTTTTCTGAACTGAGCTGAGTTACAGTAATGTTATTATGAAAAGAGTATTTGTAAGAAGGATAATAGATTGAATATTATAAAGCAGTTAATTGCTTGTGTATTGGTTGAAGATACTTCTGCGAAACGGAATTAAATTTTAGCAGACATTGCATCTTACTGGGATCTTATTGGATTCATGTTCCAATTGGAATACGTACAATTATTAGGTAAATATAGCAGATGGTATATCTTCTGTAACACTTTCGAGGAGAGGCATAGTTCATCCTATTGTGAAAGCTCATCCGCTGTACTGCGTCACGCGTCTGATTTTCAGAGGGGGGAATGTGACTATCCGTCACTTAAACCTATAACAAAATATTATATTTTGTTTTAAAACCGGCACATGGCTCTTGGAACACATTAAAATTTTATGGGCTAACAGCTTGACAAGTTACCCTGATCAATAACAAAATATCCTATTTCTTTAAAATTGTAAAACAATAGTGAACCTTTTGGAGACTCATTCCATTTATATTTTATGAGCAATTTACGTCACTTAAGATGCAGTATTTTGTACGAATTCTAAGGACGACCCAAACCCATCACCAACATCTGGTTATCGTAAATATGGCCCTGAGCCGATGTTTCAAGAAACGAAAGGGGCTCTGGGAATGGTGAGATGGGATGTGAGAAATTATAACGAGGACGGAGACGGAGAGGCAGTCGGGGTTGACCCGCTTTAGAGTACGGACTTGCGAGTCCAGGCTAGTTAAGTTAGGAGACTGAGGGAACACTAGGAGACCACGAGAGTTAGTGGTTGAACTTAGGCAATAGCAATGAAACTGTGTGCCTGATTGAGAGAACGTGAGGGCGAGAGTGTTATTTAATACGTTGAATAATAAGTATTGCTTTAGACTAGGCTATATTAGTCTACTATAATGTGAGTAGCGTGTGAGGCGCGTGAATCTCAGTGTGTGTGAGAACGACTGGATTGGGTGAGTGTTGAATATTTATCCCTCCTTGTTCCTAAATGACTAAATTGAGATATCCTACACATGCGTTTGGTTCTAGGGACTCGGAGAAAGCCCTCTATGGTGTGTTACACCTGACACCAGACTGTACACAAATACTCTACCAACAGACTATAGATAACCATAGCCAGGACATGACACTTGGGCAAGCACACCGTTTATGGAGGGCTGAACCGAACTCGCAGCTTGTTAGGGCCAATTTGAATTATAGTGCTACCTTGTAGTCTGCTGTTCTTATTTATGAACAAAAACCAACCAAACGTTAGTGATGGCTATCTTTCTCCTATGGACTGACTAACTGCAGGATACTTTGCATTGCACTTGATCTGCGCACACTTCCCGGGAGCGGGGGTAGGCTTCACCAAGTTCCCTAAACTGGTTGATAGTTCGTTCTAAGGAACGCTAGTACTCATGTCTCGCTAAACCACATCCGGCTTTCGGGCCTCTCACAAATTATATTAGCGAGACATGCAATTTGGATGCCCAGATAGAAACGCCCCGTTGCTGACAAGGACGGTCCCACGGCTGCCGATTACATTGAAAGCATCCTCTCCATGGGGAAGATTAAGGAAGTGAGAAGTGACGATTCAAGATAACCACTTCGGCGTATAGCAGGAGCAATCGTAAAGAATTCTGCAACCGACTGACGATGCGGTACGCTTGTGCTAGTTTTGTATTGTCTTAGTAAAGGGAGAGTAGGCCGCTGTAAGGGGTTCATTACAATAGTCCGCGTCCAGTAATACTGGGACGTGTCTCGCTCAATGGCAGTTGAACTTCGCAGTACTCTGTCTTAGGATTGAGTAAGACATGCTTGTAAGAGTTTAGGGACGTGTATTGTTAGAATCGTAGCAGTGTCCTTAGTGGTCCTATGCGTTCAGGTCTAGCAATACACGCACGACGCTGTCAGCTGCTGTAAGCAGCCCCACGTCGCTTGGGGTGGGTTTGTAGTGTATTGTAAGGAAATTAATTAACGTAACTTTAAATAATGTATTTCCCAACACAAGCGTTACGTGTCAATTACCCTTTTGTATTCCTCTCATATCTTATAACTTTCGTAACCAAAAGAAAAGTAGAGTTCCTTTCCTTAATCACCTTATCAATGAATTCCCAACCTTATTTTATATTGAAATTGATCTGTTGTATCCCCCCCTTGTTCTCAGCTTTCCAACTCGGAACAAGGCAAAACACTTCTTGGGAATTCATTACAATCGGTGGGAGAGTGTCCAGTCTGGAGACGAGCTCTACAGAGTCGTACGGTGGCGGGGTGCGACTCTTCCCCATTAGGGGGAACCGACCCAAACACTAATATTTAACATATTTAGGAAAAACGAAAATTTTATCAGCCTAGGGTCAGTTTAGGAACAGTCACAATGGGTAGTCTCGACATTTTCATTTAGTTTAATCTAAAAACTTTGCATACTAGTACCTAATCCTGAACTTTGTTGCAGTTTATTTGTCCGTCAGTGTAGATATGTATCCAAATTAATTTACGCTAAATGTTGATTATATTATATAACAATAACATTAAAGATAAATAAGTACCTAATATTTATAGGTACTTAAAATTACTAAAAATTATATTGCATAGTTAATATTGCGATGAGTCATCGCAATTTTAACTATGCAATATAATTTTTCTGTAAAACTCATTACAAATTTTAGTGTTATTTGTTATTTTCATATAAAAACAAAGACCGAGATAGGTACATACTTTTTAGATTTTTTTAAAATTATTTTTTAGTTTTTGAACACTAGAAATAAAGCATATTACGTAAAAAATGATGTTATATTATTTTTAATTTATCATTATAATGTATTATAATATTCCACACTAAAAATTATTAAATAGTTAAGTATTGTCAATGGTGACAACCCTTGAACAATCGCCATTTTGTACGAAAAATGTTCTAGAAGGCTTTTTGACTTTGCCCACTCATTTTTAAGGGTCAAGGAATGTGAATATTTGGCGTATAATTTAAGACATTATTTGCATTGCTCAGTATTTTCATTAAGTCCTTTTCGAATAGTGATATAGTCCATAGTAACGGAGATCTGTAATGTGGGCAAAGTTACCAAATGTATATGATTTTTTGCCCAACACCTATAATTGTTATTTTCACTAATAAATATGCTTTTTTTTACTATTTTTAGTTTTGTGTATCGAGACATGAGCATATAGTATTATGTGGCACCGAAACAATAATCAATTTATTAAAATTTTCCAAAATATCATTAATTAAGCATTTATTTTTTAAATTTATGGGCAAAGTTGCCATGTTTTACGGTAATAGAGAAAATGTCGGAATTTTGTCTGTACAAATGTCATCTATAGCCACTACGATGACCATTACCCGCGGCCGCGGAGTACATACGGAACGTACTTGGCAGTTTGAGTAATTTATCTTTGTTCGTCGAATCGTTGTGCTCCTCAAGTTCTAAGTTGAGCTGACCGATTTTTGACAAATGCGTGCACTTACTGGACAGGTCCGCTCAATCTGTGTGGTGGTACATTGTAGATTGGTGCCTGAAATGGTCTTTTAAGGAAACTTAAAAGACCATTTCAGGCACCAATCTACAATGTTTAAGTTGTAAATAAATATTTTTGTATTTTGTTTTTTTTTAATCTACATGGTCTTCACATGATCTGACCAAGATTTTGTCTGGACTTTAAAAGAGACAGTGACCTCTGAGTTTGTTTCGGCCTTTCTTCTCAGAGTAGTCAGATAGGAAACGCCGACCTCATCTAGCTTTAAAAAATCATTTATCATTTACTTACAGTAGCAATGGGTTTCATTTTGACAGTTCAACAATATTCATTGCGTTATTTACGTTGTTGAGCAGACACATTTTCGAACATGGATGGATTGGCGATATCTTTCAAAATGATCCAGATTGAGATCGATAGTGTGTTAGGCAATTAGGGTGCTGTACGAATCATGAGGAGGCGCGACTGTCGCGCTAAGTTACTCGTAGTATCGCGGCATCTTCTAGCTACTACATACAGGGTGAAATGAAATTGAACACATGCGACAAATCGAAATGGGAGATTGTACTCATTATTATGAACAACTTTTACTGTGGGACCAAACCTGAAATCGCAAAAAAAAAAATCTGCTGTTCCCTACATTTATGTTCGCATAACTCATCAAAATGTAGGGGCAACTGATTTTTTTTCGCGATTTCAAGTTCAACCATAGTAAAAGTTGTTCATAATAATGAGTACCATCTCCCATTTCGATTTGTCGCATGTGTTCAATTTCACCCTGTATTATGCGGTTTTTCGGTAAAAAGATATTACTGGTCTACCAAGTCATATCTGTATAGCTGCCGCCATTAAGATAACAGAACAAGACATGGCTGAATCATATACTAAAGCTATAATTTTATATTCCTTTGCAAAAAACTAAGTATTCATTTTTCAACCAACACCAAATTCATCTCTGAAGTGGTGAAGCGTGGCTTTTCACGACGCTGTCTTTTGTAACTTTAATTTTATCTACAAAACAATATTGATTGATGACAATAGGTTCGCCCGCTATTACATGGGACTTAGATATAACGGGCGAAATGTGGTACAGTCAACAAAAAAGACAAGTAGATATGTAGGATCGTCGTATACAGTTGAAGTTTAGTAAGAAACCGATGGATGTTCTCGAATAAAATTTTATTTTATTAATAGAAATCATTTATTTATATTCACTCATTTATCAAATTAAGTTTCAGTCGACAACATCCATCGGTTTCTTAGTAAACTTCAACTATATCGGACGATCCTGTATACTTATCTCTTTTGATGACTGTACATAGATACTGATAGATAGACAAATACGCAAAATACGCGCATTGACGTGGAGTTGCGGACACCAGCCCGTATTACCTATTACCTAGACAGATACGGCTGATGGTTTAAATTGCTGAATCTCAGAGCAATTTTACCAAATTCAATTGTTTTATGTGCAGGCAAGTCGATGTACAACGTGAACAACAACCTGGCTATGAGCAGCAACACTTCGGAAGAGCGTCTCACGGCGGAGACCCTCTCCGCTGACGAACTCAAACTCAGTAAGTTATAACTATGTCTAGACATTCCGAGGAATGGGACGTTCCGGAGTTATGTGCACAGGTAGTACTTCTATTTCATTTTTGATAAACTAAAGGCCACTTTAACCCACCAACACATTGATTTGTAGAACGGCATGAACATAGTCATAATTATGTAGTAATCCGTTTCCACAACAATTTTCTTAAAATCTGATATATAGCGTGACATTTTCAATCCAAAATATTTTCCCTCATGCATGTTGGTGCTTTAAGTTAACAAAACAAAAACCAACGCCTACCGCTTTCTAACAAGCAATGTTTCTCGTCAACGTTCTAAGTTGCCACTATACTCTTCCAGGCGTGTGGTCAGAGCTACTGCTTTCGTTCTCCATGAAGGCGAACATCCTGCAGATCTTCGACCAGTCCGTGGGAGCCGACACCGTGCCAGTGGTGCATGGCCTCAGGTCCTTGTCTATGGTCTGGGTTATATTCGGACACACATGCATCGTTGTATTTAAGGTAAACCTACTTGATACCACTCTCTCACTTGACAAATTTTCTTGACATATCTTGTCCACTCCACCTAGCGTAAATATAAGACGTGCTATACACTTGTTCTGGTCGATCCGGGCGGCAAAATCAAATGTATATTATGTCGCCCAGCTGTGCCAAGTAATGCCGAATCATACCGACCCGAACATGTGTGTAACACCCCTCATTCTTCATTAATTCCAGTACGCGGACAACACCGCCCTGCGAGCGATCCTGGAGAAGAGCTTTTGGTTCCAGCTCATCATCAGCGCCGTGTACAGCGTCGACACGTTCTTCTGTCTCGGGTAAGTCACAATGTTGTGTAACAACCACCACAGTTAAACAGGAGGCGACGTTGAAGGAGACAGTCTTCCTGCCAATGATTGGTTTCATGAGTTGCAATTCAGATTTCCGCGCGTAACAAATATTTCTTTAACTTTTTTGGCTCATAAAGTCTTCCGCAACTAGACTTAGCACCAGGTACCCAAATTCAAACTCAAAGCAATTATTTCAATTATCCAATTACTTTGAATTGTCAAGGAGTCTGTCAGTCAGAAAGATGAAGCTAGTTGCCCATTCCAAAGTGTAGGAGGAACCCTTTCGTCAATCCATCATTCTTTCATCCACTTCAACAATGTGCAGGCTTTTGTTGACACTGTGACATAAATCATCTGCCTAGCCTTTTCCCAACTATCTTAGGGTCGGCTTCCAATCTAATCGGATGGAGCTAAATACCAGTATTTTACATGGAGCGACTGCCTATCTGACCTCCACAACCCAGTTACTGGGTAATACGATACCCCTTGGTAAGACTGGTTGTCAGATTTTCAGGCTTCTGACGACCCGTAACGACTGTCAAAGATCCACGAATGACAGCCGGGACCAACGGGTTAACGTACTTTCCGACGCACGGAGGGGTCTTGGTCTGTGAAGATGTTAACCCATCCACGGACCAACCGCGGCAAGCGTAGCTTAACCTGATCGATCAACCCGTGCGGCTGTTATTACTTAGCCACAAGCCCTTGTGACATAAATCTCTAAATGGGATGATCATCAGCTCGAGTTGGCTTATACCTGTTATACTAATAGTAACATGTGTTTCCAGTGGTATGCTGGTGACGTTCCTGTACTTCCGCACCAAGACGAAGGGCAAGCTCGACCTGCTGGTAAAGGGACGCAAGAAGATCACCTCCGGAGTGCTGCAGTTCTTAGGACTTATTGGATACAGATTTGCCAGGTTAGTACAGTAATTAGAAAACAAGTTCTATATATAACGTAACCAAAATTCAAGCTAAATAAAATACGAACTCTAAATAGCAGGCTAGTTCTGCGGTGTGTATTGCAAAGAAAACCTATTCCCTGATCGTAATGTCGGCCACTGAGATGTATATTAATAGAGCAATGATTTGGTAATATTCAGAACTATGGATATAAAATTCAAAGTCCTGACTGACTGATATATCAACGCACAGCCTAAGCCGCTGGTCCTAGAGACATGAAATTTGGAGGGTGTGTTCTATGTGAAGATTAGGTATCCACTAAGAAAGGGTTTTTCGAAATTCCACCCCTAAGAGGGTGAATGGGGGAGGATAAAATTTCACGCGTACGAAGTCGCGGGTAGAAGCTAGTCCTCCATAGAAAAGGGAGAGTCCTCCGACCAGGCGTGTATTGTGTCTGGTGGGCTCGAAGATTGTTATATAATATATGCTAGTTGCGCGGTAAACTCTGCTTGCGCGATGCAGGATTTTGCGTGACGTCAGTGTGCTGCGTAGTTCGCATGTGGCGTTGTAGATGCCGCCACACCATCAACTAGAATCAATTTGATTTTCTTATACATTTTGAGGTTGAAAATGTCACTTTTGACTTTGACTTTTATATTTCTACTTTTAATTCCAGACTGACAGCCCCTTACCTGTTCATCCTGGGCGTGGTGGAGGTGACGATGAAGTGGTTCGCGCACAACGCGGTGTTCGAGCCGCCGGCGATGGACCACGACACCTGCCCCAAGTACTGGTGGAGGAACCTGCTCTACATCAACACCCTCTTCCCCGTCGAGCAGATGGTGAGCATTTGGAGAATTTCCTTTTTTTGGGGTCAGCCTGAAAATTTGCGACCACCAAAAAAGCGCCGAGGCTGAAATTCGAAGAGTCTCTGAGAAAAGGAGCCCGGCGATTACCAAGACAGTTTAATCAATAAGGATTAATTAAAGAACAACCATAAAATTAGACTATGCAGCAGAATTGTGGCAGTAGGTATCACTTCTCTCCCCAGGGATGTGCCTTACAGGCGTTGCACGGGGGGGTTCCGGAATAGGTCTTTTAAGAGGAACCGGGACCGCCCCTATGTGCTGATGGTGATCGCCGGGGTGGTTTTAGTGAGGTAAAAATCCCACACTCCCCGACCACCCTCCCCGGAGATCAGGTGCCTTTTGAAGGTTTCCCCCCGACAACAAAAAAAAAAAAAAGGTATCACTTCTCTGTCGGCCATCGTCCGTCAAAATATGGTCACAATGCTAAACATAAATTAATATGTCAGGAAGGCATTGCCTTGCGTTGGAAACTTGAACGATTGATGTGATTAATGAGTTTGATTATTTCAGTGCATGTTATGGAGTTGGTACCTGTCGGACGACACTCAGTTCTACGCAGTCAGCGCTATTCTACTCATTCTTGCTACAAGGTAAGATTAAAACCTTCATTACAACCTTCATTACTCTCAAATAGGCGCCCGTTGGGAACGGCATGAAAATTATTAACATGTTTAATGCCAATACAACTTCTATAAGCTTTTGCTTACCATGAGGCGATACCTCGAAACCATAAATCCAGCCTGAAACAGATTTGCCTAATCGCTTTTTTCCGTTTAAAAACCAGTTCCAAAAATTGAAGACAGTTTATTTATAAAAATGCGGAAAATATCAAATTATAAAGACGAGGTAAGAAGTTTACAACACTCACAAATCCCTCTCATGTTAATAAGATCATTTTCTAAATATCGTACTTACATTGATGTTCCCTCCACAGCCACTTCAAGGTGTCCGCCTCCCTGACCGGCGTGCTGTTCATCTCATCTCTGTTCACGACGGGCTACGTGTCCTGGAGCAACGACCACATCCCGAACAGCGAGGACCCCTTCACGCAGTTCGACAAGGTCTACGAGAAGCCCTGGACCAGGCTCGGACCCTACCTCGTGGGCATGCTCACCGGGTGGATCCTGTTCAAGACTAATTTGAAGATCAGGATGTCCAGGGTGAGTGTGCGACTTAGTTCTGCCTCGTCTTTAATAGCTAAGAAATATTTGGGGAATCTCTTGGTGCACAAATTGAGAATTATGGTTTTTAGTAGGCTTGTATTCTAACAAAACTGACCGACTGACTACCCCGTTGCTCTCGTGGTTGCAAGCGCGACTGCTGAGCGTGGAATCCTGGGTTCAATTCTCGGGTCGGGCAAGGTGTTATTAGGCTTTCCATTAGGAATCAGTAACAGCCCGGAGTTTGGAAGTCGGCGTTGTTTTACCCCCGTGCCTCGGAAAGCACGTCAAGCGGTTGGTCCTGCGCCTGATCTCTCCCCGGTCGAGTCGGATTGCCGTCCCATCAGACTATGAGTGTGAGGGAAGAGGGAGTGCACCTGTGTCTGCACGCACACTTGTGCACTATAAAATCTCCCGCGCCGATGGCTAATTTCCGCTGACATTGGTTGCCATGGCCGAAATTCGGTCTGAAGTACTATAACTACGTACTATTTATTTATTTATTCTAACAAAAGCTGATTTTCATTGACCTTTTAATATCTGTTTTGCAATGCAATTAACTGAACACGTAACGCAAACTGAAGATGCGCATATCAAACCTATCAATACGATTAAAGAAGCTATGAATAATCAAAACCCGCTTATCAAACATTTTTTTGTACTTTTTTCAATTCTACAAGTAGAACTTGACATAAACGTGGTTATACAAACCAAAAGGTATGCCTTTCTAAAATGCTGCATGGTTTACAATGCCTACTCCTTGCAGGTGTTGACACATTTCCATGTTCCATGTGTGCAGGTGTGGGCGTGGGTGGGCTGGGCGGTGTGCGCGGCGACGCTGCTGTTCCTGATCTTCGGGTTGTACCGCGCCGAGCTGGGCGTGCTGTCGGCCGCGGTGTACAGCGCGCTGTCGCACTCGCTGTGGGCCGCCTGCATCGGCTGGATCATCATCGCTTGCTCTACGGGACATGGAGGTACGACCCTTCGTACTAACCTTTTTTTTTACTGACTAAAACCCACCCGTGCTCCTTCAGGGTCACGGTAACTCTCTCGAACAACCCGCGACCCTGGCAGACATCCTTCTTACTGACCTTCGTGGTCCTTCGTGTGTCTTTGTGTTCTGATCTTCTAAGACCTGATTTAAGTTGAACCAGATGAATTTTGAGTAAAAATGAAGATAAAATTCTTCTCTGATTGAATTACACAATACATACATGCATCGTAATACCTTTCTCTTTTAAGGCTGCAGGGATTTTGACAGTCATTTAAATACTGCTATGGTAACTTATCAAATGGGGCCGTTGATTCATCATCATCATTTCAGCCGAAAGACGTCCACTGCTGGACATAGGCCTCCCCCAAGCACCTCCACTTCGACCGGTTTTGTGCTTCTCGCATCCAACGAGTTCCTGCGGCCTTCACAAGGTCGTCGGTCCACTTTGTGGGAGGCCTTCCAACACTACGTCCGCCGATTGGGCCGTTGATTGTTTCTGGACAAATTAACGTAATACTGATTTTGACAACAGGGAAATATACAATATAGCCACTATATGATATTTTGGTTCCTGCTCTCTTCATGTGGTTCTTCTTTTAAGTATGCCAAATAACCTCGATGACAATACCAACGCCCCCCCCCCCCCCCAGGCTGGGTGCGGCCGCTGCTGTCGGCGCCGGTGCTGTACCCGTTCTCGCGCGTGACGTACTGCGCCTACCTGGTGCACCCGGTGGTGCTGCGCTACGTGGCCATGCACCTCACGCACCCCATCCACATGGGCGAGCTGTTCGTGGTGAGTACCATCTGTTACATCAACAGCCAATTAGCAACCTTGGGAGGCAACTGCTGCGAAGTCTGAACCAGGTAACAGAATATGACAGGTCATCATGCAGGAACTAGAACATCGTAATCTTATCAACTAAAGTCAAAGTATTTATTAGTGCGATTTTTGGTGATAAAACAGGTCTGAGATATTTTACAGAAACTCAAAAATCTACCCTTTATAACAATATTAGAATAAAAGTCTGGTAGGAATAATTACATCATAAACCATAAATACAGGATCAGTCACAAGAAACTTTGTCAGCAAGAAATTCGTCAACTGTATAGTAGCATTTGTCTATTAAAAATTATTTAGGCTGCGTTTAAATTGAGTCAAGTTTAAATCTTTTATGTCGCATGGTAGCTTATTAAAAATTTTCGGAGCGATGCAAAGTATGCTCTTGTACATAAGGTGTATGCAAGGCGCAGCTGAATCCTGAAGCAACCTCATCACCGACTGCCTAACTAGGTGTAGAGTGCTATCAAATGGTACAGACGCCAGCACATCAAGCTCCTCGAAACTGTGAAGTTTTCCCAGTCAACTTTGAACTTTATGCTTTAGCGATAAAGTTGAAAATCTACTGAAAAAATTTGACAGATTGTACTAGCTTGAAGCGTCTGTACTTACTGTATTTTATAGAGCCGATAATTATAATCTGTCACTGGCAGCATCAAACATTGGCAGGGAAAGCTGCTTGAAAATTTGACACAGTGCCGTTACAAAGTCCCTTTCCACCTACACTGTATGTCGGAGAGTGTTGCAGTTGTAACTTAGGCATGCACCCTTTCATATCACGTGCAGTGGCATAACTATTGGGTGGCACTGGGGCAAAATGCCCCCTCCAGCCAGAGGGGGCCCCCGGCCCGAGAGGGCCATGAGCACGGGAGGATCCTAACATAAGTTAATAAAAGCAAACTTTTTTGAAAATGTGCAACAAAGGACAGAGCATTTTGTAACTTCTTCCCATTGTTTGTCTAATTTTTTGAACAGGACTTCATGCTCAGCAGTAGCGCTTGCGACCACTAGACCAACGAAGCAGTCAGGTGTAAAATTTTGTAGGGGAAAATATGAAATCTACTGCGGAAGAAGTGCCAGTAAAAAAAAAAACGTTGGTTGAGTTTCTTTACATTGAGGGAGGGCCCCATCCCTTGAATTTGCCACGGGCCCCAAACGGTATAGTTACGCCACTGATCACATGAGTACCAAGTCTAATCTACAAGCAAAGCTGTGCTAAAACAATGTATGTCTGTCCCCAGTTCATCCTGTTCCTGGGCCTGACATTGATATCGTACGCGTTGGCGTTCGTGATATCTGTGGCCTTCGAGGCGCCCATCGTCACCATGCTGAAGATCGTCTCCCCGCAGAAGAAGCCCCGCAGAGTTTGAAACTACCCTAAAATAAGATAAAGAGACTTTAACTGCCTTATGGCATATGTTTCGCCATCTCCGCATAAGATTCTGTTTAATTATCTAGCAGATAATTTCATACAAATTCAGTTCGAATGTTTATTTGACAAAATTCGTTTTTTTATCTGATGGATAGTCGCTATCCGGAGGTGGAGAAACAGAGCCTTAGTTCACTACTGACCTACTAAAGGCGGATGGAATTAATAAGCTACATTACATTGCGCAGGTTTAATTGGCCCAAAATGCTTAAATACATTCCAAACCTGCGCAAGAGTCGTTACAAAAATGTTGTACAATCTAATTGTCGTTGTAGGACGACGCTTCGCTACCTGATAGTAAGTGCGAATGTGATTTTAGTAATGTTTCTGCCCGGTTCATATTTACAATACAGATCGTTTTATAGTTACCAATCGTTTTACCGGACCGGTCGTTTGTAAAGATTCTGGTAAAGATACAGGTTATAAAAATTAAGAATTTACTCATACCATCTATATAATAGAAAATACCTACCTACTAGAGTATAGATTCTCAACGTGGGCGATAACGCCCCTTAGCGGGCGTTTGGGACTCTCAGGGGGGCAGTAGAAGACCCAGAGCAAAATTATCTTACGACTATATAATATAACACGTTTAAATATAATCGTGGCAATAGCTGTTTCAAAATGCAACAAACGGTGAGTAAAAAAAATGGAAACTAGAAAAAAAAAATTGGGCAAAATAAGGTTCCGAACCTATATTCGTTTTCTCCTGTTTTTAACGTTAACCGGTCGGTAATTATTAGGAATCGGGCATTAGTGTATAAAATAAGTTACATTCCGTTGTATATTTACGTAGATATGTCTTGAAGTAATGTTTCGCCTCGCGCGGAGGCAGTCTGACTGAACACTGTTGTGTAGTGTGTTGATTGTATTTACTGAGAGTTGGTTATGAAAGGTTATGTTAGTTCTTGTGTAATTCAGAATTTATTAATCGTAACAAATGAGCCAGGAGTTAGGTAAGTTGAATAAAGTTCTATTGTCCATTCTGGGAACCAATGAGCGAAAAATCTAACTAAATTCCAGGACGATTCTCGTGCTAATAGGTAGGAATGATGATTAATATTAGAAACAATGTAATTTCAAAGAAGGCATAGTAAAACGAGATTTAATCGAAAAAGTCTGTAAAATCGATAGATATTTGGAGAAGCTACACACTATGAAAGTTTTTGTCGCGCGGTACGGTCCTCTCACAGAGAGGAGGCCTGTGTCCCAGCAGTGGGAACATTATAGGCTGATTGTGTGTGTGTTATGTGGTACGGACAGTGTATGGCGCTAGTATGAAGTTACACAGTCGTGACGTCATTTCTATGGTAGTGCCGTCTTTGTCTAGCAGTTATTTTCAAATGTTTATAACTTAGCAATTTGTTAAGCTTTAGGATGGCTTTAGGACTTTTTGTAGTATTGTTTGCCCTACTTGCAAACAAATATTTTCTGGACTTAAAAATTAAAAAATCGGCACCATCCCTATTCTGTCAAGAAAAAGTTAAATAAAACAAGGTAATCTTTCCGTGCATGAGAAGTCTTTAAAATGAAATCAAACATGATTAATTATATTTATTATTCTTACAAAAAGTACCTACGTAAAACTAGGAGCGAAATAAATAAATAAATTATACTCTATTAATCATAATGCCGGGTTCACACTATTCGAGTGTAGGTATAACGCTTATATAAACTTATAGTTATGTACATAATTGCCAGACTTACTGTTTCTAGAAGCGTCGTGTGATCCGGCACTAACTTGGCTTTAAATGGGTACACCCTTTATAGCAGAACTTTTTATGTCATAATATTATTTTGCATAACAGCGGATAGCATAAACTTCATTTCGCAGAAAATCGTTTGACATACACTCATTTATCATGCATTCAAAACTCATAATTTTGTAAGTCAGAATCATCTTTAGGCATAAATTTCATATCCCTAATAATTAAAAAGTAGAACCATCATATCGCAGAAAGTTCACAGTCAGAATCGTCTTTTGGCATACATTTCATATCGATAATCATCAAAAGGCAGAACTATCATATCTCAGAAAGTAACGGACGTAGTGACGGACGGACAGACGGACGAAGTCGCACCATAAGGGTTCCTTTTTACCTTATGGATGAACCGGATGAAACGGGCTTCTGTCAGCAGATCGACGGAGCCCCGCTGCGCGGGGCTCCTATTTCTGCCTGCAGGGTTTAAAGGAACCTAACCAACCGAACCTCGGGGTGCCTTTGACGTCGACCGTCTAGGGTTAGGTTTTCTGTCAGCAGGTCGACGGTTCATCCAGAATTGGAAATTCTGCCATCTTCATAGTATGCCAAGTCAAATTATACCAAGTAATCGCCGCTCTAAATAAACATTATGCTAAACGAAATTATGCGGAATTTTAACTCTGCCAAAGGTAATTATACCAGATAAAATTCTGCCATCTTAAAAGTATGCCATCGTAAATTCGGACATATAAACATTCGGCCAAACAATAATAATGTTTAATAATTTTTATGCCTTAAAAATATTCGTTTAAAGAAGATTATGCCTAGTGTTTTATGCCAAAAAAAATTCGGAGCATCAAGATTCTGCCAGATAGAGGGACCCCGCTTTAAATATCTTGAGGTTCTTGTTTTGATCTCTATTCTTCGCTTAGCTTTTGATAGATTCCGTACTGGGTAGTCAGGCTGTGCTAAATAGATCATGGTGGCTTGAAACGCCAATAGATAGGTAAGGGTGATACTTATTATCTGAGTCTCAAATCACTTTGTACATAAATACGCAACTGTCTAATAAAAAAAGAAACTATGAAACGTGTACTAAACAATAATGGCGGCTATCGCTGTCTCGCTTTAACATGTGCAGTCTGTGCATAGTCTGTGTCATTTTTGTTATGTTGGTATTCAGTTTTAGTACAAGTTTCATACAAGCGACGTTTTTCATCTTTTTCTATGGGACTCCCGTCTCTTCTTACATATAATGAACATTACTTACTCTATGCAGCTTAGTGAGGCTACAAATCTCTTACTGCACGAGTAGCATGACCACCACACAAACGGGTTTGACAAAATTACAGATAGAATAGACAAAATGCCTACAATCGGTCATTTTGTCTACTCTTCCGTCGACAAAACCCGTTTCTATGGTGGCCATGCTACGCGTGCTGACACATATATCAATATAACTTGTCGTTTTATAACGTGCAAGTGACAACCAACCTTAGGGTGGTAAATCAATTACAAGGTCAGCTATACAAAGGCGTCTCTGATCAAATTAACACGATTTAGAAAAGTTTGCCAGCGCTTTTACATACTTATTCTAAGATCTATAAGCCAAAGGTTTATCACCCTAACGACAGCAACCTCACTACCCAGTACATATCTACCCTACTCCTCATTATCTTTATTAATTAACTTCTGCTGAACAAACATAATTAATGTTATATTACGATAAATATGTACATTTACCTATGTACCTAATAATGTAAATAGGCTGTAAATATAAATAGTTGTAAGTTTTTTTTACCGAATATTATAAATAAATAAATATAATTTTGATTACAAAATAACTTAGTTGTTTTATTGTTGTTCGTTGTTATGAAGCTGCGCAGTCGGAGAGTCTTCTGAGCAGACTGCAGCATGGCATCTCGACCAAAAGAGAGAGTACCAAAGCTGCCAGTACAGTAACCAGAGTTGTTCCCGCAAAGTACAGCCACTGGGAAAGATTAAAGCCAGTTAGTTTCGTATGAAACTCAAACTCAAAGCATTTATTTCAATTAAACTGGTCGACGGTCAGTCAAAGATTTCAAGCATTTATTTCAAACCTCGTTCTATTTGCCCATTAGAACGAGGTTAAGCATAGTAGGTTCCTATGGAGAAAAATGGGCAAGAAACTCCATGGACACTGTTTTAAATCAAAATAGTGTAACGAAGTATTGGTCGTTGTATCAGAAGCAATAACACGTTAATTTATTTTACATCCAATCGACCATGTCTATTACACTAAAACAGATTTGTCAATGCTCTAGAAAAGACAAATCTTAGCTTTTGACAGGCTATCGATTTACACAAAAGGTAGTGTAGCCAATGCTAATAATTAAATTATACTCACAATACACAAAGTAGTTGAACACAGCGCTGAACCCACAGACAGCAACATGGTCCGTGCTACTGCAGCATGGAGCAGCAACATGCCGTAACTCAAACGACTTAAAGCTGCAATTGATGAGTGGGCGAGTATCCGTCGGAACACACCTGGTTATAAAAACAATGTTTCCATAATTCAAGACGTTACATAAATTATGAGAACACTAGAAACAAACGCACAAACAAGACACATTGACTAAATTAACTTCCTTTCTGCTTGGTTGCTTTTACTTCTACGGGGGGACGAAGCGAAGGACCTCGTTAGCAACAAAGCTTAAAAAATAATGTTATGAAGAACATTTTAAACTCTTACCAGCCATTTCAGTAGTGCCCATTAAGACTGGCCACAGCAAAGCTATGGGCCACGTCAGGTGGAGCCACGCAGCCAGCCACGGCAACCCTACCATGGGCACTACTGATGACGTGAACATAAATGATACGGACGCTATCCATAGAAGAGTCGATGTAATCTGAAATAATTGAGAGATTTTACGGAGGTGTTTGATACTGTGAATCATTATACATTTTGTGAAAATACAAAAAATAATAAAAGATAATAAGTATTAAGTATAGCAGATTTATATACCTACAGCTTAGGAAATACCTCGTTTACATGAAAAACATTTACTATTAGTTAGTGGCTTTTATCCTGTTAGTTCGGGAGTTCAACAGGGATGTCACTTAGGACCACATTATATTTTAGGTAATAGTAAAATATTTTTGTAAATCATTATTGATCGTGAAGGGAAGACGTGTCTTTTTTTTTTCTTGATTGTTAGTGAAATGGTTTAATTTACCTTAGAAACCTTCATTTTGCCGTTCATCATGTGAATTAGCCACCCCGTAAATACGCCCATGAAGTACGGAGAGACGCGCGCCCACGGGCGTTCGATGATAACGTCGTATGCGCCAAATGAATTGGAAAATCTAAAAGATCAAAATTAAAATTTTAGGATTAAAATAAATCAGCGCATATCCGCATCTGTGCTTTACGTATACGTAATTTAATATTTTGTTGTATAAGTATTCATTTGTTACTCACAATTTCCCGTAGTCAAAGTAAGCGGCGCTAGCATCAGCAATGGTTGCCGACAACATGGCGACGACTGTAAGGACGGCGGCCGTCCGCGCGCGCATGCTCGAGGATGCGCTCGACGCGCACAGCAGAGCGCCCAGCATATGCAGCTGCGTCTCCGTCGACAGGTACCACGAGATTTGCATACACTAGTGGAAGTAAGAGGTAATTATGTGTTAACTACAATCAGCAGTTGAATTACCGCCTTTGGATGTCTGATCTTGTGGACTCCCTGAGAAGGTCCTGAGGTGTTTATAGTTTTGACATTTATCAAACGTGGCTCTGGGTCTGAAAGTATACAATTTCGTGTAAGATTTCCTTACAACGATGGTGAGCACTAAGGATTTTTGAAATATCTCCCCAATTCCCCATAAAAGGGTCAAATAGGTGATGAAAGTTTGTATTAAAGTTCGTCGTTTTTGTTTTTTTCCTAAATGAAAAACCAATAGTTACATGAATTTTTCAAATCATTGAAGTTAACCTTGGTATTTATTTATTTATTGGTCTATCTACACTCGTTACACTGTTCAGCCAAATTAACACAAACCAAAATATAAGCCAAGTGCACATTTTGCAAAAGCAATAATATATTTTTTATTGTTAACCTTAACCGCTTATGTCGCATTTATGCGACACATGTTTCCGTGCCCCTGCCGCCCGTGTCGTATTTCTGCGACAGAGAACATGCAAGATTGTTTCGTTCTATTTTCGTCCTATTACCTGCGTGGTAAAAACTTTCTATTTCTTAATCGATACAACGATCTCTCCTTCTTATTTGTTGTAGGTATTATTTTATCTTGATTTTATAGATTTGTATCCGCGCGCTAGGGGCACGGCAACTGATATTTAGCCAAGCGCTTAAAAGGTTAATAACATCGTCAATATTATTCATTAGTATACGTAGGTCACACTAACCAAATTCACGAACCAGAGGCAAGTTATTTACGAGAGTTACAAGATGAAGAAGGACAAACCTGTTCCTCAGCAGGATACACAGTAGTAATGTAGAGGAGGTTCCTCCAGCCGTGCACGCGACAGTTACGTTCTTCTCCGTCGGGCAGCGTCAGCGTGGACGTCGTGAATGCAGACTGCGCAAATACCGCTGATAGGAGGACCGCGTAAGAGTAGGATGGAAGTAACCTGCTCAGAAAACATATATTTGAAGATTATATTATTATAAGCCATGAAGCAAGTGCTAAGTCACAAATAAATGGAATAGACAGTATGAAAAGGCTTAAAAGATGCTAGCCTTCAATCCTCTACATTGAATGTTCTATGACTTGGGTACAGGTATAATTACCTACCATCTCATGCGCCGTTATAATGGTCTACATTTAGGCAATTAAAAACTAAGAATTCAAAAATCAAGCATTTTATTTTATTTTCAATCTATATTTAATCGGCACAACAAATAAATAATAATCTAGACATCTGTAAAAGTGATTGCCGGCCATTAAAAAAACAAGACGAACTGGTTAAAGCTGCGCAATTATCTAGAAAGTAAATAATTCTAAATAACTAGTTACGAACCTAATGACCCTGTTGGTGACGAAGCAGACGAACTGCAGGACCTGCCCGCAGACGCCCTGGAAGCCGACCAGCTCCTTAATGCTGTACTGACTCTTCAGGTAGAAGAAGTGATGTGCACTGAAGAGACCGCTGGAAAACGAGGATCATTTAAAGTAGTTCAACAAATTAAAAGGAATTTAATCATAGCCAATTAGTAGTAATAAAAAAGGAAAGGCAATTTACAAGCAGGAAGCTCGTTAGATGTTGGAATTAATGCATCCGATTGAAGCAAACCAATTTAAAAGATTAATAAAAAATATTTTTGCTAAACATGGAGAATTGGAAGCTGGCTATAGGTAACTAAAATAGAGCTTGTTACCTCACGTAGAACAATGTATCGAAAGCTATTGTTCCAGTGGCGATTATTAAGTAACCATCGTTCTGTGCATTTACATCACGAGCAAAATCTGGAAAATAAAACACTATTAAAATTCCCCAAAGTTTTCAAGAATACTCATACCAAAAAAAGAAACTTGATGACGTTACCTGAGATATACTCGACTATAACCGCGACATGCACGAACATAATCCAAAACGTCGCAAAAACCCTCATGACGTGTATCAACGACAGGTCTTTGTTCGCCGTGTTCGTGTTGAAGATTCTCTTCCAGCAGTATGCTAGAGAGAAGCACAGGAGCAGCCGGCAGAAGATGTTCTTCTTCTTGCTCTCTGTGCTCAAACTCGCGAAGGAGTTGTACTTCTGTCGTGGGCACGGCGGCAGGTTCTCGAGCTGGCGCGGATTGCTGCACTGCTTCCTGTACTTGCCACATCGCTTGCAGCTGCCTAATGTTTTTTCCACACAATTCACGTCTAGCGTAATCGTGGGAGCGCTACACTTCACCAGACTCTCCACCGCCATGTAATGCGTGCATACGTTCTCAACGCCTAACGTCTCCGTCTCAGCCTTTGATTCAGTGTCTTGTTTTAATTCCTTGCCACGTTTCCTATTTGGATCTGTATGGTACTTTTCTAGATCGAACGTCATTGATTTAGTGCCGTACGGTAGACATTTCATCAAATCTAAGTCTATAACAGTTGCGACTATTACTAGGGCGACAAGAACCGTTGTGACGCCTATCAACAATACCCCGGCACTGTCCGCTGTAATGTCGTAGTGTCCCTGCACGCGCCTGACGCTGGTGATCGTAGCGACACGTGATGACGTCTTATTCGTTTTCAAGTTGTCGTTGATCATGATGGAGAAGTTAATGATTGACGTGATGTCCCGAGGTGAACAGGAATACGGCATGCAGAGACCCAAGGTTATGTCTGTCGACTGAAATAGGTAGACGAAATATTATGAAATCTCCAGCAGTTAAGATAACTTTAGCTTTTGGTAGTAACTTGCCTTTATCATGTTGGCCTTTGTGATGTTCAGTGTGACTCCCAGAGTGGTGTATGCGAGCCGGTATGGAGGCCAGCTGTCAGCTACATTATGTGGTATGTCGTCGTACTGCACTATCCATCGCCACTCGTGTTTTACTATTTGAAAATCAAAATTAGTTGATGTGAATAGGTACCGCTTCCTTAAAGATGATGATTTTGATGATACCTATATAGTAACGTACCATCGTCAAAGTACTTCGTCCTCGATACAGGACTGATGTCATCGTCGGAATCATCCACTATTGTGCTTTTATTCGTTGCAATTGACTGCTGATCCTGGCAATGAGGCAAAATATTAAATATTTACAAGTAAAACGGAAGTGACTGTGGGCAATACAATTATTTTGATGCTTGTTCGTACCAAATCCAGACACTGTTCTTTGGATCCCAACCAAAACCGATTGCCCATGAAAAGTCCTGATCCATAGCGCCCCGATGCGTCGAGAGCTGAAAGTTGATACCAACATGATATACCCATCTACACAATAAATAATCAGAGACGGGGTAAATATAAAGTCTACGAATGGGGGAAGCTGACTATGATGGAAGCGTTGTAAAATTAAACTAGCCTAATATTAAACTTTAGTGATTCGACATTGGTTACTTTCTTTCGGTGTGCAACTGCAAACTAAAAACATCTTTGTTAGGTACCTAAACTTCGCGCAGCTTCACACCTCCAGGGCATCCGCCAACCCTTTCATAGATACCGTCAATACTGATATTAACAGTAACCGAATATCCACCTAGCAACAGTCACACACGTAATTTCACCTCATTAGTTTACCCAGCGCGAGATAACTCTCACTGAAGTCATGCTGCGTGGTCTCACGTCATCTTAGTCTGTGCGTTAGTTAACTGTGTGTCTGTGCATTTAGCTGCGTCTTCGCGTACAGTTGAACAAGCTATTCATTCATCCAACTCTATGTGGGGTCAGCGTGAACATGTCTTCTTCTTCCATACTTCTCTATTAGTCGTCATATCTAGCCATATCTTCTTTCACACAATCCCTTCAAAATATTTTATTTCACATAAACCTACATGGGTTATGAAACGTCAGAAGCTAGGTGCACGGTTCCAATTGGTCGTTTCCTATGGAGAAGAGCCGGCAAGAAACTCCACGGTTACTCTTTTAAAAATAATTGGCTTTTACAATGTTTTCAATTTACTGTAGGTATGGGAGGACAGCGTAGGCCTGTTAACAAGTACTTATAAAATGAAAAATAGTCTACAGATCTAAAGTCTGCAAGGCCTACAAAGTCCTAACATTTACAAAATAAGAATTCATCAAAAGGATAAATAAAATATAAAAACCTATTAAAACCAAGTGATATGATTGCCATTACAACCACTAAAGACATTGATCTTCCCCTGCTCTTATAGACATTCATATTTCACCACCACTCAGAATTTTCCTGTCAACATGCATGCATTTTCATTTGATATGCAGACAAAATATTCGTCTTTCCACTACACTCCCATTAAAAACATATTATGTACGTTATTATAACTGTTTAAGCTCATGGCAATGAGAAAGAATTGACTGCTCAGCGCACTCACAACATTGCTTAAAGTAGTTGCGAGTTAGCTGCGTGCCTGTGTACCACATAGTGTGTATGACTGTACCTACGTTTTGTTGACAGTGTTGACACCGCGCGTGCTAACGGCACTTGATCATTGCGTGAATAGTTTTCTTTTGTTTTTGCTATTAATGCGCATAATTTTTGGTTCATTGCCTAGCGGGATAGACAGGTTTCGTGAATCACCGTTTAACATGGTACAGAATAGTGTCTCTTTTCACCTGAGTCATGTTAGCATTGCCTGAGTAGTACATACTTACAAACTTGAACGGAACACCAGTCTGTGAACGGATGGCCAATGGGGCCGAAAGCAAGTGCTTTCTGCCCCATTGGCCATCCGTTCACAGACTGGTGTTCCGTGGTACCTACTTAGGTACCGCAATGGCACCACAGGCGTGGGGACCGGCACTTATACAGGTAGTAGGTAGCATACGTAAGGTCCGGCCGCGCTTAAATTGCCAAAGATTTAAACAACAATGGCCGCTCGAAATTGAATAAAATCGATATACCTACAAGAACATTTATTTTGAGTAATGTTTGTTTTCGTCTAGTTAGCTCGGAGATTTAGACGAAAACAAACATTATTCAAAATAAATGTTCTTGTAAGTACGTATATCGATTTTATTCAATTTCGAGCGGCCATTGTTGTTTATATCTTTGGCAAAAGCGCGGCCAGACCTTAGAAAGACTGTACCTAACTTCTAGCAGACGCTAAGCGCTATCGTTTATTGTACCTAACTTGCTTTTGAGAAAAGCTGTTATTCAATAAATAATTTGTTTATGTTTACTTTATTATCACAAACAAATTATGTAATCGTAGTCGGTACGTCTATTTCCTAGACACAACAATGGCGCACGGAATACAAATTTCAATAACACCTATTACTACTGTTGTAATAAAAACAAATGGCCAAACACACAACGAGTAATGACTCATTATTGTAAAACATTGTCATCTACGTTAACGCAACGTACACTAATCGATAGTAGTAATTAATAATGCTTTAATAAGACAGCGTACTTCAACGAGCACTGAACTTGGTAGAACGTTCACATTACTGCGAATACGAACAATCGAAAGTTGGTATTGATTAGTGGTCACGCTATAGACCGCTAAAGACGAATATGTCGATAATGAGGAAATGAAATGGTGGAATAACCTACCTACGTTAGAAATTATAGTTATCGTGTTAGGACAAATGTTAGGGGGACAAAACAATCGCTCGTCGAAGATTTTTTGCAGCACATATTTTATAAATGGTAACTGGCTTTCGAAGGATAATTAATGGCTTGTTTCAAAAAGTTCGAGCAGTGATTTTATGCGTTTATATCAATCAATCAACTCGTCACTCATATCGCAGTCCACTGCTGGACACAAGCCCCTCCGATGCTGGAGGTGAGGTCGTCTTTCCATCTAGCTGGGGGGCGTCCCACTCTACGCTTGCCGATACGCGGTCTCCTCTCCAGCACCGTAATTGCGTAACACGCTATCAATCGGAATCAGAATCATTTTGAAGCAAATTGCTAATCCATTGTTTCATAAGTTCTAAAAATTTGTCTGCTCAACACGTAAATAACGCAATGAATGTTGTTGAACTGTCAAAATGAAACAGATTCCGATTGATAATGTGTTACGCAATTGCCCCGCTGGACTCGTCTGCTGCACCGGCCATCATCGGTCCTTCGACAAACATTACCAGCCGTGCCACTTCAGCTTGTTTAGGGCGTTTGTGCACTACAAGGAATTTGACTGTCCGGTAGTCCGGTTTTTTACGGTCCCGGGCCATATTGGCACGCCATAATAAAATCAGACTGCCGGACAGTAAAATTCCATGTAGTGCACAAACGCCCTTACTCTGCGAGCTATGTCGGTAACTCTGTTTCTTTTCCGGATAACTTCGTTTCCGATTTTATCCTAATGCGATATATGTTTCTGATTGTTATAATTACTTATGTGTTTATAAGTAAACGCATTTAATAAACAAAACACTACCTCGCCCCGGTACCTAATGTAGGTACCTATTCCCCAGGTAGGCGGCAGTCGACACTCACATTTCACCAGTTAGGTTCGTTTAGGATAGTGATCAAATGAAATTGGGGCCCTTGGGTGCGAGCCTAATGCCATCTACACTGCTGAGAAACGAATGGCAAACCCTAATAACACTTTTTCGATCCCCAGATCGAACCCAGGACCTCAAATTCCTAGTAGTCACGCTTTTGACAACTATACCAACGAGAATATTTTTTTCTCATCTTGTGAGAGTTTTGACCTCAGGGAATCATATTGCTTCCTTTGATTTCAAAGATATAATTATCTTAAATCTCTTTCTTTGATTTATTGATTCCACAGAACACCTGAAGAGCAATTCTCGTAATTTTAAGACCGTTCAGTCTGATTTCAGTCTCAATTTGTCAAAAATATCTCTAATTTCCCTACATTTTTGACATTTGTTTGTCGCTGAGATGAGACTGGGACTAGATTTTGATCGTTTTAAATTACGTGAATTGGCAATTGGAATTGGAATTGAATAGCTATAGTGTATTATCGTAATCCATATAGCTACCTAAACTTACTGAACGGTTGGTTTGCATGTGCATAATTTGCGATCACTTTCTTCAGGAAAACTGAAATGTCCCACGCTATCTTTAATTTGATGAATTATGGTAAGGCGAGTTCCGTATTTATAATAAGCGGGTAGGCACACGGTTACGATTCAAGCTATAGCGCCTTTCATGAAGCAGGGTGCACGCACGGGTAAGCGGTTCGATTCCTGTCTCGCATTTTGGATATTTCGCAGATGTTTATGTTTGCTCGGACAGAAAGTTACGACAGATATTAAAATTCGTACAGAATAAGGTAGGTACAGAGGCCAGCACATCAAGCTACTCCAATCTGTCAAATTTTCCCAATTGAATATGAACCTTATTACTTTGTAGTAAAGTTGAAAATCTATCAAAGAAATTTGACAAATTGGGGTAGCTTCATGTGCTGCGGCGTCTGTACAATTTGAGATTAAACTAAATATGAACCTTCAACATAAACGAGTAAGACACACCAAGTTACAGAACAAATTGATTATTCACTTAGAAATTAGTACTTAGCTACCTTATACATTATGTATTAGATGTATCTGTTTTCTTTTCCATAACATCTAATTATATTACCGTATACTTATTGTCTTCATTATCTCATTGTGAGTGCCGTTAATTGGTATACTTACCGTTGTAAGCCCAAGCCTTGCCTTCCGTCAGCTCTTTGAAGAACACTCCCAGTTCCTCCCAGCACGTGTGGTCGACCAAAATATGCATTCCATTTGTTATTTTGGGCCAAACAACCGCCAAAAACGTCGGGTCATAGATATTGAACAAGTTATCAAACACTTCAGATTTCGCGGGCCGTTTCCCAACTCTACCTACATCTTTTTTTGGGTTTTGGCGCGATTTGCCGCATTCAACCAAAACTATGAACAATAGCACACAACACAGTTTTAACTTTAACATTTTGTTAGCACATATTATTTCGTATTTCTATATCGCGTATATGCGTGCGTGCTCCGTAGACACACGTTAACTAATGTTCACTAACTGCAGCAGCAAGTCGACTCTCGTTTAGGTGTGTTTACAAGCAGTGAGTGCGAATTGTAAAGAGTAGTAAATAAATACTTTACCTAACCTAACAGACGGCCAGTCTCTATAAAATAGTACTCTGTGGCCAGTCTTGACTGTAGCCTGTAGCTACAAGACGTTAGTTGTGGCAAGACAATTAAGTCACAAAAATATTTTATAAAAGCCTTTGTCGGGGTTTACTGGAAACATAGGCTGATCTAACATTCTATTTTCCGATAGGTGCTCAATTATTACTTTCTCTTTTAATCAAGATGTTATAGAGTAATTATAACGGGGAATCAAAAGCAATTAGAACAATTACGTGGCAAGATGAACACAAACAAGTATGATGGTTCTCAACAGGCATACTGTAGGCCGGCTTTGTAAGTGGATGGTAATTGCGGTATAAATAACTGCGGAACTAATCTTTTATGCAAGTTAGTCCATAAAATATGCCTTGTGATGCAATTTAGCTATGAGAATATTGTAAGGAGTTTGGGAGTACTTTTAAATACCTACTCAGTTACGCTATGTAGCTCTAGCTATAAATGATTCAGGTTGGTTGCCGCTTGGACCACTTACCACGGCCACTGACGAGGATCCCCTTAGCTATTATGACTATTATGACAGCTCCCCATAGCTATTATGACTTTTCTCGACAGCTTTCATGTCCGGCAATATTACTGTATATTGACAGAGCTTTAGTTATGTCTGTGTACTCCTACTTTCGTCTACTCAACAATACAAGTTGTATGTACCTAGAGAAACTTTGTCTTCTAAAACACAGGCTTTTGGACTAAACTAGGGTTTAGGAGGCAGCAGTTCGCAATTTTAATGTCTCTATTGTACAACGTACCTAATCCTGTGTGTGTGTACTTGTGTATGTTTTCAGTGTGTACAGACGCCAGCACATCAACCTACCCGAAACTGTCAGATTTTCCCAATCAACTTTGAACCTTATGGTTTGGTGATAAAGTTGAAAATCTATTAAAGAAATTTGACAAATTGTAGTAGGTTGATGTGCTAGCGTCTGTACAAATAAAAATTTATTATTATTATTTTAAGCCAACTCGCAGAGGCCTCTTAGACAATTTTAAATGATAAGAAGGCACCAACAGACGATTATCCCTGTATGCATTATGCAAGTGCACACAAGGACAACCCCCGGTTAGTGCTGGACTATTGCAGAACATGGGAACGAAATATATTGGGCTATGGGTTTTGGTTGGTTATAGTGGATCGGTAATCTTGAAATATGGAAGGACTATGTTCCCTGCCTGGCCAAAGATAATATAATATTCATAGATAAATTGGCAGGGGGTGACTTGCACACTCAATAATGGACCCCGGAAACGGTCGCTAGCACAGTGTCGTAGCGACAGGGGGGCAACATGTCCTGAGGTGCTATTAAGAGTGGAGCGGTATTCCACGGCTATCAGGACAATCCCGGAAGTACGGTCAAGATCCCGCTACCAGCATCTTACTGGAATACTTTCTTCCTCCGAGCACGTTGCTCTTGCGAATCTCCACTCAAGCCGGCCAATAAAGGCAAGCCAAAGATGAGGAACAAGACTTCTCCCGGGATAGGGTCCGAGGGGTCGCTACTGCCCAACAGCTCGCCACATGCTGCCCTGCGGGTTTCTGTATCTCTCTTGGTCTGGCTCATCACCCTAGACCTGTTCCGGCAAGGTAAACTCTACCGGCACACGCTTAGAGTTCGAATTATCATTATTTCATTATTTACATATTTAATTACATTTTAAAATACTAAAAAATTTGTAGTCCGCCGGTGTCGGGAGCAGGGTCAACACACACACACACACACACACACATAACACACATTAACTGCACTGACTGTTTATAACATACATAGACTACACTATGGTTTATAATATTTTGTCCTTTTATGGTACACACGCGCGCGGGCCTGTGCCGCCTACTGTTACAGGCAGGGTCGCCATGTAAGGTCGGGTGTTTAGGAGACAAATGAAACGAACGAGGTTCGAGAATACACTGACTATATTGGAATAAAGATACCTTATTATATACCTTACAACTACTATATCACAACAGGAACCTCCTCACAATGCGAGCCTATTATTATTATTACTTCCATCTGCTCAAAATGTCTTTGGTCCGCCATGCATGGCGTATAAGTGAAATCTCGTACACAACTACCTAAATAGCGTTACTGCCTTCATGTTCCGGTCACACAAAACGATGATATTGTTAATTAAATGCAAATAAAAGGGAAATGCTCGCCACAATCACTTTCTTTCGCTGGCGTCCATTACTTTCTTTAGCCGGAATTTAAATAAAACAGCAATTTAAATGTTAGTAATTACATTTATTACCTGTCAAAAAGACATTAGCTTACAATTATTTTATTCCATGTACTTAGTAAATACAATTAGCTAGATTTATTTCTTTATTACTGATACTGCAAATCATGTCACTGTAGTAGAAGTCTCTGATAGGGCGCTCTTCACACTCACACACACGAACATAGGAGGACGACGCACGACACTGGATCTTATGTCATAAAGAATACGGTTACATCTGCCGGAGTCGCTTGTTTGGCCGCTGGCCGTCGTTCATGAACCCACCCTGCTGAGAAGCAAACTATTATTACGATTAGACGACGGAACGTTTGCATTTCTTGGTCATGGATTCAAGTCGATTGCTTTGGGGGCTTTCAGTACAGGGAACTACAGTTTCAACCACACATAATAAAAATTAAAAATTTACTTAGCGCAAAAGAAAAAAAAACATTATCCAAGCGTAAATAGAACACATCGAGTTATAAAGAATTGACTTTGTACACAGGCGAATTGGAGACGAACGTTGTCTTAAAAACTCGATGTCCTATATTTACGGCCGGATACTGGTATAGTCGACGTATTAAATTCTATATTATCCTAAGCCTGAATGTCGCTTGCACGTCTTAAAACGAGTCTATTTTACTATGTGACAGCTAGTTCTAATCTTCGTGAAGTTTACTGGGGTAAAGCAATAACGAGGTCGACTATACAAAGTATGTCCAATACTAGGCTAATACATTTTATAATCTAATAATAAAAATTGTACCATTTGAATACATGCAACCAAACAGTAAAATAAGCATTTAGAACAAATTAATAGCAAGCTTACATCTACGGGTAGTAGGATTAGTTGAAGTGTGTAAATATCGTTTATTTCCTATCGACAACGCTGTACGTCATTAGAGAGAACCCTTTGGTTGTTTGTACGCACATGGCACATGTATAGGCGCGGCATTACCTTGGACTTAACTGGTGTAATGTTTCTACAGGTAACTCTGAAAAGAATGCACAGAATGTGTTAATGCAAAGAGAATTGCAGAGTTGGTGTGTATTCTGTTGTTCTTTCAGTGTCTCGTCAATGTACTGCATTTCTTTGCACATCTTTCTATGCACTCGTTTCTATGAAATGGATGTGAGCATGCAATGGAAAAAAGCTTTCTTAAAAATTATTGCAAAAAAATACAGTTCGAAAGATGTCAACGTAACAATTTTATTTGTATAGTAGGAGGGTAAAAATAAAAAATATAATACATATTATTTTAAGTTGACATCTACCACATGAAATCGACACTATGATACACCAAAGGTTCAACGGAAGCTCTGTACAGTCAAGCTAAAAAGCAAATGCTATGCAAACTGCTAAATTATAAAAACTTGCAAAAACAAAAATCTAATGTCGGTCACATCTAGTTTAGACTAGAAGCCGATACAACCATGCTTAGGAAAAGACTAGGATAATATAAAAATAAAGCTGTGTCGCTAACATGCCGTAGTTTTAGACGCAGAAGACCAAAGATGGGAATTAGGCATAGAGTAGTAAGCGAATGGAGACTGCTCTAAGCAACAGGCATTTTCGTAGAAATATGCGTCTTACTTAAGAGTAAATTAAAGGTTAAAGATGGAGGGGACAGTTCACACTCTCCACCACATATCGCGCTGCCGTCACAGTCTATATAGCACATTTGAGAGACAAACTTGTGCTTGAACAAACAGCATTGGGCAATAATATTCGAGTTTTAACAATCATCTAGCGAACAATTTCACATCACTAAATGCATTCAGCGCTAAACATATTTAAAACATTGTTCATGTTCTGTCTCTGTCATATTCAAACAACTATAAGACTTAGAACGATTTAGATCTGTTTAGCAATAAATATATCAAGTGATTTGTGGTGCAAGCAGGCCTTAGTGTTACTGTTATATTTCGGGTTTTTTCGTGTATGCTCTCCATTGATTTACTACTCTGGTAAATATGGCTAGTAGTGTTGGTGTGTGCGCTTACCGGGCGGCCCATGAAGCCCTGCGGCGGCATGTAGGTGTTAACGGGCGCGAAGCCCCCGCGCGGGAACGCGCCACCGCGTCCGCCGAACCCGCCGCGACCACCGCGGGATCCTAAGGACAGATCATTATTGTAAAGCTGTTGAGATTCTACCAAAGAAATAGAGATCAAAATGAAATAATTTCGCTTTATTCTACAGAGAATGTTTGTAATTACACAAACATTTTAAAGTAATGTTTGCAGCAACCCCGTATTTCTGGTATTCATAAGCCCCTAAAAGTTGCGTAAAGGGCGCTGACCTCTAACATTGTATACAAGTGTGCACGCAGTCAGTACAACAGCTAACTACGACAACAAGTATAATGTAAGAAAAGCAGACACCTCTGAAGTTACCTCTATAGTTGCCTCCCCTCGCGTTGAACGAGCCGCCGCGCGCGCGGAAGTTGTTGGCGCGGTTGCTGTTGGGGCTGGCGTTGGTGTTGCTGTTAGCGTTGTTGCGGTTCTGCTGCTGGTTCGGGTGCTGCCGCTTGTTCTGAGGGGCATGCAAGGAGTTGATAATATTTACGTCAATGTTCTGACTCTACTATAGGAGATTCTGAGTCTACTTCACTGTGTGAGGTTTTTCCGTTTGGATTCATCAGTACAACTATAACTGATTGGACACAACCAGCGCGTTTAGGGTTACTACACTCTTGTGTGTAAGTAACGAAATACGACAAACGCAAAAGTATAACCCCAGAATACGCTGCCTGCTCCATATTGCATTATTATTATTGACTAATATGCTCGTTTCAGTCTTAGTTTGAACTTAATAATAGAAACCCAAGGATCATCTGAGTCACGAGCATAAATACTTTACATTCACACAAGATGCAAAAGTGATTTTTAAAGTACAATTATTGACAAAAAAAATTACGTGTAACATAATTATTATTATAGAAACCTTGTTTTTCTTTTCTCAAAATTGCAATCGTCTTTTCACGAGAAAATCGCTTTTGAATTGTGCGCAAGTGTAAGGTATTTATGCCCGTAACAGCACACATACATAATAGAATACCTTGTTCACATTGGCGGCGTTATGCGCCTTCTGCTCATCCTCGTCGCGGTACTTGGATACGGTGACCAGGAAGCCGTTGATGCGCAGCTCGCGGTCCAGCTTCAGTGCCTTGTCCACGCAGTCCTTATCTTGGAATGTTACTCTCACTGTGGGGGAAGGAGAATGTTGACGTTAAGATATATATTTATTCATCATCATCCATAGCCCTACTTTATTCACTCCTAGCTATTACCCGCTATTTTGTCTGCAATCCAAGATGAAAAATAGCTATGTCCTCACCCAAATTTCATCCAAATTCGTCTAGCGCCGTTTTTGCGTGATTCGGTAAAAACTAACTTTCGCATTTATAATATTAAGTTAGGGTTGAGAGAAAGAGAGGTCCTTTTTGCCTGTGCCAAACTTTAAGCTCCATTCATTCATTTATACTTTGTTGCAAATATATGGCAACCACGAAAAGTAGTAGTGCGCATTAATATTGCTTATAAATAAACCTTTTTAATGTATCTTAACTTGGATCATGCTGGAAAACTGGAGACATCTACTATGATGTTGCTTCTACACTAAAAGTTCAAAGGAGAACGGTCATTTGTGACTCAGACCCGACACGAAAGAGACATATCTCAGTCTTTTTGTTATTTTAATTATAGCTAAAATATATATTTTTTATATTCCAAATCAATGGCTAACACCAAAATATTGCCTTGTGTTTTTGTTCAGGCGATATACAATTTTCTTTTAATACCTATTTACCTACAAAATTCGTAATTGTATGTAGGTAATTCAATGACGGTACAACAATTTAGAAAAAAACAACCGACTTCAAAAAAAAAACACTACAAAGTGATAAATAACTTTAATTTCGGAAGTCGGTGTCGTTGGTTCCGCATTTTCGTTTTTAGACACCGACTTCCGAAATTAAAGTAATGTATCACTTTGTAGTGTTTTTTTTTTTCAAGTTGGTTGTTTTTTTGTAAAAAAGTTTTTATTTTTTACTTTTTAGTTGTACCTACCCCACACAAATCCAATTAACACTAGTGCATTGAAGAATTGAAGACACTGACTAGAAGAATCGTCCAAATTCGCATAGAAATGACGGAGATGCAGTACATTTAAGCATTTAACTCCGTACATAAGAATAATTACCTAATGCATTATATACCTACTAAAACCTTCCTGAAAGTATGTAGATTACATTAGTGAAAGAATTATCAGAATAGATTCATTAGTTTTTTAGAAAATCGCAGACATACAAACATACATACATACATACATACGGGTCGAATACAGAACCTCCTTTTTTGAAGTCGGTTAAAAAACGCACAGATCTCAACACAGAAAGCCAATTTTATTTTATATTTGTTTAATGACATCTCGCAGTTTAACTTTGAGGTTATCGTCTGCTTAACCGGGCTTACCTGTAGATGCCTCAATAAATTAAGCCTCCTGCTGTCTATTTTTGTATTTTTATCTAAATTGGCGTCATTTTAAATGGATATAATTGCTATTCATTAAAAAAAAATATTTTGCCTTACCAAAATCAAATGGCAACATATGGGTGATAGCCACTGATATTCAGAATAGTGTTAATTTATTTCTGTTATATTTAATGTAACAAAATAACTGAGATGCGTTCCTTTTGTGTCGGGGCTGGGTAAATTTTCTATGGGACGTGACCCTTCTTCTTTATGGGTGTTATTACGCCAAAAATACTATTCCACATAAAGGCAGCCTCCCCTGTGTAAACCCCACGTGGCCTTTTCCGTCTAACCCCTAAATGCCGGGGGCGGGGACCGAAATCATTTCTCCAACCCCACTTTAACGAAAAGGTAATAACGTTACTTTTCCGCTTTTTGGAAAATATTTTTAGCAAGATTTAATCCGCAATTTGTCATACTGCCATACGAGTTACGCCACTGACATGTGGACACATTCATTCAAATTAGACAGTGGACACCGAACCACGTGGTCACAAGTGTTTTATTGACGAGCACACGCCGAGCGTTCCCATGACCGCGTGTGCGATGACTAACGAAATGACAATCCTTTCAATCCAGTTTCCCTATTACGAGAACTAACATCAAGCTTGTCGTCATAGATCGATTTTATATTAGTTCAACAAACGTGTAGCTAGATGAACGAAATCACCCCAACGCTCCGACCCTCGAATTCGCAGACGTGGGGAGATGATAGCCTACATACATATAACAGAAACACGACTATAGGTCGCTTTGTATGTCGATCTGTTTCGTTCGTTTTACCGGCGAAACTATAGAACCGAATTTCGTATTTTGCCATATTAATTGAGTACATTTCCTTCCTTAAAATAACTTTAAACGCGGGTCACGATTACGTTTTTTAATTCCCAGATTGCCAAGAAAACAATGAAACACCGGACATTGAACTCTGATAAAATCTTTTATTGTTTTTTAAGGATTCGCGTAACAACAAAGTTACGATACGTCGCCAGTTTGACATGCTTACGCAACTCATTCAAGTAGGTACCACTTTGTACTTAACCAGTGGACCTTGAAAACTATCATTAACTTTATTCTGGTCAGTAAACATAACACGCCTTAAATTGGCTTTCATGTATTCTACTCTCAATTCATATACGGCGGGTCAAATTATAGTTTTATCACTATTTTTATCAGACTACTACACATACAAGTATGACAATTATATAATAGCTTTGTAAATATTTAAATGTTATCTAGGACTTGTTTTAGAAAAGCTAATTATCTCAAATAATGTGCAAATTACACGAAGCTATCGTTGCAATTAGACCGACGCGCGACGGACGTTAGAATGCGATAAGAGTTTATACCAACATCGTGTCCCCTCGCGTTGGGGAGCTAACCCTCTATAGTAACGTTCCCGATTTGCATATTCTACTCTGCACACAACATGGACGCCAATCGTATAATAAATCAATATATGAGGCATGCCGTCGCCGCGCTTTGCTCTCAACGCGTTCACGGGAAACGTCAATAAATTCTCTATATACTATGTAGTACATTGAATGGTATACCTTCGTGCGGTATGAATAGAAGTGGTTAGGGGGCGAACCCTCCTTGCTCTGAAGACGGGACGGAGTCTCACAATGAGAATTTTACAAAAGAATTAATTAATCTTTTGTAAAATCCTTGCATTGTGTGTGTACACTTGTAATCTTTTAAGATTTTCAATGTACAGGTTTTTATTGTACAGAATATTTCGCAACAAAATAAACAGGTGGCATAAATGTAGCAAGTTGCGTTGTGCACTCGTAACAGTTGTGTTGTGCGTAATGCGAGCGAGCGCGGGCAGTAGATCAATATTTTTTCTCCCGCGTCGCCCTTCACCCTTCTATCACACTCCCCTTCTGTTGGCGGTAATGCCGAAGCCGTTTTATTGTCCGACGGGGTCGATACCCCAGAGCACATTGTTTAGGCGGACGCCGGATACTGGATGTTACTCGCACACCCCCGATCGCAGCCTCGACGTTTACAATTATCGGGCTATATTGAGGAGTCTTATTAGTCGTTGTTTTGTATTGTCATCTATTTCATGTTTTTTCTTTTACTTCAATAGCCTGTATCCTACTCATTCTGCTTCATTAATGCCGTAATTTTAAAAGAGAATAGAATACCTATAAGGAGGGATGCCATTATGCCAATGAGCACTTACATCTTACGTTGCCGTTGCTACGCCCAATGCGAAAACAACATTTGAGTAAAACTGTATTTCTCGCTTTTCGGTGTATGAGCTTAGAACTTCTAAAGTTCTTGTTGGAATTTGATGGGATTTTCACCATATTTTGCAGTATTTCTTGAGTAAAGAATAAATTCATATTTCACCCGTGCAAAGCCAGAGTGGAGCGCTAGAAATCCTTACATAGTATAAAACAAAGTCGCCAAAATGTCTGCACGCGCATAACTTCCGAATGTGTGCACCAAATTGGATGATTATTTTTAGGTGTGTACGGTACTGGCAGGAAAAGGTTTGTATGAAATAACGGAAATTCGAAAAAAAAAATTGCACCCTCGCGAAGCTGGGGCGGCCGCTAGTATGTAATATAACACTTACGTATCTTGTACTTGGTCTTGCTGAACTCGTGTATGTGTGCCACGTCGCCGCACTGGGAGAACAGAAGCTTCACGTACTCCGTGCTGGCCTCGTAGGGCACGCCGACCAGCACCGCGGTCTCAGCGCGCGACTCCACCGACACGGTGATCTTGCTGCCGTCAATCACCGTGCCCTCCTCGGACAGTGCCTGCGTTTGAGCAACGGAGTTAGCGTTGGAAAAGAGATGATTTGGATCGTGTTGTGTGTGGTACAGTTGGGAATGTATTGTTAAATAAATTGAAACAGTACGCCAATTTGCTGTATAAAGCCTATTCCAGATCCGAATTGATCCGATGCATTTTTACCTAAGAATAATCGCCAATTGTTCTCAATCTCAACATGAGACAAGTTGTTTGGTAATTCGAGGAAATTTTAATAGAAAAGTAAGGCATGGATTAGGCTTTATACCCCTTGAAACGACTGATACATAACGATGGTTGTGATTTGAAAATACGAACTATTTATGTTGTTATTCAATTTGCCAAACAATCCATTTCCCTGACTGTACATGTAGAGATGTTGAGTAACGGGATGAGATCCCTCTCATCTTAAAGTTTCGTTTGAACTGTGTGTTTGCTGTTGTAACTTTTTTGTGTACCTAATTGTGTATCAATGTAAATACCAAGAAGAAAGTTCGAGAAGCTTATGTTGTATACCTGTATAGAAAATATAAGTACATGCTTATCACGATACATTAGATCGAGATTCATGACTGAGTATCGATCTAAAATACGAGACTTAATGTTTGTTTAGCGCTGTGTACAAGATTGAAGCAGTACATTTAGATCATAAGGTACCTAACACACTACACAGATAGTTTATTGGCTATCAGACTGTGTAGTATAAACTTTACCACAATACAGCTATCAGGAGGAGTAAAGATTATAAACTAATAAACGATTCCAGACTCCTGCATTCGACACACGCTCACGCAGACAAATAACACGCGTTACATGAAATTCTTAGGATATCGCGACAAGACCACTTTCTTGTGGTATTTCTTGTAAGCTAATGCCTACACGGGAAATGTACAAATGTGCATGGTGTCGAAGGCTTTTATTATTACAAGAGGAGAGAAGTTAGCCTTGCTTATTAGCCTATCAAAAAGAAGAATTTAAAAAAATGTTAAAAAAAAAACTATTGCTAGCTTTGAGTGCGTTGAATGTTACCCCTAACTATTGCAGATTATCAGATTACTTTCAAATTTTTAAGTATACAGGTAATTTATAGCCTTAAATAATGGCTTTCCCCCAAAAAAAAAACCGAATCGAAACAATAACATAGGCCCCTAATACGGAAAAACTTACATCATAGTACGTAATAAAACACGTGTACTTCGAAACCAAACATTTTGCCGGCGCCAAAAGTTGGTAGTTGGCATGGCAACCACGTGAGGCATAGCAGAGTGTTTAGTCTGTCAGCACATGAGTTTACCGCGACCTCGCGTTATGGACATACACGGTATATTTAGCATGTTCTGCTCTGCAATACATCTGGAGTTCTACTTACCAGCAAGGCTGTGCAGTGGGCTTCATTGGTTACAGAGGAATCAGCAGTGAGCATTACTCTTTATTTACCAAGTTGATAACAATATTTAGATGCAATACATGAATACATACAATGTAAAGAATAATAATGTAATTAATTAATTATTATAATCTTAATTGCAGGTAAGTACATGTAGTTTTAGTTTGTTGACATTGAAATCATAATCCCTTTAATAAATTATAAATTTAACATAATATTTTAATGCATAATATAATAAACATGACTTCAAAAGTGCTTAAATGCTAAAAACAACCGCAACCTAAAGAGTTATGTATGTAACAATAGCGTGTTGCACACATAACCTTGATGATATGCCTGACACCTGAAGCCCACCGCAGCAGACCTGAAACTTACCCTCTGCCACTGCAAGTACACATAAAGACATGTCACAAATGGACAGGAGTATAGTCATCAGCTGATCTACTACATCACATCAATGTCAATGATTAATTTTGAACTTTACTTCGTTAACGCAAGGCTGCCAAACAGATGCATCAAGTGTAGAAGACCAGCCTGTTTTAACATTCAAATAGTCACTCATTCTGCTCATGACTTGAGGAAAGTGGTAACATTTCTGGATATACATAATTTGGAAAAAAAAATAATCTTAGCCATAAATACAGCCTCTTTCAGAAGCAGGCTAATAAAATTCTAATATCTACTTAATCACTTTTCAGTATAAAATATAAAATGTTAATAAACTTTTGTTTACCTTTTCCAGAGACTCTTTGTTTTTGAATTCGACTATTGCCGATAATGTCGGAGTTGTGGTCAGTTCAGTTACAATGATTGGACCACGTCTAAAAAGAAAGAAAATTTGTCTCATTAATACTCCGTACAGTCGAGCCAGTGTTGCTGTGTTCTGAGAGCAGCTTGCTAGTTCCTCGAGAACACATCACACATTATCATATACTAATCAACTTGAATTAGAAATACAAACAGTGATTCATTTCAACAGTTTATAATATTTCAGGGACTGATATTTGAATGTTGGTAAATTGTATGTTTCAGTAACATAGCTGGTATTGTGAAACGGATATACTCACTTGACGTTGGTAACTTCTCCATGTTTTGCGAACAACTCTTTGAGTTTCTCCTGGTAGTCGAACAGGTAAGTCGACGGGAGGTTCTCAACTAGTATTTTACCAGACTCGACTTTATCTTCTTTCTTATCATCGCCCCCGGCGTCGCCCTCGGCGTTCTCCTGGCTCTGGTCGGCGTCCCCGCTGCCCTCGGCGCCGCCCGCGTCACCCGCGGCCGACTCATCGCCTTGCTCCACCTGTTCGGCCTCGCCGTTGTTGTCTTCCGCCTCCACGGGCTCGGAGGTCTCCATCTCGGGAGCTTGTTCCTCCGCGGCTTGGGCGGCGGCCTTCGCCTTCGCAGCCTGGTTTTTAGCGCCGCGGCCTTTCTTCTGAGCTACCATTATGACTATCCAGCTGTAATAAACACAAGAACAGACTCCAGCAATCAGGCGTGCGATCCGTCACGCTCTCACAGTGGCAACGTTTCCCGCCATATCTATTTTTTGCTAAAACTTATCTACAGCACTTGGCGCCTATTCTCAGATCTCAAGGGCGCAGTTACTAACGCGCGAAACATCATATTACGCAGAAACGCAGAAAATATACTTTAGTTTAGCAGATGAGCTAATTTTAACTATGTGTAACATCACAGATAACGGTAAATACATCATAACAAGCCATACGCGCCATGAAGCATGCCTTAATTTCGAGTGGAAAATTCACGAACCCGAAGCGTTACCTCGTAATAACTTGTTACAATGGCATTTCGCAATCCTAGTTGAATCTTTTACAATATGATTGAAAGTTTTACTCACCAAACGCGAATTAACAGGTAAAATCAATGATATCACAAAACCACAGGGAAAAGACGCCAAACTATATGCAATAATAACACGAAACCGGCATCACGCAAGCGCATCCGCCATTAAATAGATTTTAAAAAGTGAGGTTAGTGGTGTTGCCGTATTAAAATTCATTTCTAGAATTATTTTAGACGTATCCGAACGGATGCAAGCTTTCCGTGTAAAATCAATAATAAAATGTCTCTATGGAGTCCCCCTTAGACGACCAATCTTGCATCAGTTCAAATCGTGAATCTGCTGTAAAATGAGCATAAGTTGACAAAGTAAGTAAGTAGTATTTCTGTATGAATGGTCAAAAGAAAACTGAATTTATTCGAAGCGCGTTTATTAAATTTTGTCCCGCATACCGGGCATAGGTATTCACAAAACTACGTTTATACTTTCATTCGCTTTTATCACGCAATAATTAATACCCGGTAGCTCCTATGGTGTGACCACAGACTAAGATCTGACCTCCCCCCTCGAAATCATGGACTGCGATTCCTGCTCCCGCGCCCGAAATGGCCAGTCTTAAAAGATTTTAATCCTTCTCAGTGAATCTTGCTACATAATGTCTTACTTGCATGCCTGCAAAACCAAGCAAACGAAGAAGACTAACATTTGAACAATCGTTCAGTGTTCAGTTTTGGAGGACCGGACCGAGGGCTAACCGCCCGGCCACTACTTTTAGCTTAGCGGCAAGCGGCGAGATTTCTTTTGTCTAACGTTGACGCTGCGAGCGGTGCGCCGCGCGTCGTGACAATGTTCATACATTTTGGTATATTTGTTTTTACCGCTCGCCGCCCCGCGCTAAGCTGCCGCCGACAGTGGCAAGACCATGGCCAGACCATGTCCAGGGTCCAGGCCGTGGCCAGACCGTAAGAGAATACGAAACACTGTTAGAATTGAGTTAAGTAGTATAGTGGAACCGAGAATGTAACTGTCGTAACTGAGGGTCTACTCCCTAAGCACGAAGTCCGTCGTTTCGGCCTTCGTTACGGGCGTTTCCTACTCCCTATGACCTACGGACGGATGATTCGTTCGGGGCCCGAGCGAAGAATGAATGACAACGCGATTTGACTGTTGTCCCTACTCCCGATGTGTTTTTGCCCGTCCGAACAGTTGACCATGACACTGGTTTTGACGGATAGTTATGTCAGTTGACACGACATCAAAATAGTTCTCGTGCTATCGACGAAAGTTACTAAAATAAAAGAATTTCAAACTATGGCTGCTTTTTTAATTATTGAAGAAGCTTTACAGGAGGAGCGGAGGCAACGTTGATTTTATTTACGCCAAAACTTTAGGTTGGCGAGTATTCCCGACTTTGAGTTCATAGGGAACTACTCTCTCGGGAACTAGGCTCACTCGGGAATTATTCGGGGCCTTATGTGCGGATTTAATACCTCTTTTGCCTCGACACATACCCCGAAGTGATGTTGATCCAAGAATGAAGGTAAGGACATATTAAAGATTCTGCAACTTATTGAGATGTATTACCAATTTGTCCTACCCATTTTTTGTTTACTTTTAGATCCTCATCCTTTACCGCTCCTCGACGGACTTAGTGAAACTTCCCATTGAGTTATGGGAGTTGCACAGGTTTTCCCATAGCCGTTTTGAGCGAACTCTCCCGTCGGCACCCTTCAATAATCCGCGAGCCAATTCTTGGTTCTCACCCATAAAATCAAGAAGAGCATCAATTTGCTCGTGAGTTGCTGCAGCGGTTGGGGCCATTTTACACAATTAACCATGGAATGAAAAGCTAATTAGAGTACAGAAAACTTCCACGCTAACGAAGTTTATGAACTTTTTTTAAAGTCACTTCTTTAAATAATCATTTAATGGGCTTTTTAACATACAATGAATAAAGCACACTGTGTACAAAATATATAAATGGCTTTGCGACTGAGAGTCGCGGAGGATCGCCGTTGTACGTCCGTATACGTTCGCGATCGGGGTTCTCTCTCTCTGTCGCCCGCGTCGCTTTTGCTGCTCTACTCGCTAGCAGCTAGGTGCGCTACTCGCTAGCAGCTAGGTGCGCTACTCGCTAGGTGCACGGGCGGCGGAATGGTACTGCGTAGCAGCCTGTTTTTTTATATTCCGTGGTAGCAACAACATCGTACTTACTATAGCCATAGAAAAATCCGTGCTATACTTTGACGTTTCATTTGAAAATTTTCTTCAAAAAGTAAACAGGCAAAGGTATCAACAGGATGATGCTGGTTTCCGGACAAAATGGCAAAAATAATTAAAATCTATATTTAAAGACATAATAAAAATTATATTTAAAAAAATGTGGTAATTTTCTAACGACAAAAGTATTAATTTTTGTTTAATAAGCTAGAAAACTACAAAATAAGTAAATCGGTAATCGACCGGTAAAATAGCGCAACTCTATTGCTATGCGTCTTTCGTTCACGAATATTGTCTATGATTCCGTTTGAAACTGATGAATCCGAAATCGTTAGGGAGTAGGGTTCAGTCCGACGTATCGGACCATAGAGTATAGTAACTATCGGACCACTGTCGGACGGGCTCGTTACTTCGTTGACGGACTTAGGGAGTAGACCCCCTGATTAGAATACGATATTTCATAAGTACTGCCTAGCCCAACTGAACTTTTCTAGCGGATAGTTTCTTGTCAAAGTTATTTTATCCAAGCTGGGTTCTTTGCAGTCCACAAAACATATAACCGAGTGATTTATAGCCATTTAAAATCATGGAATTTTTGTTGTTAAAATAGTTAATTATATTAATTATAATACTATCTTTATTCACTTAAATACATATAAATTATATTTTTAAATACTAGAATATAAAAACATTTAAAAATATAAATAGTAGCCCACCGGTATCGGGAACAGGGTCCAAGCTACCGGCGGTCAGGGCTCCAGAGAGAGGAACATCCTGACAATGCGAATCATGTCCAGAAGTACCGCTTTCTGAATCAAGCCAGTCATCCAGCTGCCCAACGAGAGCCTCCTCAGGTGTTGATCGAGGCTCTTGGCTATTAATCCATTGGCTGTAACGACTATCGGCACAATGATTGCTGAATCAACATCATCAATTATAATATTATTATTATTTAATCTACTCTTTGGTTAAAATAGTTGTACTGTAGTATTGTGAATAATAGTATAGTAGTAATAATAGTATTATATATAACTGGAAACTTGTAATTGGCTTTCTTCTTCATATTACTACAGTTCTGATTACTCGAATGTATTAGCTGTAAGTTTTAAATAAAATAAAATAAAATAAATAAAATAATGTAGTCAAGGCATGGCAATATTGATGTTAGAGTTAGCATATATTAGGTCCTTACATATGAAATTGGCGTTTTGTATGGAAGGAACAAAAAGTCGAATATTTTTTAATATAATATATTTAATTAATCAAAGTATGAACCATTGTTTTCAATGCACTTTTGCCATCTTATAGGTAGTTCATTGATCCCTTTACTAAAAAAACCAGTCGGACGGGAATCAATAAAATCTTTGAAGGCGATTTGGACTGCCCCATCGGAGTTGAATTTTTTCCCTTGCAAAAAGTTATCCAAATTGCGAAAAAAATGGTAATCTGTTGGAGCAAGGTCCGGGGAGTACGGAGGATGTCTAAGACATTCCAATTCAAGTAATGTAACGCAGCAGTCGACGCGCGTTTGCCGGTTTGCTTCAGTCAATTCGTGAGGTACCCACCTTTCAAGCTTTTTAATCTTCCCAATTTGCTTCAAGTGAATTAAAACAGTTTTATCACTAACATCGAAGCCTGCAGCTAACTCGGACGTGGTTTGCGATGGGTCCGCTTCCACAATAGCCTTCAATTCTCCATTATCAACTTGGGTCTCAGGCCGTCCACGGGGCTTGTTCTGCAGGTCGAAATTTCCAGAACGAAAACGTTGGAACCAAAAACGAACTGTGTTTTCTTTTGCAACATGACCGCCATACACATCATTCACCCTTCGAGTCGTTTCCGCAGCACTAGTGCCACGGCGGAACTCGTACTCGTAAATAATGCGATATTTTAAATTTTCCATTTTGTAAAATGAGTGACGCAAACAGAAAAAACAGAAGAAAAAAAACAAATGAATGACGGTCATCGAAGCACAAATACATGAGTAAATAGCTGTACAAATTTGAATTTGGAATTCCTTACCAAAGAGGAGAAATTCGTGATTAAAGTGGCCAGTACGAAAAACGCCAATTTCATATGTAAGGACCTAATATATTACTTTATGGTTTGCATTTCGGATATCGGTTGGCTGCCTCTTCAGAATAATGGCTGCCTGCACTGATTGTTAGCATTTTTGGCACTGGGCACCCCATCCCATCCCCCGCCCGCAGCCCGCTATAGGAGCAGTGGTCTCGAACCTACCGGTTTTTCGGTATTTCTACCGATATGGGACCGGTTTTACCGAAATACCGAATTGTAAACAATTTCTCACGATTTTTGAGAATATGCGGTTCTTCCGATTATTTACCGTTTTTACATTTTTGAACGGGCAACCTATTTAATTTTGTCTATGATTCATGGGTATCCTCGGTATCCTCCAAATCCCCACCGACTTTGAGAAAAATATACCTAAGTTTAGGGGAATACTTTTTTATTCTAGTTTTAGGGGATGCCCCAAGTTGATTCGCTAGCCTATATAAGCGAAAATTCAGACTTTTTATCCACTTACCTTTTAATTCTCTTGCTCTAGTCAAGTTTTCACTTTTAAAATAAAACATAAAATACGTACACGTATTCAGAATGTTGTCTGATGAAGAACCATGTTCAAGCACGAGTCTAAAAAGAAAAAAATGCCAACAATTTTGTAGAAAGGAATGGAAAAAAGAATTTTCTGGCTGGTTGCAAGAAAGCTCTAAAGGCACCATATCCTTGTTTCAGCTTCTGCAATAGCTATCTATTGCAGAAGCTAAAACAAGGATATTAATATTACATCTGGGAAAGACGCTCAGAAACACAATTCGTTACAAGCACACATACCTACTGTCAACATTTTTTTTTTATTACTGAATGGACCCGCTCTTGACCTCGATTACGCCTGATGAAAAGCGATGGATGATGTTAAGTTCTTAATAATCAACAAAGTTATTTTATGTTAATAAATGTAATCTTCAATAGAAATTTTTTTGACCTACCGATTTTGGGTATGAATCTACCGATATTAATTTGTGGGCAACTCTACCGATTTGGCCTTTTGGGGTGAATCTCCAGAAAATATTATTTTTGAGTAAATTTTGTGGATTCTTGAAAACCTGCGTGTATCGCTCATATTTTTTAACAGTATTGATAGGCATGTTCAGTTTACAAGTTTTTTATTAGATTTACTGCAGATAAACAAGAATTTAAAGAGATATTAATTTTTTTTGTTTTACTATTGTTGAGGATAATGATTTAAAGTGAGAAAAATGATTTTCAAGCTTAGAAAAATGACGATATGTTGAGGACAATGATAATGCTCATGAATTTAGTTTTGTACCTACCTGTAAACGATGAAGGTAAATGAAAATAAAAACAATTAAGTAGGTATCTAAATGATATTTTTATTTGGTTTAAAGTATTACAATCAACTAATATAAATTAACGTCAACTCCAACAAAAACCAACTTCTAAGACTTTTATAAACTTGATTGCTTTGTTCAGATAGATTATGTAAATTATAAGTATCAAAATCAACAGTCGAATATCAAAATATTAAAAGCTAATCACCGTATGATCTTAAAAACCGTTAGTTCAATAACGGTTTTTAAGATCATACGGCGATTATAACAACTACGACTATAACAAACTATAAACTCACGGTTTTCACAATCATACGGTGACTGAATTATACAAGTCTAACAAAAATAAATTAAACATGGTCATTAATTAATCTATCATTTTCACAATATTGTTACTTTATAACAATTTTAATATTTTTAACAATTAACAGCCTCATTTATGGTTACTTACGAGTATTATACTAAGAACAAAATGAAAAGGTAACAATTAAAAATTCAAACCCTGGGAAAGAATCACTTTGAATATGATCAAAATAATTCAAAAAGATGTTTCTGTTGAAAAACAAAAAAACTTTAAGTACCTATTTAAAAAAAAGAATCATAATTTACTACGGAACTGTAATTTGTAAAAAAAAAAAGAATTTTGTGGGCTAGGTCGACGAAGCCACCTTATTAGGTTTTATTATAAAAGTATTTAAAATTAGAGTTGTGAGGAAGTAAATGGTACAGGGGAATTAAATCTGTAATCTCTGTAACTTTTTTGCTTGTGCCTTGTTTTTTTTTCTTATAAGATATGAGAAGTCTTAAAAGCCGTATTCTTTTATTTGACTCTTCATATCTAACTTTTTTAATAGCTAATTGAATAGCTGCACGATTTACTTTTAAAGGGTCTTCTTTATTAACGAAGCTTGTGTCCGAAGAATTACTCGCACCTCGATCATTTTCAACTGCTTTTACTTGAACTGCTTCGAATGTTGGTGGTTATCCTTCTTTTTTTCTTTGTCTGTACCTTAAAATAAAATTAGCACTATTATAATATTGTTGCCTACTTATAATTATAACAGTTGTGCTGAAACCTATCGCGTAAATACGTACTGATAAATATACTGAATTACTCACTAGATAACGAAACTTAGTTACCTTTTAGAATTTTCCTACCACTTTTTGCGTTCTTTAATAGCGCGAGGGCTTTTTGCTGAAGTATTTTCTGCTTTCTTTTTTAAGTATTTCTGTCTCCTTTTTTCTTTTTCTACAGCTAGCAATTCAAGATCATTTTATATTTCTGCATACCGCCGCTTTTGACATAGTCTTTGTTTAATTAGTCTGTCTTCTCTGCTTTTTTTGATTTAGGTGGCATCTTCTTAACTTAATAAGCTTATAGATACTTAAAAATATATTCAGTCTTGGATCAGTCTTCATTTAATCTAGAAAAAAAAAATCGGTTAGCGGATTGTTTCGCGCGTCCTTTTTTCAAAATCTGAAATGTAATCTACGTCCATTTCAGAAATACTGATAGGTTATTTCTGCATTTAATATACCTCTAGTAAATATTAGTTTAACGAAGAGGAAATAATTGAAAAAAATATATTTATTATTATAATTAATACCTGTCCATTATTAAACACTTAAAAGTTTTCTTGAGCTAGCATAATATAATTATAATTTGACGACAATTGCTTATACTCGTACTGAACCTGGAATTTAAAGGAGCAGTATTATTTAACAGGAAATTTATTTCATACGTAAGCAGGCATCTAATCTAACAACAACGAGGTAGGTACCTCTTTGATACTACTGCCTATAAACACTACAGACTACTCTACACGAAAGTCATGCACTTCATAAAGATTTAACTGAGCTTTAATAGTACGGTACCTATAAATACTTTATAATATTTTGAAAAGGATCACAGGGACTATTTGTTCCTGTTATCCATAAGGATGTTTCCATCATCATTTATTAACTCCTCAAATAAACTGAACAGCTGCCCCTGCTTTGAAATATATACTTCATCGTATCTCAGGCTGTTGTTTGTGTCATATATATTATAAATCTTTAAGTCTACACTATCTTCACACAAAGGCTTGCTTTGGGGACCTTCATATGTAGCGTATACAGGGTGTTTGGCAGAACGTTGAACATACGAAAATGGTGGATAGTTGGGGTCATCTGCTACTTACTCAGCCCTAATTTATTTGGACCTGGCCCACTGGATATTTTTAATTAATTTTTTTTATCTTTTTTCTTGTTTCACCACTTTCTTAACTTTAAAGTGTAATTTTTATTAAAAGTGGGTGAAACAGGCAATATTTAGTTTTTTTTTTCATACTTTTATGTTGGCAGATTCTTATAAAATTATTGCTTTATTCAGATGTTAGCTAGAAAAAAAGTTATGAGTCCTCAAACTTACAGAAAGATGTAAAAAAATACTTAAATCTTAATTTCAACTTGCATTTAAAAAAAAACAAAAAATGATTGAGGAGTTCCAATTCTAGCAAAACATCCCTAGTGTGTGAGCTTTCTAATGGTATGTAATTTGCTTTTATAAAAAAAAAACTTTAAGAGTTATTTCATCATTTTATCAAGTAGGACATTTTTGACGAAACTCTACCTTTACGGAAAGTGAAATGTTTTGCGAAATTTAATACTGCAAGGTTGGTAAAAATTAAATGGTCGATTCAAATTATGCTGTACCAGTTAGGTGTGGTAAGGAAACAATTAAAAAATGTTAAATAATTTATTTAAATAATAAATCACAAATGTTCGAATTGACGCCCTTCATTTACAATACAGGCGCGGCATCTACGTCTGATTTCTACAGTCGTTGTGCGCAGCAGCATCTCCTGTCGCATAACTTCGAAAGCAGTATTAATTCGATTTATCAAATCTTCTCTACACCATTCACCATTGGGAACTTAAGAATCAAAACCCACACGTGAAGAGACAAAGGGGCTTCGAGAGGAGATTCAGTGTGAATGTCTGGGCAGGAGTGATTGGCGATAAGCTAATAGGGCCTCATTATTTGCCCGACAACATCAATGGGAACAACTACTTGGATTTTTTGATCAATGATTTACCACCATTAGTGGAAGAAGTGTTCCAAGTAGACATAAACAGGCCTCTTGTCTTTCAACACGGTGGCTGTCCAGCTCACTTTAGTCTGATTGTACGTGAGCATTTGGATAATTGTTTCCCAAATTCGTGGATTGGCAGGGGAGGACCAATCCCCTGGCCTCCGCGATCGCCCGACCTCACTCCGCTCGATTTTCACGTGTGGGGAAGGGCAAAGGAACTAGTTTACACTACAGAAGTAGAAAGTAGAGAAGATTTGATAAATCGAATTAATACTGCTTTCGAAGTTATGCGACAGGAGATGCTGCTGCGCACAACGACTGTAGAAATCAGACGTAGATGCCGCGCCTGTATTGTAAATGAAGGGCGTCAATTCGAACATTTGTGATTTATTATTTAAATAAATTATTTAACATTTTTTAATTGTTTCCTTAACACAGCTAACTGGTACAGCATAATTTGAATCGACCATTTAATTTTTACCAACCTTGCAGTATTAAATTTCGCAAAACATTTCACTTTCCGTAAAGGTAGTTTCGTCAAAAATGTCCTACTTGATAAAATGATGAAATAACTCTTAAAGTTTTTTTTTTATAAAAGCAAATTACATACCATTAGAAAGCTCACACACTAGGGATGTTTTGCTAGAATTGGAACTCCTCAATCATTTTTTGTTTTTTTTTAAATGCAAGTTGAAATTAAGATTTAAGTATTTTTTTACATCTTTCTGTAAGTTTGAGAACTCATAACTTTTTTTCTAGCTAACATCTGAATAAAGCAATAATTTTATAAGAATCTGCCAACATAAAAGTATGAAAAAAAAAAACTAAATATTGCCTGTTTCACCCACTTTTAATAAAAATTACACTTTAAAGTTAAGAAAGTGGTGAAACAAGAAAAAAGATAAAAAAAATTAATTAAAAATATCCAGTGGGCCAGGTCCAAATAAATTAGGGCTGAGTAAGTAGCAGATGACCCCAACTATCCACCATTTTCGTATGTTCAACGTTCTGCCAAACACCCTGTATAACATTAAAATCTTCCAATATATACAAAAATCGTCTATCATCATTAATATGACGATTTATATAAATTAATAAAATGTAATACTTAAGCTCCATGATAGTCTATATTATTAAACTCTACCTTAAACAAATACATAATTACGAACTCCCATCATTATCCTCAACATTTGTCATTATCATTCCACATAATGTCATTCTTCTCAACGTGCGTCATTATCCTGGCAGTACAAATTCAGGACAATGATGTTGAGAAAAATGATAAATCGGAAAAAATCTTGTTTAAACCTGTTTTAGGTACGTGGTATTTCAAAAAACGTTTTATAATTGTGTATGTACACAAAACCTTCATACTTTTTTGTTAAATGAATAGAATAACAAAATAATATGACGGATAAATAAATGAAAATGTAAATGACGTTTGCAATGAAACTTTTTGGAGAATGAATTTCAAAGTCTTACCTGCAAAAAACGCGCGCGTGTATCTTCACCAAAGCACGTCGCCCGACTGTGGTGCAGGAGGGAGGTCTGTTCGCACAGCCACGAGTTTTCCCTCCTCCCATCTCTTACTCGACTTAATATTGAAAACAAAGACATTAAAATTTTATATGTACAATAGACGGGACATTGCGAACAAAATCGTGATCCGATACTTTGTACCTAGTGGTCTCAAGTCTCTCAGTCTAGTGACGTACGCCTGCGCGTCAAGTCGCATCGACGCAATCGTGTCCACCAAAAAAAATTTATTTAAAAAGAAATATGCCGAGTTGCGCATTGCGTTATTGCAAGTCTCGCTATGGTAGAACGACTGGATCTAGCTTCAGTTTATTTTCGTATGCATTATTTATATTTACTGAGTAATTTGAATCAAATAATTTTCATAATAGATCTAGAAAATTTCCTAATTTTGTAATAAACGCCATCTATTGCTGAATAGCCTTATTATTGCTGCAGTAAAATGAAAGTATAAGTGTTACCACTTTTCAACGAAATTTTTAACCAAATAATCGATTAATTTTAGTAACATTCAGTTCAAAATCGATCATGATTGTTAAATTGATTTTATAAAAGAGGATAATTATTATTAGAAAATGATATTTATAATGAAATACAGGATAATATAAGTTTACAACAAAAACATTGAGCAATGACTAATTACTGTTTTGTCAACACATCAGTGATCGGGTTAGATTTATAAAAGGCGTTCATTCTAATCACAAACATATCTTCTAAATATTCTTATTTTTGAGGTTTTTGGTGTTTTGTAAATAATCCTATAAAGTTAGTAATCCTTTAATTTATTTAAAAAATTGATTTCTTAGATCGGAGTTTTAGAGCAAAAATTGAAACAAAATTATCTTTGGTAGACTATGTATTTACGCTGATTTGAAACTACAACATATATTTTATCCGATCAATACAAATAATATTTTTTTGTTTACGGTTAAATCAACACTGCTCAATTTCGAATGCCTGTCTAAATTAAAACGATGTTTCATTGCATTTTAATATCATCACTAGTAGAGAGAGTCGGGACACATTGATCGACGGCGTTCGACGGTTTGTCCATACAAAAAGAGAGCATGTGTGCTCCTTTTCAATCGGCAAAGTACGAAAGGCCGTCGAACAATGTGTCCAGATCCTTAGTGTGGCAAATTTTTTTAACAAAATTATAGTAAGAAGTGTCATTTTACTGCAACTATTTAAAAGTCGGACTATACTGCCTTACAGAGATGTGATTCTGTTATCGATAATATTTATTGGTAAATAATAAATAACTTGTAAACAAAAGAGTAATAAAAATAATTTTGCTAAAAACGAAACGCAACCGACAATTGCAAACAACTATGCCCATTGTGACATAATAGGTCTACTTACACAAAAAGCAAATATAAAACACAAAAAACATAATAATTCGGCGGCAAAGCAGGCAAATTTAAATTTATTTTATTTTAACATGTACATTATCTACTTACATAAAAACACACACTGAAACTGATACCCTATCATAGATGGTGACACGGACAATGAATAGTAGCGAATAAAATATTTTTTTGTTTTCTGAGACAAGTTTTCGATATTTTTTTATTTACCTTAATCCATGGATTGAAAATCGGATCTGGCAACACTAGCCACACTGGCCACCTACCGAGCGATAGCTGAATATATTTTGACAAATTTAATTCATGTTTGCTATTTTTGTTTGCATTATGCCGCTCAAATTCTGCTATATTATGCTAGATGGCGTCAGTGAGACATGGGATCACAGTTTTTGTATGACATTTCTTTGCATAGCCTCTCTATTGTACCTATCTTAAATCTCTTTGATTGAAAACAAACATAGCGCAGGACAATGACGCACATTTTTTGAACATGAGTTTTTTATTTATTAACTTAGTGAGTATTGGCCATGTTATCAAGAATATGAAGATTGATTATGTATAATTACAGCACTCAACATCAAATAGCTCCATGAAGTGAACATTTTTTATATCATCAAAATATAGACTGCGTGTGCCGGAGGCGACACGTGAAAAAATGGCAATTTTATGTGTTTGTTTTTTAATATACTTTTTATTATAAATTTTTTACAATGGTGGTTTAAAGCAACATTTTTGTTGATTATTTTACTATTAAAAGTAACACTTTAAAAAAAAATACATACACACGTTCTCGAGAAATATACAAAGACATTAATTTCGACCCTCTCAAATATTGACCCTTTGACGTTCGAGTGTTCGAGACCATAGACTATACACTTATAAACTCGAGACCACTGTAATCTGTATAGGAGGTTCTGTGATTGGTAGAGAATGGCAGTGATGGCATATGGCATCATGGCAGCTGCAAAACATAACCTCTAAATATTCGCTGCACGTCCGTGCATCTTTTATTATGTGTTGTTTCATTTTGATTAACAATATTTCAAGTTAAGAACTGCTCGTAAGCGATAATAATGAAGTCCAAGTCATTTGATTTAAAACCAAGTGTTGCTGAAAAGCATACGCTCTCAGACAAAACTTTAGACTTTGTTGGTCTTTACAAATCTGTTACTGAAACGAATAAAGTTGCTGACAAACGAAAATCTGATGAAAACACCAGTACCCCCAAACGTGAACTTAAACCAAATAAAAACAAAAAACGGAGCAAGCAAGACCCAGCAGACATATATCATATCAACATTGATGGTTCTAATTTAAGCCCAAATTTACTTCGGAGCAGCCCTGTTGACGATTCTAAAGTTACTTCTACTCCTAACACAAGTGGCAAAAATCAATCAGTTAAATCCATCATGAAAATTAAATCGCCGGCTGAGCAGTCTTTCGACAGTGCCAGGTCTAGTGCATCTAGCAGTAAGCCCAAAAAAAGGAACAAGTCCGTCAGCTTCATGCTCGAGGACCACGAGGAAATTGTGGTGAAGAGGACCAAGTCTGATGACACTCAAGCTAATAAAAAACCTGAGACCACAGCCAAAACTGTTGTCAAAGGCAAAAGCAAGAACATTAAAAAGTTAAAAAAGTACCAACAATCAGAAAAAGAGAACAAAGCAGCTGAAGTTAACAGTCAAAACATGGAGGTGGACAGCAGTAAAAGTAGTCTACCTGAGAAAAAACCAGCCAAGTTAAATAAAACTAATAAAATGCTAGAGGAGTCACCACCCGGTGATGCTCAAGTTCAAACTCACGAAACTAAAGAGAAAAAGAAGAAATTCAAAAAAGTTAAGAAGTCAAAATCTGATCAAAGTACAGAACCAACTGATGCTGAGAATAATGGTGAGGTTTCATCAGAAACCAAAATAAAAAAACTAAGAAAGAAGAAGGTGAAGGTTCCACTTGCTGAGAGCATCGAGCCTGAAGGGGAGCCAGCTCCTAAATCGCGTAAAAAAAATGATAAACCGGATATAGCTGAAGACCTGGAGAACCTTAGTATTGGAGACAATGCACACACACTGACCAACCTGCTTGATGAAATGGCTGTGGTTGACAAGGACAAGCGTAAAAAGTTAAAACAAAAGTTCAACAAGAATAAAAAACCTAAAGGTGTTCAGCCCAGTAAGGAGGAGTCAGAAAAAAGTGAAGAAGTAAAAGAGAAGATAAAGTGGAAGAAGAGGAAATGGAATAAGGATAAAAAGGGGGATGCAGACGAGGAGGGCTTGGCACATACCGTGATTGTGGAGAACCTGCCCATCGCTATCATGTTGAACTATAGGAAGTTGCTCACAGACCACTTTGTCAAACATGGATTGATTAGGAAAATTGGGTAGGACGTTTAATGTTACCTGTCTAAAAAAAGAAATTGTATCTTTAAAATGTATGTTAAAATTCATACGTTATTTGTTCCAGCGTTGCTGAGGTGTACCCTTCAGAAGAGTCGAAGCCTGTATTTACTACTACCCTAAACTTCTACAGTGATACTGCTGCGGAAGAGGTAACTTATACAAATAACTATACTTCAAGAAAGTATTTTTGTCACTCGCTTGAACTTGAGCTTAATTAAACAGTTTTATAGGATATGGTATTCAATGGCAATGTGTCAAAATGTACAAAGTCTCTTTTAATTCATTTGAAAGCTCCACAAGTTCATTCATCCCACTTACCTAACCCAACTAACCTTTAGAGTAAATTGTGTCATATCTCTCTCTACTTCGTCATTCCCTCAATGCTGAGGATCGCAACCACATTAGACGCATCTCCAAGTTATTTGGTCTTCTGCCACGTGGCTGCTTGGTAAATGCTGCCTCAATCGTATCACATGAAATAACCTAAATAAATATCCATATCAGGCCCTGCAAGAAAACAATGCATACATCGAAGGCAGTCGTATCCGTGTAAAGAGAGGGCTGCCCATAACACAGACAACGTTGGTGGTGCGTTCATACGCCGAGCTGACCGACCAGGCACTCAGCTCCACCTTCGTGGGAGCTGGCAAGATCAGGAGCATACGACATCTTGTCAAGGGGAAGAAGACTATGGGTATGTAACTGTGTGCTGGTTAATTGATTTCTTTAAGTATGCACAGTCACAGCTGAAAATAGGCATTTGTGAAGACTGCTGCATCATCAATGTTTGTATTAAAATGTCTTTGAATATACTCAATCTAGTCATTTAAGAATATTATAAAGGAAATTGGACCTAGAACGGAGCCTTGCGGGACCCTACGGCATACAGTGACTAGATTGGATTTATTGATAGCATCAGCTACTTTTAATTGAGTTGCATGTTGAGTATTCCACGTAAAAGATTAGCCATGTTAATAATAATGACCTTTAACTAAGTTGTCACTTATGCGTAGTCTCGAGTAGGGCTTGCAATCTACCTCTCCAACAAGTGATAAGATAATTAATTTATTTGATTTTCAAATAAATAATAATATGTATGTGTGTGTATTAATGATTAATATGTATTAATTATTATTTATTTACAGCAACAGCATTCGTAGAATTCGATGGCCCTCAGGCAGTGGAACGGGCAATCAAAACGGCGGGTGATGCCAAAATTGGCGGGAAGAAGATACATCTGTCTAAGTTCGAGATACGACCCAAAAGAGTGAAAAAACCCAAGAATGAGGTCGACAGTGCCGCGGACGCTGATAGCGAAGATTCTAACGATTAGATTATAGTATTTATACAGTACAAGAAAATACAATATAAACAAATGAGACCTCAAAGAGTATACAGTAATACCCCGCTTTACGCGAGGGATACGTTCCGGAAAAAATCGCGTTAAGTGAAATTCGCGTATATCGGGTTTTACGATTAACACCTTCATCTTCAATTTTGAAGTTACGCTTTTACGCTCTTTTTAGGGTTCCGTAGCCAAATGGCAAAAAACGGAACCCTTATAGATTCGTCATGTCTGTCTGTCTGTCTGTCTGTCTGTCTGTCTGTCTGTCTGTCTGTCTGTCTGTCTGTCTGTCTGTCTGTCTGTCTGTCTGTCTGTCTGTCTGTCTGTCCGTCCGTCCGTCCGTATGTCACAGCCACTTTTTTCCGAAACTATAAGAACTATACTGTTGAAACTTGGTATGTAGATGTATTCTGTGAACCGCAGTAAGATTTTCACACAAAAATAGAAAAAAAACAATAAATTTTGGGGTTCCCCATACTTACAACTGAAACTCCAAAAATTTTTTTTCATCAAACCTGTACGTGTGGGGTATCTATGGATAGGTCTTCAAAAATGATATTGAGGTTTCTAATATCATTTTTTTCTGAACTGAATAGTTTGCGCGAGAGACTTCCAAAGTGGTAAAATGTGTGTCCCCCCCCCTCTAACTTCTAAAATAAGAGAATGATAAAATTAAAAAAATATAGATAATGTACATTACCATGTAAACTTCCACCGAAAATTGGTTTGAACGAGATCTAGTAAGTAGTTTTTTTTTAATACGTCATAAATCAAAAACCGCAATTTACCTTTCACAAAGTTACAACGAACTACAAGAACTTTTATATTATGTTACTTGCTGCTACGGAACCCTTCATGGGCGAGTCCGACTCACTGTGTTCCCAAATATCCTTGGACCTGACATTTTGAGTTAAGTTCAGTAAGAGACGCATTTCAATACGACAAACTTCGGACAAGAACTCCCATGTGCTAAATCTTTATAGTTTTTGAAAAAAATACGTCTAAAGTTTATTATTTTTTTTATTTAGAAAATTTAAAAAAATATATTACTTGGATATAAATAAAGCTGATATGTTTCTGGTATTTTCAATTTGTTAAGAATATAGTGAAGGATTTAATACACTTTACTACGGTCCGAAAATGTTAGCTTTTAATGAGAAAAAAAAAGATTTCAGTTTTTCAGATTTTATTTTTTTTCATTTTAATTATGCGTTAGTAGCATCCGCAAATAAAACTAAATGGTAGTTAAATACGTCACTTATCACCATAAAAAAAATCAACTGCTAATGCCATGGAAAATGGGAAATAATAGCTTCTAAATATTTTTCATTACAAAACGCCTGTTATTTAGATATGAGCAACGTGTGCAGACGTCGTTGCTATGAATGAGTGATCAGGCACTGTAAGAGTATTTTGCTTCTCACTTTCTAGTAGGAATTTATCAATATCCGACTTAGTCGGATATTGATAAAACAGGATTTAGTATCTAGAAGTCACGCGATTTGGCCGCGATTTTTTATTTTATGTAGAAAACTACTTAATTATCTACACCGTACTTAGTCACCGTATCTATACCTACTTAGGTAACTAACTTTTCCTGACACTGAACTGGTTACATTTACATACAATACATAATCACACCAAAAATTCCTACTAGAAAGTGAAAAGCAAAATACTCTTACAGTGCCTGATCACTCATTCATAGCAACGACGTCTGAACACGTTGCTCATATCTAAATAACAGGCGTTTTGTAATGAAAAATATTTAGAAGCTATTATTTCCCATTTTCCATGGCATTAGCAGTTGATTTTTTTTATGGTGATAAGTGACGTATTTAACTACCATTTAGCTTTATTTGCGGATGCTACTAACGCATAATTAAAATGAAAAAAAATTAAATCTGAAAAACTGAAATCTTTTTTTTTCTCATTAAAAGCTAACATTTTCGGACCGTAGTAAAGTGTATTAAATCCTTCACTATATTCTTAACAAATTGAAAATACCAGAAACATATCAGCTTTATTTATATCCAAGTAATATATTTTTTTAAATTTTCTAAATAAAAAAAAATAATAAACTTTAGACGTATTTTTTTCAAAAACTATAAAGATTTAGCACATGGGAGTTCTTGTCCGAAGTTTGTCGTATTGAAATGCGTCTCTTACTGAACTTAACTCAAAATGTCAGGTCCAAGGATATTTGGGAACACAGTGCGACTCGCACTTGGCCGGTTTTTTCTTTATAGGCCGCCATTTTTAACCTAGCGTTAAATTATGTATTATGTATCTCCAACAAACATTAAAATACGACTGCCAGGCCAGCCGAGATAAACATATGAAACAAACGGGGAATTCCCAATTATTTAATTAGAATTTTCAGAGAAAGCGGTGATTCCCGCAACCAAAGAGAAGTCAATGACTATGTACATAATTCGCGTTATAGTGAAACCGCGCATAACGGGGTCGCGTAAAGCGGAATATTACTGTATTTGTACACTTAAAAGCAACATTTAAATAATTTGTACACTGCCATAATCTGAGTATCTACCAATACCAAACACGACAGTCCGAAGTCGTTTTAGAAATTCATTGATTATCGCCATTTGAGCTGAAAGACTGCTACACATACTGTACTACTGCGCCAGATATCCGGTCCTGTGCTCCTCGCATCCAGCGGATTTCGGCGGCCTTCATCAGGTCATCGGTCCACCTTGTGAGAGGCTTTCAAACGTTAGGGGGCATCCACTAATTACGTGAGGCGTTTAGGGGGTTGAGGGGGTCAAGCCGATTCTCACCCAATCTCACGTGGGAGAGAGGGGGGCCCTGGCAAGTATCACATATTTTTTTTTTCACAAGAAGCAGTGTAAAATTGCTAGAAAACTGGGTTAAATTGAGTCTTAACTACACTATTTGCGCTGTAGCATGGTGCGGGTGACAGTTTCAGTAACATTTCGTTTCACTCTTGAAAGTTGCCGCGATTTACAATTTATGACTTAGTATTTCAGTTGTACCACATTCGTAATATATTAAATAATTAATAACTGTAGTAAATTAAATTAAACCCAACCAGAATGTTCTAATCAAGAAATAAAATCAAATTGAATGAAAAATTAAGCAAAGTGTTATGCGTATAACGTAACGCCATAGACGTATTTAGTGATGGGATGTACTGCTACGATGGATAGTCGATATTTTTTATAATAAAAAACGTATATTGTGCGTAGGTCAATTTTTATTTTTAAAAGGTCTAATTATACAACAGAACATTTATAGGGTAAGGTTGCTTAAAAGGTTGCTAAAAAAAAATACATGTTATTCGTCTAAACTCATATCAGAGTCAGGAACATCTGAATTGTCACTCAATTCATCATCTGAATCCGTGACGGATATTATTAACGATGACTCAATTATGTTGTCAATATGTATGTCACGATCCCAATCAGACATAATGTCCCTTTTTGTTTTATTCACGACCTTCGACCAGTCTTCAGGTTGAACATTGTTGATGGCCTCTTGTAATAGGGCCAACATCTTATTTGCCGTAAATGGCGGCGAAGTATTATTTCTTGCGGCGTAACCTAAAAATAAACGAACTTATAAAAAAAAGTATTCAAATAATCATCAATCAGCCTAATCTAGTATCTGGTAATGTTTTTAAACTAGGTACATGCTACGATCGGAAAGCTGATTTTTTTATAAAGCTTCAAAATGGGAATTGAAATTAAAAGCATACCTTTTATTTGGGCCCAAATCAGCTCAATAGCGTTATACTGGCAATGGTAGGGTGGTAGTCGAAGGACCTGGTTGCCTTTTTCTTTTGCCATCTCGTCCAGAGCATAGGTAGGAGTTGGTGGCTTATGGCGTCGGACTAAGGCAATAAGCTCCGTCTTTAACATTTTTATATCTGCTGTAACTCCGTTTTCACTCAGCCACTTCACCAACTCGCTTTTGCGGTTGGATTGGTTTGGGGGTTTATTAACTTGCACCGAATGGTAGGGTGCGTTGTCCATTATTATGGTCATAGGCTCTTTTAAATTGTTTAATAGACCTATGAACCAATCTTTAAATTTTTCGTAATTCATCTCCTCATGATACTCCGTAGTTTTTTTTGACTTAAAAGCCAGCAAACAATCAGGGACGAATCCACTTGCTGTACCTGCGTGACAAATAATAAGGCGTTCGCCTTTGCCTTCCGGCACTTTGGTACACGATTGTGCCGTATCGTCGGTCCAACTTTTACCCACTGTGTGGTTGGCGTTTAGCCACGTTTCATCCAAAAAGACAACTTTGCTCCAATCACTTATGTTTTTGGCCTTCCTTAAAAATCTACATCTTGCTAGGGCAATGTCAGTCCTCTCCATAATAATCTTTCTTTTGTTAACTTTTTTGTAAACAAAGCCAATATCTTTTATAACTTGCCGTAGCGAAGTAATACCTCCTTTGAACAAGTCAGCTTCTTTTAATGATTTTAGAAGCTTGAGCAATGTGGGTAGCTCCATTCTTCTATAATAATCATAAATATGATTTCTAATAGCAACCTTAGCAAAATCATCCAAATCTGTGATTGGCTTCACCTTGGTCCGCTTTTTGTTGGGTGTCGATAATTTATTTTCAAACATCCCATCTTGGCCAATTTTCTCACGTGTTATACGCGAAACAGTATTGCGGCCAATATCAAGAGCTTCGGCTACTCGTTCTACAATATGATTCAATGGTAACAACGGTCCATTATTTTGTTGTTCTCTTTCAAAGTAGTCTCGGAGGCGAACAACAAGCTCCCTGGCCTGACTACCCAAAACAGTTTTTTTTGTATGCTTAGGCATGGTAATAACAACAAACTCAACAAACTTATAACAAATAACAATTTAACAAAAATGAAAACAAACAATGAAATCGTAATACGTGTCACATTAAGTCACAATATAACGCGCTTGCACTCGTACTCGCACTCACAGCATCGCACGGGTAAACAACATGGCCGCCGCGCCGATGCACCATAGAGCGAAAATGTTGTCACGAAAAAAAAAACATAAACCCGATTTTGATTATTTTATATAAGTACAAAGATAATTATGTAGCCATAAAACATTTATATTGACAAGTTTATACACGTAGCACACACGTAGTTACACTGCACAACTGAATAATACACTAATTTTCATAACAATATTAAAGAGAACTAGATTCACGCTGCGAGTATCGTTAGCGATAAAAATGAATTGCATAACCTCACATCCCTAGTCATGTGGTACTGACAAATGTCAACGTCATACGGGCAACTGTCACCCGCACCATGCTACAGCGCAAATAGTGTAGTTGTATATAAAAATAATTAAACATTTTTTTTTTTTATAATAAATCCCAACGCAATGAAGCATAGATTAACGTATTTACACTGAAACTACTTACCCATTTTGAACAATCTCACGTGAGATTAGAGGGAGAGGGGGAGGGGGTTGGGGTTGAGCCAAATCTCACGATATCTTATTAAAGGGGGAGGGGGATCGGTAAAAATCGCCAAAATCACCTCACGTAATTAATGGACGCCTCTTACGCCTTCCGGTACGCGGTCGCCACTCCAGAAAGTTTCGGCACTTACATTGAAAAAAAAAAAAAATTGGGACTCATTATGACAATTTTTTAAATTGTGAGGTGAATCGAAAAGCAATAAGCAATTTTAAAAATATTGAATGACTTGTTGTAAAGATAATGGTGATTTTAATAAGATGGTATTTGTAAGTAATTCGCAAAATATCGGATTGTCGTGTTTAGCCATTATCAGCCTTTTTATTTCAAAGCAAGTAGTGATTTGAAAATATAGTGATTCCTTTTGTACTGATAAGCTTTTAGTATCATAGTAAAACAAATTATACACAGTTTTGATACTTTAATACAGCGCCATACGACGACGTAAATATTAACTTTTAGAAATGTTAAACTAACTGGCTGGTTTCAAGTATTTAAACGAATGGGAAAGAAAATATTACGTAGCTAATGTGTTTTTACATAGAATAAATATTTTAATATTAAAATATTCCATGTTATGTAATTTAATGAGTTAATTTGCAATTGTATGGATGGAATGTTACCACTTAGGGGGCATCCATTAATTACGTCAGGCGTTTAGGAGGGGAGGGGGTCAAGCGGATTCTCACAAAATCTCACGCGGGGGATAGGGTGTCCTGGGAAGTATCACATTTTTTTTTCCGCAAGAAACAGTGCAAAATTGCGAAACTGTTGAATTGCTAGGTTAACTAGTCTTAAATAAAAATAATTAAACAAATTGTTTTTTTTTAATAAATCCAACGCAATGAAGCATAGATTAACATGTTTACACTGAAAATACGTATTTTGAACAATCTCACGTGAGATTAGAGGGAGGGGGAGGGGGTCGAGCCAAATCTCACGATATCTCACTAAGGGGAGAGGGGGGTCCAAAAATTGGCAAAATCACCTCACGTATTTAATGGACGTCCCCTTATAGTCCATTTTTGTTATTATAAATTCTAAGAATGTGTTAAGTATGGCATTTCTCAGCAAGTACAGTCAGCATCAAAAGTTGATGACCACATTTAGATTTTCAAAATCGCTGTACACCGTATTATACCTAAATCGCTCAACATGACAAGCGCCAGAAATGAATGATTATCATAAAAGGGCATAAGTAGGTGACCATCACTTTTCAAAAGTCGCTAAACAAAGTTATAGTAAAAAAAGCATAACATTCTTCGTCTCTAAAGTCTGAACAAATTTTTGACAAAAGTAGCATACCATCGTTTATCTCTAAAGTCCCTGAACAAAATGAAATATTTTTTGGGTTTAATATGTGTGTGTATTTGAGCGTAATTGATAACTAATACAATATTTATATATGTATAATAAATATTCTTTTTACATTCAAGGGTAAACAGTTTTTCAAATACCCACAACTATGTTTCCCAAAGAATTGAATTAAAACGGAATTTGTGTGAATTTTGAAAATGAGTCATATATGTATACAGATTAGGTTCTAATTCAATCGTACTCTAAAAATCATAAACTAAGTCGACGGTATGAATTTGAACAGAATCTGCGTGATTTTTGAAAATGAGTCTTATTGCTTTACGAATAAGGTTACAATTCAATCGAACTAAAAAAATCATTAATTACGTCGATGGTATAAATTCAAACAGAATCTGCGTGATTTTTGATAGTGAGTCTTATAGCTATACAAATAAGGTTACTATTCAATCGTAATATAGAAAGCTTAGATGACGTCGACGGAATAATTTTTAAGCGGAATATGCTTATCTTTATAATCGTGCTTGCGAGCTTATTAACCGACTTCGAAAAAGGAGGTTCTGTATTCGACCCGTATGTGTGTATGTATGCATGTTTGTATGTCCGCGATTTTCTCAAAAACGAATGAATCGATTTTGATAATTCTTTCATTAATGTGATCTACATAGTTTTGGAAAGGTTTTAGTTTATAGTACATTAGGTAACTATTCTTATGTACGAAGTTATAAGCATAAATATACTGCATCTCTGGCATTTCTACGCGAATTTTGATGATTCTTCTAGTCGGTGCCTTATTGCACTAGTATTAATTGAATTTGTGTGTGGTAGGTACAACTAAAAACTAAAAACTTTTTTACAAAAAAAAAAAAAAGACGGGTTGCACTCCGGGAGTGCCGGCAGAAGTAAAAACTTGAATATTAACGTTGAAATAAATCAATTATTAATTGAATTAATATAACTAATTTTTTTTCACTATTTCTGCGTCCCTTTTTTCATTAATACACTCACAGGCACAATTAACCGCCCACCTCTATCATTCGTCACCCTGTTTGTTTATGTTAACTATGGCTTATCCACTGTTTTATTTTTTATCAAGTGGGTACTGTAGCAGTTAACTAAACATTGTAGTAAATTTGTATCACCTAAGAGTTTTTCGAATTTAGTCGTTGTTTGACATTGTTGCCGTTGCGTTATCGTGTTAACATTTCCTGTTCTTTTCTGCCATAATGTGTGAATATTGTTTAATTTGAGTTTGTAGTGTTCACATATTGTTTGGGACTCTAAAAAATGCTACTTGATGCAACTGGTGTAGGTAGGGCAGTGGTTTTAGCTGACGTTGGGTATAGCCAACATCGCATCGCTCGTACACTCGTTGTGCCTCGAAACACGGTACGGGATGCCATCAGACGATTTCGGGAGACAAGTTCATACACCCGCAGGCCAGGTAAAGGCCGACATCGATGCACCTCAACCCGAGATGACGGTTTCGTTGTCAACAACGTGCTGAGAAATCGCTTTTGCACCGCTACTGAAGCTCGTACGCTTCTTTTTGAGGTGAGAAATGTCAGTGTAAGTAAACGTACGTTTAGAAGAAGACTGGCAGAAAGAAATCTGAGGACTTTTCATCCAGCTCGCGCCCTACAACTGCTCCCACAACACCGTAGAGCTAGACTTGCTTGTGCGCGAGAACATGCTGACTGGACTGTGTAGGAATGGAAAGACGTACTGTTATCAGATGAGAGCAGAATAGGCTTAAGAGATCCAGATGGACGTCAGCGAGTCTTCAGGCGCCCAAACGAAAGATTTGATCCATGCGCTATAACCGAAACAGTGGGTTACCAGGGAGGGTCCGTAATGGTTTGGGGAGGTATCTCTTACGAGGCTCGTACCGATCTTGTTGTGTTCGATAGAGGCAGTGTGAACGCTCAAAGATACGTGGAGGAAGTTGTTCAAGACCATGTCATGCCTTTCGCACCATTCATTGGTGACAACTTTGGTTTAATGCATGACAATGCACGTTGCCATACCGCAAAATCCGTCACTGAGTACCTTAATAAGGTCGGGATTCAAGTTTTACCATGGCCAGCAGACAGTCCCGATCTTAACCCAATTGAGCACATTTGGGACAACCTCAAAAGACGTGTCCGAGCAAGAGTACCAGCCCCTACGACCCTAGGAGAGCTCAAGACGGCTGTAGTAGAGAAGTGGCACAATATCCCCCAGTCGGATATCCAAGATGTAATGGATGGATTTCCAAACCGGCTCCAAGAAGTCATTAGAGCCCGAGGCGGCAACACCCATTATTAATTGTTTTTTTTATCTTTTATTGGGCGACTTTTTTCAATATTAAAATTGTTAAATTTTCATCAAAGATTTTCACAAAATCGATTTTTGGTATGAATCCTTTACTAAACGACTTTTTTAACTTTTATGTTTTTTTTTTATGCCTTAAAGGCCGCTTTCAACGTACCTTTCATCAAATGTGGTCTAAATTTTAAGATTTCTGCAAATTGAAAGAAATACAAGGTGGGCGGTTAATTGTGCCTGTGAGTGTAGATGCACTTTGTACAATTTCCATATTTACACTTTATATACACGAATGTTACGAATACACAGCAGTGTGTCCACGTCCACTTCCACTTCGATTTCGACTTTGACTTTGACTTCGACTTCGACTTCGACTCCGACTTCGACTTTGACTTCGACTCCGATTTCGACTCCGACTTCTACTTCGACTTTGACTTTGACTTCGACTTCGACTTCGACTTTGACTTTGACTTCGACTTCGACTTTGACTTCGACTTCGACTTTGACTTCGACTTTGACTTCGACTTTGACTTCGACTTCGACTTCCACTTCCACTTCCGCTTCCACTTCCACTTCCACTACCACTTCCACTTCCACTCCATCCAATCCATCCATCCATCCATTGTCGTGTGTTACTAAACTTGGTTCACTTCGGTTAGCGCCGCCGTAGAAAGAGAGGCGGGGGGGGGGGGGGGGGGAATCTCTCCTGACGGTCACGTGTCCTGACGCGATGCCCTGACGCGAGTTTAACATTTTTTACCCATTACAAAAAGTGTTCAACGCCGCTAAAGAAGTTTTCACTTCAAAAACAACCAACTTCAAAAAAAAAATTTCAAAGTGAAAAATAACTTTAATTTCGGAAGTCAGTGTCAAAAAACAAAAATGCGGAACCAACGACACCGACTTCCGAAATTAAAGCTATTTTTCACTTTGAAGTGTTTTTTTTTTAAACAGGCTTAAAAATGTGCTTGCCGCTTGAACACCAACTTCTAATATTTGTCATTGATACTATGAAAAAAAACAAAATTATTTTGGAAAGTTAAATTCGAAATTTACATCCATTAATTTTTTTTTTTTTACATGATTTAGTTTGGATAGGACAAGATTGGATTTATAACTCTGAAGATAGTAACGAGCACTTTTTTTTTTAGTTTGCAGTTCAGCTACTTTTGATAGTATAAGTTTACACGCTACGTATCCGAAACAAAGTAATGTTCAGTAACTTTTGTTATTTATGATGTTAAGTTATTTTTGGACGTTGCCGTGATTACACTAGATAACCAAAACAAGCATTTTATATTGTTCAGTGACTTTTGTAAAACTGAATGTTCAGCAATTTTTGACAAAATGGTGTTCAGTGAGCTTTGACGAAGTAGTTTTCAGTTAATTTTGAACTTTAATGATGTTCATTCAATACTGGCGCTCTACCTTGTTGAGCGATTTATGGGTGATATAGTGTACAGTGGTTATGAAAATCTGAATGTGATCATCGACTTTTGATGCTGACTGTACTATATTATTATATTCTACTTTGTTAGACTATGCCTAAGTTCGTATACGACCCATTTTATGAAGCCCCTTAAAACTTTGCCAATACTTGATTGAAATGGCATGGCAGTATAAACGAGATAATTCAAATGTAATGTTAAGGGCTAATAATAGTGGAGTTATGAAATACCAGCATTGTTAGATATAATAAGATGATTATGTTGTGCGATTATGCGTGACGAATATTATGAAATAAACAGCCTCGTTGAATTTAATACCTAGTGTTTTAATTTTTTAGCAATTACTAACTAACCCGACGAACTTCCATAGAAAAAAGTACTTTGAGTATTTATCAAATTAGAAAGTTTCCAGGAAATTTTTCCAATTTTTCTTTCCAAACCTATTAAGGACATTGTAAAAATAGCCAAATCGGTCCAGCCAGCCGTTCTCATGTAATGCGCTTACCAACGGACAGCATTTAATTTTTATTTAAATACCTAGATTATTCATACGAACAAAAAGATTAATTTATGGATCTGGATAAATTGCGATCCCAAAAAAACTTTTTTACTTTAAAAAAATAACCGACTTCCAAGAAAAACACTACAAAGTGATAAATAACGTGAAGTCGGCGTCGTTGGTTTCGCATTTTCGTTTTTGACACCGACGAAAATTGGAACGGACGAAAACGAAATTCGATAATTCTTATTTTGTTGTGTTCGGTATTGCTAGGACAAGGTTTGTATGAAAAAAAATGCACGCGTGCGACTTCATGCACGTGGAATTTAACAAAAAAGTTATTGAATTTTATTCAATACTAGCTGTGCCCGCGGACTTCGTTCGCGTGCATGACGGAAAACGTTTTAATTTCTTTGCGCGGATGACACCATGTGTGCTAGGTACGAAGCACAAAAAACTATGTTTCCGCCCGGGATCGAACCGGGGGCCTTCTGCGTGTTAGGCAGATGTGATAACCGCTACACCACGGAAACGATGAGAGTGTTGGCGAATTTATGAAACTGTTTCTGCGAATTCTACATACCATTTCAAAACACGTTTTTAGTTATCTAATAACATTCCTTGCAGTGATTCAAAGCTATCATTTTGATCATAGACTTTGATCCTTCAAACAAGAATATTTGTGTCCTTCACTACACAATCCTCACCTTTGAAAACTTAATGAAAATCAATTTGGAGTACGCCAAAAAATAGTCTAATAAAAATAGTGTAATAGTGTTATGTAAGAAAAAAAAAAACAAGTAAAATAAATTGAAACAATAATTTATTGTGTCCTTAGAATTATTAGTTATGCTTTAAAATTAATTATACTGTATACACAAGATTCTTAATCGTCAGACATTAATCTACGGTCTTTATTACAATTAATTATTTACAATAATTACGAATAAATTACATTTATGTCTCGCCACGACTCGGTTACAACTATATCGTACAAATAATACTTTTAAAAACATACATTATTACTATCACTAACAGTGTCTGTATTGAGATAATACAAAAATATGTTATTTATATCAGAAAAATAACGTCCTTTATATTATGTTGACAAAACCGACGCAAATACGCGGCATACGCGTCTTATAAGTCAACGATTGAAAGTGGATAAAGTGGGATTCTAACTTACGATTAAAAATCGCACTCGGCAGACGGGTCCAGTCTAAAATGACATATATGTATGGGACTTTATTTATTATAAATCTAAAATCTATTGTAAATTGAAACTATGAGTAGGTTTCATAAGACTGCTTTAGACTTCATATTATCGTTCCCGTGTAGCTACTACGTTCAATAACTCCAATTTTTAGTATAATTGAATCTAGTTAAAAGGCGTGGGTTATTTCTATACTTATATTTCATTTTTTTTTAGAATAATTTTTAAAATTGCGCTCATTGATTCTTATGAGTACCTACTGCAAAAATATGAGACACAATTGGTTTTAGACTTTAAACAATAAGAATAATTTTAGTTTTAGACTTTTTTGACTAAATTAGCCATGTATTGAGCGACACTATTTCGATATATATTTTCGTATTAGTAATTTTCACATTGTATCAACAATTTGGGCAGAAGTAAGAATAAATAATTTTCAATAAATTACACAATAAATAATGTTAAACATATTCCGAGATCGTGAACATATCGACAGTAGAACCTTACTCCGAACGACGGCTATAACAGAAACTGACGGCAGAAGTCACTATTCAGACGCGAATGTTAATAGAAAAATCGAACTTATGGAATTCATTGTTTACTTGGGAAGATAACAGGTGAAGCGATAAAAGAACATCTTAACCACACAGAAAATTTTCTCCATAAATTACTCGTGGCACTTGCTTTTATCAATTCTCAATTCTTTATTGCGTACCATGATGTATATTAGAGAATGTATATTCGGTAGAGAAATAATTATATTAGTCACAATTATGAACCCTGTCGGGCACAGCATAGATAGTAGGAGAGAGGAAGAACACTGGGTGATTATTAAGACATAATTTTTTATAAAAGATCATTTCTTTATAAAAGATATGTGAACAATATTTTTAACAAATAGATGTAGGCCATCTGGCCTTAAAAACATTCTACTCATTAGACCCGCCGACACAGCCGGCGGCGGCGGGTCTGACGCTAAGGAGTCTCGAGTTTTAGGACCAGCTTGACGCTTCTAAAAAGTGACTTTGGTCCAGTTCACTGTTATAGCGTCGCAAATAAATCCGCTTGTTCAAAGTCCCAGCTGATTATTGACTAAGGTAAACCAGCCGCTGAACAGCATCGCGACAGAAGCTCATATCTTGCGTCCTGCAGGTATCTCCCACAACTCCTCGACAGACACTCGCACTTCAACTATAGTAAGCCATACTTAAAATACTGTCTCACATTTTGTCCTTGTCAGCATTATCACATTTTACACTGGTAATTAATTATACACAAACTGGTTTTTGGAACTGTTCGATTCGATTGTCTAGTCAAGGCCGTTATGATACTATGAATAACCTTCATCAGACAACAATATTCAATATTTGATGTGAATCTGCCACATTTTGCTTAAAATTCTGACTAATGTTGTCTGAATTCGAATTTTTAAGTTTACGACGCCGCGAACGCGTATTGAGCCCAACGAGTTCCTGGCCGTTTTGTACTTAAAACTGCATAGTATTATACCGGAGCAAGGCTATCTCTTAGCCAACTGTGACGTAATTAAGGTGCATTATATCGCCATGATGATTGTGAAGAGCTACGCAGCGCGCGCGGCGTGTGTGGCGAGCGTCGCGCACGTGTGGCGTGTCGCGCACGTGTCGCGTGTCGCGCACGTGTGGCGTGTCGCGCACGTGTCGCGTGTCGCGCACGTGTGGCGTGTCGCGCACGTGTGGCGTGTCGCGCACGTGTCGCGTGACGCGCACGTGTCGCGTGACGCGCATGCGCCGGCCGCGCTGCTTGGCTAGTCGTAGCCCTTCAGCAACCCCTACGGGTGCCGCTGGTTCGGCACCGGGATGCTGAAAAAGGAAATGCTGTTTGTTACAATTTAATTTTACAACTATTCAAAATTGATCAGACAATTTAGTGGTATAAAGTTTGTTTTTTGGTAAAAATTATACACCTATGAATTGGCGAGAAGAGAATTTTCATTAAAAAATGTGTAATGATGTCTTAAAATTCTTTTGCAAAATGACTTCAGACGGTCAATTGTAATTGATTTACATACCCGTAAAATGCAGGAAAACTGGTATCGGTATTGAACTGGAAGTTGACGGGCGTCTTGGGCGAGGCACAGCTATAGCTCAGATAATCATCGGAGGCATGCAACTGTCGGTTCAGGTTCGGTTCCGAGGCACTGCGCGTGATCTTGGGCATGGCTCGCAGCATAGACTCGAGTGAGGCCAGGATCTGTCGAAAGAGAGGCCGTTGTTCTCTGTCGAACTTGATGCAGTCCTCAAATAGACGTTTCAGGGCTTGTGGAGCGTCTTGACGAAGGCGTCGGACGTCGGGTCGGAGGTTACCGCGACCGACCAGCCAGAGGATCTGAAAAGATAGTAAATAGATTAATTTACGTTAACATCGCGGGAATACGCTAGACGCTGGAGGTTTAGAACAAAAGGCCAATTCTCGTAATTTTAAGAATGTTCACAGTCTGATCTCAGTCTCAATCTGTCCGAAGATACTTCTAATTTCCCTACATTTGGACAAGTTTTTGACATTTGTCGCCGAGATGGGACTGCGACTAGATTTTGAACGTTTTAAATTACGAGAATTGGCTTTCTGGTCATTGTGGCGAGGCTATAACCAGCAGCAGACATTTTCGACTGAACGATGATGTGACACTCCTCATGTAAAGTTTGGGTTCCCGAGGAAAGCGGTAAAATAGCCGCAAAACCATCATAGTCACAAAAATCTGTTTTTATTTTTTAATATTTCGGGTGTCAAAAAACGTTCTTTATTTATTTATTAGCCTATCTACAGTCGTTACACTGTTCAACCTATTAACACAAACCGACGTTATCTATAAGGTCGGCTGTTATATGACAGAACAATTTTCGAAGGAGCCCAATGTTTAGTTGGTCGCATTTTACCTGGTCCTTATTATTAAGGTGCGCGTAGGGCAGCTCGCCGGCCATGAGCTCGTACAGCACGATGCCGTACGCGTACACGTCGGAGCGGAAGGTGTAGGGCGCCGGCTCGTCCATGCGGATCACCTCGGGGGCCATCCACAGGATGGAACCGGTCGGTTGCTGCCATTGGATGCCGCCTGCTGTTGAAATTTCTGGAACAGTATGGTAATTTTTAAATTCGTTCCCAACTAAAAAAGCTGAACATTGGATTAATGAGTTCTTTACTAAAAGCTTTGAGTTTGAAACTACAGTGCGGCCGACGAGAGACTGCGTTCTTGACATGTCATTTTCGTACAAACGAATATGTGTTTTGCGATTTTGATCTTTATTAGCTACTAGAATTGTCGCACTGACAGGTGTCAGGAACGCATTCTCTCGACGGCCGGAGTGTAGTCGGACAAACCAAAAATAAATACGAGTAAAATCGAAAACATAAATAAAGTTTCACATTTACATCAGACTTTCTAAATATGATTGAATTTTTGAGTCTTTTTTTACGTAAAAGAGTTACAGGCACTTGACCTGCAATGGAACTATCTAGTTAAAAGAAGAATCAAATTATAACACTTACCAGACCACCGCACCTTAGCCGTGGCCAGACCGAAATCTCCGATCTTCACAGACCAGTCATCTCTCAGGAATATGTTGTTTGATTTTAGGTCCCTGAAGCATGAAATGTGACGTAATTAGTATCAGCAACGAATGATTGTGATTGTTAGATTCCCACATGGCCTACATAATAGCCATAGCTTAATCGTCTTTATGAAAACGCGACCATGAGCGTCCAAACTCAGGACCAGCGAACTAAACATATCCCCCTGCTTCGAGGGGTGAGACAAGGCTACGTAATTTGCCCAAATTTTTTCTCTAACGTATTGGAGGATGTTTTGGCCTTAACATCAACGGCGAGTACATCTCACACTTGAGAACTGCAGATGACATCTTCATGCTGGCTGAATCGTTGAATGACTTGCAGCAGATGCTTGATGGCCTAGTTGATTCATTTGTACGCATTGGTCTCCAGATGAACTTGAACAAATCAATTCTCAACTCTTTATTGCGTACCATAATGTACATAGTTGGTAGAGAAATAATTATATTAGTCACAATTATGGACCCTGTCGGGCACAGCATAGCAAACTCAGGTTATGTTCAACGGACACGTTACTCCGGGACCGATTGCTGTCAACGGCGGTGCTCTCGAGGTTGTTCGAGAATATGTTTACCTCGATCAAACTCTGCAGTTTGGTAAGAACAACATTGACAAAAAGGCTAACAGAAGAATTGAGCTGGGCTGGGGTGCATTTGGGAAGATTCGTCGAGTTTTCTCGTCGCTTATTCCGCAGAGCCTAAAGACTAAAGCCTTCCATCAGTGTGTTATGACCAGAAATCGGAATAGGTAGAGCTGTTTTATGTACTTGCCATAGGTTAAAATAATATGGATATTCCCTGAGTCCCGGGATTTGGTTTTTAAGTAGTAAGTACTCTAGCGACAGAAACACCCCGCTATTGTTTTCTTTTGTTTCCATAATGCGGCGACATTACGCGTCTCAACAAAGCGAAACGGCGCGCTAGGCAAAAAGTTTTATAGCGTGCTGTTGACGTAAAATTTACAACATCACTCATGCGCTTATTGGCTTACATAAACCATTTTTATACATATTGACAAAAAGAATGAAATTCAATAAAATCCCGTAGTATCAGTCGGAATCCCGTGGAATATCCATAGTAACATCAATCATCATCATCATCATCAGCCTATAATGTTCCCACTGCTGGGACACAGGCCTCCTCTCTGTGAGAGGGAGTGGGCCGTAATCCACCACGCGGGCCCAGTGCGGGTTGGTAGATGTCACATGTCTTTGAATTTTTGGTTCTAGGACATGCCGGTTTCCTCACGATGTTTTCCTTCACCGTTTTGAGAGCAGTGGTGATGAAATAATTTTACACAAAGTAAAGCGCCTGTCTGGGTTCGAACCTACGACCTACAACTCGTAAGTCGCGGCCGATACCACTGGGCCACCACTGCTCTCAATCAATGTAACATCAATGTTTGCGGTCAATGAACCTAAACAGCTCTACCTATTCCGATCACTGGTTATGACTTACGAAATCGAAACGTGGACACGTTCTGGTTTTCACCTTTTACCACGTTACACGTACCTATGTATAATGTTCTTGGCGTGCAGGTAGTCCATGCCCTGCGCCGTCTGCCGCGCCACGTCGATGAGGTACAGCAGCGGGAAAGGCGTCTCCAGCACGTGCAGGTGCTGGTACAGCGAGGAGCCCTCGCACCACTGCGTCACGATGGCGAGCGAGGGCTTGGACACGCAGCCCATGAACAGCAGGATGTTGCAGTGCCGGGTCTTGCGGAGGACTGCCACCTGGTGGAAAACACAAGATGAGAAGCTGCTTTTGTAGAACGCGATGGTCGATAAACATGGTATGATATTGGTGTTAAAGATAGCCTTCAGAAGAAAAACAGTCAAAGTAAACCGTTTCATTAATAATCACCAGTTTTGAATCAACCAGTTTTCGAGGTAAGTATATAAATTATCTTTTGTGAAAAAAACCGAGTGTGCTTAGCTTATGACCACACAACTGAAGTGAAACTTCAAACGTATTTGGCTATGAGAGGAAGAGAGAAAGAAAATGTGCGCGCGCACTGCTTTCTCTTGCTTATATCCCCCACTCAACTCCCGTTCGCCTCGTCCGATCACACTTTTCGTAACGCTTACGTCACGCGTTCGCCAGCTTACTCCCCAAGTCAAGCGTGCGTAAGTATCACTTAAAAAAAAAAAATGCAACAGAATCTGGAATCATTTTACACAAAGAAGCTCACTACAAAAACATGCTTACTGAGCTAATGAAACCAAGGAGTAATTACCTCATTCTTGAAGGCTTGCAGCTGCGCCGGCGTGGGTGTCTTCACGTTGAGCGTCTTCACCGCGACCGGACCGTGCCAGTGTGCCTTGTATACTGTCCCGAAACTGCCGGAACCTGAATACAAATAATGCGGTGGTTACGGCAGAGATACATGAGAAACATTTTTAGGAAAAAGAATATTTTCTACTAGGGTTGGTTTTTAAGTGCCGGTCATAGCTGCTATTGACCTGGTGAGAAGGTAGACTGTTTCGCCAATTTTATGGATAGTCTAGTAAAAGAGCAGTAATTACAAGTTATAGGTCGTCGGTTCAAACCCAGACAGGCGTTTTACTTTGTGTAAATAATTTCATCACCACTGCTCTCAAAACGGAAAACGTGGGGGAAACCGGCCATGTTCTAAAACCAAAAATTCGAAGACATGTGACATCTACCAAACCGCACTGGGCCCATGCGGTAGAATATAGCCCACTCCCTTTCGAAGAGAGGAGGCCTGTGTCCCAGCAGTGGGAACATGTTAGTAAAAGATGAGTTCTGCATGAGCACACAGTAAGAAAATCTTCTGAAAAAAAAAAATTCGTGTGGCACTTGGGGACTGCCGCGGTAAAGCTATTGCACAGCATTTTTTATCAACTTATGCGAGCTTCGTACAGTCTACACGCATACGTCTAGTCGCACGCACACAAACACCGTGCCGAAGTCTGCCGAACAGAAACGACGTTAGACGATGCACGGCTTTCAACGCCGCACCGCTGTGCCGGTCGGAGTGGGGGGTGTAAGGTTTATTTTCGTTACAGAATTTCTTGATTCGGTCGCCGCGCTCAAAGCCCGCGATAAAACCTATGCAATAGCTTAATAATACAACTTACTACGAAACGGCTTGATCTTTATGAGAGGCTATCCTGGAACATCACAAGCTCACCTATCCTAGCCCCGATGAGTATTTCATCAGCATGTATGACCCAGTCATCGTAGCTCTCTCTGGGTGAGAGTGCATTCTTCCACGACTCGTCGGCAGACCGCGCGCGCGCTCGACGAGGTCGCAACGTGCCCGTTGGAGATGCCTGCACATAATGTTTATTTATTTAACTTCACGGCTGTAATCTCCGAACGGTTAAACAGAGGAGTACAGTTTACACACATATTTCGCCAGTTGTGTTGTTGTTATTCAAGAACGTTAAACAAAAACTGTAGTGTGGAACTTACCTGAGTACTTTGACTAAGTTGCTGGTCCCCAGCCTTGTCTTTATCGTCCTGTTTGTGTCTCCCCGACGTCAAGTAGTTGGACGACTGCGGGGAATTGTTACACTGTGACCACAAAACGTACAAACACGTCAATTTCACCGAAGGAACAAAAAACCTCGTTCTAAATGATCAGTGTCTCATTTAAATATTGTCAAATATTATGTTGTTTGTTACAACCCGCCGCAACTGTTACGCCTGATGGGATTTCCCATTGTCCAAAATTACGAATTTCCATGGAAACTTTCAACCTCTTTGTAACCCCTCCAGGGGACTAAAATTCAAGAATGCTCTCTTAGTACTTACCTTCGTTGCATAAGGCAATCCTGTATAAAATTTCATGATTCTAGACCCGGTGATTAAGAGACAGTATATCTGGTTTCCAGCAATTGTGGGTACAAGTCAGGGGCGCTTGTGTACATAATTGCTGTTCTGCATTGAATGCCAGTTTTGGGAAGACTTGCGGGTTGATAAAGTTGGTAAAGGATCATCTATTTATGAGGCAGAAACATAACTAGCCTGAACCAAGGAAGTATGATCGCCATCCATTATACGCATTATACCAGTAACGCATAATATAAGTAATGAGTCCGCGCCGCACGCACTACTGTCAAATATCCATTACATACTTAAAACAACTCACTTCACGCGCAATTGCGTGCGAGTTTCTATGCATCACTCACTTCAAGAAAGTTAATTCAACAATTATCCATTTTTACTAGCTTCTGCTCGCGATTTCGGTCTCGTGGAAGTCGCAAGATATAACAAAATATAATAAAATAACAGCCATATTTTAATAAAATTACAACATTTTGCAGAGAAGAATACGAACATAATGCAATATTGCTCATCCCCATAGCAAATAGCGTGATAGTTTATACAGTGCCTACAGACAGGCTGACAAGAATCTATCTAGTAGTATTTGCGTGATGTTGAAAAATACGAGCTTGATAAACTAAAAGTTGGCGAATTCCACATATTGTAATAAAGTACAACACATGCGCCTGTCCTGCATCATACCTGGTTATGCTTTCTCTGATGTTCAGCGAGGGTCATGGGTCTCTGCACCATGTTTATGCACACGTTTGGCGCTGAGTTGGACCTGTCCTGCTGGTTCAACGAGCGTGGATGCTGCTGCCTGCGCAAGAGACATTATAAGACGTGGTCAGAGGAAATGGCGCAATATTTGGAGAAAGAGAGAAAGAAGGCTGCTTTTTCAAATATAGGACGAAACATAATAAGATTTGGTATTTCAAAAAAAGATAATTATGAAGACATTTCATATTTTCTTATGCGTTTTCGGTAAAAATTAAGCATTATATAAAACACACACAAACATAATCTGATAACAGAAGCCGTGTTACAGTTAGCATCGCGTTTTAACACCGCTTTATAAATGCTAAAGGAGAGATTTTCAAATACTTAGTAGATAGTGCCATCCACGAAGACGCGCTCCACTCTTCTTATAATCGCTAGTTAATTCCGCTAGTGTTTTTAGTTTTTTAATACACACTAATTACCCAATAATAAGTAATTACTGTGTATCGACAAAAGTAAAACACTAGCGGAATGTTGCGCACTTGTACTGTAAGCAATTAGGAAGAAGAGTGGGGCGCGTCTTCGTGGATGGCGCTATCTGTACTGATTGTGCGGAAGTTACTAATCGCATGAGGTATACAAATAGCAGTTTAATTACATACAAACTCATTACAGATATAACTGAAATATAAACAGGTGCTGATTATCCTTTTAATATCTTACAAAACACGAGACATTCTAGGAAGAAGGAAAGGTACAACTGAGTGCTAAATACAAGTACAATTTTTGTTTGTGTAAAGGCTGGTGCAAATCTGACGATACATTAACAACGACTTATTAAGTACATTTTAGGCTGCCCATATTGCACACAAAACAATAGCGCGGCCGTTCACACACCTCTTAATCGACGAATCGACGTGGGATGATATCCCTGGCCTTGATTCATGATTTAAAGTCGACACCGATTAGTGCTTATACACACGAGCTCATTCGTCAACGTCAGAGGCACCTGCAGCCGCCGACTCGGTTCATGTCTTGACGTGTGAGCTCACTCTTCTCAGTATGGACACTTTTTCGCATGACTAAGCACGGTGAAAGCAGATCTAGCGATTTAAATTTTTGGGCAGCTGGGTTTGAGTTTACGGTGTCCAATAAGTACGCTCTCTAGGAAAACACACCAACTAATTTCATACGAAACGTTTCAGTGACGTCATTCATCGGTAAATTGCGGACGTTATGTCACCTCTCATGTAGGAAACCTTCTTCTTCTTCTTCGTTGGTCGTTTCTTCTTCTTTGGAAAGTAAAAAAGACCGGTCAAGTGTGAGTCAGACTCGCGTACCGAGGGTTCCGTACAAATTTGTAGGTATGTAACTTTAAAATTACGATTTTCAGATTTTTTCCTTTACTTGTGCTGCATGACATTGCTTCTTGCCAAATTTCATGATCCTAGAATCATGAAATTGCGCTTTTGAATGTAGGTAAGCGTTGTAATATCTGCCTACCAGGGCCTCCGTGGGGTAAAGGGCCCTGGGCACGGGCCCCGTGTGCCCTTATAGTAAAGCCGGTACTGGAAACGACGCATGGCGAGGTGTTCCTGTCATCACCATCAAATATTGCCCCCGATCCTACTAAAATTTCTGTATTTGATTAGTAGCGTAAATAGAAAAGCTTCCATTAGTTTTCATACACTGCCACAGCTGCCCGAAAGTGGTATAATATAATTGACGATGTATAAAAGCACCAGAAGATTTAACCTGGTTATCACTACACGTTTTTCTTTTTTGGGTTTGATTTTATGTTATCGTCATGAAGTCGCGGAAAACACCTGTAAGAGGGACTCACGGAACCGGGAAGTGTGTCAGAAAAAAGGGGAGGCCTGCACTGCTGGGTATACCCAGGCTGAAATGACGATGATTGCTACACTGCTGGTGGCGCCGCTAGCTAGCATATGCGAAACAGACCTTATTCTTTTGTTTGTCGTTGAAATGAGTGCCGATGTTGCCAACGCATCAGTTTTGCGCCAGCCTCCAGTGTATGTAATGTATTCGGTGTCAATGTGTGGGTGTAAGCGTTCGATTGCGTTCACAAAAGCAAGCGGTGCCAATCTAGTGACTGATATTCACCAGTGGACATCAAACTCCTTCATTTTCTTAGCTGGAGAGATAGACCTGCACATCATGACACTGCTTAGTAACTTATGTACTAGTATTACTTTTGCTTACTATTTATTGAAAAGCTGGACAACCCAAGTTATTAGGATTTAATAATTTATTTTGAAACTTGAATCAATCAATAGTGAAATCTTTAAAAAATTATGGCATGTGGGCCTGTTTCACAAGTATCTGGATAAGCACTATCTACCAGATAAATTATTTATATACTAATATGAAAATATCTGCCAGATAAGTTAACAAGTACTTATCAGGAGAACGTGAATCAGTCCAACAAATATGAAATATTTTGGATATGGTTATGATTGGTAGGTGAGTGGGTAAAATACTGACTTGTTCTGGTCGTTCCTGGCGATCATGTGGTGGTAGCCGAAGTGAGGCGGGAAGTGCAGGATGCCGGCTTGCGTCTCTGGGTTCTGTGCCAACAGCGCTGCGTAGTACGTGTCCGTCATACGCACCTGGCACCCAAATTGTTTTACAGAAATTTTAAACATTCAACTTTCGCTTTTTGGTTGTAGCCTGCAACCTCACTTCACTTTCTCATTTTAGATCACTTTAACCCGGTCGGAAAGGGTTTAGCAAAATGGCACAGCTGACATTAGTCGTGCGCGGTAGACGAGTTCATTGTTCAACTTCTTTTACTTGCCCTCATCCGCCCGCGGTATCTACATATACGAGTCGAAGTCAAAACCTGTACATTGATATTTTTTTCTTTTAGTCTAAACATTTTATTATTAAGATTTTTATGTGAGTCTAACAATGCAGGGCCATGTCTGGAAGAACCTTTTGAAGAAAGAGCCATTGCAACTTTTAATTGACCTGTCCCAACAGACGGCATGCATGCAAGTCATTGTGTAGCTCAACCCTATTTTAGAGAACTCAATGATCCGTCATACGACGCTACTAGGTCTGCAGGACGTTAATGTACGCCTTAAACAAAATACTCAAAACCGCCAGCCAGTTATAAAGCCAAGTATTCAATCTAGTCTGCATGGTATTCATATTCAAAGTCAGTTCTCTTTAAATGTCATCACTAATTATACCAACAGTATTTGTCTGTCCTTCCCGTTTTTAATCCATCCAAAGGTTGTCTTTAAAAGATCGCTCTTAGCGATAAGACTGCCCATTGTGTCACCCATTGTAAAGTTTTCTATATTTATGTCTGTAATTTATATGGTGTACATAATAAAGAGTATTCTATTCTATTATCTAATAAATAAATTCTTACCTGATGACAAATGCTGGGCACTTTGTCGGCGCATCGCTGGTGGAACTTGAAGTTGCACTGCGAGCAATAGAAGCCGTTGAACAGCAGTCGCCTACAGCACTCGCAGAAGGCGAGCGTGAAGAACGTCTTGCGGGTGAACTGGTGTGATATGTGAGACATTATGGGCAGCTTGTCCAGAGTGCGTACTGTGACCTGCCAACACACAACAAACAGGTTTTGTTTGGACATGTTCAATGCATTTTCTCCCTTGAGTCTGATTAAGAATGGCATATTTTGCCAGTGGGACAAGTAGTTGCAACAGAACCTGAGACTATTTATGCAACTAGTAATAAAAAGTGTGGATCAGTGGTGGCCCGTATCGGCCCCAATCTACGAGTTGTAGGTTGTGGGTTGAAACATAGGCAGGTGCTTTACTTTGTGTAAATAATTTCATCACCACTGCTCTCAAAACGGTGAAGGAAAACATTGTGAGGAAACCAACATATCCTAGACCAAAAAATTCGAAGACGTGATATCTAGCAATCCCGGCCCGGGCCTGTATGGTAGATTACAGCCTACTCCCTCCTAAGGAGAGAAGGCCTGTGTTCCAGTAGTGGGAACATTATAGGCTCATTATGAACGTAAAAGTGTCTGTATAGGTATTGCAGGTTTTACAAATTAAGAAAAGTCAACATAGATAAATAAATGTAAAATAGTATAACATTTACTAGGTTTAAGACTTAAGCACAACAAAATTAAACATGAATAACAAGGAAGGAAGGAAACAATTTAAAGCGCCAGCTTTAAATTAATAATGAAGACATGCCAATGTTTTCAGATAATCACACTATTATTATAAAGGCGAAAGTTTGTGTGTGTGTGTTTATATTTTTGTTACTTCTTCACGCTCAAACTAAAATAAAATTTTGTATGGAGGTAGCTGACACCCTGGATTAACATATAGGCTCCTATTTATCCCGATATTCCCACGGGATCAACATTTACGCAGTGAAACCACGGGGCGCAGCTAGTAATCACATATAAAGACATATTATATTGCTCTGTTGAGCATGCGCATCCAAATATAAGCAGTTTGGGTCTAGTGGTTACATGTTCACTCAATCGTTCTTAGATAAACTTTTAACATTTACATTTTGTAAAAGGTTTCTAAACCTGTTTGTTGCTTTAACAACACAGTAAATAATGAAAACTAAGTAGCTTTTTTAATTATGATGATAGGTACAGCTTTAAAACTATTTCTGATTGGGTCATATTTTTACTGCAATCGGTTTCCAGAAATATTTAGCAATAACAGGCCTAAGTAACAACAACTTGTATGTGTACTGGTCACTCCAGAAGTCCCAATTATGAATTCAACACACAAGAGACCACAAAACTAAATCAGATTAGTAACAATTTATATTTTAATCATAAAAGGCATGCTGTATTTGCATAAAACTTTCATAATTTCTATTTAGTTATTCTTACTCAGTGTCTTTCATTATCTGCCTAGCCTTTTCCCAACTATGTTGGGGTCGGCCTTCAGTCTAACTGGATGGAGATAAAAATTTGTATTTTACATGGAGCAGACTCAGTGTCCTTAAATTTAGAATCATTTTAATAGTGATAGTATAGGTTTTTCATACAAACTAAAGCTGACATTAAGATTTAGTAGGTTTCATGAGTTGAGGCTTCAAAGAATGCTAGCCCAATCTGTTTGCTAGCGTTGTAGTAGGTCTATCTGCATCAGCTTCTACTTCTACACAAACATCAATGTGATATCATAGCTTATGATACCAAAGGACAGTCTTATTTTAACAGCAAACTGACTACATTCCAATCCATTGCCTTCAATATAGTCAATATTGGAGGCTCTTACAAGACTGCAGAGACAGACTACAGGGAAACCAACAAAAAATTGTTGAACAGCAAACTGCATCATGTGCCAGTGACTTACCATGACCAAAACAAAACAAACAACACTGGACTGACCTCCTCCGCGTCGATCCCAGTAATATCGATGTCCCACGGAATCACTAGGTTATAGCCTGTCCGCACTACTTCACACATCTCACACGTCAGGTTGCGCAGCTTCAGCGCCTTGGACAGCGCGTCCCGCAGCGTCACGCCCTCCTTCACCTGCACACTCGTCCGCTGCTGGTTCGGAAGGTGCGCCCGCAGGAACACCTTCGGCTGCCGCGTAAGAGTATCAAACTTTTTACTATCATCCTGCAACGAACACTCCTCACTTCTGTCCGGCGGCTCACACTGCAGCAATTCCCACAAAGTCCGCTCTCTCATCTCTAAATTATGCAACTTTGATGTCAACTCTTGGTATTCAGACAAATACAGCGAAGGTGGATGCTTTAAACCAGCGAATTTTGCAATCAGAGCGTCAATGTTTTCACGGGTTACATTTATGATGCTTTGAATGTTCCTAATTTCATACGTCGGGTCCGCTACGTCGTCACTATCCGTGGACGTCGACATATTATCACTATTGAGAGATAATGCAGGTATATTTCCATTAATTTTTCTTGAACAATTTTCTTTCTCTCTAGTAACTGCCATTTCTTTTCCTATTATTTTTTTTTATTTTTCTGCGCACACTCGCGGCGCAAGACAAGGGTTTTGTTGCCATAATTTGTGTAGATTACTTTTTTACGTTGGTTACACGAACAAATAGGTGTAGTAAGATTACTAAATCTAAAGGCGCCTACACACGAGCTGGCAGGGCCACTGCCTTAAGGCGCTTAGGTGCGTCCCCACTAGGGTCACGCGAGGCTTCGTGAGGCCAAGCCGTGCGGCCGAGCCTCGTGCGTGAGTGCATGTGAGCGAAGCCTGAGCTGCCCGGCCACGTTTGGCCTCACTCGACCCACCGGTTGTCGGTCTACTTGGGCTGGGAAGCCGCGCGGCTCTAACTAGTGGGGATGCGACGGGCCACGCGGCCGGTCAGTGGCGCATATAACCGCCGCTACATGAAGTTGTGTTTGTATTCGCGCCAAAATGGAGTGCACTGACAATCAAACTCTTTTATTGATTTTTATCGGTATAATGCGACTGTCGAGTTGTTTTTATTAAAATAATAAAAACAAAAGGAATAAGTAGATGGTTTTATACTCATCACAAGATAAATGTTTGGAAATGTTTCTCAGCAACTGTTCAACAAATGTTCAAGCGGCATATTCATGGGGGAAAGGGAATAATGGCACGCCCGTGGCCCTACCCCCAGCAAAGTATCGTCTATCAGACTTTTTTTAGGATACCATGATACCATAAAATGTAGAAGGCTCTTTCGTCAGCGTCAGTGCGGCAGTCAATGTCAAATTGTCAAGCAAGTATCGATGTCATTGTCATGTAAACATTGATCAACTTGACAGTCTTGACAGCTGATACTGATCATGTATTTGTTGTTATTTTATATCAATAAAATCTTGTGTAAATCAATATTATCTTTTCAAAACAATTTAAACAGATATTGAATTCAAATGAGCCTTGCCTTGACATTCATTTTTTATTTAAGCACTTTCTATTAGGTACACAAATGTCCGTGTAAGATCGTAACAAAATTAATTAATTTCTCAGTGTTTTCTGCCTGCAACCAGTGAGACCACTGTGTCTGTAATAATTGTAAGCTTAATATAGAAGTAGCATTGTTATGAATTCTAGTTTGCCGTAGATTTTTTTAGCAGAATTTCCAAATGGAATAAATACTGTTTTCAGTGGCAAAAAATGAGCGACAGTAACAGTCAGTCCCGCCTGGTATCGTACGAACAGATGAAGACAGTCATAGACTTCATGGCAGAGCATGTAGAATTTGCATCTGGAAACCTGCGGTCACTTGAAGCTAGGCATATGTCCAAGAGGCTGTGGGAGGAACTTACTAAGATGCTCAACAGCTGCCGAGGAGGTACCAAGAAGACACCTGATGGATGGAGTAAGGTTAATATAATAATATTATCCATATAAAAGTAGCATTTGTTATGTTGTGACTGTAAAGGCTGCACGAAATCCAAATCCATCTATCATATCAATCACAGTAAAGATACCATCACCATGAAATGCAAAAGAAAAAATAAGAGAGAAATAGAACATTTACACCATTTACAGTATATTAAAAAAATACTGCAATATTCTAAAATCCCTTGGTTATTTTGTTCTATATTTGAATTAAGAATTTGAGATAATTTTCAAGTTATGGGACAACAAACTGAATGTCATACTTAACACGTTCCCTGTGCGTGCACCACATGTGGGTCACTGTGAGGTCACTGACACGTGCGTGCACCACATTTGGGTCACGACTCCATACAAATTTGAAGCCTTTTTATAGTTTACACGTGTGATTTATTTTAATTTTTTTGCATACACGTGTGAACAATAAACTATAAAAAAAAGAACGTGTTTGCACGTGAGGGGCTCCTCTCACATTTAGTAGCTGCACTGTTAACGTGTTAACAAAGTTCAAATTCCATTGGAACCAAAACTAAATAGGACCTCTTTGTTACAAATGGTCACTCAAAAATCAACTTAGAATACATTGCACTAAAGTAGATAACTGATTAAAAGGCGTTGGAATGTAAATCACTGCTATATGTATACATACTTGCAGTACTGGAGTGACTTTAAGAACAAGCTGAAGAATAAAGTATCGCTGCTGAAAAAGAAAAAGAAGTCAGGCACTCCTCTCAAGGGCATCAGACCACTGACAAAGATGGAGAAGAGGGCAATTGCTATATTAGGCCCGTATTATGACAAGAGGAAGACCAGAAGAGGATATGGAGAGTCAAATTCGGTATAGTTGATTTTTTTTTTGTTAGCCTATACTGTCCCACTGCTGGGAAAAGGCCTCCCTCAAATCCTTCCAGGAACTGTTTTCCCGCGCCACCTCGAACCAGCCCTCGTGGTACGCGTCCAGGTCATCTCGCCATCTCTTTCTGGTCCGGCTTCGGCGGCGCGGCGGCGCTGTCCACCTTCAGGCACCCATTGTGCGGAAAGTTTTAGTAATAAAACCTAATGTTGTAGTCTGCTGTTCAATTATTCTCAGTTTCAAATTATTCTCAGTGTTTAGGAGGACGTACTGATTACTTAAAATACTGTATTTTTAGATGGTCTTCATTTTGTTTCCAGAATAACTTACAGCCGGTAGTGAAGGTGGAATCCTGTCACGAAACAATACATGTGGATAGCTTTAGCAAAAGTAATAGTGGATCAAGTGACAGATTATCAGGTAATTATAAGTTAAAACATTTGTTCAACTATTTGATTGGCCTAGTGGCATTTATTATTGAACCATCACAACATGATTCCATGTGGGTAGGCCCAAACTCTGATTCTTAACATATTCTTCATACTTTATCCTTATGTATTTGTTACTTGAGCAGTCTTTAATAGTATGCTTACCAATACCAGGCGGTGATGACCAAAGTAATGTCAGTGCGGAGTCTTTTGGCGGAGAATACGTAAATGGCAGCCATTCTGATGAACCTGCTATACTGAGTAAGTTTATTTATTTATTTAAAGGCTTACCAACTAAACACATACACATTAACCAAAGGTATTTGTCGTAATATAGATCTCGCATGTATCTAAATTATAGGAAAGCAAGGCACTATCAATTAGCGTACTAGAAAATTACACAAAAAAAAAAAAAAAACATCAAATACTAATAAAATAATTAATAAAACAATATTGAACACTACGTTATAGCTTCCAAACGCTGGGTTTAAGTTAATAGCTGGAATCATTCCATATTCACTACACCTAATAATCTAACCCCCTTATTCATAAAACTTATCAAACCTATTTTAGTTAAAATGGGGTTTGTCTCTTTCTTACACACAGAAATGACAACGTGACAGATAAAGACAAACGTTCTATAAACCTATTTTAGCTAAAATAGAGATAAAATAGGATTATGAATAAGGGGGTAATAATACTCCAACAAATGAATAGACATATACCCTGCGTCCTAACCAAAAGCGACTGTCGCTGAAATGATCGTTTGTATGAGGTTGCGTCCTATTTAAAAGCCATCGTCGCTAATTGTTCGGTAAACCGAAACGCGTAGTCGCGTCAACAGAGGACGCGGACGTTTTCCGAACAAAAAGTGACATAAATAAATATACGCGACGATCGCATATTAGTGCAGCGATCGCGCTTTTAAATAGAACGCGGGGAGAATTATGATAATGACGTACAAACGCGACTTAATCGATCGCGCGAGTACGTCATCTATATATATAAAAATGAAACCCGTTTTCCGTTGTCACGACATAACATGAAAACGGCTGGACCGATTTCGATGAAATTTGGTATAGAGATAGTTTGAGTCCCGGGAAAGGACATAGGATAGTTTTTATCCCGATATTCCCACGGGATCGACATTTACGCGGGTGAAACCGCGGGGCGCAGCTAGTATTCATATAAAAGAGCGCGTCGGTCGCTTTCGGTTAGGACGCGGCCTGATACTTAAAACCAGATAAATTCTGATAAAAGACTATCTCAAAAATTATAAGTACTTTTACAGAGCTATACCCACAATGGCTAATAGAAGTAGAGAAAAAACGAGCCGACGCAGAGTTAATACGAGCTAAGGCAGAGGAGCAGCGCGTTTCCGTCGCTACTAAGAACGCAGAAGCAGCTCTATTACAGGCTGAAGCATTGAGGCGGCTGGCGGACGCTGCCAGCACACAAGCCGAGGCTGTCATGAGGATAGCCGCTGTGCTGGAGATGAGGGGACAGAGAGATATGCTGGCTTTGTGATTGAGGTGGCAAGCTTAGGTCTATGCAAGGAAATGAGAGTTGGATGTGTGTTATGCAATCAAATGTGTTTATTATGCTACAAGTTTGTTATTAAAGCGAAAACGGTAGAGTAGCTCGCGAAATTCAAATTTTCTTTGGATTTGAAGCAATAAGGCAGTATCAAGTTCTATGATGATCAAAAAATGATTCGAAACAAACAAATATGACATGTATTTACAGAATTAAAATCACCAAAAGTAATATTATATTTTAAACTACAAAAATGAAGAATCAGGTTACACAAGGAGTACCACAAACTAATAGTGTGTGTGTATTGTAATAATGATGAATGTGGGGTGTGGAGAGTTGGAGACCACAATATTAGTACGGTATCTAGCAATAAGTATAATAAGAAATTTTAATGTAAATAGTAAGTTAGTTTCACACTATTGTAGATAGAATCTGGTCAAATTAATTAATACATCTAATAAATTATGAGACATATTTATTTTATTTTTATTTCCATACTCAACACAATCATTTCACTCGTACAGTATCTATTTACATTATAATTATTATCTTAATTATAGCTAACTGGTGTGTTACAGCATCTCAAAGTCATCCCTCTGAAACAGTAAAAACATTAAATTACAACTTTATCCATTGCTTGTCAAATCAAGATACTCCATAGACAAGTTTAGACGCGATTAAAAAATTGGCTACTAAAAATACGTCAATTTATGTCAGGCGCTGACTAATTTGACAGGACTAAACTAATATTTATGTTCTGTCCTTTTCTTAATGAAAAAGAAAGAATAAGATGCACTGAACTTAAATTTAGTTTAGTTTGTGAACAAGGGAATCGGCGCCACTATCAAACTTCTGGGCTCCTGGGCAATATACCTATAGCCAAACAAAATGCTCAAGCCACAAAAAAAAAAATGGACCATAATTTAAAACTCACCAAGTCATTATACTCCATAACATGTTTCCTGATAGCAGATCCATCCACCCACGTGACAAAGTCTTCCAAAGCTCTGGTGACCAGGAACGCTGGGTCCTTTACTACTTCCGGTCCCACGCGGACATGACCCTGCTCTATGTACTTTGTGGCTTCCTTCATGTTCTCTGACATCTTATCTGGAATGCCATTTTAAAAGTTATCAGGCAGGCAAAAAATTATGGTTTTGCGAGTTTTAACCTTTTGAACACCACGGTCGTGTATAGCTGACAAATGAAAACGTGCCCAACACGCCACCGTCGTCTATAGACGACAAGAAAACAACATTTTTTTAAAACAAAATAAATATACTAAATTAACTTAATTTAGTATATTTATTTTGTTTTAAAAACAACTTCTGTGTTTCTTTTTCCTATTATTTAAAACTACATTAAAGTTGCCTGGCGTCAGGGGTACGGCGGGCGATACGTTTATACTCTGGCGTTCAAAGGGTTAAGAATATTGAACAGATTGTGCTGATTTGGATAAAGTATAGTCATTGTATGTCATTGTAATATTGGCTTTAGTTACTCTGACCACATTAACCTTTTAACTGCTTACGCTGGATTAATCCGACAAATATTTTCGTGTCATTCCGCTAGGGTCGTATATGTACGACGAAATACCACAGCTCGTTTAATCTGTATTATTATTACATCATCACAGCTTGTTTAATCGGTATTTAGTTTTTGTATTTTTTTGGGCGCTGGGGGCACGACATTTGATATAAATTCGGGCGGTTAAAAGGTTAAACATGCCAGAGCATAAAGAATAGACTGTTAATATAGCTTGTAATGGCTTTCTAAAACATTCTTATTCTAATATCAAATAACAATTGAATACTCACTCCTAACCATAACAGAAGGCAGTCTTCGTCTGCAGAAAGCGCTTGCTGACACTGTGCTGGCCAGCGTAAGGTCCCACCGCGTCGGTATCAAACCCATCTGATATAACTTCTCTAATAATTGAGCACTTTGCTCGGTGCGAAACTCATTGCTAGCATCCAGATCTTTTATCTTATTTGCCAATTCACGGATCTCCCTAGACAGCTTATTGTACCTATTACATAAACATAAAATATTACATTATGAATTACATTATTTGTATTCAATTTGAAACAATAACAACAACCAAAATCGTGGTTTACTTTGTGTAATCTTCCCGTTTTTGTATATGGTATTTTTTCATAACTTTCACTTCATTGAGATTATTGTCAACTTTCCATGATATAAAGTCTACTTTTTTGAGTAGTTTCTGTTCGTGAAATTTTAATTTTCGCACCATTTTTAAGCAATTTTCTTGATTTTTTAGTCAGACTCACTCTGTGGACTCACTGTTGTCCCCAGCTGTCACACGCACGTGTGATACAACTGTCAAGTTGTCAACGTCAAACGTCAACCATCGGAACCATGGCTATATTCCGAATTATGCCATAATCGCTCACAGCACTCACATCAATAATTTATTTGCGTTCCGATTTAGATCATTATCATGATTATGGCTGCGTTCCGAGTTGCGATGTAATCGATTTGAGCGTGCTATGCTTTTAGCTACAGTCGCCACCAAGGTCAGAAGAAGAAGACATTTTTGGTATATACACAAAGAAACAATGTAATATCGTTTTGACATTGTGTGAGCACTGTGAGCGCATTCACGACATTGCGATGTCAATGGTTCACGAGCGTTCTGGGGGCCTGAAAAGGTCACTTTGGCAGAATCATAAAAGGATAACATTATGAATCATATTAAAAGTCGTAAAATGGTCACAAACTGACAATTCATAATATTATTTGCGCACAATTCATATCACGCAATTCATCTGTTTGACAGTTTTGAATGAAGATTTGTAAAATGGTCCACAAAATACGAATTGCTTTAGTGTCAAATAGCAGAATCATAAGAAGTCAGTCAAAAGGAACATCTCACAGATCATATTGGAGGTTTTGTGAAGAAATATTGTTATAATGGCAGATTTAGCCCTATATGAAAATTTTCTGGAGCACGCGCGGGTTTCGGAGACCCTTTTATATCGCCTACGAAATGCAGCTCTTCGGAAATGGACATAGCATTCGAAATGCCGGATCTCGAATTTGTTGGCTTATACAGGCTACTAAATAAAAGTGTTTGTCGCGACCTCATCCATGAGCTGGAGCCGTACTTAAGTTCCCGCCGAGGTGGCATAATTACTAGCTCCAAGGCAAGTAAAAGGATTGTACCTGGTTTTAATTAAATAGTTCTAGATAGACTCTATCATTTATTATTGTAGACGTTTAGGTACTCTGTACCACCCCCTCGATGAAATAAAAACATTGATCATATTTATGCTTAAGGGCCAAAGCACACTCGCTACTTTTTGCATCGGCGATCGGCGATTCAGTTGCTTTTTAGAAGCTAAATGCAGCGACCAAGCATTCCACACCGCACGGCGATGCAAAAAGTAGCGTGTGTGCTTTGGCTCTAAAGGACAACTTACTACAATCTTCTATTCACATTTTAGGTGTATTGTACACCTCTGCCTAACCCTTCAGGGATATATAGGTGTGATATTATTATGTTGTCATACTTTATTTCAATTTTATTAAGTAGTATATATAAGAGGACCGTAGAAGAGGATACCTTATACCTTTCACTAAAATAAAACAATAGTGATATGAAAAATATTTTATTTACAATCTCATCTTCTAATATTAAAAAACGAATACAAAACATAATAATGAATTAGCCTTTTTTTCATTCATTTAGGTTTGCGACTCTTATTTGTGTCGATGCTAGCTGCGGAGGGGCAAACCATGTCTCCGTTTTATGGAATCACCATCCACTTAAGACCCACTTGGAACAACTCCACCAGGCTGAAAAGAAAAATTTGTGGGTTTTAGTAAGTCAAATCATCATCATCGTCTGTCTAGCCTTTTCCCAACTATGTACTATGTCGGGGTCGGCTTCCATCTAACCGGATGCAAAGTTAAAGTTTTTGTGGTATTTAAATGTTATAAAATATAGTATTTTTTCCTTTGTATTTCTTTATAATTATATTATATGAATGTTATACTTATTTTTTTATTGCATGTACAAAAAACTCATTCTTTACCTCTATGGGACACCAATAAATAGTCTTTCGACTGCATCAGCAAGCCTCTGAAGGGTCTGCACTATTAATTTGCCATATCAGCTGTTTCATCTCCACCTGAGGTAAAACTCTCCGAGCCTCATCTAGTGCAGCCAGAGGGTGACCTAAAAAACGTAATGAAAATACCATACTTAATAGTTTTCAATAGTCATCATGTCTTAACCCCAATATGAATAGCTGTAGGATTAGAAAAATACACTCACTGGGGTATCTCGCTTGCCGAGTTCGACGAGGCAGAGGCACTGTTGTAGCATCGAATTCGGTAGTGGTAGGGGCTGACGCACGAGTCTGGCTAGAGCCTGGAATATGGGGCTGCAGCAATCAGCAGATTCAGTTTGATGTTGACTAATGTTGACAATAATGAGTCATTATTAATGACAATAGTTGACATAACTCAAGAGAGAAACTTTAGGGTGCGTTCCGAGTTGGGATGTAATCGATTTGAGCGTACTCCGTACCGAATTAGCGTGAGCGCGATAACGATGTCCAGTGAATCGTCATAGATGACGTCATGACATGCGCCATCTTGCGGCCGGCCATGCCTTATAATAATATCACCGTGAGCGCTGTCAAAAATGACCGAGTGTGTGAGAAATGTGAGGATGTGTCAGTGTGTTTTGTGTTGCATCATATCTTTATATAAAACAAATGTGGCATTTTCGAAATTGTGCTTCTGGCTGACAGTCGCCACCTAACCAAAGAAGAACTGAAGAAGAAATATGGTGTTTATACAAAGAAATACTGTAAATAATATCGTATTGACATTGAGTAAGCACTGTGAGCGCGTTCACGAGCGTTCCGAATTGTTGACAGCTCTCAGCCATCATAATTACCTAATTAATTAATTCAACGTAAGAGTTCTGGCCGAAGGGTGTTGTGTACCGCCGGTTTCGTGGCCGGCTACATGACGCCAGTCAGTGAAACACGACGCAGACACTGCGTATACGTTAGTTTTTAGTGTAATTATAATGTTGTATGTATTTATAAGTTATATTAATATTGTATTGTATGTGTTTATATGGGCCTTGATGCCTGAAATAAATGGATAAATAATCGTAATATCTAAATCGGAACTCATGTGACATGATGTGAGTGCTGTGAGTGATTATAGCTAATTCGGAATGCGGCCTGAAAACTCCTTTGTACGCGTTGCCAGCCTAAAAAGTTTTTATTGTTTTTAATTTCCCTTTTCAGGGCTTATCTGCGGTATGTTTAGCAGTTATAAGGCATATTATAATTTAATAAAATTTAAACTGTAGAAATCAAAAATTAAAAACCAATTTGATTTATAAAAACTGTAAAGAAAAATTTACCGATAAAATTACGGTTTTTATTTTTTTTCATGCGGTAATATTTACACCAAATATGATTGTAATATGAATTGAATTGTAGGTGATTCTGCTATTATGTGTCACCATTTTACGAAAATTAGAGGAATTGCTAATGATCTGCTGGGAATTCCGGAAATGAATTTCATTTAGAGGAATTGCTTAAAGTGGCGTTTTTAGCCCCCCTGAATTGTTGACAGCCCTCAGCTGTCATAATCGTAATATCTAAATCGGAATGCATGTGAGATGATGTGAGTGCTGTGAGCGATTATCGCAGATTGCTAATGTCGATTAATAGCTAAATTGGATCACTTGAATACTCATTAGGTATGTTCCGAGTTGCGATGTAATCGATTTGAGCGTGCTTAAACCCGTACCGAATTAGCGTGAGCGCGATAACGATGTCCCGTGAATCGGCATAGATGTCGTCATGACATGAGCCATCTTGCGATAACGCCGACCATACCCTAAAATACTATCACCGTGAGTGCTCACGGTTTCCTCACGATATTTGCCTTCGCCGTTTTGAGAGCGGTGATGAAATAATTCACTCAAAGTAAAGCCACATATTAGTAATCTGTGGTAAAGCGCCTGCCTGTCAGGGTTCGAACCGGTTCGAACCTACAAGTCCTACAACATACAGCTCGTAACTCGCGACCGTTACCACTGGGCTGGGCCACCACACCACCACTCAGCACTGATTATAATTTTAGTTAGCAATTAGCATGCAACAAACCACAGTTATACCTGTGGTTATACGGCCCCAATACTTTTCTGTCATTAGTGCTTGCTAATTGTTGACAGACTACAAATTGTTAGGGATGGAGATGATGGTGATGACGATGATAGAAAAACTGTGATAAGAGTAAAAGGTATGGAATTAGTAGGTATGTTGTATTATAAGGAGATTGAAAGATTGTTAAAATTAAAAGAAATGTCTTGGTGATCCATACTAGGATAGGACTACGTGACTACAATCCATGCCTCTACCATGGTATTCCTCTATTTTCCCAGTTTGTCATTGTCTATGATTGATTGATTGTGATTGATCCACAGAGTACTTTTTGATAATTATGTTTTTGATAGACTGGCTGGGGCTGGATTGATCCACAGAACTGACAGAAAGAACACAACACATACTTGATTGATCGAGTTCGAACGAAAGAAAATAAAACAGTTTTTTTTTCAGACATTTTTATTCATCAGTACTCTGTGTATTCATCTAAGAATCGTTAAAAATGGGGGAACAGTACAAAACGAATCCTGGCGATTTCACAGAATATATACAATCAGTATTAAAGTTAGATGCGTTAGAAAAAATGACCAATGATTTGGATAAAGAGCTTGAAGATTCACAAAAGATTATGATGGAAATCAGATCCATGTACGACTCAGTGTCTACAGTGGTGGAGAATAATGAAGAACCCGCCGCTAACGAGGAGTTGCGGCATGAAAACATTTCGAAATTCTTGGAAACCGGTGTTCCAAAATTGCTAATGCCAGATATGGCGGAAGACAAAATGGATATTGATGTCGATGAAGCTATATCATCACTGAAGAGCTACGCCGAGCGCCTAAAGCATTCATTAATTTTACTAGAGCAACAACCCCTTAAGCCTACAGGGAAGGTCGACTTTGATCTGGATCAGTATGCACAGAGCTTAGACCAGCTCGGAAAACGCTTGGCAAACATAAAGTTGAAAAAAAATGATGAAGTGAATCTCAAAAATGCGGAATTGGAGGCCAGGCTGCAGCAGCTATGTGGAGATGTTGTCATGTTTACCAAGGTAAGAATAATCATTTTCTAACAAAGTATAATGCTAAACAAATGAATTGTAAAGATATTAATTTCTTACATACTTTACATTTGCTATTGGGGAATTGAAGATTTTAGAATCGGCAATTCAAAAGACTACTGTTATATTTAAAAGTGATAAATTCTCCAAGTATAAAAAATGAACATTAAGAAAGCATAAATACAATCTAAAAATGTAGTAAAAAATTGATGTCAGAATTCAAAACAAGTCATTTCACTGAACTAAGACGACCCACTGACCGAAAAATTGTATATGATCTAAATGATGTTTTCTTGAATTTCTTGCAGTTGATTGAATCTAAGAAAACTCTAAGCGAAAATAACAGGAATTGGTCTGAGCGTCGGCAAGATGGCTTTGAAATGCAGTATGACAATATCATCAAAAAGTTGATCTCTGACCTCAACGAGGTGATATATTTGCTGCAGAACAAAGTGTAAATCATTCAAGTATGATTTTCTATGAAAGGATCTCTTACTGTTGTCTAAGCACAGCTTTTTGTAATTCAGGGTTAAAACTCACAAGTCTTTTGTGTTCTATGCAACTGAATAGTTTTTTATATAATAATTTGTTATGGATCCAATGTTGAACTCGACTATTAGGTGTATTAACCTTTTGACTATATTTCCGTGCCCCTACCGCTCGTGTTGTATTTCTGTGACAGAACATGCATGATTTTTTCGTTCTATTAACTGCATGGTACAACTAAAATCATTATTAAATAGAGATAAATTTTTTTTGACTATTTTTTAAATGATACAACAAGTGCTCCTTATTTATTTTAGGTATTATTTTATCGATTTGTAGCCGCGCACTAGGGGCATGGCAATTAATATTTAGCCGAGCGCTTAAATGGTCAAAAAAGCCTAAATAATATTGTGTAACCAAAATTTGGTAAAAGAGAAGGTTCGCAATGCCTACTTGCAATGAAAACAACTGACAGGATGTTTTATGACATCATCTATGTACACAAAGTGGGTGTATTAATGAAGCTAACTGATAAATTAAATTTATATGGAACAATCTTGCCGTGCAAGCAACCACTCTTTTTTCATTTGGTAGACCAAATGAAAAAAGAATCATGTAAATCAGCATTAAATCATGGAAAAATCCGTGTACATAGGTGAAAAAAAAAGTTCTTGCTGCATACATAACCTCTCCTTTTTTTTAAGTTTGTTATAAACTAACTCATGATAATACTGTTTGCCACCCCACTAGTTGAGTTGTAGTTTCCAATGGGTAAGCAGCTCAAAGTCAGCTGTATTTCTATGGATGTGTTACTTTTTGTTTAAATTCCCAAAGAAATTGCACATGTTCTAAATTATTTTGAATGAATATAGGGTACCAGTTTTTGGGAAAAGATAGGGTCCAGTGAAGTTTGATAATATTGTGATTTTTAATATAGATAAGATGTAGCATAAAATAATAAGATGGATGTTTTGGCTAAATGGCCAAGGCCATGTAAAGTCTTAGAAATAAGTAATATCTTTATTATTGCAAATAAAAAAATTCAGTATTTATGTTTGTATAATTTATTAAATTAATACACAAGTGATTTTGATTGCAATTTTGAATTTTCCAAGTCCTTTAGTAATGAAAATAACAAGTCTGTAAAAGTGGTGTTCAATTCATTATGGTAATTTGTATATGTCTTTATGACTTCATGGTAAATGCACAATTTTGTTAAAATTCTTTAATAAAAAATAGTCTAACATTACAACATTTGGCAAATTCATATGAAAATAGTATTTCTGTAAAGTCCAGTCATAATTACAAACTATTGTTAAATAAAGCATTAATAATAAAGAATACTGTCTTTCAATTTTAAAACATTTACAACAGCTGCGTCAGATCTGTACTTATAATATCATAGAAGTGGAATATCATGCTTTGTCATTCATTCATGCTGGAGTCTTCGTCATGTAATTTAATTCTTTTTCGATCAGTATTGTGGTCTACACTATTCTCATCATCGATAGTTATCTTGTCATCTTTTGATGGTCTCTCATCTGCTTCTAACACCTTGAGCTTAATGTCACATAGAGTGGCTCCATGGAGGGTTTTAATAGCCTCCTGAGCCGCTCTAATTGATGCATACTTGGCAAAGCCAAATGTTTTGTTAGGGAATGTAGATACATCTATGAGATCACCAAAACGACAAAAAGCATCTTTCAAAATTGAGACAGGGGGAGGATGAGGCTTGAACACTAAGAAACATCTCTGAGCTACCCTGCTGCTACTGCTGGCTAGTGGCTGCGGAGGGGGCAGGCTAACACTACAGTAGTCAGTTTGATGGCCCTCAGCTTTAGTCTCCCTCAAGCCAGGGCCTGATGTGGCAGCCTGTATCAAAGTGGATGCTTGAGCTATAGCCTCTGCAAGCTGTACCAAATCAGGATTTGCTGAGTCAATTGCATTTTTAAAGCTGTTAACAATATTAGAAAGGTTATTTGCTGCTTTGCTTAGAGGGTTATTATCCGGTTTCACAGATATGATTTCTCCTGAAGGAAACTCAAAGTGATTTAACCTTTCTACAGCATAAGTTGCTGATTTTTCATCTGCATATGTAATAATTGCCTTGCAGTAACCATTGAAGGAGTCAGATGTATATTTACATGAAGTCATTCCTGGGATTATGTTAAACAGCCTGTCTATATACTTCTGTGGCACTTGCGGGCTGCAAGTCACACATACTGTGTCATAGTCATGAGCTTTGGATTTAATAAGTGAAGTTACACTGTCTCTTTTTTGCATTTCTCCTCTGGATTGACTGTAATGGTCGCTGAAATTATCTTTAACAATACTGGAGTTGCTAGAGTGAAAGTTTTCAGTAAAATTCTCAAGACTATTTCGACTTCTTTTCAATTCTTCTTTAGGTGTTGCAAATATTGCTTTATATTTCCTGTCACATCCTTCAAATGCCACCGCTGCATCAAGAAATGATGTGTAATTGACATAAGCAAACCCCCTGCACTCATCGGTGAGTTTGTCCCGCTGCAGATGGATTGTGTCTACATTACCAAATGTTGAGAAATGTTGTCTTAACTCACTCTCAGAGACTTCTTTATGAACTTTGATAAAGAGACGCTTATACTTGTCCTCATTAGGGTTATGATTATCGTTCTTGTGTGTAGCTACCATTACTCGGACAGGTTTACTACTGTTCGGAATAGTTTTTAAGTGCATCTCCTTTATAGCAGCTGCGGCGGAAGAAGTCTTAGTATATTTTATGTATGCTATGCCTTTCGACTCCCCAGTGTTGCGATCCCTAGGCATGTGTATGTCTTCAATCTGCCCGTATATCTCGAATGCCGGCCTCAAATCTTCTACCCGTAACTGCTTGGTGCATACTACGAATATCCTCGAGTAAGGAGGTTTATCGTCATTGCGGTCGTCATTTCGCATACTTTGGTTCCAATTGCTCATGATCACAGTCTAACGGTAAATTAGATCAGTACGTGGTCGTCAATCAAGTCGATAATACAAGCAGTCCGAAATAAATAGTCTCACGTTAGTCGTTATATGGTCTCTTCATGTCCAATATTTAAAATCACCAATCATTTTGCGAACACCGACCAAACACAAAAGAAAACTAAAAAAGTTCATTCAACTCATTGTAATTTTTATATACACAGATTATCCAACCAAAAATACAGAACCACATAGACAAAATAAAACTATTTTATTTCTCGAAAAAACTCTTCTTGTGAGTTTATCCGAACAAATAGTTTCGTTCTGAAAGATGCTTGATTAGGATCCATAACTCCTCGCACTTTGCCGATTGAAAAGGAACACAGTTACAACCGATATATTATTTTCCTCTATGGTTACAACCATGCTCTCTTTTTGTACTTTTTGTATGGACAATGGACAAACCGTCGAACGCCGTCGATCAATGTGTCCCGTAAGTCCACGTTCCAAGCTGAGAGTTTTCCAAAATAAATCAATGACAGAAACCATTGAAACCAACCTGTGACAGAAACACAACTGAACACAACACTAAAATACTGTCAGTTATCCGTCATTGGTTGTGTATTGTTTTCCTTCCTGCTTTTTGTGTGAAAATACAAATGCAAATGCAACGCAGTAATAAAAATGAGCTAAACTCTATTTAACTTTTGAAGTATATATTGTAATATTATACCTTTATTTGGATTCTTTTGAAATTTGTAACATATCTCATCGCTCAAGTAGTTCTCTCACTAAGAAATGTTTCACAAAACTGATAGCTGCATATTACAGTCTCGTCAAAGATTTTTCAGTACGGACGATTTTCAAGATGAGTTGAACAACTTGTTCAATAAGAAATTTCAGTTTCGCTTCCACAACGACTGGAAATTGCCGGAAAAAGAGTCATGGTTTTCGACGCCACCATGGAAAGTGAAGCAATTAGAGATATTGAAAAATCGATTAAATTTTCACAAAAGTCAATTGAATGATTTCAATATTGAGGAGTGGAGCAGTCATACGCGACGCAGAAACCCTGCGGGGGAGGTGGGCTGGAAGATCCGGTGTCTCATAAACCCAGAGTTCTTAACACAAGCATGGACGAAGTTCTACGAGTGTGCGTGTACGTACAACATCGTACCGGCGGAGGCGACCCTCGAGAGGAAGATGGTTTCGTTACACCTGTGCGAAGCTCCGGGCGCATTCATCACATCTCTGAACCATTACCTGAAGTCAAATCACCAGAACATTGATGTGAGTCAGTGTAGCAGCCAGCTAAATGCTAACAATTAGAAATATCAAACAGATTGAGACAATTTTAGTATCAACAAGGTGTTTCTTGTCATTATCACCTAGTATGGATTAGCTTGCATGTCTTAACATAATTATTATTTCCTCTTTTTGATGAACACCTGTTAACAGATCATTATCATATTTATGACTAGCTTCTGCCCGCGACTTCGTTCGCGTGAAATTTCTTATTCCCTTGACCCATCTCGACGTATTGCATCACTTGCCCGCGTCTCCTGCTCTATCACTTCGTTTCCCCATAGCGCTTTTGTTCAGCTCCTAAGGGTCATAGCGTGACGTTAAATAGCCTATAGCCTTCCTCAAGAATTGGGCTATCAAATGCAAGAAGAATTTTTCAAATACGACTGGTAGTTCCAGAGATTAGCCCCTACATACAAACTTACAAACAAATATTACCTCTTTATAATATTAGTATAGAATACCAAACAATAGCAACTAATTATATTAATTAAATTTTACCAACTATGACATCATTCACCTTATCCAAATAGCATGTACCTGTTATCCTAATTAATTAACAATAAAATTAAGTAACTTTATATCAACTTTTGTACCTTTTTCAGTGGAAATGGGTGGCTAACACACTTAACCCGTATTACGAGGGCAACTCTCCATCCAACATGATCAGTGATGACCGGTTTATGTTCCACACTTTGAACAACTGGGACTTTGGGGTGGACAACACTGGCAATCTCATGGACTGGGAGAACTCACAGGCCATCATCAGGAAGGCCAAGTCTTTAGGGAAGGTAGGCCTTTTGTGAATCTATTAATGTTATGTGCATTTTCACAATATGGTAATACCACCCATTCTTTCCACAAGACACTCAAGACAGGCTAAACCTAGTGTGAGTTCATAAGCAAAATGCTTCCTTTGCATCTAATTTTTTTTTTTATTTATGGAAATGTAAGGCAGTGTTTTTGGCAATTAAGTTTTTTTTTCTGTTAGCCTGTACTGTTCCACTGCTGGGCAAAGGCCTCCCCCAAATCCTTCCAGGAACTCTTTCCCAAATTAAGCATTATCTTATCTTATTTTCATGTTAGGTATTTTGTGCCAAGGTTCCACTGATTTCTTTTACAAATTGTCCAAATATAACTGTTGAGTAATTCACATTTTATGATGAATATAAAATTAAGTTTAATTTTATATTCATCATTAAATGTGAATGTGTGTGTGAAAGACGAGTTCATCTTTATTAAATCAGATGGCAAAACAGAAAAAAGTTGCTAGGCAACAACAACAGAACAACACTTCCTACATATAATATCGTAACTGTATTTGATCAACTTTATTGTAAATATATATTTTTTTATTAGATCATACGATAATCTATGTTATAAAGTAGTTGTAAATCTAAAAATGTAATTTTCGTTAATTTGATAGTTATGATAACATACGTTGGAGGTGTCGACTGAAGACTACTCCTAGAATAACATAACATAAATAGAATAGTGCATTACAAGTACCTTCATGGTTCAACAATAACACTACACACTACTCACTGAAAATAGCTGTCTTTCCCCAGGTGCTGCTGGTGACGGCAGATGGTTCAATTGACTGCCTGCAGCGGCCTGATGCTCAAGAGGAAGTCACCTCTCCTCTGCACTACTGTGAGATCATCACTGCGTTGCAGGCTCTCAGTGCAGGTACTGTGCAGTTTTGTTATATATAACAGCCATGTAATAGGTTGATAAAGATTATCAAGATGACCATAATGATTAGATAATTTAATGCTGTTTTCATTAAAAGTATACAAATAACTAAGGAGTTCTTTCCATCACCAATTAATAATTAACAACAACTATTTTGATGAATGTTTCAGGCGGGACACTAATCTTCAAGCTGTTCACATTATTTGAACACTCCACAGTGAGCCTCTTGTACCTCGTCAATCATTTGTTCAGTGAAGTGAACATTTACAAGCCGGTTACCTCACGGCAGGGCAACTCCGAAGTCTACGCCGTCTGCCTGAAGTACAAGGGCATTGCAATCCTGGAGAAGTTTCTCCCAACACTAAAGTCAGCATATGGATCAGATGTGTACGGAAACTTTGCCTTGTTCCCCCTTGAAGCTATACCGGAGACATTCCTGAAACAAGTTGAAGAATGCGCATGCTACTTCTGTTCTATACAGTGCCAAGTTATCAATAATAACCTTCAAGCCTACCTAATGCAGAAGAACATTGCACTCCACAGAGATATCAAGAAAATTCGAGCTATAGTCGCTACAGAGTTCATCTGGCAATATGATCTGAAACCTTTGGACAGTCAACAAGAGATTTTGAAAGGAATCCTACATGAAGAAAACAAAATCAACATGAACCCCAGGTATCATCGTGGATCATACACTGAAAGGCAGCTGTACACTAAGATGTCTCTCAGAGAAAAGTTAAATAATTTGAATTCATTCCTGCAGGCAGAGGTACTGTCAAATCCTTTGATTCTAATAAATGAGCAAGTGAAATGGATGCAGTTCTATGACGAACACTCGGAACTGAGACTAATCTTCACATATGGTTGTCCTTTACAGAAAATCAATAGCTCAAAGTTTATATTTGTACCTATTTTTAAGTTATATCAACAGATTTTAGCTGAAGAAGAGTTTAAGGAGATAATATTTTGTAAAGATGATAAATGTATGGATAACAATAGAGACTATGGACTGGAGATAAATATGAGACTGTTGCTTCCCGAGTTTGAGCATTCAGAGAGCTACCATGTATTTGAGAAGCGGTGCTTCAAGATGTTGTTGCAGAGTTTGCAGAAGTTAGCCGTGGGGCAGACGCTGCTGGTGCAGAATATCAACATGCTGTCACATTTCAATGTCAGTGTCATATACATCATAACCAAGAAGTGTTTTGGAAAGATTGGCTTTACATCCCACAATACTATTGTATTGAATAACCTTATGAAGAAATCTGCACTCAACTACCTGGAGTTGTTGGACAGTGAATGTGATAAAGTAAGGAGTGACGGCACCAAGGATGTGCTGAACTCCCTGATGGTGCAGACCACTAATGTTGGTGACTTCTACAACAGCATTGTTTTCTACAACAACACATTTTACCGGAACAAATGTCTGGAGTACCTCACTAAGATTGAAAAACTAATCTAATCTATTTTGCATTGTGTCTGCATTTTTAACTGTATGTACTTGAAGACTATTTTTTAATATGTTTTTTATTGTTATAAATGTTCTTGTTCTGTAAATCCTATTTTACATACATTTAAATAAATCTTAAATGTTGTGTGAACCTAGGTAGTGTTATTTTGTAAAAAAGTTCCATACATTCCTCAAACAAGAATTACACTAATATTATAAAGGCGAAAGTTTGTGGGTGTGTTTTTATATGTTACTTCTTCACGATCAAGCGGCTGGCTGGACCAATTGTGAATAGGCTTTATACTTTTTATCCCAATAATTCCATGGGATCGACTTTGCGCGGGTGAAACCGCGGGGCGCAGCTAGTTATGAATAATATCATCGATTTATATCTTTGCATAAAATAAAACTATAGAACAAGGTGGGGCCAGTCGCCAGAGTAAAAGTAACCTGTGCAGTAAGAATTCAGATACGGGTGGCCCCCGATGTATACCCACAGCAGCCGGGAGTTGTTGCAAGACATGAATGGAAAGGTTTTCTTTCTCATAAACTCCTTTTGCTTTGTTTCCGTTCATACATCAGGGTCATACACGCATGTCGCCGGTTGAAAGTACTACGCACCTCATCTATTTATATAAATACTAGCTGCGCCCCGTGTTTTCATCCGCGTAAATGTCGATCCCGTGAGAATATCGGGATAATAAAAAGTAGCCTATATGTTAATCCTGGGTGTCAGCTGCCGCCATTCAAAATTTTATCAAAATTGGTCCAGCCATTTGAGCGTGAAGAAATAACAAACATATAAACACACACACAAACTTTCGCTTTTATAATATTACCCGGTATAGTACTCTTGAATTTAGTGTGATGATTAGTCTATGCCTCACCTTGGCCTCACTCATGAACCTGAAGAACATCCACACAGCCTCTAATATACAGTAGGCCAGTGAGAACATCCCTTATTATTAGTGTTGTTCTTCAGATAGGTGGTCATGCATCTGGCATTATGCGAGTCTCGCTAGAGTTTTCAAATCAACCTTGTCACTAAACCAGTATTTTTTGTTTGCCTTTTCTACAAGTTTTCTATAATTTTATTACATGAAAAACTACATTACGCGTCTTAAAAACCCGTTGAATAATGCTGAATCTACACCATATGCAATATTTTTATAATATTAATATTTCCGAACGAAAAGAGTCGTGCGCGCGTCTGTCTCTGCCGTATTATTATAGTACTCTGTGGTCTGTCTTCCTATCAACTGTCAAATCAAATCGAGATTATTTCAAAATAGAAAAACATTTTTTTGATGAATACAAGCTAACGATAATTTATAATTGTACGCAGTGAGAGTTGGTGGTTTATTATTAAAGTGTAAATGTTCAGACAATAAATAAACACAATGGATATAAACGAAGGTGAATATTCGCTTGTCATAACCTATTTGCTTAATATGTTTAGCGGTATTACGAAAATCATTGTTTTACCTTGTTCGAATAGATCTGTGTTCTACAAGAATCGAAATTTTTATACAAAGAAGCGATTTGAAAGTATCTCGAGTAGAACATCGGCTATTGAACATTAATTTGAGTAGCTGAATAATTTGGGCGTTTGTAGGTTATAAACACTGTTAGAATGTACCAAAAGTTGCTGATAATGTATTATTATCATAATATACCTACCCAGGAGCATAAAAAATCTCTAACAAAAACTAATTTATTTCCAAGAAGGTTACAGACTTATTTCTTATTTCACTAGTTACCTACTAAGTACTTAATTAATAACATAAAGAAGACAACTGGTGGTAGGAGGTAAGTAGGTACAGAGCAATAGTCTATGCTGCAGAAATCTGTAAACTGTAATGGTTGAGCCCTGCCTCATAAACTAGGGTTACCTGTAAATTTAAGAAACAGTGTAGGGGGTGATTCAACAAGATTTAGAAATAATTGTACATTGTATTGTAAGATATTTATTTACAGTTTTTATGTCTGTGTGCCTACATTAATGTGCCTGTTTCATAAGTTTAACAGTCACTTGCTACAATGTCCTGCTATATCATCTCACATTATCATTCCAGGTACAACTGCAGATGACCTATGGACCCCGTACAAGGAGTTGGTCTCTGTGGTGGAGGGCTACCTGGCACATGAAGGCAAGGGAGCCCCGTATGCTGTTCATACATTTGAGTCAGTACTAAGGAGGCATAAGCAGACATTCCTATCTCTGTTCAAAAACCCTGTAAGTTTGTTATTTTAATAATTTTTGACTTACTAACTGCAAATATTGCAATATTATTTCACAACAAGTAAAGTCAAGGTCTATATTTACTTAATATAAAACTTCAATTGAATTGTAATACAGTTTATTGCTTTTTTGAACATAGTCTGATAATATGTCAATTTAAAAGACAAGACTTCTTTTAAATGTCATGCTTTAGTTTTAAAAGGAAATATGTCAGTAACAATAATGTAAAGAAAATGCAATTAAACCATCTTATGAAATGTAAACACATTCACTAATAAATTGAGCTTTTATTGGTTTTCTTACATAACATTTTACAATATTTAACAAAACTAATTAGTTACATTAGGTACTAAATATATGAATATCTAACTATACAAAAACAAAAGGTCTAATTACTTATTAGACCTTTTGTTTTTGTACTTTTCAACAACAGTGCTAAATCCCAAATATCTCATAACTCACCAATCTATCTGTTTTCACTGTTTTCAGGCAAAGAACCCCTCCAGCCGGGATGAGATAAGGCGTGGCATCACGGAGGGGGTGACCCTCCCCAGTGTGGGGAGGACACTCCTCTCTAAAGAACTTGTAGATGAAGCTGTTATCATATCGGGTTGGCTCCCTTTTGTATTACTTTTTAAATATATATATTTTTTTTAAATTAAAAATGTATAAAGGGGATTGAATATTTTTATAGGGAGCCTGGCATACCTACCCGTCTGCCATTTTGTTTTTTTTTTTTTCAAAATGGCAGGCAGGGATGAATTCCTCGGACCTTCAAAGCCCTTTATAAGGATCCAATCTAATGAGTATGCAATAAATAAAAAAAGGAAATAACAAATACTGTTGTTGCACTATTGTCCTTTAAAATTATCCTTAATAACAAAAATAATATTCCTTCCAGACATGTACAATGTAAGTGAGTACCTTTCCCTGGAGCTCCTGCACACGGCGCAGCGCCAGTCTCCGCGGCACCCGGGCCTGCCACGCGGGCTGGTGGCCGTGCTACTGTACTACGACGGCAGGAGAGCGCTCGTGCAGGCTCTGAAGGAGCTCGTCATGGCACGGGATGGCGTGTGCTGGTAAGTGTTTTATAGCACTCGTAAAGAGGCTAAAAAAAGAAAACAAAAAACCTAGCAATTAAAAAAAAAACAGTGGCACTGGAGTGCCGACAGAAGTGAAAACAAAACACAAACAGAATACTTTGCCACATCCCGAGGACAGCCGAACACATCCGAAGCGGTGTCGGTTACGGTAACAATGGTTTTTTCCCATCTCAAAAAATGCCTAACGTGCCTAAAGTTTTCAATTAAAAAAAAAAACAGGTTTGTAATGGATGTAACTTGTGGCAAAATTTAGAAAAAGACACAACTGAAAAGATACCATTATATGTGACGTGTCCACCCTTACAATCCCATGGACAACATGAGAAATTGATGACTCATACAATATCATTAGCTTCTGCCCTCGACTTCGTCCGCATGGAATTTTTTTCAAAAAAGCTTTATTAGCATGGATAGATGAGATTCTCATGTACAAGATGGGCTTAAAATTTTGTAAAAACTCTTAAGCAAGACTTTCACACCACTTTATGTCATGCAGGTCAATAAACGCCCGTGAGGAGATAATATCGTACGTGTCGCGCTACGTGGAGCAGCTGATATCGGACGGGTTGCTAGGCAACGTGCTAGACTCGCTCCGCCGGTTCACGCTGGAGATCGAGATGGAGCTGCTGCAGAACAACCGCGCATTACCACCTGGAAGACACCACGCGACCCTCGTCAGCACTATAGAGACGACTAGGTTTGTTGGACAAGGATCCACAAATGTTACTAGGACAATTCTCTTAAAACCATAAAAAAGCACCAATTTGTTATTATAAAAAGTGTTAATTCTTAAAACTTGAAATTAAAATGTACTTATTCGTGCTATTTTACCTAGGCTGCGGCAGTGCCCAAAAGGGAGTTAATGTTTTTACCTAACTGCATGAAGGAGGGTCATGTTTTTATAGTTTTGTATGTTATGTGGGAATAAATTTAAACTTGTTTGTCTCACAGAAAACTGCTGGCTGGTGTAGTATTCTCAGCCTCAGCACAGAGGGGACTCAGCAGAGACATTATTTTAAGACTGATAGCAGAGGTATGTAGAAAGAAAATTATAAATCTTATATTATTTTTTGTTTCCTTATTTGTGTGGTATTTATTTAAATTTATTTTGTCTCGTATAGCAAACAACGTCGCCGACTCAGGGAGCGACGGGCGCGCTCGATGACATATCGCTCGGCTTGCAAATGGCGCTGCTCTATGCGCTGGATCTATCTGTGTTACACAGGTAAGATTTGTGCATTCTAAGATTCATTTCAGCATAGCTATTCACAACGACTCGATACGCTTCCGTACCGTGTCGAACATCAATCAATGTTATCGTAGGAGTTCTCTGAACGCTACTCACAAGGCCAAAACCCGAAAATTTTGTCAGTTTAAACCAAATAAACGACTGCTATTCTTCCGACAGCTGTTTGCCGGGCAAATCAGGTTATCGAAATGTGTCATTTTCGATACGGTAGTGTCGGTAGTGTGTCGGATGGTTGTGAACAGCTATGATAATACATTCACTGACTCGGAACTCAATCAACATCAGTCATAAAATTCTCCATATTAAGATTATTCCCTTTTTAAAACAGACGCGAAGATGGCGAAGAGCTAGCCAAGAAGCTGCCCCTCATCCAAGACCCAGAACTAATCTCCGTCCTCCTAGACGAGCTGTCAGGTACCGCCGAGCAAGGCCGCGGGTCCGGCGTGCGCGCGCTGTGCCAGCTGTCGCTGGGGCTGGCGCTGGCGGCGCTGAAGAGGGCGCCACAGTCGCTGCTGCGCCGGAGTACCGCGCCGCATCTCAAGTGTGAGCTGTTGGACCAGGATGAGATGCTTGTGGATGCTGCTATTGATGGCAAGGTTAGTTTTAAATATGTTATTACTAGCTGCGCCCCGCGGTTTCACCCGCATATGTGTCGATCCCGTGGGAATATCGGGATAAAAACTATCCTATGTCCTTCCCCGGGACTCAAACTATCTCTATACCAAATTTCATCTAAATCAGTTCAGTAGTTTAGGCGTGAAGAAAAGACAGACAGACAGACAGAGTTACTTTCGCATTTATAATATTAGTTTGGATTATAATTTAAAAGTAATAGTAAGAACATGTAATATTTTCGAAATAATTCCTTTAATTTTATGCTTGTGATATAAGAAGGTCAATTCCCATAATTAAAAACGTTCAAAATCTAGTCGCAATCTCATTTCAGCGACAATTAATGTCAAAATGTAGGAAAATTAGAGGTTTTTTTGACAGATTGAGTGTGAGATCAGACTGTGAATGTTCTTAAAATTAAGAGAATCGCCCCTCTGATAGCCTCCAGTGTTCCAAAATGTTGCAAACTAAAAAATATATGTATATAGAAACATATCTTTAAATATATTTTCTTTTTTTCTTCCATTTTTGTTTTTTAAATTTACTTTATTATTATTTTATTTCCAAAACACTTATATTATTTTTAACATTGGTTTTAGCCACACAACGAAAAACTCTCAGGGTTTATCTGCAATGTGTACTATATATAGGTATACCAGTAAAAACTGCCAGTGTACTATAAAAATACCACTGTCTTACCCTTGGGGGATTACAGGCATTATGTTATGTGTTCTGTGAAACCAACTTATAATTCATCACATTTCCAGACTTGGGTTTTTTACTATAGTAAAAGTGCACAATGCTGCCCACTCCTACCCTATTTTAAGTTAAACAAATATCAACTTTATTTCAATGATGATTAAGTTGATTTCAGAGTGACTAGCATTATTGAAAAAGTTATAAAAATGTTTGAAGTTGTAGCGTAAACTGAACTTTATTGTGTAGGAATTAAAGTTGTTGTTCCACTATCTTTTAATTTGTAATGTGCGTTTTGTTTGTGCAGAATAAACAAATTTTCTTTCTTTCTTTTTCTTTCCGTTAATTCATATTTGTTTACCTTTTTGGCAAATAAATCGCTAACGCAGTGTATGATCTAATTTGTTTCAGGTGTTTGAGTACCTAGACGAGGCGATACTGTCAACGGACCTGGTGTCCAAGGAGGAGTACTACCAGCGTCGCATACACACGCTCATCACGGACTTCATCGTGCTCATGCACTCTAAACTCATGGAGATGAGGGTCAAGTAAGTTTTACAAACAAATATTTTGTTTTCATGATGTGCTTTAACCGGTAGTATGCCTTAATTAACTAATTATAGAAACAATTAGAAAGGTATCTCGCTTGGATCCACGTTCCGAAGGGTGAAATTACACAGTAGTTACTTGTATTTTACATAGTTATACTTTTAAGTGGTTTGGTTGTTACATTTTGATTGCACCAAGGTTATTTCCCGCGGTGGTGTCAAGATAATGCTATAATTTTTTCAAAATGATGACGAACTTATTTTACGTCGCAAGACGAAAAGTCTACAAAGACAATAGAGGGCAATGTGAGATATAGTCCAATAGCGACATAGTCGTATCGCGAAATGGGCAATGTGAGATATAAACGAAACGATTGTTTGAAATGACGTTTAGGTATAACGCGACTTAGGCACACTGCGTTATAGGTATACAGCGAGCAAAGGGAAATAACGACGTTATTTTTAATGTCTTTTTGGGTGAATTAAACGGTATATCTTAGGAGTAAGTTATAACATTTAAAACTTGTTTTCGAGTAATAAAGATGAAACTTTGACCATTGATATCTTCGTAACCAGAAGACAGGTTCCCAAGCATATTCCAGTACTACAATGACGGGGAGTACAAATAACTCTTGGTTTCGTTAAGTTTCTTTTTACACCAGTTATTTCTGTTTGTAACCCTAAAGTTCCTCTGTCTCCAGGGCCGACGAAGCAGCCCGCGCGGTACAGATGTACGCGTCGGAGGGGCTGAGCCCGCCGGGCGGCGCGACCTCGCCGCGCACGCGGCTGGACGCGCTGCTGCGCTGTGTGGAGCGGCTGTACGCGCGCGACCCGCTCGGCCTGCGGCACGACTACTGGCAGGCCTGCCAGCCGCACCAGCACTCGCACACGCAGAGGTACGTGTTCATATGTGGAGCTTTACAGGTCAACTCACAAGAATTTGGCTTTTTTAAGTTGTTTACGCGTCAGCTGTGAAAAAGAGTGTCGTTCGGGGTGCCTTACGGCGTGGTGTTGCATCAAAGAAAAAGGCACGGTTCGAGAACATTCAGAATTCAGAAAGTGCACTTAATATTAACAAGAAGTGCTTTTTGAGTATCCTAAGATGTACTCGAGTTATGAGCCTAAAAACTTGCAGGTGACATTAAAATTTATTTAGGATCTCCAATAAAATATATACATAATAAAAGCTTGATTTTAAGACTTTACCCGTTTTTGGCGGTGGTACGTATGGCTATGTTAACCGTATAGTTCGGTAGCGCCCCCTTTAGGACCCGAACACACAAACCTCCGCCGGCTCGGTAATGACCCCTTTAGGACCCAAGAATTACGACATACGACACCCTACATTGATTATGTAAATATTTATTACGCTACCCATCAAATCTTATGAATGTGCGTTAATTAAGAGAGTTGGATAAAAAACTCATATGTTAACGCTATTAAATATTTCATATTTAGCGCGCAAGCTTATTACTTTTCCTTTATAAAATTCAAGTCTGTAAATGCGATAATCGCCATTTTGTTGACAGTGGTGGTCGAGGCTAAAAAACATAAAAATTGGGGATTTCGAACATCCAAACTCGACCACAGGGGCAGTGAATAATACATAATTTAATTATTTGACGAATTCATCCATTGTTCAAGTTAAAATAAGTAGTGGTAATGAAGTTTTTTGATATCTAATGTCGAAGTTTCGCGCCAATTGTGCGTGTTTACATTTTTACTTTTCACAAATATCACACACACACAAGTAGATAAGATTTAAAATGTGACAAATATTATTGTAAATGTTATTAACAACACCAAAATGCCCAAATCTTAACGTAATATTGAAACACAGGTCGAATAACACGTATTATTCATTACCACTACTCAATTTGTGTTCAAAATCGCCGTCCATGATTGTTTTTTTTTATCGCAATGATGTGCGAAAGCGATTATGCAAAACGATTTTTTTTTTAATTTCGATTGACTCGGGTAATTAATATGTCGAATATCGGAAATCGATACTCAGAAATTGAAATAAAATTATTTTAAGCATTAAATACAATAAGCATTGTTTATAATAATGATTTATGCTTTTCTAATGTAATTTTAATAGTTTTTTGGACATTCAATTGAACTAAGTCAATAACACTGAGGACCTTACCATAGTCATTTATTGAATTTCGCGCCAAATTGTTTCTATATTTGAATTTATCTTCGAATGCGCTCGCCGTATAAAATTATTTTTATTTATTTTACAATTAAGTATTTATTTTTGATACTTTTCTAATAGTTTGCTACAGAATGCCCAGTATACATTTTTTAGGTAGGCTGAGCAGAAGTTTGGGAATGATGATAAATTAATTGTATAAATTGCGTATTCCGCAATCACTTTACATTTTAATATGTGTTGTTAGTTTTATGAGCTTGGTAGTTTTTGTTTCTATTAGTTTACTTGAGTAATAGTAATTGTTTGTTTTTGTGGTAGTTTCCCAACGAAATTTAAAAAAAAACTTTCCATGTTTATGTCGGAACACGCACAGTGAAAGGTTCCGTTAGGGTTGAATATTCACGCATGCACAATGTACATTATCATTAATTATTTGATCGGCTGCAAAAATAAGTTTGTTTTTCATAAACCCATCATTCATAACGTACCTACTCAAAAATTAAAGTGCCAGCCAGAAAAGAAAAGTCCTACTGTTTTCTTATGGGGAATAACATCTTGAACATTTCTTACTATTGAGATTGAAAATGCCAAAAATCTTAATTTTAACCGACTTCTTATAAGAAGTGTTTTAAGCATAACATTTAAAAATACCAACTTTAAATTGAATATAACGTCCCGAACATATTTTGACTGTGACCAAATGTAAGTATGTAGGCAGTATAGAATGAGAGATTTGCTATATTATTTGAAGACTAGACGTCTGATAGGAAATAAGAAGAATAGGAATAAGAAGTGTTTTAAAGCATAACATTTAAAAATACCAACTTTAAATTGAATATAACGTCCCGAACATATTTTGACTGTGACCAAATGTAAGTATGTACGCAGTATAGAATGAGAGATTTGCTATATTATTTGAAGACTAGACGTGTGATAGGATCTCTTGGAATCTAGAATAATCACAGAACTATATTTTGTAGTTTTTTATTTTATTTTAGGCTGTGGTTTCAGATATATTGTTTCAATTAACTAACGTTAACGTAACGTTAACTTTAACGGGAACGTTTGTTCTTATTGTTTCTATTTGTAACTTTTTTTAAGTTATTAAAAAATATGTTTGTGACCCTCACGACAAACCCTTTCATTTGATATATCACACGGTACTTACAGTAAGCAAAGCTTTTTCATTTCTCATACTCGGAAAGTAGTATTTGTTTGATCCGAATAGCGGGTGGAAGACGTTGCTTCCCACCTTAAGGCGAAAAAGACTCATAGTAATTGCTTCCCTCTCTAGGTCGGGAATGAATTTAAAAATAGAACTAAATTGGTTAAGTAGTCAGCTACGAAATTTTTACATAATTAAGAAAAATGTTGCGGTCTTGTGAGTGTATAAACAGCCAGTGTGAAAAAAATACCTATCAAGCGGGACGGCCCGCGGCAGTGACACGGTGTGTTCCATATTTAAAATTGCACACAAATTGTTCTAATATTTCAATTAATTTTAAATAGGTATCTATTATTCATGTTATTATTATCAATAAATATTTTAGAAAGACCACTATTTTTTACTTTCTTTATATTCGAAATGAAAAGTAGAGTGTTTAACACGGGTGAAAGTCATCAATTCCTACTCGGACTATAGTCTAAATACCTCGTATGGGAATAGATTCCTTTCGACCCTTGTATAAGAATCTACTATTTACCCGACTGCGCCAGAAAGAGGGTTATGTTTTTCGAGAGTATGTAAGTATGTATAATTGTTTGGCACGCTCTGCGGCCTGAACGGCTCGATGGATTTTAGCTTGAGAGGTGTCGTTAGATTCGTATTTGCTGTGAGAGTGACACTGGGCATATCAAAAAAAAAAAAAAAACAAAATGGCGGATTTTTGGCGCCATATTATGCCTTCAATATTTTTTTTCTCAATACCTATCGAGTGGGGTATCAAAATAAAGGGTTTTAAAAGGTGATTACAAAAATATACAACATTATTTTTAGTATATGCGAAACCTGAATATAGTTTGTTCAGAATAAGTAACTGAATCGATTCCAATAATTTTTACCCCATGTTATATTTTGGCCCAAAAATATTTAAAAAAGGTTAATAGTTGGACACCCCGAGTATATTATACTGTGCCCCGAGGAGCGACTAAGTAGGTAGTTATCTACCATACGCGCACAATGGCGCGGCGCCGGCGCACAGCGAGCGGGGCGGGGGTGCAGCAACCTCAGTCACCCGGGTACCACTGGTTGGCGCGCACGTGTCGCGTGGGTCCAACTGCATAATCGCGAGCGCGCGGCCGCCGCGGGCCACAGTTGTGTTTCGGTTGATCGTGTACTTACCTATCGTATGTAAAAAGTGTCGTGTAACTGGACTGGACGTGGACTTTCTCATACACAAACGTCCAGTACACAGAAACAACGATAACAGTGATAACGTATACCTGGCAGTGCGGCGGTACGAGGAGCAATCAGAGTATCGTGGAACACAATGCTTTGCCGTGATGATTAACATTTTTAACACGCCAAGATGGTTAATTGTAGAAAGTTATTATTTGTACCTACAGCCTGCTGTGGTTAAGTAATGCGATGTTTAACACTTTTCATCCACTTTGAACAAATCGCATTGACTACATTGTATCACTTACGGCTTACGAATAGATAAGTAATTACTTATTCGTAGCTTACGGCTGCATTTATTTACGAATAAAGTACATTATAATAACTACCTACACTTGACCATTACGACAGTCCAAAGCCTGCAAGTGTGATGGAAAATGTTATCACCAGTTAATTACAATACAATCGCCGCGCCGTACCTAACGGCACGCGATGGGGGAGACCATGTTTTTGGACGGACAAACAGGTAACATAACAAGCTTATAACTTGGTGATTATTCATGATACAGTTTTGAAATTTTGTACATAGATTCTTTACATAAAAATACTAGACACGTGTTTCGGGTTTCGCATATACTAAAAATAATGTTGTATACAACTTATATGGTTAAAAGTAATTCAAAGTGACAAATCGTAAAAAACACGTATCAAGAACTAAATCGTCTGCGAAACACATCTTTCACATTTGTAAACTAAAAAGCTGGAAATAAAAAAAGTAATTAGAAAAATTAAAAAAACCCGACTGCATCCTTGTACTAAAACTAACTGAAAAGCTAAAAACAAGCCCATTTTAAATTAAATAAAATTTGGAAGCATGCGGGACCCATTTGAGTTTGAAACTATAATAATGATATTTTTTTTATCTTATGTGACCCCATATTCATAATTAATTTATTCATGTTACACGTCCGTATTTGAGTCACAGAAATTTATATGTGTACCAAATTTCAACTTAATCGATCCAGTAGATTCGAAACAAATCGATTGTAACAGACCTACAGACAGACAGACGAGTGATCCTGTAAGGATTCCGTTTTCTCATTCGGACGTAGGGAACCATAAAAAGTTACACCCCTATCCACACTGTACGTGTATGTACTTATTAAACTGATTATATTTCAAAAAAATATTAATTCCTGATAAAATATACCAAAGAGTTTTTATTCAGTCTCAACAATTTTTTTATTTTTTTTTAAATACCGATTATCGATTAGGCTTTATGACATTTTTGAATCGGAATAAGATAATTGGTTGGATGGTCAGCACTAAGAAGTGTCACGTCGCAACACAAATTTTAGTAATTTTTATCAAGATTTGATCATGTTTTTTATGTAGTTTATGTATGAAAAAAGGTAAAAGTAAGAATGCAGAGAGAATGACAATATCTTTATTTTTCCCTTTTGCATATTTTCATCAAGAGATTAGGTGGTTTATGTACATATTTGCAGCGATTTTAAGGTGTCTACCTTTTGGATAGGTGTAGTAATATCTATTTTATACAACTTTCGCAGTAGAATGACGCGGTTTTACCGACCTCAGTATATAGTTAAAGATATTTGCCACAAACTTATTTTACAAACTATTCGCGGTAACACATTTTTCTTAATAAATTCGAATGCTGAAAGTTAAAGTAAATTCCTGATTATCATGACGTAATTCGCAACATCCCGTCGAGTCAGCTGGTGTGTCATATGTCAAAATTTTGTCGAGCAGAGAGGTTAAGTAAGTAAGAGGTAACATCAGCGCCACCTGCACGTGCTACTACACTACTCCCCTCAGGTCGGGCGGGCGCGCGGCCACGCTGTACAAGTTCGTGCGGCTGTCGGGCGAGGTGCTGTGCGGCGCGTTGCTGGGCGCGTACCTGCGCGCGCTGGCCAGCCTGGCCGTGCCGCGCCACACGTGGGCGCTGCTGGCCAAGCGGGACGCGCTGTCGGCATACCATCTGCTCACCGCGCTCGCTAGATATCACAGGTTTGTTGCATCATCATCATCACCTGCCTAGCCTTTTCCCAACTATGTTGGAGTCGGCTTCCAGTCTAACTGGATGCAGCTGACAAAAAAAAATCCATGCTCACAAAATCAGTAAAAACCCTTATTACTATTATCTACGGACAGTTTCTGGAACGAAAATGAACCTAAGAATTAGCTAATAAATTATCAAGCGCGTGTAAACTGCTGTAAATGGTCATCACTTGACTTTTGTTTAATTTTGACGCGTTGATAATTTTCGTTACAAAAACCGAGCGTTACTGTCTCCGATCATTTAGAAAAGTCTATTCGTCCCGATATTTTCAGCGCTATCTATACCTACAGTTCTTATGTCCACTATTGAATATAATATTTGTAACTGTGTGTGCAGCAACCTGCGCGTGGACCCGGCTCCGTTCGCCCCGCACGCGCACGCGTCGCTGGGCGCGTCGGCCGTGCTGCCGGCCGCGCGGCCCGGCAAGATGCTCGTGCGGCAGGAGGAGGTAAGTCGCAACAATCATAAAATGTTACTATGCTTTTATATCCAGATCAAATAGTTGCTTTTTTCAACAATCTCTGAAAAAACACCAACACGTCAAAACCTTTGTACCTTTAGGTTCATATCGACAACTTCCCAAAATGTTCACCCTCCCAAAACGTCCACGTCCCAAAATAGTAATTCCCTAAATGTCTATTTCCCACTTCGTCCACTTTCCCAAAACAACCACAAATCTACAATTCCCAAAAAGTCCACTTCCCATAACATCAACTCTCAAAACGTCCACTTTCTAAATAGGTATTTTTTGTCAAAATGTTACGGGTTCCAGTCCCGTGACAAGACAAATATGTATTTCTATTCGTGAATGTCTATCTATTCAATGACAATAACTTATTATTTCATGGTAAACTGCAACAGTTACAAACGGTTTTGCAGGTCACAGTGGCCCCACCATTGTACATAATGTACAAATGTATGTATATTTGACGAAAAATACAGCATGTTACTGCAAAAACTACACAAAAAAGAAATGACTCCAATTAACTTTGAACAAAAAAATATTTATATGCGACTTCTAATCAAGTGTAAGCAAAACAAAACATAAATATTTCTGAGTGAGACCCAAGTTTTAATTGTGATTCTAAGCTTATGGTGGTGCTGTTTCAGTTTGATAATAATAACTAACATACACAAAAAAAAATATAATATTTTTTTTTTTACATTTCTGTTTTAGAACTATGTTATAAGTATTTTTTTCCTTTTGATTTGATTTTTTTTACATTCTATTTTTTACAATCTAAAGAAAAACATGAAGTATTTTGTTTTGGAATTTTCAGAAGCGATTAATGTATTTAGTGTAAAAGTAATGTTAAATTACTAGATTAAAATATTAGATTATTATTTACTCGTACATTAAGCATTGTTTCATGAGCGTATACCTATCAAAGATTCGTATTTAAATGTTAAAAAGCAAATAAACCTTTTTAATCTCCATTACGCATTTATATTTACTCATTGTAGTCCTGTTTAGAAAAAGGACGATAAAGAGATTCTTTTATCTTTCACGAAAATATAGGGCAAGTATTAAATGTGAACTAGACGTTTTGAGAGTAGTCGTTTTGAGAAACGGACTATTTGGGAACTGGTCCTTTTGGGAAGTGGACGAAATAGGAAATAAACATTTAGGGAATTACCATTTTGGGAAGTGGACGTTTTGGGAGAGTGAACGTTTTGGGAAGTTGTCGTTTTGAACCTAAAGGCCTTTTTATACAGATGACAAATATGTGATGCTGTTTTAATTCCGCAAAACGGACTTCAAGTTTAAAAAAAAAATCTATCAATTTTATATGTTGAATTTTTTTTAGTTACTCTTTGTAGATCAGATTACTTCAGATAATAAATACATTATAATGTATCATTTAATTGTGTGATATTCCTTAGGTGGAAGCCCTAATAGCCGCTTTGAAGTTGATAGCGAGCGTAGCGCGTGAGGACCACGCCGCGTGCGCCGCTATATGCGAGAACCTGCAGTGGGACGCTGTCAACTGCATGTTCGGTTAGTATCATTATATTTATAACAATCTACTACTGGATATAAGGTCTCTCACGAAACAGAAAATAATCGATTCTCTTTGATTTTATATACCATCTTTGCAGCATTTCCGATATCCCTTTTTAACTTTTTTCTAAATTCCAGTTTCCATTCGTGTTCAAATAATAGCCAGTCTGCAGTGTAGTGGGAGCGGGGTTGGCTGTCCAGGGGATCGACCACCACCCCTTACAGCACTATTATTTTAAAATTACTTCAAAATGGGATAGAGAAGCAGCTATATGTCCTGTATAGCTCCATCTCTTTCTCACACAGAGTCACAGTGTATGTTAGACTTACATAAGTATCGTCACTCGCAAATACTTTATTCTTGCACCTTACCCCCTTACTAATAAACCTATTATATCAGATGAATAGTTACACACCGATTTCACTCTTTCAGTCGTCAGTAATTTGACTTTCGAAAGAAGAACACAACGCGTTGTGTAACTATACAGACGCTATACAATGTTAGTAAGGCGGTTACTTTTTTGTTAAATACTTTTGACCCAATATTATTCTCATCAGGTCTAATCTGCTGCCACATCCCGCTCCAGCTGAAAGCAGAGCTTTGCACGACACTCGCAGCACTGGGCGGTACTCCTGCCACCGCGGGCAGGGTGTGGGCAGCATTGGAGGCGGCACAACTTGTGTCTACGACCAATGATAAGAGAGCACTCAATGCCGAGTTACACGAGGTAATAATATTACATAATGAACTCTATCCAGTATCCACACTGTTTCCGGGCCAAGGTATAGTGAGGTACGGCCTGCACGGGGCACTACCCCCAGAATATTGTCTGAAACACCATAACTATTCACACCTTATCCAATATGATACAAAATTACTGTAACCAAAATTTGCAGATTATAGATTTTTTTTAATTCATTCGATGTTTAAGGTGAATGTGAAGTGGTAGACCGCGAAATTTAAATTTTCTTACGTTTTTTTACAATTTGCAGGTCAGTGTCAGGTTGTATCTTGATCAAAATATGATTCGCGACTATAATAGACATGTATTTACAGAATCATAGTCATTAGAATCATTAATATATCTCTTTAAGTTAGATTTCTACCATAAACACTTTTCCATACGAGATTTGTTCTTAACGGTAGAAATCTAACTTAGAAAGATGTATTCATGATTCTAATTATTATAATTCTGTAAATACGTACCTGTTATAGTCGCGAATCATATTTTGATCAAGATACAACCTGACACTGACCTGAAAATTGCAAAACATGTAAGAAAAATTGAATTTCGCGGGCTACAACTACGCATTCACCTTAATTGGCTTTAGTGAATTTTGTAAACCAACTAATTATTTTGAACTCGCGTTGGGCGTCTTCTATGTTACTAGTTAGAGTTTGTAACCAACGTTCCCGTGCGCAGGTGGAGTGTCGCATTGAGGAGTACCCGTTGTCCCGCGCCTTCCTGTGCCTGCTGGACTCGCTGTGTGCCGCGGCGCCGCTCCCGCGGGCCCTGGGCGCGGGGGCCCGGGCCCCCGGCCTGGACCCCTACGTGGAGCACGCGCTCAACCGCCTGGCGTTGCCCGCGCCGCACCGCCCTTACGCTAAGCCTACTGAGAAGTGGCAGGTATGTAATTATGAACCAACCTAACTATTTTACACTTCAGTTTCAAAAAAATTAAAGTAAAATACTTGGAATTTACACACTAATTTTATTTTCTCATTACCTCTCCCTCCACAGATGCTGTCCCTATGCTTCCGACTGTTCGCACGCTGGCTGGAATCCTACGAGCCGTCTCCGAGCGACTTCCCACCAGCAGGCCGCGAGCCCGACACCAACCCGCCGCCCGGCTTCCGCCTGCTTCTACAGCTACACACCAAGTCTGAGCTGCTGCGCCTATTGCTAACGTCCCTCGACGAGGCGCGGGACTTACTGGACAGACAGCCTCAGCCCGCTAAGGTGAGTCAATTATTCAAGTTGATAAATAAAAAAAAAACAAAGTACCCAAGATTGATTTTTTCGACTGTGAGACATTGAATCTTACCAGTGTAAAATTGCCAAATTATCGTCGCCTTTATATCGTAATAGTAAGAGTTGTTTTCGTAGCTCAAGTGTTATCGCTGATGTGTTGTAGTTGACCGTACTACCATCAACTTAAAAAAATATTATTTATTTTTTATTCATTCACTAAGAAGGCATACAAATCAGCCGCTAGTTTCTCCCGCAGATTCTTGCAGATACACCGAAAGCGTTTGCACATTTCTGCTTCTTCTGTCTTCCTTTTTCCTTTCTGTAATTCCAACATGTTACTGTCCCCAGGTGTTCGTGGAACAGAGTCTGATCAGCATCCTGCAGATATTGGAGCGCGCACTAGCTCTGGAGCGTCCCTTACAAACAGCTGCAGCCGACGCCGGACGATCCGTACTCATCGTGCCGCTGTCTAAACTTATTCTGGGTAAGTGTAACTAGTAAGAGATTTAATTAAACGAATATATACGTCTTGAAACTAGGCGAATATTGAAAATGTTTGATTTTATGCACGGTGTCTTTGTAGTTAATATAGCTTTCCAAAGAAAAGTATGCGCTTCGGTAATCTTCGTATTTCCGAATACGCACGAACGTCGAGCCACAGAGCCCACAGAGGCAATACTTCTAAGTTCTGTACTACTGCGCTTTATAGTAGTGCACCCATCATTGTGTGATTTTTTGCTCTCTGTCGGATTACCCCGGTCTCAGATCGTCATATGTCACTCAAAAGTTTTGAAAAGTATTTTGAAATTGTATAGAGTTGTTAATCTATAGTTTTGTGAACATGGTAATGGAAACAAATAGACAAGTACTTCCATGGTTGTAACAGCTCTATGTTAGATCTCATCATCGCGTGTTCGTATTTCCGAAGATAGCCGATGGTTCCCGAAGCGTATATTTTTCTTTGGAAAGCTGTACCTGTGTACAATTTTCTTTATCACAGCCCCCGAAGGTCCGGACAACAACTGCCGCCTTATAACATGCTGCAAGGTGTTGCAACACGTGTCGACTCTCCCGGCGGCCGCAGCGCATGCAGTTGCACTGTTAGTTCGCGCGCTCAACACTCCCGCTGCTGCCAGACATCTGCTAGCTTCTATTACGCATAGACATGCGCTAGCAGCAGAAATAAGGTATGTGCTGCTTCTTACATACCAATCAGTTTATAGTAATTTACTCTTATGACATAACGAAACTAACATATAGATTTGTTTGTATCAGATTCTTATTGGGTATCATTTAAGCTATCACCAATTTAATTAGTTTTGTGTTTCTTAAATAATAGGGTTTGTCCTCCAAATAGTAGATCTGTCACCAAAATGTAGTCACCAAACAATGCAAGTGACCTAACCAAACCGAACCTCGGGGTGCCCTTCGCTCGCTCTTGTATCCTATGTCGACGGAGCCCCGCTTCGCGGGGCCCCTATTTCTGTGTAAAGGGTTTAAAGTAACCTAACCAAACCGAACCTCGGGGTGCCCTTCGCTCGTTCTTGCATCCTATGTCGACGGAGCCCCGCTATCTGAGAACGAAAATATTTCGTGGCGATAGATCTATTTATTAGGTGATACAACTTGATGACAAATATAAATTTTGGTGATAGAAAATATAGTTCCCATTCTTATTATTTTCGAGTCGATCGACTGCTATCAAACAATTGTTTAAGTATAAGTAACCTACAAAAATACGATATGTACAATTGTTTTAACAAAACGATGTCATGTCCGCATATTCAAATCGTGTGACAGTTTGTTTTTGTTCTCCTGGCTATTTGCAATTTGATTTGCTTTCTTTCTTATTCTTTATTAAAGTGAAAACTTCTTTAGGCGCGTTGGGCATTTTTGAGATGGGATAAAACCATTTAATTCGCGCCACTGTTACCGTAAGCGACACCGCTTCGGATGTGTTTGGCTGTCCTCGGGATGTACTCGGTTTTAATGTATATCCGATATGTCAGTGAGTGATGGCAAAGTATTCTGTTTGTGTTTTGTTTTCACTTCTGTTAGTTCTCCCGGAGTGCCACTTTTTTACCCATAAATTACAGAGACATTGTTTTTTCTCTTCAGATACGGGTTCGTGGAATGCCTGGAGGCTGAAGAGTGGTCAGAGCCAGTAGTGCAGGCGGAAGGCGGCACGGCTCCTGCCGCTACGGCAGCCGCGGGCGGCAGCCACGTGCGGCAGGCCAAGGAGGGCGTGCTGCTGCTGCTGCAGCACGTGCTGCCCAGCGCGCCGCCCAATCTCGCGCACTTCCTGCTGGGGTACAGCCTGACTGATGACGTGAGTACTGCGTATCGAAAATTATGTGTAGAATACCCTTCGCGGAACTACGAAATTCAACCCTAAATAAATCGTGTTATTTTCATGATTATTGTCTTGAAAACTCATGTTGCGCCGACGCTAACAATTGACCGACCTGCAATTGCGTGATTTTGTACATTTTTCCCTTTAATGGGTAACACACGTTGAAACAAATTCGCCTAGTTGTCGTGTTACATATCATGTTGCATTGCATAAATTAGGACGACTTAATAGTGTTACATTTTATGCTGCGTTTCATGACGTAATGAGCTAGGGGTGAAATTACTACGAATATAAAATAATGGGGTTTCGCATTTATATACCTTTTGGAATGGGCGACTAGAATCTATTCTATTTTAAGATAATTTTTGATGTTCAAAAGTGCCTTTTATGTGCCTATTTGAAATAAATGCTTTGACTTTGACTTAGGTGAGTCGCAGTCAGCTGAATGAAGCCGGCGCCTCGGGCTACCCGCGCACCTGCCTACATTCCATACTAGACATCTTGGAGCAACACATCGCCTCACACAATCAACAACACAGGTCCGTATTTTGTTTTATATGAATAAAAAAACTGAATAACATGATGTTTTATAGAAGGATTTATTCCGGCCTGACCCGCTCCACCCCCCCCCCCCCTCCTCGATCCCCTGCTAATTTGTCTTCTGTTTTAAACTTTGTCTTATCCACTATAAGCTTTCTCACTCCGGTCTGGGTTTTTCTTTTGTTTTTATTCCTGAAGAACGTCAAGACCATGAGTCTTGGTCCACGTAGTCGCGGTCATAAAACATGCCGAGTGCATAGAATTTCTAAAAACTACAGGACCAAATTAAATCAGCAGCGGAACTCCACAGATTTGATGGGTATCGATATCTAAAGATGACAAAACAAAAAATAGATTTTTTTGATGAGTCTTTTTTTCTGGTAATCGCATGAAATATCAGTTTAAAAAAGTGTTTTTACTGTGTAAACTTGACAGACGTGATAGGTTTTGAAATCATAAAACAAAAAAAAAAAACAGATTTTCTCAACTCATACTTCAAGTAACAAGCAACAAGTTAGGTGTACAGTAAAAAAAAAAAAAAAACGATTTTGTTACACTTTAATTGATTGCGTATGACGTATTACTTATATTATAACTAGCTACGCCCCGCGGTTTCAGCCGCGTAAATTTCGATCCCGTGGGAATATCGGGATAAAAAGTAGCCTTTATGTTAATCCAGGGTGTCATCTCCCTCCATACAAAATTTCATCAAAATTGGTCCAGCTGTTTGAGCGTGAAGAAGTAACAAACATACAAACACACACACACACAAACATTCGCCTTTATAATATTAGTGTGATTTCAGGTAACATATTTTACAGCTTACTTTGTGTATGTTTAACTATAGTTTTGAATGCAATGTCCCCAGGGAGGCGAACAACCTAGTAGAGAGCTGCTACCGCCTCGTGTACTGGCTGTGCGCGCGCCCCAACACCTCGGCACCCATTCTGCGCTTCCTCAGGACTAGAGACTACTTCCTGTCGAGACATGTCAAGGCCACTGTTGATCTCAAAGTAAGTTATTATTGAAGTGAAAACTTCTTTACGCGCGTTGGAGCATCTTTTGAGATGGGAAAAAACCATTGAACTCGCGACACTGTTACCGTCACCGCGCGACATTCGGATGTGTTCGGCTGTCCTCGGTATGTACTCGGTTTTAATTTATTTCCGATATGTCAGTGAGGATGGGCCTAAGTTTGCAAACAGGTCGGGATATTCGATTATACTATTGTGTGTATAGTGAGGCATTCTATAGATCTAATTTTGAATACAGTCGTTTGGTAGCCAATAATTTATTTAAATGAATGTACAGCCTGAGATACAAGCTAACAACCTAGTTGAGGAGGCAGTGCGCTTATGTATCGGTGTACTTACTTTGTTTTCAATAAAGCTTTATTATTATTATCTCCCCAGAGCGCGAGCGTGGTGACGCTGTCGGGGCGCTCGTGGGTGTTGCGCGCGTGCGCGTGCGAGGCGGGCGCGGCCGCGGCCAGCCGGCAGCACGCCGCGCTGGCTGCGCTGCTCACTGCGCTCACGCACACTGCGCATCATCCTACACAGGTAACATAACATTTTAATAACGAAAAAGATGATTATGTAAAAAAACAACGTGTACAGTAGAATTGGCTCGACGTAAAACGTCAAGGTCTATTTTTACTTTAAGACTAATGTGATAGCTGTTAGACTTGATTTTCCATGCTTTGACAATTAACAAGCTAAGAAAAGTAGTATACATAAGAAGGGCTGATACAGCGCTTTCATCTACTTTATCTGAATGTGTTGAAATTACACGTCATTCTTTCACAGGAATGGGAATGGTGCCTACTCCGTCGGACGTTAGAAGAGTTGCCAGTAAGTGTAGAAGCAGCTGTTGAGCCACGCTGGGAACTGTTCCAAGCGCAACAACTACGTCAAGCCATCGCCTCCTGCGACCTACCCACGGGTATGTACACAACAATTACATTATACCTACGTTACCGACGAAATTGACATTGATTGAAATGAAAATAGAAAGTTGTTTATTATCCCTGGTAATACATAAGCAGGTACACAGGGGCTTGTGGCTAACTAATAACAGCCGCACGGGTCGATCGATCAGATTAAGCTAGCCGTGGTTGGTTCGTGGATGGAAGACCATCTTTACATATCAAGACCCTTCCGTGCTTCGGAAAGCACGTTAAGCTGTTGGTCCCGGCTGTCATTCGTGGATCTTTGGCAGTCGTTCCGGCAAGTCGAAAGCCTGAAAGTCTTACTAAGGGGTTATCATATTACTCAATAACTGGACTGTGTAGGTCAGATAGGCAGTCGCTTCATGTAAAATATTGGCATTCAGCTGCATCCGGTAAGACTGGAAGTCGACTCCAACATAGTTGAGAAAAGTCTAGGCAGATGATGACATAAGCAGGTACACAGGCTAAACTATAATGTATGTAGGTAGGTACTATACTTAATTGACATGTTTGTTGTGTTCAGGACTAGGCGGCAAGCGTATCAGCGTGTCGCGCGTACACGCGTTACTCACGCGCGAATTAGCCGCGCTACATGCTACCGCGCCACAGAGAAACCTCGTCGCTACAGAGATACAAAAGGTAACATATTTACAATAATTTAGTTTTAGGAACTATGTGAAATCCGTCATATAAGAAGCCACTCTAATTTCGACAAAACCCACTGTCATAGTGTCATAAGATAAAGAAAGCTTAAAATATTGGTGTGGCGATAAACAGTGATTCAATAAAAAATAAATCACACCTATAATATATCACAAAGGCGAAAGTTTGTGAGTGGGTGTGTGTGTGTGTGTGTGTTTATATGTTTGTTACTTCTTCACGCTCAAACGGCTGGACCAATTTTTATGAAATTTTGTATGGAGGTAGTGGACACCCTGGATTAACATATAGACTACTTTTTATCCCGATATTCCCACGGGATCGACATTTACTCGGGTGAAACCGCGGGGCGCAGCTAGTCATTTATAAATTACTCTCTATCCCACAGGTCCTTGACTACGTAACAGAAGTGAACAGACAGCGCAACCTAGCGGCAACTCTAACACACTACTACGACTCGTGGCGCCAACTGACAGAGATACTCTTCTGTGTGGCGCCGCACGACATACTCAGCCTAGAATCACGGAAGAACCTCCTCCTCAACATACTACAGGATCTACTCAATAAGATCCCGCCTTCAGAAGTATTACCACAGCTAGGAAACTTGGCATCAGGAACGGTGCTTCTCCTTCTAGTAAATCTACGACACTGTTATATCCTACAAAAGAGAGAATCAAATCAAAAGTCCTCGGAATTCGAAATGAGCTTCTTTGGACCTTCAAACCAGATCATGCAGACAAATTCTCTAACTCTCAAATTTATACTACACAAAATTCTCTCCTGGATTCTCGTTTCGGGCGGTTCAACGCAAAAAATGCGAGTGAATTTATACGGAGCTTTATTAAACTACTTGAATATAGTGAATTTGAAGTCAAGTGCCGCGGATCCGGAAGAAGAAAACATGTCGAATACGTACGTTAGCAGACTAGACAGTTCGAAGGCAAGGCCTAGTCGAGAAGAATCAGCTTTAAAATCCATGGTGATCGATGTGATAAGTGATTTTGGTGAGAACCTATGTTCTATAGTGTGCGGGGACTGTATAGGAGCAGGTCACGACGTGTGCCGCATGGTGGCGCTAGCGTGCTTGGACACGCTCATAGAAATAAACCCAAGAACTGACTGGATGAACACGCTGACCAATCAGGGGTATCTGAGGAGTTTGATCGATAGCTTGCTGCAGGATGATGAGGGGTTGAAGGAAGTGAGTTTTTTTTTAAATTACGTAGTTAGCACAAAAATAACATTGATCACTAAGCTTTTTGAGAACAACTTATGTGTTAATAAAATTACAGTACCCGGCGATAAATATTGCACATCGACCTTTGGAAAGAAACAATCGGCTAATTTCGGCTTCGTAGTGCGTTATCTCTGTCGCACACTACCTATGTGACGTTAACTGACGTTTTGTCAGTCGTTGTTCAAGTGCGATAGAGTGCGGTCGCGTCCAGTTCAAAATATATATCTAGAGTTGTTAACACCCCCAAATTTAAATAATTTAAAGTTGTACTATGGCATCTTTAGGAAAAATAGGGGAACCTTTTTATTTTACCCCAACCTAAAGCAATCATTTATAGAAAAATTAGTGTATTTTATACAAAGAATAAAAAGAATTATCAAAAGAAGCAAATCATAATTGTTTTAACAGCTCCTAATAGATACCGGACTGTTTGTATTTCGTGCGACAGAGATAACGCTCTACGAAGCCGAAATTAGCCGATTGTCTCTTTCCAAAGATCGATGTGCAATATTTATCGCCGGGTACTGTACTTGACTTTCTTCACTTAAGTAATACTTTTTTTTGTTAAAAAAATAAAGAAAACAGAATTTAAACAGTAACCTTCTTTATCCAACAGACATTAGAACCGAACCCCAAATCCCTCCGCGTCCTCTACGTATACGAGTCGAAGATGGGTCTACTCATCAAGATGGCGGGCACGCGCGCGGGCGCAGAGACGTTGCTGTCACAAGGAGCGCTCGGCTGCCTCGCCGCACTTACTGCGCTGGCGGCGCATCCGGATATACACACGGGCTATGGGACTCACAAGGATACTGAGTTTGTGCCGTCGGTTGCTAACAGGTGAAGAATAACTCAACTAGTTTTTTCTTTTAATTCTGAACTGCCACTTCAGATGTTGCTATCACAGTCTATGTATTGGACTGTTACTTGCGCAGCTGTTAATTGCATTAAAACGGGGATTCTTTATTCCACAAATATTTGATCCAGTAATTTTTCACTAAATCTGCTTTTTTAACCTATGGTAGACATTTCTTTTCCTCAACTGACCTTTTAATAGGTCACACAAATTTTATTTTTTGATTAATACTAAACAAAAACACTATAATGACATCTTGATTACTATAAGTACCATTACAACAGAGCTGCCATCGTACGGAAGAGATTTCAATTTTTAACCCCCTTCTCGTCTAACTGTATTATTGCTCGGAACAGAACTGCATAGTAACAAATTAGTAGCGAATTTTAGGCTCTTGTGGGCCCCAGATATCGCTTACTTCGAAACGCTCATAAAGTTGGGCGAGAAATGGTCTGATTTGTTGATACTTGGGTCAAAACTTTGTTTCATGAATATAATAAAATGATTGATCCTAAAAACATGCTAGCTCGTTTTAACAAAATTTGTTTTTAAATTATGGGTGTTTGTGCAGGAAAGTCGGTCCCGAGTAACGAATTCGTCTGATAATCAGAACTGAATAGATTTCTTTATGTTTGTGTCAGGTTCCGTCAAATTCTCGTCCCAGCGCTATCATTGTGCGACGCGCTGCTGACAACTTTGGGTCCTCAGAACCACAGCTGTGTTCTACACGTTACACATGCGTTGCTCAGCCACGTCGAGTGCATCGATGCAGTACTAAGGTAAGAGTGTCATTATAAACAGTACCTTGAAAATCTTTTGACCATGTTATGCTGGTTTACACTAATCTAGTGCTGTGAATAAGTCGAGTCGTTGTAATGACACACATGTGACGAAAAATTCTCCAATTTCTTGGCTGCGATTTTCGGCTTCAATTTTGATCTCATTTTCGACATCAGAACTTTCAAAATCAAAGAACAATGTCAGATGTCCATAGTAACTTTGGCTCAATATTAATTTGTCATGGACAGTGAAAATTCTTACGTTTTTTTGTGTAGTTTAATGTCAAAAGCTTTTCTGTAATATCCACTTTTACACTGAACTTCTACAGAAGAAGTTATTCAGACATTTTAAATTGGAGGTTATTGTTGCTCTATCACGCGTCTGATAGCATCTTCTCTTTCTGAACTGTTATTTAGGGCGTGAGACTTTACACTATGCAATGAATGACCGCAACCAATACAAAGATTTCGATGCACAATTGATTCAGTTGGCGCATTGCTACTTGTTGGATTACTTGTTTGTTTAATAAATAACCAACAGTAATGACAAACAACACTGACATTTGGAATCTAAAACCAACAAAATACGGTTGTGTTGCAAATTAACATTTAGCTTAGTTAAAACAGTTGACATTCTATTAATAAAAATCGTACTTTACCTCAGAAAGTGAAGTCCATTGCCGTAACAATGAATGGACATCGTCAGATTCAAGTAAATGCCGTTCCATCCGGAACACATTTATACCACAATTAATACAACTTAGTTGATGGTACATTGTCACAAAATGTGTGGTATGAATATAACTCAATAAGTCTATAAAGCAAACGCAGATGAATATGAGCAGGAACCAAACGCACACAATCACATAGAAAAACACCGACAACAACAACATGTTTGAACTGGCGCGCGCGATTTTGACAGAACTGCAAGTTTTTTTTTTAATGGCGAACTGCTGGTTGCAATTACAAGGCGATTAAGTTATCGAATACAGATCAGGAAAATCGGTTTCTTGAATTTCGTTCTAATATTCTTTAAAAAACAATAAATGTATTTTAATAAACACGACGAACGTATATTTAGATAAAAAATAATAATAATTAAAGACAATTGTGAGGTGGTAAATAAAAACTAAAGAGTAAATCGCTTTAATTATTTAGAATAATCGATTACAGTGGCAGAATAGGTAACTACCTGACACTTTTATTTAAAAAAAATGATTAGTAAAATGATAACTTATTAAAATGATTTTCTTTTCGAACAGTTCTCGAAAAGAAATAAATATTTTTTTAGAAGTTGGAATTTTATATTTAAATTGTTGTAGGTAAAAACTTCGTGTCCGTGTGAATTTAGTTTTAAAAGTTGTGTGAGCTGAAATCTGACATTGTTCTTTATGCGTACAATTTTAAAAATCGAAAGATGTATTTTTATAGAGCGGCTCACCCCAACTCTCCCGTTGAGCTCCTGATCGAGGTGGAAGCCATCACATCAGTGATAGGGCGCGCGTCCAACCGCGAAGTGTTCGGCGACGCGGTGCCGTGCGAGCCCACCGCGCTGGCAGCGCGCGCGGGCGCGGCGGCGCGTGTGCGCGGGCTCATGTTGGCGCTGCTGGCGCGGTTCCACCGCCCCGCCGCCGACCTGCCCGACCACACGCAAACACGCCTGCTCTACTACAAGGTGAATCATAAAAAACCATGTGAAAGACGGATACCCTCCAAAAATTCCGTTTTTTATCCCCTACAAATAATTTGTGGATCTTCTTCAATCTTTGCAATCTAATCGTTTTCAAAATCATAAATAATTTATAATGTAAAACTATCGCTTATTTTATGTTACATTAGAGATCCTTTATTTTGAAGTTTTTTTTTTTCGTACATATTGCCATCTTAAAACCTTCCTACGTAAATAAAAGCGACCTGCAACACCACTGCTCCATGTGTTACTCCCCATCTCATCTCTCTTTTTTTCCAGATCGTATGCAACCTCCTAACCTACGCACGTAACATAATGTGCGACGACAGCGGGCGCGCGGTGGGCGGGGTCTCCATCGAGGGCGGCGCGTGCGCACGTCTGTTAGCGCTACTGCAGCACTTAGTACGCGCGCACGCGCATCACGACAAACTACTGGCGACTACACGGCATCAGCTGCAGAACTTGCCTACCATGAGTCTTGATGGTGAGTGACAAGTTAGCAGTGGACCATGATGGCGCATGTTAAATAAATGTCTTATACACGATAGCCCATGTTGGCCCTTATTTTAGTCAGATTCTGTCTTTAGACAATTTATTAAAATAACAGTATAAAGGAAGAATATTTATTAAGTATTAGAGCTAATTAGTCTTTTTTTATGCAAGTTTTTTGTGACAAAACATTTTTGGTTTCTTTTAAACATGCAAAACTAAAATCAGGACCTTATCTCGCAATTTTAGTTACTTTACATGGGCAGAATGTCAGCCCTTTTTTTATCAAAGCCAATACTTTCAAGCTCTTTTTTCTACTAGTAACAACAGAACTTCCATCACTAATCACAACATTTCTTCCAGACATGCGCAAGCTTCTCCCAGAAGACTCCCAAACCCTCTCACCAGTAGAATGCCGTGGCCGCGCCGTGTCAGTCCTGAACGCGCGCGTCACAACCAGGCGAGCAGAACTGGGAGCATGTTCGCATGCGCTGGATTCTGCGTTACATCTACTGTGGGCACATGCCAGGCTGCTGTTGAGAGTACATCTACCTACTGATGATAATGATAACTGTAAGTTTGACCTGTGTCATCATCAGTGATCGGAATAGGCTGAGTATATTTACCTAAACTTCGGAGAACAGAGACAGAAAGTGGAGACTTCCTTACGACGACATTTTTTTTTCCCGGAATTCGGGAAAAATTTTAAATAAGTTGAAAATAAGCTTCATTTAAGATGGATAAAGGCTATTTTTAACTAAACTTGGAATTACCAAATTTTCGGGATTTTCACGTAAAATCCCAAAATAATTAGTCTAATTTTAATTCATGTATTCTAATGTAATGTATGTTACAACGGTTAGTTTAAGGATCGTAAATATAATTGGAAAACATTAATTAAAGTTAGACTATTTATTTCGGGATTTTACGTGAAAATCCCGAAAATTTGGTAATTGCAAGTTTAGTTAAAAATAGTCTACCCATTTTAAATAAAGCTTATTTTCAACTTATTTAAGATTTTTCCCGATTTCCGGGAAAAAAAAATGTCATAAGGAAGTCTCCACTTTCTGTCTCTGTTCTCCGAAGTTTTGTTAAATATACTCAGCCTATTCCGATCACTGGTCATCATCTACCTAGCCTTTTCCCAACTACGTTAGGATATTGAGTTTAATCGTAGCCTTCGAGAACTTTTTATCTGTCAGTATAGAACACACAAACTAAACGATTACTATGTATTACAGCGATGTTGAACACGTCGGGCGCATGGCGCGGCAGCGGCGAGGAGCTGCCGGAGCTGCGCAAGGAACTGATCGCTGTGTTCAACGACAGGTTCACGGAGCAACTGCTGGACACCGCCAAGGTAAGGACACATGAAGCTATACAACTATAAATGTTTTTTTTTAATAAACCAAATAATTATATTGCAAGAAATCAGGATATACTTTATTTTCGAATATGTATTAGCAGACAAACGTCACAGACGTGGGTTTCTAATAACACTAAAACAAAAGAAAGTTCTTCTTAACTCATAATTTCAAGTTACACCTGATAACGAGGTCAAAACCCGCGGGTCACATTAGAAATTCCTACTTTTTCTTGATTTGGACTGTTGCATGTCGTTGTTAGCTCTTCAAAAACATTACAATAAATATAAATGATCAATCAATTATTTTGTTAAACATAGGTATGATTACAGATAGTATTGTTGTCTAAAATATGTGTATTATGCTTTGCCAATATATATATATATGGCGTACAAAATTAATGACGATATTCACTGTAAAATTATTGCAGACGCAACATCCAACTGTCGCACGACACAGTGTAACCATTTCTCACATATTTATTATCATAAGTTTTCTTTAATATATACTCAAACACGTATTTTTGTCTTTGCAGAACCAGCCGCAAGTGCAGCGCGGTTTCCTCGAGATCCTGGTGAAGGACATCAAGACTATGATCCAGTTCTCGCCGCTCTGATTATGTTAATATTTATATTTACTGATTACGTTTACTTTACTATAACTATACAAAGTTTGTCACGTTGGCTAATAAAATTAATTTTGTAATTATTTCTGTCTTTTTCTCTTCTTTCTTTTTCTCATTAATCATCATGTCGTCCTGTAAACCTTCCTATGGCCACTATAATGAACGATCAAAAAGAATCACTAGTGTCGCAATGACGACACCGTTCGTCATTAGATGGTCCGTCGGATCACTCGACCCGACGGCTCGACATCCGTCGTTAGTTGGTCCGTCGGATCACTCGACCCGACGGCTCGACATCCGTCGTTAGTTGGTCCGTCGGATCACTTTATTCGACGGCTCGACATCGGTCGTTAGTTGGTCTGTCGGTTCAATCGACCCGACGGCTCGACATTCGTCGTTAGTTGGTCCGTCGGATCACTCGACCCGACGGCTCGACATCCGTCGTTAGTTGGTCCGTCGGATCACTCGACCCGACGGCTCGACATCCGTCGTTAGTTGGTCCGTCGGATCACTCGACCCGACGGCTCGCCATCCGACGTTAGTTGGTCCGTCGGATCACTCGACTCGACTCTCATCTTCGAAATCAGTACCTAAATAAAATTCATCGAATATGTTCATGAAGCACCACGTCGCGAGACGAGACAGGAGAGGACGTCAAATAAGTACATTTTGTCAAACATACTTGGAAATTCAAGCATTTCTTCGAGATAAATCTAAAATGCTGTAGGTACTATAGAGACTCTTGTCTCTACTAGGGTTAGCTACGGATGGGAGCTATTCTACTAAATTAAACTCCCTTTAGAGTTTAATGGAATATACAGGGTGTTACGGAAAAGCTATATCAATAGAAGAGTGTATCTGGTCTAGAATCTCTGTACAAAATTTCAGCTCAAAAGCATTAACTTTGAAAATGCTTAATATTTTTTTATTTCGACATCACGGCGCTGCAATGGCGCGCGGCGGCGTGATGTGCGTGTACTAGGCGCACAGACACACTACAGATAATGGATAATGACCCTCGTAGTGCGGTGACACGTTTGTTATGATTTCTATTTAATAAACTATCGAAATAAAAAAATATTAAGCATTTTCAAAGTTACTGCTTTTGAGCTGAAATTTTTTACAGAGATTCTAGACCAGATACACTCTTCAATCCGTTTGTATTGATATACCCTTTCCGTAACACCCTGTATTTTAGGAGTCTTTTTTATCGTATTTATATAAATTATATCGACTTATTTCTTAGACGTCAAACCTACGACCCTCTATGACACATGCTTGAACGTTCGAATGGAATATCCTTCAAATATTAGCGGCCTGTCTCGCAAGGAGGTCAGAATCTCTCAAAGAGGTCTCTACAGTACCTACTGGTCAAATACATGCGAACAGCGGCCGGCATTGTTAATATGAAAATCCATCTGTCGTGTTTAGCGGCCTAATAAAATAATTGTAATTTAAAAAAAATGGAACGAACTTTTTACTTCGCAACTTGGTAACAAAGGAGGTAACTTAGCAAAGAGTTTATTTAAATTTCGAACTGGCTTGCAAATAGAGCTGTATAATGGTAAAAAGAAACAAATGAACGTTATTATCGGCGCGTGAAAAAATATAAAAACATTGGTGTATTGATACCTACCTACATAAAATGAAAGTTCTTGCGTGACCAAGAGGTCACGAGGCGGGTCTTGGTGCGCGGGCTTGCAAAATACGTCACGCAGAGTTTCCAGAAGAATCTGATGAAAATGTTAACAAATGGATCAGAAAACGTACCTGTGGATGCCAATTTGTAGCGCCTGTAGGTACTTACAAACTGAGTGTGTTAGGAAAAATGAGGTAGATATCTATATATAGGTCTATATGTATATTACCCAAATATCAAGCTTTAAATATCAGAATGGTTATTAGTTATTTAGTGTGTGTAAAAGTAACTGAATATGGTATGTAGGGAAAGGATTTTATGAAATAAGGCACAGAAAGACAAGCTAGACATTTATTAGAATTTAGGCTTGTCAGTAATTAATCAGAAAGCTAGTTGTCCGTTCCAAATCTAGGTCATCATGGAGAAGAAGGACAAGAAACTCCATGGAAACAGTATTAAATTATTCTACCAACAAATTGCTTATTATTGCCATAAATTATCGTTATCATAAAAACAATTAATTCTATTTCTTGGATAATGGTCCAAGAGAACCCAGAATAACAGCAACATAATAACAATAGTAAGACAACAAACATTTTAACAATAATATAGTAATAACATAGTAATAGTACAGTAATCAGTAACAAATCAGTAATAAGATAACTTAACTTTTACCTGTAGGCCGGAGCTCCGTTCTAATCGATGTCTCGAACAAGAATGGACTCCGCTACACGGGGCTTCCCCTTTTATAGTCGTGAACAAACAACTTTGACGTTTCTTAGATGTTACTGCTTTGCTAGTCGAGGAGCAACTGCCCGTTACACTGCAGCCCCACTCTTTATATACCGACTCACAAACAAGTGCTGATTCATACAATCGACAGCAGTGAGTCAAATCAGTGACTTTACAAAACACTTTAATAATTTAAAATACTATTACTAAAACTTTCTGCATTTATAATTTTATTGTTTACATTTCATAATCACATATTAGAGTCTTATATACTATATACTTATATTATATTAATCTAACACGGCCATACTGACAAGTACTTCGCTCTCGAAGTACAATGAACTGAAAGCTGTGATTGTTTAATAATCATTTTCTTTCTTTTATGTTTTGCCTAGTGCCTAGACGTGTCAAGTCCCCTCCACCCGCTGCTCGTGGGATAGACTTGCACCAAGCAAAAGACCGACCAGCGGAAACATAATATCTGTATATCGGTTACCTCGTCATGCAAGTCCCATTCACACGCTGCCAGTGAGATAGACAAGCACCAAGTAAACGATCGCCCAGCGTATTTTTATCATAGTTATTAACAATCACAACTTACAAATTATTTAATTAAAATACATCTAGTAAATCAATTTAACATATCATTTTCGACAGCTATTGAATCGAAGCAGCAACCAATTATCATGAAAATTATCAAATAACCACCGCTCGGTCAATCTGACAACATCACTGAAAACTAGGTATTTAACAAACATATTTTCTGTTATCGTTTTAGCAAAGTTTCGACATAGCCACTGAACACTACTCCACTAGGGAAGCAATATCCAACAACAATACACAGATAATCAATAATAAAAAAATTCGAGTAAAAATTTACTAATTGCAAAATTGGATCCAGCATTTACTTAACTTGTATATCACTGTTAGTAGAAATGCTAACACTTTTAGACCAGACTCAATGGCGACATTGCCTAGTTTGGGAAAACTGTCAAACTCAGAGGTCGCAGATCGTGGCTTGATCATAGAGATTCAGAGGCCCGTCTTTGACTTGGCCTGACTAAATTTTATTGAACCAACCAACTGAAACCACGGCCATGACCAAGGCCTTTGAATACAACCATTTTGCAACTCAAATCAAACTCAGAGGTCGCAGATCATGGCTTGATCATAAAGATTCAGAGGCCCGTCTTTGACTTGGCTTGACTGACTTGAAAATCACAATGAAACGTTTCATCTAATTTCAAGGCCTTTGAATACAACCATTTTGCAACTCAAATCAAACTCAGAGGTCGCAGATCATGGCTTGATCATAAAGATTCAGAGGCCCGTCTTTGACTTGGCTTGACCGACTTGAAAATCAACTCACAATGAAACGTTTCATCTAATTTTATCAATAAACTTAACTTTTCAATCATACACAATTTTATAAACAGGTTCTCACCTTATTCATCACGGTCTATTCATTCAGTTACATATTCAGTAACATTTACTTTACGTTAGTTAGTTTAGTATTAGTATACATGATGTACAAACAAGATACACAATATTTAAATTGCAATGTAAATCTTGAATCCTTACTACGTAATGTTCACTACTATGGAATTATTCCAAGTAAATGAGGCCACTCGGTATTGATTAAAGGTACATATTTTGATCTGTTATCAAGTAATTAAATATATTTTTCTATGTAATAGTCTTCTCAGTACCATAGCTTTAAAATGCATTATGTATCTTGGCTCGATAAAGGAAATAATTTTAGAACTAACGAAGATGTTATAATAAGAGAGTAGACTGTACAAAATAAAAGCCAATCACAACATTGATATGTTCTTTCAAAAACTCAATACGGTATTCACATAGAATTGTTATCTAAAATATCAATGTATCGTTTGAACGTTCTGTTAAACTGAATCGTACCAAAATGATCATCAAAACAGTAATACATTTAAAAATAATCCATTACGGCCATTCTGAACTGTACTTCGCTCTCGAAGTACCAAACTGATTATATTTTTCAAGAAGTCTCTGGCCCTGGCATATTAGTTCTATCATTTGCTGCACATGAATTTCAAACTAATATCAGGGCAAAGACCGACCAGCAATTCATATAAAAGCCTCTGGCCTTGACATACCAGTCCTATCACCTGCTGCGAATGAATTTCAGATTGGTATCAGGCCAGTGACCGACCAGCAGTGTTATTTTTATTACAATCAGTTTAATTTTTCCTTTAGCTTTTTATTTCTACTATAAATATTTTATTAAATATTAAACTTGGTTCAGTTCAGCTTAACTAAACCTAATTGGTTCAACTGTTTATTTCTTAAATTTTCAAATATTTAACTGATTTTGTAACCTAATCGTAGGTTTCTTTGCATACTTTCTAATTCGGCGGTAAATAAAACTATCTATCGTATATCTGCTAAAACACAACAAAGTATCACGGTCCTAAAGAGGCAGTTTTTTTTTTTTACCTACCAGTTGTTTTAAGTACCTACTTCATAAGGTGTTTTATCTCGAAATCGCTAAGTTTCACTTTTGTGCATTATACTATTCTTTTCTATTATTGTATTCTCAAATATTATTTTGAAGCGATTGGTTCAATAATTATCACATAGTTAAAATAGTCAATCTAAATGTTACATAATAATTGAGTCGATCGGTATCAAAACCGGTCAAATCCATGATAAATTAATGGATCTGGACCGGTTCCGACACCAATCGACTAAATTATCAAAAAGTATTTTGCAACACGTACCTAACCTATCAATTTAATCGTCGTACCTATCTGATTGCATTTCGTTTTAATGTAAAAGAGGCTCTAAGGATCTTACCGACTCAACTACATCTTATTGCCGGAAAGCTTCTCGATGTTCTTACAGCAGGTTGAGATTCCGTAGTCTCAAAGCTCATACAGTAATTAGCAGCTCCAGAGCAGCGATGTCAGAGGCGGCAGCGCGATGTCATCATTATGGCGACCCGTCGACCAACGGCTTCCAGAAGATCGTCAAAACGCTCCAACATTGAACATGAAAATAGCAAAATAAAATGTATTAGTAAGCTGTTTAAAAGGCCAGAGAACAATCCCACTTCTGATGTTAGGAAAAATGAGGTAGATATCTATATATAGGTCTATATGTATATTACCCAAATATCAAGCTTTAAATATCAGAATGGTTATTAGTTATTTAGTGTGTGTAAAAGTAACTGAATATGGTATGTAGGGAAAGGATTTTATGAAATAAGGCACAGAAAGACAAGCTAGACATTTATTAGAATTTAGGCTTGTCAGTAATTAATCAGAAAGCTAGTTGTCCGTTCCAAATCTAGGTCATCATGGAGAAGAAGGACAAGAAACTCCATGGAAACAGTATTAAATTATTCTACCAACAAATTGCTTATTATTGCCATAAATTATCGTTATCATAAAAACAATTAATTCTATTTCTTGGATAATGGTCCAAGAGAACCCAGAATAACAGCAACATAATAACAATAGTAAGACAACAAACATTTTAACAATAATATAGTAATAACATAGTAATAGTACAGTAATCAGTAACAAATCAGTAATAAGATAACTTAACTTTTACCTGTAGGCCGGAGCTCCGTTCTAATCGATGTCTCGAACAAGAATGGACTCCGCTACACGGGGCTTCCCCTTTTATAGTCGTGAACAAACAACTTTGACGTTTCTTAGATGTTACTGCTTTGCTAGTCGAGGAGCAACTGCCCGTTACACTGCAGCCCCACTCTTTATATACCGACTCACAAACAAGTGCTGATTCATACAATCGACAGCAGTGAGTCAAATCAGTGACTTTACAAAACACATTAATAATTTAAAATACTATTACTAAAACTTTCTGCATTTATAATTTTATTGTTTACATTTCATAATCACATATTAGAGTCTTATATACTATATACTTATATTATATTAATCTAACAAGTGCTTTAAATATTTGATTTTTTTTTTGAATACTAAGTCCCGCTTGCACCACATATCGCTAAATACTTACGTATAAGATATTTGTTCTAGTAATTATGTGATTTAAGTGTAATAATAAAACCCAAATATGTTGCTTCTGTATATTTCACCTGTCGATTCTCCTATCTGTCAATTAAAATTTACGGATTATCTTTACCAAACTTGTACATTTTCTTTACATACGTTTAATGCTCTGCTTCTGACAATCGTTTGAAGATGAGAGAGTCAGAACGATGTTTTAAATATGTTTAACAAATAGCCGAATTCTGGGCCGAGTACATTTAGATTGCTATCGACACGACGCTAAAAAGAAGAATATATTAGGCGCTAAACGCATCGAGTGATTTGTGGTGCAAGCGGGACGTAAAATCGAAATTCTAATTTTTAAGAGCCCTAAAGATGTTTATCGTTTAACTCAATAGTCAAACAGTAAACCATTTAAAACATCTTTAGGGCTCTTAGTTGAAAGATCATCGACAAAAATCGAGGTTATAAAATTAATCTCATGAGGATAAAATAAGCAATAACAATAGTTGGAAAAGGAGGTGAGATAAACAGTTGAAACCTTCTAAATACAGATGAAGGTGTTCCTAATTCCGTTCAGGTTAAAATCTTATGCAATCACCGGACAAGCATACTATAAATTAGAAGATTATATCCAAGATAAGAACGCTTGGAAACATGCTGGTCCTGCTCCATAGGACAATCTAGAGTCTAGACAAAATCAAACTGGTTGCTAATTTAATTGTAATTTTTTTTTATTAGTTTTTACATTCATTACTCACACCCTGACTAATTACTTGTATTTTTTTAAATAAAAATCGTTTTGCTTGTACCATGTTTGTAAATATGTGAGCACCATGTATCTATCAGATAATTAATTTATATGTCATGGTTTCGTTTTTAATTCTTTTACCTATTGTGGTATAGTAATTTTATTTTAGGTGCATCGTCCTCACATGTTATTATATAATTAATGTACCCATGCAAAATATTGTACCTAAACATTTTAAAAGAGTAACGGTGGAGTTTCTTGCCCATTCTTCTCCATACGAAAACTACCTTTTGGAATGGGCGACTAGAATCAATTCTATTTTAAGATAATTTTTGACGTTCAAAAGTGCCTTTTTTGTGCCTATTTGAAATAAATGCTTTGACTTTGACTTTGGAACCGGGTTTTGTTTTCACTTTATTCAGATATTTTTGTAACAGACTATAGGTAGCCTTGATGAAGTCCGGAATATGGAACCGCAACTACTCAAGAGGAGTAGCAGACAACCTGCTAAAAAGACCCGGAAAAAGCTATCCACGGAAAAAAGTGCAAGTGGAAAAATGTCAACTAACTTTTGGAGGCCATTGTACATAATTATACATACATATCTTGGTAAATATTATAAATAGGACCTATTTATGGTTCACTAATGTTTCACCAAAACTCCATTGACAAATTTTTAGTTTACAACCAACGTTTCGTATACTATTTATTTCACAAACAACTCATTCCGCAAATGTTTTATTTTATAAACACTCGCTTCACAAAAATTTATTTGGCAAATGCTTCTCTTTACAAATGTTACGGATAATATTTAATCATTTATACATTTTTAATTTAATATTTAGATTCTGTTGGAAAAATAACGTTTATACAAAATATCATTTTATGATACACTAGCGACTGCATTAAAAACTGCATTAAAATCCGTTGCGTAGTTTAAAAGATCTAAGCTTACAGACAGCGGGAGTGACTTTGTTTTATACTATGTAAAGATTTTCTAAACCAGTCACAAAGTGATCATGACGGTATTCTCCATTTGGGTCAAATAAATTTCAGGCAAGTATTTTTGTCTATATAATCTAGTCGTTTCTGGCACTCGCCGGCCGCTACCGCGGCACCGGTCGCTTCGCTCGCTCGGCTCGTGCGTAGAAGGTCACAGTTTTAACCTAACCTAACCGAACCATTTTTTTTTTAAATAATTAACCTAATGTAACTAGTTCGGTTCCGGGTAGCCTACTAAAAATAATCTCTTTTTTTTCTACTATTAGCGCAAATCGTTTCTGGCACCTATATTTTGTGTAAAAGTAATTTTTTCTATATAATCTAGTCGTTTCTGGGTCACAGTTTTAACCTAACCTAACATTTTTTTTAATAATTAACCTAATCTAACTAGTTCGGTTCCGGGTAGCCCACTAAAATAATCTCTTTTTATCTATTAGCGCAAGTCGATGAAAGAATGAGTTTCATTTTTACGAAATTGCGTAATGATAAGTCAATATGTAAAACGTTTTTATTCCAAACGTTGTTTTATGAGATAAAATGAATGTAAAATGAATTGCTTGTTAAATAACACGTTATTAAACAAAAGTTTATCTGGTGATTATTTTGTAAAGTAAATTATTTGGCAAACTTGTTGTTGTATAATGATGAAATGACAAATCATGTTTTTGCCAATCGTTGTTTGTCAAGTAAAAATTTGTAAATTAATTTTTGGTGAACTGACAGGGCACCCCTATTTATTCTTAAAAATCATAAATCTAGAGTTTCGATTATAAACGTAAGCAGCCACGCGCAAGTTTAAACATTAACGATAACAACCTTAACATTACGAGAATCACAAAACGTAAAGCTCCGCATCCCATCGAGTCCGCCGCGCTCCACTCCACAACAACTATCAATTTAATTGGAGAACCGCGGGCAGCCTCTTTACCCCGCTTAACTTTTCGATTTACATTCAAAACGGTCTTTTAAAAAACCCAACTCAATAACTACAAGTCTAAACCCTCGTTCGATGCGTACTTTAGAAATCATTCGGCTGTAAAACTTTGTGTCTGCGCTGCCATTGGCGCGCCGTCGCGGGGTGGAGTCGGCAAACCACGCCCGGCGCCCGCCGCGCATGCTAAACGCGCTTTAAACCCCGTTTAAGCGGTATTTTGGTCCAAAACCACAAGAAAATGTATGTAACATCGGTTAGGGGTAGGGCGTAGCTAAATGAAAAGATTTTCGCGATTCAACGACTATTTTACGAATATGGCGGGCAGTGATGTCGAATGCGCGGGAAAGTGCAGGCTGTTTATAAGTTTACTTTGATAATTGCATGTAGGTGTATAATTACAAACTATGGTTTATGTGCTGACATAATTAAATTCAAATAAATTATTCGGGTCGGACAAAAAGTTACTGAAATATTTTGAAGAGTTTTGAACTTTCATTTGGCGCTATGTGAGTTTTGAACAATTAGCAATATAAAGTGTTCCAAATATTTTTAAGGACAGTGTTGAAAAATGGATTCGCGGATGCAGGACAGTCACAAATCGTTTCTGATCAAAGATTTGCTCGGCGATGTGTTGAGGCCGGGAGCAGTGGCTGCGATAGGTAGGTGAACGTTTATTTAATTAGGTAAACATAATTTATTCATTAAAAAAAAACATGTTAATATCGAAGAAGAATGAAAAAAGATCTAGATATCTATGGTTGTTTTAGACAGTGGCAGTATCACTGTGTTTATGGTTTTACGGATTAAATTTAGCGTTTCGTAAAAAAAAAACTTAACAAACTCGACTAGAGCGAGAATGAAATAGATCCTAAACTCGAATAAAATAAGTCAGATGGGTAAAAGCGTGGAAAAAGTAGTTATAAAAATAAAAATGTATCATGGACAGAAAATAGACAATTTCTATCGTGACAATATCAGTGGATCGGATCGTTCTTTAGATAATTGAAGACAGGTATACATCAAAAGTAAAATCTGCAGTTGAACTTCAAGAAAACAAATAAAAATTGACTTGATATTGTGAATGCCTTAGCCCGAATAAAACATGCTTTTGTTAACTCCCGATGTTTTTGTATAACTTTCAATCAAGCGTAGCGGCGCGCGTAGCACTTTCGTAGCACCCGCGTAGCAGCGGCTACAGTGCGCGTAGCATTATATTTTTCCCAAGTTCAGTACAATTTATTCAGCAAACGAATGCCATTATGTGTGTGTGTGTGTGTGTGTTTTATATAGTTCTTGGTAGTTGAATAAAATAAATAAATGATACGTCTCTGTCGTTACTAGTCAGCAGGTCTAATAATTGGATAATGCTATTCTCAGTTGACGTACCGTCTTTTTTATAAAAAAAATTGGTCCCAATCTATTTAGCAGAAAGCTAACCGGGTTAATTAGTGTTTCTATATTCGCTATTTATTGATAACGAAAATTATGTAAGTACTGCGCTTATTAATTTGAGGTCTCCTTGTACAGTCAACAGCAAAAGTAGATGATGAAAATCAGATATTGAATACTAAGTCAAAACTGATCAAGAATATATGGCAGCTGTATTAGTGTAAATGTTTGGTATAATTTACAATCACATACTTTTGAATCACTTCGACGCCACACGAGTTCTCATACGAACTCCATTCATTAGTATTGAATTTCTGATTTTCATCATTTACTTTTGCTGTTGACTGTACCACAAACAACTAAATGTGTTTAACTCTACACGGTAAAGCGTTAATAAATACAGTGTTACATTCACAAAAAATCCCTTCGAAATTCGCACAATGTCAAAAATTTAATATGCAGTTAAACTTTCTGAATTGAAACAATAAAGTAAGTTCCTCCATACAGACATACAGAATCAAAAAAAATTCGTGAATTTTTGAAGTGAAAACTTCTTTAGCGGCGTTGCACACTTTTTGTATGGGGAAAAAATGTTAAACTCGCGTCAGGACACGTGACCGTCAGGAGAGATTCAGAGAGACCGTCAGAGAAGATCGTAATAGAAATTTGAATTTTGAACATAATGTTGTGAAGGTTACTGCGCTGCGGGCAATCAATCAATCAATCAACTCAGCCTATCGCAGTCCACTGCTGGACATAGGCCTCTCCCAGACTGCGCCACAGCACCCTGTCCTCCGCCTTCCGCATCCAGTCGACCCCAGCCACCTTCTTTAGGTCGTCTGTCCATCTAGCGGGGGGGCGTCCTACACTGCGCTTGCCGGTACGCGGTCTCCACTCCAGGACTCGCCTGCTCCACCGGCCATCAGTCCTTCGACAGACATGGCCAGCCCACTGCCACTTCAGTTTGCTTACTCTGCAAGCTATGTCGGTAACTCCGGTTCTTTTCCGGATAATTTCATTCCTGATTTTATCCTTCAAAGAGACTCCGAGCATAGCTCGCTCCATAGCGCGCTGAGCGACCTTGAATTTGTGGACCAGCCCGACCGTCAGTGTCCACGTTTCAGCACCGTATGTCATGACGGGCAGGACGCACTGGTTGAAGACCTTAGTCTTCAAACACTGCGGGATAGGCGACGAGAAGACTTGACGGAGTTTTCCAAATGCTGCCCAACCCAACTGGATCCTTCTGTCAGCTTCCTTCTCAAAGTTGTGTCTACCGAGCTGAATGACTTGTCCTAGGTAGACATACTCCTTCACAACTGCACGCGCTGCGGGCGTGTTAGTAAAAATATTGAGCATCATTTCGAACAAGGTACATACGTAATGTAGGTATGAATACTTTAAAATAAGAAGCAGTTTATTAAGATTCAACATTTTCCTTAAGTTTGCCGTATGTCATTACTTCCCAGAATTTGATCCTTATTAGAGACACTATCGAATGGTGTAATAATACAGCGTGTGTTTTTTTTTCAAAATCAACAGGTTCGATTCCTGGCTAAAAATATTGATTTTTCAAAAATCTAATGATGCAGTTTTAGTTTTCATCAAAATCGAGCCCGCGACTCCTTTGAGTACTTTTCGCTATTCCTCATAGTTTAGAATTTGGCCATCCACGCCCACTTGAAAAATTCACTCTGTATAAAGTGTTTAAAATATGGAAATTGAACAAAGTGCATCGATTAATGAAAAAAGTGACGCAGAAATAGTGAAAAAAAATTAGTTATATTAATTCAATTCATAATTGATTTATTTCAACGTTAATATTCAAGTTTTCACTTCTGCCGGCACTCCCGGAGTGCAACCCGTCTTTTTTTATTTATTTGATGAATTATCAAATTAAAATTATGTAAATTATATTTATTGAATTATTATTAATTATTTACTAGGTTCCGCCCGCGGCTTCACCCGCATAGTACGTTGTTAAAAAGTAGCATATGTCCTTCCCCCAGGGTTAAAAGTATCTCCATACCAAATTTCATCTAAATCGGTTCAGCTTGGGGATTAGCTGAAACAAACAGACAGACAGACAAAAACAAAAAAAGTTTCCGTTTCAAAGGAGTACCGTATATACTTATGTACATCTTGCTTATTTAGTATAAAGCTGTTATTTTGACATTACTTAAACAGACACTTTAATTTTATTTATTGGTTTTTTTTTTGGGTATTTGTATAAATATACAAATACAAATCATTTATTTGCCAATAATGTAGGTAACAAGTATGGTGTTAATTTATGGAGAGTCCCGATACATTTTGCCTTACGGCATGCAAATTTATTTAATTAATTAAATATTTAATCATTGCTTAATTGCTACGTTAACAATTAAATACAATTCTATACAATTGAGACAACATAATGACTTAGAATTACATGTAACATTTTTCGCTTACTAAAATAATCATCATATAATGGTATTAAAAAATATATAAAAATAAAAAAAATACACTATTATTGATAAAACTAATACTTAATAAAAAATATATTACCACACATATAATTCGGAATTAGGCACTTATCTACTATAGAAATGTCATAAAAATAATTATAATTTTACATCAAGAATTCGATTAGCAGAAACTTTTATCATCAAAAAAATCTTTAAGCGAGTAGTAACATTTGTCTAACAACAATTTTGCTAACTGTTTTTTAAATTCGGTGATGGGTAAGTCTTTTAAATGTATTGGTAATCTATTATATATGAGAGGACCCATTGAAAAAATATTTTTTTTAAGTAACGAAGTTTTGTAGCCACCTGTATAAAGTTGGCTTTTATATTGAGACCTCATTGGTCCTTTACGTATTCTTATATCCACCATTGATATAAACAATTGACTGTTCATCTTAACGAATAGGGCTACTTCAAGTATGTACAAGGAAGGAAATGTTAAGATCTTTAGCGATTTAAAACTAGGTTTACAGCTTTCTATAGGTTTAAGACCTGTCATTGCTCGAATACAGCGTTTTTGGGCCCTAAATATTCTATCTCTCTCACTACAGTTTCCCCAAAATATGACACCGAACCTCAGTAATGAAGCAACTAAACCGTGATAAGCTGTCACTAACGTGTTCATATTTAACTTCTTTGAGAGATTATGGAGAACATATGCGTTTTTACTTAATTTTTGGCACACGATTTCAGCCTGGTTTTTCCATGTTAGTTTATCATCAATATGTACTCCCAAAAATTTTGTAACTGAAGTGGTATCTACTATATCGTCTTTATATTTAGTTATGATATTATTTGGCATTAGCCGTTGGAAGAAATGCATTACTTTAGTTTTTTGGAGGTTTACAACAAGATTATTTTTATTAAGCCAATCTATTATTTCTTCAAGTGTATTATTTATTTCTCTTTCGTATTGCGCTTTATTTTCACATTCAATTATGGCTGTGCTGTCGTCAGCAAATAAAGTCATTGGATGATGTATTTGGCGAGGTAGGTCGTTAATATATAGTAAAAACAACAAAGGCCCAAGCACACTGCCTTGTGGAACTCCAAATTTAGTTATTCTGCCATCGGAGAGATATTTTAATTCGCGTTTACTTTTATGGCATATTCTCGATATTTCTGTGAACTGTTTACGATCCGTGAGGTAAGACTTAATTAAATTTAAGACATTGCCCCTTATACCATAGTGACTAAGTTTATTTAAGAGGATGTCAGGTCTTACATAATCGAATGCCTTCGTCATGTCTGTGAATATTGCACATACGGGATTTTTTTTATCCACATTATTCATTACCACTTTTAAAAGATCAAATATCGCCATGTTAATATTTTTATTTTTCCGAAAGCCCTTTTGCTCTTCGCATAAAATATCATGTTTAGTTACAAATGTGTAAATAGATTCATGAATAATTTTCTCGAATATCTTAGAAAACACTGGGATTAAGGCCACTGGTCTATAATTTGACATGTCTTCCTTATTGTTTTTTTTATGTAACGGTTTTATTATGACTGTTTTCAATTTATCAGGGAATTTACCTGAGGTTATACATGCATTTATTATATGAGTTAATGGTTTAGCTATGATATCCGATACAAATTTTACTGCCGTGGTGGAAACTTCATCGTATCCAACACTTTTTTTATTTTTCATGTTTTTTATTATACGTAAAATATCTTGAGGTATTACTGGAGGCATGAATAAAGAATTGCTGACATGAGGATTACCACTAGTATATCCCGGATATTTACCATTTATATCTTGTACGTGATCAACGAAAAAATCATTAAATGAATCAGCAATTTGCTTAGGATCTGTTATTAATTTATCATCCTTATTAATTTTTAATATTGGTTCTTTCAACCGACTGTTATTATTGATTACTAGCTTCTGCCCGCGACTTCGTCCGCGGAAAATTTCTTGTTTTAACATAAGATAACACTCGATTGATATTACTGTATTTAATTTTATTAGTAAAATATTGTTTGGAATCAGATCAGTAACTTCAAAGATTACCTAAGTTCTCTTTTCTGCTCAAGGTAACTTAACCCTTGGTCGCCTTTTACTTATTTTATTTATTTAAGTTAGGTATCTATTTAATTTAAAGCTTCTCTATATACAATGTTTGAGGTTGTTTTATTTTCCGGTAACAGAATAATCTGCTTTTCGGATGATCCCACTCTTGATAGACCAACATATAATTGCCCATGGGAAAAACATTCTTTTCGTAGCCAACCAAAGAGAATGTTTGTCCCTGGGACTTGTTAATAGTCAGGGCAAATGATGTTTTTATTGGAAACTCAGATAGACGCTGTGCACGTTCATCGCTGGATTCTCGAACGCGGGCCTGCGACGTCCTCACATTTTGGCTAGCGAGGCCCTGTGAGCGCTCGGAGCTAGATTCTCTAGCGCGTGCTTGCGAAATATTTTCTCTATTTCTCGAGAGGCGCTGCTCATTTTCAGGGGCAGATTCTTCCGTACGGCGTACTCGAGCGGCTCTTGTCTGTGATGTCTGCCGGGACAGTTGAGATTTCCTTTTAGGCATGCTCTCGACAAACTACGCACAGACTTGAAAACAATTACGAACAAAGGGAGAGCGACTCGAACACCGTCCGCCTTTACAAAACAAAACAATCGTAATATCGAATAAGCCGTATCGATTATTACGATAGAACGAAGTACGAAACTACGAACATACAAAACAATGAAAACAATCGTACAACGAAATTACGATTAGATACCTCATAATCGAATCGTCGTTCGTATGGAACTCCAATCCAACTAACGACAACGTGGGCATAATAAAAATTCGAGAGGGTCATCAATCCACGGAAAGTCTTAACACCGCGATTCAGAAAAATGACGTAATTGCAGAACGCCATCTATGGGCAAATAGGTAAAACGTCTGCACAATGAAAGTTATGCTAGGGGCATTTTGCGTTTTAGTAATTTTATATTATCTCCGAAACTGTATGACCAATTGATATACTGTAAATGGCAAATCTTATCTGTATGATGTTCTTGTGATACTGAAATAATTTATTGTCATAAGAATTAATATTTTGTTGCTCAAATAATCAACCAAACGTAAGTATACCGAAAAAAAATTTTTTTAATGCAATAAAAGAAGTATAAAAGATAAAATATAAAAGATAGAGATATGGTATCGCGGACTTTTTTGTAGAAATAATGAAGACGAACCAGGTAGCCATACATTGTTTTTAATTTTAAGCAACTGTTTAGGCAGCGCACGCAAATAATTCTGTTATATGTGGTATTTTTTTCCGACTTGCTAGACAAAAGTTGTGATAGCTCGGTTAATATACATGCTATAGAAACAATTTATAGCCTATAGCACTCAGGAATAATGTAGCTTTCTGCCAGTTAAAAAATTGTTAGAATTGGATTATGAGTTCCAGAGATTACCCATTACATACAAACTTACAAACTTACAAATTTTACCTCTTTATAATATTAGTAAGTAAGTAAGTATAAGTATATTATTGATTATTTGCCATGACGTCTTAGCTTTATTTTGAGAACAATTAATGCGGTAGTTGTATAGATTAATTATTTTTATTTCAATGACCGTGGCATATAAAAATAAAAAGAACATTTCGCATACTTAATGGAACATTGACCAATTAGTAGAGAGGTGAGAATTGAGTTCTTTCCGGATTTATTTTTTACTCAGATCTGCATACGTTCAAAATAGCATTCATGATTAATTAATAATCAATCAAACCAGTTTATTTATATGCGTCAACAAGTAGGTAGGATAAGTCCTTATAGCAAGATCTACTTTTGCGATTTCCCAAAAATCGTCTTTTTTTAAATTAAGTAAGTATTCCATTAAGCATGCGATTTGTGTAGTCATAACTTTCGACTCCTATTGTAATTGTAATAACTTATCGTGTAACTTCGAAAATGTTTACGAACACGGTCAATAGGCTAGTTTCCTAAAAAATTCTAATTAGTCCGTCAGTTAGATTATCAAAAAATATTGGACCCTTATTTTTTCTTTTGTCAATTATATAAAAAATGATGAAGATATCGCCCGTTAAGGTTCCGCGTAACGTCACGCCGTGCGGTGCGACACTTTTTAGCACGGCGTGACGTCACGACCCCCCACTCCCAAATTTTGACGCGCTTTATCTTTGTCATTTTTTGTTTGATTGAAAAAATAAGGGTCCATTATTTTTCGATAATCTAACTGACGGACTAAATCTAATTATTATTTTTTTACCCAGGAAAATACCCTATTACCATGCAGGTACGTTTTATATTGTGGAGGCATTACTCATTTACCGGAGGGTAATTGAGTAATGGTTTAGGTTTACCATCCGACTTAACAGTAGATGATAGTAAACCTAAACCTACATTATTTTTATGTCCAAAGTCAAACTCAAAGTAAGAAATATGTCCAAAGTCAAACTTTGAGTTTGACTTTGGACATATTTCTTACTTTGAGTTTTTTCAGACTTTGGTATTAATTTCAATTACTTAAACCATTTAGTGGCACTTTTGAAATGCCAAGGAGTCGGTCGGTTAGTCAGAAATTGAAGCTAGTTACCTACCGATTCCAATACGTAGATCTCTATGGAGAAGAACCCCTTTTGAATGAAGATATTACAATCCTGGGTACCTATAGTCCGTCCTAAGAATCCTGTAAGCTATGGTTAAAAATCCCACTTGATGGTAGAAGCGTTCAGTAACTAATCCACCCGAAATTTTTAAATCAACTTATTTATTTATTATTTATTAAAACTTTATGCACAAGTAAAAAAAATACTGTACAAAGGCGGACTTAATGTCTGAGGCATTTTCTACCAGTCAACCTTAGGGTGATGCAGAGACAAAACATGGCAGGTGCAACATACAGGATAACTAGCTAGGAAATGAGTATAAAATACAATAACATATACATACATATATAAACCAAAGGAACTCTCAGGAGAAAAATTATCGATAGAGGAGAAAACGAATCCATGAGCTAATCAGCGCTAGGATGTTACGGCCAACTTCTGCCGAATATGTTCACGTGCCTTCACTTTAAAAGATAACCGACTGGTTGCCGTCCTGATGTTCAGAGGGAGCGCATTCCATAGAAAGGCCGCCTGGACAAAGAAAGAAGAATGAATTAAGCCAGAACGGTGAGAAGGACATCGTAAAAGGCGATTGGTGGTGGAACGAAGATTTTTAGCATGGGCAGAGCATTCATATTTATACTTATTCCGGTACCAACTGAAGGTGTTTAAAGAAGGGACACGGAAGATGCACCAGTGTGGGTAGAGCAGATGAGACAACCAGTCAATATCTATGAATGCAAAGACAGATAGAATACGCTTTATTTGTACATCAAAATTGACAGCAGAGATGCGTTGCCATCCCAGGGATAAAGTAAAGCTAGAATGTCTCATGCTTCCTTCTAACCGGAACATATAGCAAAGCTGCTTTTTGGCAGAATAATAGGCGTCGTGGTAGCAGATTCCGGTGAGTCGACCAAAAAGCTGCTGTATAATCTATCTCTGGAAGTTTTTAATTCACCCCCTTCCTCTAGCCTGGGCTTGCTAACAAAATAAAAAAAAATATAATCCGATGGTATAAGAACAAGAGATCGGACGGTGACCCCAAACTAGGCCTGTATCTTAGGGGTCGGAATTGCGTCATTTTCAGAGTGTGATACATATTGGCAGGAAAATATAAATTAAAATTAAGATTTTTTCAATTGGAAGATCGAATTGAAAAGATCAAAAATCGAATCCACTATAAGGCAAAGAACTTAACTTCATGTAGATAGGAAATAATTAGTTATAGATATAAAAAACCGAGGTGAACCACCTTAAAACTCGCGACCACAACACATGAATATGTATCCACTAGTGTGAAGATAGTGTAGGACAACATAATCGCATTATTACCAGCCTACGTGTCTAAGTGTGCGCGGCGCGAGTCTAATAAGCCGCCATTTTGCACGTATGTGCGCCTGCAGCGCCCTGCAGTGGCATACATTAGCCGCGATGAGCCGCGAGTTAGCCTGCGGTGCATGCATTAACTGCTAATAAACAATGCATAATTAGCTGTCTTTAATGAATGTTTCATGTCTCTCCTGCCATTTTCAGAACACACTCGTGAGGAGAGGGGCAATAAAGGAAAGGAGTAACGAGGTCTCTACGTATTGTTGAATTTATTTACATTTTAATTCTGGATTGTTGTTTACTTTGACATACATAGAGAATACTTTCAATAAGATATTGAAAGAAGAATCTTGAAGGACGTAAAGAAACAATGACTAACAAAATCAAAATATTTCACATAAACCTACCATGAAACATCAGAAGCTAGGTGCACGGTTCCCACTTGTCGTTTCCTATGGTGAAGAGACGGCAAGAAACACCTAAGTACTCTTTTAAAAATAAATTGGTTTTTACAATGTCTTCAAATTATAGTGTAAACAGGTAGGTATCGGACGACAGTGGTCAACAAGTACCAGGTAATTAACAAAATAGAAAATGTCAAATCTACAAGGCCTACAACGTTCTCACATTCATAAAACATAAAATAATCTATATATAACATAAATAATACGCGCATTGACGTGGAGTTGCGGACACCAGCCCGTATTACCTATTACCTATTAAATCTATATACATAAAAGAAAGTCGGGGTTAGTTACACCTTTATAAGTCAAGAACGGGTGGACCGATAATTATGATCTTTGATTAGTCTACTTATGAAAACATGGGAAAAATTAATAATGAAGATTGATTCTGAGGCGGTACGAAGTTCAGCGGGTCAGCTAGTAAAATAATAAAAATAAAAACCTATTGGTATGATTGCCATTACAACTGTAACAAATGACATACCTACTAATCTACTTTTTTACTTTTAAATCAAGGCACAATCACTTTAGCATGGCCTGTTTAAACTGGTCATTCTTTCTTCAATAAAAAATTGTGTTTAAAACATAAGTGTCGAACGTGACTTCTGTAGATTTCTGCAGGTCACGCTTCGTGGTGCTCGGCACCCTTACGACAAAACTATTCTTGGAGACCGTAAAAGTTTATCGAGTGCTAACGACCACTTATCGAGTTGACCACTTCAGCTCAAATATAAAGTTTCTTTTCGATGTATAAGATAAAAACTGAGCCAGAAATTGTACAGCAACTATCAGAGCAGCTGGATGTGGCTCAAATTTGGAAATTATAACTGCCAAGGGTATTACGAAGGGGTTAAAGAACATTCATCAAGTAAAAATTGCATGAAGCTGTATTGTAATTGTAAAATGCCGATGTTCCTTATTATTTTATTCTGACAACATTTGCATAGCCGTAAGGTTGAATATAGTGTAACAAATAATCTGTATAACATCTAATGTACATCCTATATTCTAGCAAATAAAGATATCATTCATTCATTCGTATTCAGTACCCCAGATAGAGATTCTTCACTTTAAGAATACAAGTTTTGTCTTATTGTAGTTGTTTCTATTAGACATTCCGTCTAATCATTCTCTTTGCTATTCACCAATTAATTGGCTTCGCCTATCAGCATGTCCTGTCTAAGAGAGCCGGGTGACTTGAAACTCAGGGCCTTCATACCTCAGACACCTTTCTCTATTTGAGATTGTGCATTTTAATTAGTGCCTGTAATATGATTTTGAGATAAATAAAGATTTATGATTATAATTATGGTTAATGAGTTAACAACCTACTCACCTGTAACAAACGATCTCTAACGGTCTAACGGCCTCAAACTGTCTGTAAAGCTTTAGTTTGATCTGAGGGGCAATTCTCGGATTTTTAAGAACGTTCACAGTCTGATCTGTTTCAATCTGTCAAAAAATACCTCTAATTTCCCTACATTTTGACAAGTTTTTGACATTTGTTTGTCGCCGAGATGAGACTGCGACTAGATTTTGAACGTTTTAAATTACGAGAATTGGCCTTCAGAAAGTGGTGAAAGGTCACACAATAACGGCTGTCCAAGTACAAAGTCATTTATGACAACTTAATGTCATACACTGGTGAAAATGACAAGTTTTTATGAAGGCCGTTATACCGTGGCGGAACCGCTTTACTTCTACTTAATTCACTCAAATCAATGGACAATGAGCCTTTATACAGACAACGATTGAAATTCAGAAATTCAAAGTGCCTGAATATTTGGAACCTTGGATTATATGCTAAAGGCATGATAACTGACAAAAGTGATAGATAAGTCAATTCAAAATAAATACCAAAATTCCCACTAAATAATGTTAAATACTTACAAACTACACAATCGTAGCAATCACCGTTAAGATAACGTGACTACAATAGAGTTGCATATGCTCTTCAGCGCAGCATGCCGCCACTCGTGTGCGCACGCGCCCGCCACGCGCCGCGGTCGAGCACCGATTGACTCCGTGTTCTCTATTCAAATTAACGACTTTTAATTTGTTTTGTCCAATCAAATTCGTGCTTTGTTTATGGAGTATTAGTTATCGGAAGACTATGAGAGGGAATTACAAAATCTTATGGGTCATTTTGATGTAAAACACTCTTGGTAACACTCTTGGTGTCTCAAGACGAAAGTCTTTGACCAGTGCGTGTTGCCAGTGATGACATATGGCACTGAAACGTGGTCGCTCACAATGGGCCTTATTAGAAGGCTGAAAGTCACCCAAAGGGCAATGGAGAGGGCTATGCTTGGAGTTTCTCTGCGTGATCGAATCAGAAATGAAGAGATCCGCAGGAGAACCAAGGTAACCGACATAGCCCGAAGAATTGCCAAACTTAAGTGGCAGTGGGCTGGGCTGCTCAGCCTGGGCACATTGCTCGCAGAACAGATGGTCGATGGGGCCGAAAGGTTCTGGAGTGGCGACTGCGTACCGGAAGACGTAGCGTTGGAAGGCCTCCTACAAGGTGGACCGACGACCTTGTGAAGGCCGCAGGAACTCGGAGAAGCACAAAACCGGTCGAAGTGGAGGTGCTTGGGGGAGGCCTATGTCCAGCAGTGGACGTCTTTCGGCTGAAATGATGATGATGATGACTCTTGGTAAATGAGGGCCCGCAAACTTCAGGTGTTCGATGCTTAGACCATCGTGACCTGGAGACTTGCTTCTTGACATACTGTTGACAACACGTTTAACGTACTTGGCTGTGGATCTCGTTCCAAGGGCACCATGGTCAACAACATCAGGCTTAAATACGTAGGTACCCAGTGGTGACTTATTCCTAAAATGTTCAATAACAGGTAAGAAAAAAAAAGTGGCACTCCGGAGTGCCGGCAAAAGTGAAAAATTGAACAATTACGTGTGTATTTTTTAATCGTCATATAAAGAAAACACAAACAGAATACTTTGCCATCACTCACTGACATAGGTATCGGAAATACATTAAAACCGAGTACATCCCGAGGACAGCCGAACACGTTCGAATGTAGCGCGGTGTCAGTAACAGTGTCGCAAGTTTAAGGCGATTATAGCCTCGAATGTCCTTGAGCGTTTGGGCGGAGCATAGGCGAACTCAGTGCCTCACCCCGCGCGCCCGCTTACCTCCCCAATGTCAAAGAGTGTCGTACTCGTACGTAGCGCATGCAGATGCGGCGGCGTGGGACGCATTTTGTCTTAGGCAGTTTTATGACGCTACCTACTAAGTGTAGATGGATCGAGAATACGTACAATATTTATGTTGTGAGTATGAATGCTATTGTACAGTAAAAATACTGCTTTCTTAGAGACAAATAAATAATAATAATAATATCAATAAAAAACGTTCATTCAATATACAGTTAGTTTTTTCACGTATACAGATTATAAAAAAATACAATTACAAAAAAAAACTTATGACTAATACCGCTTTTAACAGTGGTAGTTTTTAGGGTTCCGTACCCAAAGGGTAAAAACGGGACCTTATTACTAAGACTCCTCTGTCCGTCTGTCTGTCTGTCACCGGGCTGTATCTCACGAACCGTGATTGCCAGAAGAATACCATTATTATAGTTTCAAACTCAAATGGGTCCCGCCTGCTTCCAACTTTTATTTAATTTAAAATGGGCTTGTTTTTAGCTTTTCAGTTAGTTTTAGCATAAGGTTGCAGTCGGGTTTTTTAAATTTTACTGCTTTTTAGTTTACAAATGTGAAAGATTTCGCAGACGATTTAGTTCTTGGTAGGTGTTTTTTACGATTTGTCACTTTGAATTAGTTTTTACCATATTATAAGTTGTATATATTTTTGTAATCACATTTTAAAACCTTTTATTTTGATACCCCACTCGATAGGTTATGAGAAAAAAAATTTTTTTTAAGAAATAATATTGCGCCAAAAATCCGCCATTTTGTATTTTTTTTTGATATACCCAGTGTCACTCTCACAGTACATACAAATCTAACGACACCTCTCAAGCTAAAATCCATCGAGCCGTTCAGGCCGTAGAGCGTGCCAAACAATTATACATACATACATAATAATATGTGTTTTCACTTCTCATGCTCTAAAAGTCCGTCTTTATGATGTGCTTAGGCGACATAAAATCGCTTTTTATGTTCTAGTGCATAAAGTAATTTTTTTTTCTAAGACTAAAGTAATCAGGCCCAACAGCCACACGCACAATAGAACTTCGCAGATTAAAGTCGTGATTTATTTCATTTTCTTTAATTTATACTACTTCCGTGTTTTCTATCGTTAATTTAATAAAATCAGGTGAAATAGTTGTCATTTACTATTTAAAAAGGCAAAGAAACGTTTTCATTTTTTGGCAGTATGAAGTACCCAAGTCGAATGACAAATCTTGAAAATTAAAAAAAAAACTTTTAAAAAGTTTCTTGGCGGTATTATCTGTGGTGGCAGGAATTAGCTATGGATGCAACATTTTTGATTAATTATGTACTGTATACTTTATGTCTGTTTCATTTTCTCGCAATCGAAGTGTACAGTTCGCGTCAAATAACTTGGCCGCTCTGAAGCTAGGCTTTCCGAACACCGCGCATGCGCTCTGCTGTTTTATTCCTATGATTAAACTACTGCGCAGTGATTTGTTGCCTAATTCAGAGCGGCCAAGTTATTTGACGCGAACTGTACCTAAAGCAGAGTGTATAACTCAGGCGTAAACGAGCCATTTTACCCCTCGACTTAACTATCCACTCTCGCCTGCGGCTCGGGTGGATATAAACGTCTCGGGGTAAACTAGCTTCTTTTATGCCTTAGTTGTACAATCTACTATTATGTATGTATAATTGTTTTTCGAGAGTATATATTATATACTCTCGAAAAACATAACCCTTCTTCTGGCTATCACGGTTCGTGAGATACAGCCTGGTGACAGACAGACAGACGGAGAGAGGAGTCTTAGTAATAAGGTCCCGTTTTTACCCTTTGGGTACGGAACCCTAAAAACTACCACTGTTAAGAGCGGTATTAGTCATAAGTTAGTTTTAATTTTTTTTTTGTAATTGTATTTTTTTATAAACTGTATACGTGAATAAACGAACTGTATACTGAATAAACGTGTTTTATTGATATTATTATATTAGTATTCAATAGACAATAATAGCGTCCACTCGCAAACAAACTATCACTACTACTAATACTATCAACGTCCAAGCGTAAACGAACAGTCCGAGTGTACTATCTGCGCTATTTAGTCTTTGCCACAAAAATGCAGATCGGAGCGAGCCGACATGCGACACAACCTCCCCGTGCGAACGATCCAGCGAGACTGGCCGGGCGGCTGCTGCCCGCGCCCGTATAGGTAAAACCATGGTGTTATTGATTTTTTCCCACTTAAATAATAATTATTAAAAAAAACAAACTTAATTTTTATAAACCATTAAATTTGCTATAATTTGGTGAAAGAATCATCAAAATCGCTTCAGGCGTTTGAAAGTAGAAAGAAAATTCTTGCGTAAAATAAGAGGATGGATATGATTTTTTGTTGTTAAAACTAACAGTAATATTAAAAAAATCAAACTTAAATTATATTTGTAAACATATGTCACATATCATATATTTTTTTAAATATATTTGGGCTATCCATTTGGGAGGAGTAGGCCTTCAAAGAGAGGTCTACTTTGCAGTTTGGCGTAACCATTCGCCTTAATGGTTTTTTCCCATTTCAAAAAATGTCCAACGCGCCTAAAGAAGTTTTCAGTTCAAAAATAAAAAATAAAATGTAAATAGGTATATAAATACTTTTGGTACTAGCAAATAATGCTGATAGAAAAAATATAAAAAACGTAGGTACCCACGTACCTACAGATACGTCGTCGTTGCCAATCAATAGCTATTGATACTAAATTGTCTCTTACTTCTCCAAATCATTCTAACGATTGCTATCAAAACGTTAGCTTTTCCTCGCAGTATGAATTGTAATTATATATTTATTATTACCGATTATTTCTTAGAATTTTGTGAAATAATATATCTATTACCTAACTATTTCTAAGTTTCATAAGAACTTTGCTGGGTGAAGTCTTTACTTTGGGTAATATTTGTAAGAGGTACGTACAGTCACGAGTATAAATATATTGGAAAATTGGACAGCTCGGCAATAATATCAGAGGGGCAATTCTCGTAATTTTAAAAACGTTCACAGTCTGATCTCGGTCTCAATCTGTCAAAAAATACTTCTAATTTCCCTACACTTTGACACGTTTTTGACATTTGTTTGTCGCCGAGATGAGGCTGCGACTAGATTTTGAACGTTTTAAATTACAAGAATTGGCTTTCTGATATCATGATTCATTCAATAATATCTGTCGTCAAGGTGACGGCAAATAACTATATGTGATTATTTGTGGAAGGCATATCAAGTGGCAGCACAAATAATGTGACATCGGAGGAACACTAAAAATTATCTGATTGATATATCGCTCATTTGGAGAAACATCGACGTAAACGTATTTTTTCCCAAAAATTAGTTAAATATGACAAAGCACTTAGAAAGCGTATTTACGTTAGGAGAAACAAAGACGTAAAAAAAAGTGAAAAATAAAAACTTTTTTCCAAAAAAAACAACCGACTTCAAAAAAAACACTACAAAGTGATAAATAACTTTAATTTCGGAAGTCGGTGTCGTTGATTCCGCATTTTCGTTTTTTGACACCGACTAATAAAATAATGTAGATAAATTTTTAGGTTTTTGTTGATTTTTCAAAAACCGTTTGTTCGATTTCGATAAAATTTTCATGGGACCATTTGGGAAGTATACCCTTTCTAACAAAAAAAGAATTTTTCAAATCGGTTGGCAAACGACGAAGTTATGCGCGAACAAACATAAAAAAAAAAAAAAAAAAAAAATACAAACATTCGAATTGAGAACCTCCTCCTTTTTTAGAAGTCGGTTAAAAATAAGTAGCAGTGTAAATGAGCGCTATATTGATTGATTGTACTGTCAGGTTTGTATGCTGCCAATTTGATCACAACAACGCATCACATTCTTCTGAATTTAACTGAGTAGGCAGATATTCATAATGCAAGACATATCCTTTATTATTGCATTATAAAAAAAAACGATACATATTTGAACCTGATGCAGCTTCCTATATTTTGGCATCGCTTATCTCGTCGGATATAGTCTTTTATTTGAGAAATAAACTCGTGGCTACATAATAATAGCCGCACGGGTCGATCGATGAATGGGTGATCATTTGAACATACCGAGACCCCTCCGTTAAGCCGTTGGTCTGGACTGTCATTCTTGGATCTCTGGCAGTCGTTACGAGTCGTGAGAAGCCCGAAAGTCTAACCAGTCTTAACAAGGGGTATCGTGTTATCCAGTAACTGAGTTGTGGAGGACACATAGGCAGTCGCTCCATGTAAAATACTGGTATTCAGCTTCAGCTGCATCCAGTTGGCTTGGAAGACGACGCTAAAATAGTTGGGAATATCTAGGCAGATGATTATAAAAGTAATAAGGCATACAATAGGTAGGTACAGATGCCAGAAAATCAAGCTACTACAATCTGTCAATTTCTTTAATAGATTTTCAACTTTAATCGCTAAATCATTAGGTTCAAGGTTGGTTGAGAAAATATGACAGTTTCGGGTAGCTGGCGTCTGTAGGTACATATTTAATTTCATTCAATCATTGTGCCGATGATGATAGTCTGCTTATGATCAGGGAACACTAATCAGTTTAATTAATTGGGAGTCCGTTTTTTAGATAATATGTCTATCGCAGTCCGTTTGTAAGACGATTTCTAACAACGAAGATTAAAAATATAAATTAAGAAATAAAACGTTAAAAACCTAAATAAAATATGTAACGAACAAAAATAACAAAGTAAGTTATTTTTTCTTTGATCTATCCTCCTAAAGTCTGGAGCAAACTTGGTGTTTAAGCTATTACCATTAAATCCTGGAGATGTCCATCGGAACGTCGAGATCGGAAAAAAAAAGGAGGAAAAGGTAAAGTTATTTGGAAACTGCTGTTTCACAGATACATACAAGGAGGCAAGGAAATGCTTCGATTTCCCTGCCACCCTATCAAATCAAATCAATCTTTATTTGTGAACATAAGTACAAAAGGTGTTATTTTTACATTTTAGCTGATCTGTATGTTCGGCCAATAATCGGCATACAAATATAATATTAGTAAGCAGGTTATTTTTACTATCATAATTAATAAAGTCTAGGATAAAAGAAATGAAGCAATTGAAAAATGTCATGAGCCGCATAAAATAAAGTAGGTAATTGGATTATATTATTAATTATTTAGAATGTCAAAGAAATTTAAATTTAGTCATAATTTGTCATTTAAAAAGTCTTCAATCGAGTAATACGTCTTTTCAACTAGAAACAGGAACAACTTTTTTTTTAAATGGCTGACATTTTCCTCACTTCTGATACACTTTGGCAATTTATTGTATAATTTTGGAGCCATTACGAAAATACTGTTCTTATATAAAGCAGTTTTAGATCCAACAGTTTGTAGCCGGTCAGCTCAACGATGACTACCTACTCGGTCAAATTTATGCATATTATTTTTGATGAACATAGATGTCTGGTATATGTACAATGAGGGCACTGTTAAAATTTTCATACTTTTAAAATATTGTTTACAGCTAATACACCTTTTCTGACACTTAAACACCATATCTTTACCCGAGGCGTTTCCCCAAAACATAATGCCATATCTTAATGTTGAGGCTACTAGACCATGATATGCAGTTAGTACAGTGTTTCGATTGGCCGTTTTACTTAGCATACGCAGCGCATGAGAAAATTGGTTTACTTTACTACATACTTTGTCAATCTGGGTATTCCATTTTAATGTGCTTTCAATATTTAATCCCAGAAATTTTGTCACATTCGTCTCATCAATCCTTTTATCTTATATCTAAATTTAAATTCTGATTTACTGTCTTGTCTAAGTTTATTACCAAATTATTATTCTCTAGCCAATTTATAACTGATTTTATGTTAGAGTTAATGTCTGATTCTAATGTATCTAATTGGTCACTGTTGAAAAGTAGAGTGCTGTCATCTGCAAACATTGTCATGGGATAGGTCGATGCTTTTGGGAAGTCATTTATATATATAATAAATAGGAGAGGTCCAAGTATGCTACCTTGTGGAACTCCATACATCACTGTTCTCGGGCTAGATTTAAATGCTGTTTCATGTTTTTTACGTATTCTATTAATAACTGTTATTTGCTGTCTATCTTGTAGGTATGATTTAATTAAATTTAATATGTTACCTCTAATCCCGTATGCGTCAAGTTTATTAATTAATATTCTATGGTCTACGCGATCAAAGGCTTTCGACATGTCCATATATAGAGCCAGAGCCGGTTTTCTTTTATCTAATCTGTTGCTAACCTATATGCAAACCTATATGCAAACCCGTAACTAAAAAAAAAATTGCTGATCTATAAATTTTGACCACGTAGGTCCATTTGAAACAGCTGATTTGCACGCTTCTGTTCTAGATCCAAAATCGTATAGGTACTAAATCCATGGAAACTGGTCCCCGCCACTCTGCAGGGACATGTTTAGATAATTATGTTGTTGTTGTCGTTTATTTAACCTTTTAAGCGCTTGGCTAAATATCAGTTGCCGTGCCCCTAGCGCGCGGATACAAATCGATAAAATCAAGATAAAATAATACCTACAATAAATAAGGAGGAGAAATCGTTGTATCGATTAAAATATAGTCAAAAAGTTTTTATCTCTATTTAATAATGGTTTTAATTGTACCACGCTGTTAATAGGACGAAAAAATCATGCATGTTCTCTGTCGCAGAAATGCGACACGGGCGGTAGGGCACGGAAACATGTGTCGCATAAATGCGACACAAGCGGTTAAAAGGTTAAGGTCCGCAGAAAATAGGTAGGCAGTCCGAATCCGGACTCCGGTCCACCATTTGGTGACTGCTGGTCTAATAGACAAAATCTTTGGTTTAAACTTTAATCATTTTCTTAAATACAAAGTGTAAAAAAAATAACCTTAAAAACTTTAAGAGGTGCTTTAGACCATCGAACTGAACAACTTTTACTATGGGACCAACTCCGAAATCACGAAAAAAAAAATCAGCTGTTTCATACAAAAGTTCAATACCTACTCGGCCAAAATGTATGAAACAGCTCATTTTTTTTTCGTGATTTCAGAGTTGGTCCCATAGTGAAAGTTGTTCAGTTCGATGGTCTAAAGCACCTCTTAAAGTTTTTAAGGTTAATTTTTTTACACCTTATATAAGAAGAAAGAAAAAGGTATTACCTAATTGAGATGTGGTTCTCAGCGTCGTCGTCTGGTTAGGTTGATTGTTGTCATTATGAGCACACAATTGACGGGACAACCCTTACAATAACATTAATGATTGTACACCGATCTAACCCATTTGATAGTTTTAGGTATAGTATCATCCAATAAATGCAAAAGTAACTCTGTCTGTGTCTATAATTACCTACCTTTTCAAGGGCAGACCATCACCTGGGGGTAGTTGTGTAACAGCAGGAATGGCCTTCATTTTGACAGTTCAACAACATTCATTGCGTTATTTACATTGTTGAGCAGACAAATTTTTCGAACATATGAAGCAATGGATTAGCAATAAACTTCAAAATTATTCAGATTGTGATTGGTAGTGTGTTACGCAATTAGGGTGCTGGCCGCTGGGTTAGGACTTTTTTATGGGTCAAGATAGGTGGCTTAAGTTTAATATTAATAACTTGTCAATAAGAATTGGAGCATTTAAGTAATTAGAAAGAAAAGAAAAGTAGGTTGATTTGTCACAGAAACACGTGCATACAAAAAGATAATTAATTCTAATAATAAGGAAAAATAAAAACAAAATATATCTATACCTAATCACGAGCACAAAGCAGAAATAGTCGACGGCTGCACGTCATGACTGTGACAAGAAGGCTTCCACTCAGCATGATGCCGTGCTATAGGGGCCCCACGGCACAGCGCTGATTTTCGGTGGTTACCCGAAAAGGACGTATAGGTAGGCTCAACCGAAATTCTTTTGAATCCAAAGAATTTCGGTTGAGCATTCTCTAACATTCTCTTGATATGGTTCTAATATATTTAGGGATGGTGCAGGTTAACGTCACATGCCGAAAAACTAAGCTGTAATTTAGTATCCCATGGAATTTTACTTAATTCCTTCACTGGCCAAGTATCAAGACAATTCGTCGCTGATCGGAGCAGCCGCAGGGGTGTCGATGTTAAAGCGCACAGTGGGACATCGCTAATTTGTCACGCGTGCTATTTACATTGTCGTACGGGGGCTAAGGGGCTGTGGGGCTCGGAGCACCCGACGTCATAATGGGTTGAAAACCGAAAATATTGTTGTTAACTTTTGTTTATAAAGTATTCATCACAAAACAGTATAAATAAACTGAGGGGCAATTCTTATGATTTTAATAACGTTCTCAGTCTCAATCTTTCAAAAAATGTGTGCAGAAATGTGATAAAATGAGAAATAATTCTGGACTATATTATTGTTCTCGTGAAACACGCCATCTGATGCATTTTATATCCGTGTAAGCCGTCGGCCGACGGATCAACTAGAGTTAATAAGTGACTTCTGAAATTAGTTTACGATCCATGACTAAAAAGGTCTTGATCAATATTTTTTTTACAAAATTAGTAGGCCCTGGGGTGTGGTTTTTTTTTATTGTTTGTATTAATATTTTTCTTTCTGGAAGGAAGGTAGGGAACGGCAATACAATAAATTTTCCTTTTCAAACATTCTTAATCTGTCAAGCTCCGCTAATGAGACACAATAGATTTTCTATTGTTTCGTCGCCGATCGGCGAACCGCGCCGCTTGACCGGTTAAACTCACGCCTTCTTTCCATGGGGATAGGCAGATCGCCACCTGCTACGGTCTTTACATACTCCTTTTGCTTCGTTTACGTTCATCCACTCCAACGCATCCTTCACACCAACGCCGGTTGCGAGTACTACGCACCTGACCTTTCTGAAGAACACCGGTACCTATGGTATGGTATGGTAGAGAACATCTATGGTATATTTCCTTCTAGAGTGTGGGGTCCCGGTGTTTCCACTCACATCTGTCTTGTAATTACCCTTTCCGTCATTACCACCGTCCTTTCCGTCGTCTAAAATTGCAGAATAGATAAATGGGTAAATTATACTGCGTGATTGAATCTAGAGAGAAAACAGCGCACATCTCTGATTTGTATATGATTATCTGTGGGGCACATTATCACACTCGTGCGGTAATATAATGTTAAAAGCACACGTGTTTAATACACTGCATTATGAAACCCAAAGCAGTGCAATAAGAGCCACTTAACGTGTAATTGTGTTGAAAACCAATTAATTTTACACGCATATTTTAAAGGTGTTTATCTATTACGAAAATAGTAGGGAGGTACGTACCATAGGCAGACTTTATCTATGTGAAACTAAAAAGTTTTATGATAGGTACTCAATTTATTTATTTATCATGAATTAAAATAATATGTACTTAAATAACAGTTAAGTTAGGATATAATTTTGTTATTTTTATTAATTTATTAGCTATTAAAAGTTTTATATAACCGGTCAAGCACCGCGCGTCGCATATTGGCGACGAAACAATAGAAAATCAATTGTGTCTCATTAGCGGAGCTCGACAGATTAAACACACATTCCCTAATATTTTTTTAATAAATAAGTGCAGTTTTTTTAATGACTATAGTACCCGTACGTCTTTTCTATTATTTGTGGTGGAGGCTGCTGTTGAGTGTATTTACCCCCGCTGTGGAATGTTGGTGCCGAGCGACATATTATTGACGATATAGTTTATTGTGTTTTTGATAATATTGCATGAATTTTGATAAAGTAGTATATGAAACTGCACTCCACTAGGTATTAAACCACGAGTGTTGAGATTTATAATAGTATCAGACTAGTGTATACATATAACTCCTATTATGCAGCAGTTTCATAAACTACTTCTACCTACTACTATCTAAACTCAACTATTAAGTGAAAGAAACGTTGTATTATATGAGCATTAACATTTGCCCCAAAAATTACAATGCTGGCGGAAAAATGCGAAAAATGAATTAATCATCGCGTATATTTAAATTTTTAATGTCATCGCTCATTTACTGCGGCAAGGCTTGAACGATGAATATTTCCATTTGTTTTCATAATATTCTTCCTTTAGAGGAAAAGGAAACGCTTCAGCCATGGATACGCAGCTACTAAAACAAACAAACCCTCAGCAGTCTCAGCTTATTAATAGTATACAGGGTGTTACGGAAAGGGTATATCAATACAAATGGGTTGAAGAGTGTATCTGGTCTAGAATCTCTGTACAAACAGCTCAAAAGCATTAACTTTGAAAATGCTTAATATTTTTTTATTTCGACGTCACGGCGCTGCACTGGCGCGCGGCGGCGTGATGTGCGTGTACTAGGCGCACAGACACACTTCAGATAATGGATAATGACCCTCGTAGTGCGGTGACACGATTGTTATGATTTCAATTTAATAAACTATGGATATAACCCCCCCCCCTAGATTGACCCTAAAAGAGTTAAAAAAAATAGTTACTTTATATCTTACTATAAATAAAGTAACTTCATGTGACTGCCACCAACTGGGGTCACCTCTACTTCGTCAGGAGTTCGTGTAACTTACCTACCTGCATTCCACTTGAATTCCTTAAACTGTAAGCGGGCAAATGTTTGGAAACCCCTATGAACATTTCTTCCTGCTTTAGCTCGATAACATCATGAGTTATACATAGGTAATACCGGTCGAGGGGCGCGCGTCGCCGATCGGCGACGAAACAATAGAAAATCAATTGTGTCTCATTAGCGGAGTATTGTCAGTAATCACTCTGTATTGCCCAAAAGTTTAGGCAGAGGATTACGTCACACCACCCACATTTTGCCAGTAATGTTAACACCCTCACGATCAAACACAAATGATGCCAAGTCATGACATCACAGGGGGATTCCCGAAATTTTAAGAACGTTCACAGGTCTGAGGGGCTATTCTCGTAATTTTAAGAACGTTGTCATTCTGAGCCCTGATTCACAACCATAACCTGATTTGACTTCCCCTCACCAGCAAATAGCTGTTGGAAGAATAGCGGGCGTCTATTTGATTTAAACTGACAAAATTTTCGCGTTTTGGACTTGTGAACAGCATTTAAAAGACTCCTACGTTAACAATGATTAATGTTCGATACGATACGGAAGCATATCGAGTGTTTGTGAATAAGGGGGCTGATCTCAGTTTCAATCTGTCAAAATGACCTCGAATTTCTCTACATTTTGACAACTTTTTGACATTTTTTTGTTGCGAAGATGAGACTGCGACTAAATTTTGGACGTTTTAAATTACGAGAATTGGCCTTCTGATCTCAGTGACTCAGTCTCAATCTATCAAGTCTTTTATATTGATTGTCGCTGAGATGAGGTTGCGACTAGAATTAGAACGTTTTTAATTACGGGAATTGACCTTCAGATCTCATCTCATCATTCATCAACTACCTACTTAGATAAGGTAAAATCTTAGGTTAGCAGTTGGCTTCGGCCCGTGCCATCCTATCAAACCGGCAGATTAGTGCTGATGATCAGTCAGCTAGGAAACCATTTAAGTAGTTTTAAAATATTGATGTGTAAAAGTGTCTTAAAAAACATTGGTTGTCTGTAAAGTCGGTTTACGGACGATAATTTTACGTGATAACGTCATAAGAAAACATCCGATCGTGCCTTTCTATCGCTTGTTCCGCGCTCTCGCTTGCACACTCAGCTCAGGCGGAACGTGACAATGAGTCATGCTTTTTCGTGCGTGCAGTCGGCGTTCATCGTTTTATTAGACGTTATCATGTCAAAAGGTCTACAGAAATAAATATTTAATTTTATTTAATTTCATAACTAATATGCAGTGATTATAATAGAAAACCTTAAGAGTAAACTAGTCGCGAGCTCGAACTCACTGGTGGTCATGGCCAAAATCACGCTGTCTAACTTGGCTTCGTGTCTGACGGAGCTAGTATCAGTGATGAGCAGTTAGACGCTAATCTACACGCACAACATCTAGTTCTCACGCACAGAAACACCGTTCCGAACTGATAGGCGCACAAAAATATTTGAAAAGTGCTTTGGAAAATCAAGTTCTATGAAAAATCCACTACATAAATCAATCACAAATAAAGTTTTTTGAACTCTTCGATAACTGAGCTTTGTCGGTACGGATTTAATTTTTAATATTTTTCAGTTCTTTTATTACTTATTTACACCCAAAGTTACGTTAAAAATAGCAAGAAAAACGAATCTTTGTTGGCTCATAACTTTTTAATGGCTTGTTATTTTACAATTTTATTCTGCTTCCGTACAGACACAATTAATAATTAGACAAAACGATACAATGTTTAACTTTGGATGTACAATGTCAAACAGTGGAGTAATACTCTCCCGAAATTTGTATGGAAAAAATATCGAATAGTGGCACCTTAATGTAAGCGCACATTAATCCATTATTTTCAATATTATAATACGCGCCACGAAAGATGAGACTTGACAAGCTCAGTAGTAGGTAGTTTGCGCAGGTAAGTCGTGTACGAAATAGTTACCCATAATGTGTATATCTATTCAGGGAGTTATCGATGACATTTAGATAAAAATTCTTAACAATATTATAATATTTATTACGAAAGTTTAAGATAAAAGTAAAGTCTCATCTTTCGTGGCGCGTACTATACAAAACTGTAGTAATAATGATGTCTTGGGACTTTTCATATCTGTCAGTTTATTTGTATAATATTTATACGTATATAGAATATAACATTTTAACGATGTTTTCGTAGAAGATACTCATGCGGAAACATTAAGACCTCTCGACGTCGCGAGGAGAAGTGCACGCTAAAACATATTTATGCGATATTATAACGAGAGAAACACTCGAGAGGGCCGCTCTCCACGCCAGCCCGCCATATAACAAGTAATCGTGGTACGGCCACGCCATTAACAACGGCGCATACAAAAGTTTAGCGAAAGAAAATCATATGAAAAGCGACCGCCCGGCCTGAATGCCCCACGCCCACTCCTCACCATTTTCACGCAAATTAAAAGACACAAACGCAAGCATAGACAAGAATTTCCCGCGCGCGCTAAAATACACCATTCACAGACGTCGTATTCAATTGCTCGAGAGCGAAACGGAACGCCCCGAGGCATTAATTAGAGCAGAAAACTCGCGTCTATGGTCGTTCCTTTTTTAAAACTGAGGTCTTTATGCGAGCCCCCGCCTTTGTGCGCGTTCCGTTTGTGCTCACGGGTAAGTGTCAAGTCTTAGTGTCAAGCGATGCTTTAACCTCTTTGTTGACTATAATTTACGGGAAATCCTTATTTGTCACCAACAAGCGAAGTGAATTAGAAGGGAAACCCGCTTGTTCCAGCTTAATTTACTCTACAAATGAACTCGATGAATCATCATTCGATTATTGTTCTCAGGTCAAGCACATACCGATGAGGATCAAGAAACATTAAGGTGCAATTCGACAACCAGTCAGAATGTGGAAACGTCGGATGCGGAAGATGACATTTCTGTCGGCGACAACAGAAGCGAGACATCCACTCCTAAAAAGACGCAATTCTCGTTCCCCGATGAATATAAAAAGAAATTAGACGGAGAAGAAACAGAAAGGTCCTCGCCTTTAGAATACAATTTGAACAACCAAACGAATTACAGTTCTCCTTTCAAAGAAGATGAGAATGAGTATGAAAACCGACCGGATGAACGAATGAAATTGTATGATACCAGTCTATTTCACTTGTATAGGCCAGACCGAGATAACAAAAAGGATGAGGGGACTGAAGGGACTGGGTATGAGCACATGGCTGGGTTGTCGGACAGTATTTACGGCAGGTCCATGGATCTTTCGAAGAATTCGTTTCAGTCGCAGCTATTGGCTGGTTTCGCGTCAGTCATCGCTGGAAATACACAAAGGGAATCGCAGGAGTCAAACGGTAATTGTTTTCATGGTTAAATATTATGTATATTACTAATATTATAAAGAGGTAAAATTTGTTTGTAAGTTTGTATGTATGGGGTAATCTCTGGAACTACCAGTCGGATTTGAAAAATTCTTCTTGCATTTGATAGCCCAATTCTCGAGGAAGGCTATAGGCTATTTAACGTCACGCTATGACCCTTAGGAGCCGAGCAAAAGCGCTATGGGGAAACGAAGTGATAGAGCAGGAGACGCGGGCAAATGATGCAATACGACGAGATGGGTCGAGGGAATAAGAAATTTCACGCAAACGAAGTCGCGGGCAGAAGCTAGTATATTATATTTTGGTGTTAATGTACTTTATAATATTAGTAACATAACTCATCTGTACGATATATGCCTTAATTACATGACTTCGTTAAAAATGTGTGACTCCGGTTATACGAAAGCCGAAAAAAAGGACATCGATGTCTTGTAAATTTTTAAACCTTTTTAGTTGGCGTTTTTGCTTTTCATTATTGGATACGAATTATTTTCCCGGGCTTTGTGCCTGAAAATTATAAATAAATAAATAAAATAAAATCATTATATTTCAGATAGCAAAAAAAAAAAAAACATAAATTGATAGTTTGCATTTAAAATAGTATTGTTAGTGGTTGTAAGATGGAAACTAGGGTATTTAAGTCTTCGCACAAATTGCCGTATTATGGCGAAGGAAGTATCTTCCACCACAGCCTTCAGAATTCTATTGCGACTGACTATTATTCTGCTCAGGAGTGAGGCCGTTTTTTGCGAATGATTGACGGCACGAAATCCATCGGTATGAGTTACCGCAAACATTTCTGAGGCACTCACAGTCGCAACAGCACCGTAAATAGTTGTAAGGTTCAACATTCTTTTTGCATTCCTTAGATCGTCAACCAGGCAGCAGACCGACGGCCTCATCGAGTTCAAGCCGCAAGCCGCGCCGGCGCCGAACTGCGTTCACTCACGCCCAGCTCGCATACTTGGAGCGCAAGTTCCGCTGCCAGAAGTACCTGAGCGTCGCTGACCGCGGGGATGTGGCTGAGGCGCTCAGCCTCAGCGAGACGCAAGTTAAGACTTGGTATCAAAATCGTAGGTAAGTGTTACGTGTTATCCTTTAGCATTAACATTATAGCGGGGTCACGTCGGGGTCACTAATATAGAGGTATGAGGAACAGGGTGTAAAGTTCACTTATTCTCTATAGAAAAAGGAGGATCCTCCGACCAGACGGGTGTTGTGTCTGGCGGGCTACTGCCCGATGATTCACGTCGGGCCGTTGTATCTATGCTAGTTGCGCGGTAAACTCTGCTTGCGAGATGCAGGATTTGCGCGAAGTCAGTATGACGCGTTGTTCGCACGTGCCGTTGTAGATACCGCTACAACATAAAAATATTATTTATCAAATAGACGGTGAGAAACAAAATACTTAGTGTGAAAAAATATAACTTTGTATTGCATATAGCGGAGCTGCAAGGAAATTAATATAATAAAACATCATGCCAGCATTGAAGGGTTAGACGTATTTTGCATACCTTGGTTACGTTAGTCATCATGCGAAATACTAAGCTTTTAAAATTTAAGTAAATTTTGGCGCCCAACATGGGCTGCGATGATCCCATTTTGGGTGCCAATAACCACAGACAGTATTATGGAAATAAAGTTTCATGATCTCAATTTTAAGAAAAAAAAAATCAGTTTTCTTTAGGTATTCACTAAATTTTTTGAACAAACAAGTTATAAAAAAAAATCTCTTTTAAGCTTATGGCGCCCAAGTGGGATTTTCTTGAAGATATAGTAGAACAGAACTCCCTTATGGAAATCACTTTTGGGTGTAAAGAATAATTTCACTTTTCAGCGTTTATGCATTGCTAGTGGAAAATATTCACCTCAGTAGGAACATGCTAATTGGCGCCCAACATGTGTTGGCGCCCAACATGTGTTGGGCGCCAATTTTTGCCTAAATAAAAATAATGATGAGGCCTAATAAATGTACTGTAGGTTAAAAGTAACATCAGTTTAAGTGTACTGATAAAATATTTCCTTTGTACTGTATAATGTATAGTTAGTCATATCATACTTCATACCTCATACTACTACCATCTACTATCATACTACTACTTACACACTACATACTACTACTATCATACTTACCAACCCGCACTGGGCCCGCGTGGTAGATTACGGCCCGCTCCCTCTCACAGACAGGAGGCCTGTGTCCCAGCAGTGGGAACATTATAGGCTGATTATGTATGTATGTATATCATACTTATAATAAATCTAAAATGCATAATTGTTTCTCATAGAACCAAATGGAAGCGTCAGAACCAGCTGCGTTTAGAACAATTGCGTGCTCAGGCGGCGAGCGGTGAGCGCGAACTGTCTGCGCACGCGCTACCACTTGCGTGCGCGCTGCTGCCGCCGTATCCTGCCTACATGCACTGTCATCTGTGAGCACCTACGAACATTGCACTTTATGAGAATGTTGCGTTACATTAACTTCCGTGCCGCCTATCGTGTCTGCACTCTGCAGTGAGTCTTACAATTGTTGTATGTCCTTGCATCACCTATCCGGCAGTACCAGCTATGTATAATATGTATATAGGTAAATCTTGTTGAATATCAGCCTGATCCCGTAGCCGCGAGCTACACGCTCAAGCGACACGCGTCTTGCGACAGCGACTAATATCTTGTGAGTAATATCTTGCTGAAAATATTTTTTAATATCTATCTAAAACAAAATCACCAACATAATAAAAAAAATCTCCAATTTTTTCTTGAACTCGGCACATTTTCATTTTAGATTCTAATGATGTCTCTTTTCCTGTATCATAATAATGTATGTACTCTATGTACCGACGCCAGCACATCAAGCTACCCGAAACTGTCAAATTTTCCCAGTCAACTTTGAATCATATGATTTAGTGATAAAGTTGCAAATCAATTAAAGTAATTTGACAGATTGTAGTAGCATGATGTGCTGGCGTCTGTACTTAGATAATTTAATAAGTAGGCACAAAGTTGTTACTAAATTAGCAGTAGGTTATTGTAGAGCTAAGAATTATAATTATAGGTAAATTGTACTTAACATTAGCTGAACATAAGTTGTAAATGTTACCTTAAGAACTGTGCAATAAAATTGAACTAATTCGGAGTAGTCACTTTTATCTTTATAGGTAGATAATTATCTGATACAAATATATCTAAGCGAGTAAATGTTTAAAAAAAACTAAGTAGGTAAAGATCTCCGTGGGCCTAGCATGAATGCGTGACGTTAACGTAAAGTAAATGCGATTCATTTTACATTATTTTTTTTATTAAATACTCGTTTCGCACAAAATATTTAATTAGTTTTGAGACTTTATTGACATTGTGTACTTGCCGCCACATTGCTTTAAGATAGTCGTATTTTCGGTTCAAAAACTTCGCGTTTTCGTGCTAGGCCCACTGGGCTCACGTTTTTTCTAAGCTGTTCACCCTGTATTTTGGAAAACAGCTTAATGGGCGAAGCTGACGATGTTACCTGGCACCTGCTCTGAATCTATTATTGTGTAAGCATTCATGTAAGCAAGTTGAGGTATTATGAATTTAAATAAGGTATATATCTCCTTTAATAAAATTATTTGCAGATTGAAAACTACCTACTAATAGGTAATAATGATAATAACTTTATTTCAGACCATAAATTAATTACAGATATACCATATTTGTATTTGTGTTAGAAGGACAGCTGCTACTTTAGAACTATGTAAGTAAGTTTGCACTCGTGCACAACTCGCTAATCACATTATTTAAAGATGAAAGCCTTCATCATAAAAAAAAACAAATGTTATCTGTGGTCCAGTCGTTGGCGCACTCTCTTGATAGGTATAAAGTTTTTTAATACAATTAATAATTTTTGTAGATAATGGCGCCGATTCCCTTGTTCACAAACTAAACTAAATTTAATTTCAGTGCATCTTTTTCTTTCTATTTCATTAAGAAAAGGACAGAAGATAAATATTAGTTTAGACCTGTCAAATTAGTCTGTGCCTGACGTAAATTGACGTATTTTTAATAGCCAATTTTTTAATCACGTCTAAATTGTCTATGGAGTTTCTTAATTTGACAGGACTAAACTAATATTTATCTTCTGTCCTTTTCTTAATGAAATAGAAAGAAAAAGATGCACTGAACTTAAATTTAGTTTAGTTTGTGAACAACAGAATCGGTGCCATTGTCGAAATTAATTAAACAATTAGAGAGAAGCCAGTTCGTGTTTATGTTTGACAATTAATGAATTATTACTATTTATCAATAGTCCTTTTTTTACAGCAGCATTTTATATTCCTAAATTAATTGTCATTCATCCGATTATATAAAACTAAAATATTACTTCTTTTATGTGGCTGAGGTATTTGTAATTTTTGACTAACATAGTTGCTGTTCAAAATTTTTCCGTTACAACAAATTATGTGAAGAAATGTCATCTTAAACTTAGTTAACGTCGATATTTTGTTGTTACTTATTATTAAGTGCTTAGAACTTAAAACCATAGCTTTAATGTAGAATAACAGTACCAATTACTGTAATAGCAAGTAAAATGATGTTAAATCACCCACAGCTTTTCAATCACACTCCATTTCTGAACCCACCATTCAATTCTGTGCGAATTATGCAAATATTTTGGCGCCGTTCGGAATCATGGCTGCCAACCGCTCGCAATTTGCATCTCTTAGCGAGTTGTTAACATTTCAAGCGAGAACACAGCCGCTACAGCGCCCGTAACTTTAAGTGCACTAAGTATATGGGCTGAACTTTACTTCGCTTTAAAGCGCAGTAACGCTTTACAGCCTCCAAGCTGCTCAAGCCGACAACTTTGACCGGGTCTCAGAGTCACATTTACTGTTCAATTTATTCAAACAAATGCTAATTTGTAGCTTTTCGTTTCAAAATTGTTGATTATTTATCCGTCTTTATTTCAGATTTGAGCAAACGAGGGTTTATTAAAGGGTGGGCTCGTGTAATTGGGCTGTTTTGATCTCACGGGGGGGTGTCGCGGGAGCGGGGTGGAAGGGTGAGGGTAATTGAAGTATTTTCCCGACGTTTGGAGGGTAGTTACGTTACCCGAGGCTGAATGGATTAGTTAGCGCGCCCGAGATAACGATCTGTCAATGATGCCTGTATAATGGGCGGTTTGTATTCTTTTATTAGGCGTTATTTGCTGGAGATTATGTTCGTTTATTTGTTTGTGTTTTACCACAGATTGTGATTGCTCAGTGGCTTGTGGAAATTATATTTCGACGTTAATGCTATGATTACTGTTGTGGCTTTTGTGGAACACTGATTATAGTTTTGATTGAAAATCACACTATCACACTAATATTATTATTATAAAGGCGAAAGTTTGTGAGTGTGTGTGTGTGTGTTTATATGTTTGTTACTTCTTCACGCTTAAACCGCTGAACCGATTTAGATGAAATTTGGTATAGAGATAGTTGGAGTCCCGGGAAAGGACATAGGATACTTTTTATCCCGATATTCCCATGGGATCGAGACTTATGCGGGTGAAACCGCGGGGCGCAGCTAGTGTTTTATAATTTTAAGCTCAGACAATCGCAGACTATGTGCATTATCTACAGTCAAAGATTAAAATATCATGAAACCACCTAATGTAAAACTTAATATTTTGCTCTAAGTGTGTAAAATAACCTATTACTTAACCGTCGTCAAACAATGGAATTTCGAAAACAATCCAGTATCTACCTACATCTCACCAAAACACCTCCAGTTGAGACTGGAGGTGTTGGTGCCAAAGCATCTGAATTCTTCAGTACTAAGACGGACAGAGCGGAGTAATTTGTTGTGTGTTATGGAAGCCGGGGCTAGACACTCCGCAAACTCTGCAAAAGTGCGCTTTGATAATAAATATATTCTGTAAGATTGATTAAGTTGCTAACATAAACATAATCAGCCTATAATGTTCCCATTACTGTGACACAGGCCTCCTCTCGGCGAGTGGGCCGTAATCCACCACGCGGGCCCAGTGCGGTTTGGTTGAATATCAGTTGTCTTCGAATTTTTGGTTCTAGGACATGCCGGCTTCCTCAAGGTGTTTTCCTTCACCGTTTTGAGAGCAATGGTGATGAAATAATTGACACAAAGTAAAAAGAGCTTATCAGGGTTCGCAGCTACGACCTACATCTCGTAAGTCGCGGCACTATGCCACCACTGCTTCTTTTAGCAAAGTATACAGTTAACTCGTATCAATGACTATTGTGTCGAATAACATGTTAGATTTATATATTCACAGTTACAAGTAATTCTTAAAAATCCCAATTTCACAAAACACCTTTAAACAAAACATGTATAATCAACTTCATGCAACATCGACCAAATCATAACACCAGGTTTTTCTAATTAAGTTTTGTTCTTGCGTCTTAGAACTCAGATTAATATTATCGTTTGCTTAGACATGAATATTTTTTTCGGTTTCATGATTCTTGCAATAATAGGTAAAATCAAGTGTCAGCAAGTTTTAAATGAAGAATTAGTCATATCCACGCAGGAGCCAGGAGAAAAGATAAATTTTACAAACGTGAGAATTGAAAGACGATTTCTAGAAGATTTAAGTGATGATGAATGGCACGTTGCGCATCTCAGGACTGCTGTGTTCGATGGCAGAAGAACTTGCATGTCAGATACTTTCGCAGACACAGTGAGAAGATACAGGAAAATGTTAAAAGAGGACGGAGCGAGGGTCGAGTATGTGTCCGCTGATTCTCTTCCTGTGGACCCAGAAGATTTGGTCGAAGAAACTTGCAAAGTAAGAGACGACTTTGGCTACTTTTTTGATAATGTGACTATGAATTACACATCTGGAAACTTTATCGATGCTACGACAGTTGCACAAAATGTAACGTCAACTGTTAATACAACATCTTCGATGAAAGTGGCAGATACGACACCAACGTTAGACTTTAAGGCTACGACAGTTGAGTCGAAGGTAAAACCGAAGAAGAAGAAGACGGAGGATCATCCAAAGAACGACACGAGACGAGCTAGCGAGTACATGTTCAGCTCGGTGGAGTACTATGACGAGTCCACAGAGTTCGATCCGAACGTGTGTCCGGACGCTGTGGAGGTTATCAAGCTTCAGATAGATCAGCTTAGAAGCTACGACTTGGAGTGTGAGATGACTGTGGAGTGGAGGAGCTTAGAATAAATATTTCTTATCTCGTTTTTGTTTTGTAGTGAAAGTACGACGAGTCGAGTACGAGTCTGTAATTAATATGGTGTACATAATAAAGAGTATTCTATTCTACGACAAACATGGGTATTGACATAGGTAGGGTGCTATAAAGCCAACGCGCGAGACTCAAATTAATGGCTAATGAGTGAGGGCACTTGTGTTTATTCTGTAAATCAAATCTAACATAATTATGTCCTCGTGCCAGCAATCTACTATTTAATCTCCCTCCTAACCTTTTCGGTCGGCTTCTAGTCTAACCGGATGCAGCTGAGTACCAGTATTTTACATGGAACGACTGCCAATCTGACCTCCACAACCCAGTTACTGGAAATTACGAAACCCCTTGGTAAGACTGGTTGTCAGACTTTCGGGATTCTGACTACCCGTAACGACTGTCAAAGATCCACAAATGATAGCCGGGACCAACGGCTTAACGTGCTTTCGGAGCCACGAAGGGGCCCTATGATTATGATAAAGAATAGCCATTACAATTTTCCCCATAGTTTCATTAAGAAAAACACGCCCTGCAATTTTGGTTCAGTGAGGTCATCTATCGGTGTAATGGCACTTATTTTGAGTAGGTATAGAAAGTAGTCCGTTACTCTGGCAACGTGGCAATCTGCGCTTCTACAAACGTTTCAAACGATAGTCAATAGATGGCGTTGATGCTTTCAGCTGGGCACTACGGCGTAGCCGCGTCACATGCTTCTACGTTGCTACGAGAGTAAGTATAGGAAAGTCTTGATAGATGGCGTTAGGTGTAGTTCTGGTAACTTTTGATGGTTTAATGATGAAATCTTTATCGTAATAGTACTTCTAGTTAGACACTGAACACTAACTGTGTATAATTGCTTAACATTGCATAGATATTTTTGTTCAGCAAAAGGTGGAAAAATATCACGATGTAATAAATTACGTATAAATTCCTTCGTGTTCTATGAAAACAAAAGACATCACACGAAATCTGAAAGCCATAACTATTTTACAACTAATTCTTGGTTGGGCTACATAACTATTAAAATATAATTATTAATTTTAAATAAAGATTGGGGACGGACCCGTGCTTCACCTAGTTTCTCCACCTATAAAGATCGAGACTTGAACCATCATAGACATTTTTATTCCCTTTAATATATTTTTTTACTTTTTTATCTTTATTTAATTTTTCACCATGCGTAAGTAGGTACATACATAACCTTGTATTTATCACACTTCACACTTATATATTATAAAGGCGAAAATTTGTGTGTGTGTTTATATGTTCGTTACTTCTTCACGCTCAAACGACTGGATCAATTTTGATAAAATTTTGTATGGAGGTAGCCGGCACCCTGGATTAACATATAGGCTACTTTTAATTCCGATATTCCCACGGGATCGACACTTACTTATTACCGTGGGGCGCAGCTAGTAAGCAAATAAAACAGTTAATTAGTCCGTACACACGCGTAGCAAACAGCAGGTTTCGCCACATGCAGTTATTTCAGTTAATTAGTTTCAGTTGCTTGGCTTACAATTAAGCATTTTACAGCACAAGAGTTTCTATTAGCACTACGTAGCTCGGGAATTAAACCTCCGTACCTACTTTTGAGGTTATAAGATCATTTTAACCTTTTGTATGCTTAAACGTGGATCTACGCGAGACACAATGGCTTTTTAACTGTGTCTGTAATTACGGCATTCAACCGGTTAAGTTTCATTTTGTTTTTTTTTTTTACTCGTAGTTACAACAACTAATTAAAATCTAATATTTGTGACGTGACTTCACGTGACCAGAGGGCTGGCCTATTTTTTTTTAACCAAAGAATCGGTATTACTATACGACGTGGCAAAGCTGCCAGCCTTTTGGGCACTTTTCCTGTTGACAGCGATGCCGACGAATTTTTTCATGCCGTATGATTCTTTGCCCCTTTTCTTTTTTTAAATATAATAATAATATGTACATATTATTTTAAACCTGTTAGCTTATATTATGTAAATATTATCTTGTTTAAAAATAAAAGTAATGACGTCCAAAAATATTTTTTTTCACAACACTTCCGCAAGTAAACTACACATGTCTGCAAGTAAACCTCGTAAGCTTGCCTTTAGTAATGTCTCCTAGGATTGTAAGGAAGGCATTAGGAAGCCCTCGTGTGGCGCGGCTTTTGTCAGAATCAAGGTTTGTGGGCCGACACACCATTCTATATGTTGACTCGTTTCCGATCTGAAGTTTATGGTGTTTGTGTGTTGTTTACTTTGTGCTTTATGGTTTGCTCTTTTAAATCTATGGCAGGTTTGTCGTGGAGATTTATAAGTATGGTAGATGTGTTGGTAAATGAGATAAGTATTATGTTTGTTCGCGTATGAGTCGTCTAGTCAGCAAAGAAGTCTAATTAGTTGATAGGTACTAATTCTCTGCTCATTACCTATTTATATTTTATTTATTTTTAACGCGACTCGAAGGTAATTGCTTTAAATCATCGATCACTATTTTATTAGTGATCGATGCTTTAATTAAATGCATAAAACATCTAAATAATTTGTTACTAATGCTATTACCATTGAAGTGTCTCGCTTAATTAGAGTTATTGTAATAAATGTGTTTCACTCATCCCCATCATTCCAACAGAAAAAAAAAAAACTTTAGAAATCGCCAAACATGTTGACATCAGGGCTGCAGGGGGGTGCAACGCTTCAACTGCATTCATCTCAATGACGACGAGTCGAGCAACTAGTCCATGTACTAGTTCACCTCTTCGCTCAACTGAGCGCCTGGTAGCTCGGCTTCGAGAAACACGTGAGGTGACGTGTCGCGACGTGTTTCTCACACACGGGGGGCAGGACATGTTCGTGTACGCACGACACACGCGTGTCGTGTTTGTTTGTGTGACATGTGTCTGGCGAGACAATGAGGGATGGGCTTTTGTGGTGTGGTAGAGTAGGGGTTGTGAAGGTCAGGGTGATTTAGGTCAATGTACCGTTAGTAAGCCAACAAAATAAGTATTTTCGATTGCTGTAAAAAAAGTTTGGTTAAAATAAGCTTTTCAATAAAATTATTTATTTATTTATTTATACCAGCTTAACTGCCATTACAGGGTTTAACCTAATGCGACAGTTAAAAACATAAACTTATAACCTAAACTAATAACCTAAGCTATATATTTACAATAACCAAATTATATAAAATTAAAAATAACATTATTAAATTATTACACCATTAAAATCAAACAATTAGGTACACAGTAGGTACATCTTCTGCCTTTTCACAAGATCGTTCTTAAGTTACCTCCGGTATTAAATCAAATGTTACATTGTTAAAAGATCTTGACTTGACTTGCAACTTTTAATTTTCTGGACTATCATTAATTGCATCGCATTGATACCAACTCATTCTACTTTTGATTTGAGGCATAGAATATAATTTGAAAATTCTAGCCATGTTCAATTTGTTTCGACGTTTCGAGTCCCTTGCGGTCTAACGATCATAAGTTTGATAAAAGCTGGGTATCATGAATAAATCAGTCTTGATTGGTGCTTAATTATTTTGTTGAACTTTCTCCTTTAAGTAAATTATTTATAATAATAATATAATAATATTCCACAACTATCACACAACGCCATCTAGTCCCAAGCTAAGCAGAGCTTGTGTTATGGGTACTAGACAACTGATAAACATATATATATATTTCTAAATACATACATATTATAGATAAATTACACCCAGACACAGAACAACTGATCGTGCTCATCACACAAACATTTGTCCTGGGTGGGAATCGAACCCACGACCTCCGGCATAGCAGTCAGGGTCACTAACCACTAGACCATCAGGCCTGTCTCTTTCTCCATTCCCATATTCAGTCCAAAAAATCTCTCTGATGGTAAAATTATATCTTTAAAAAAAGTCTCGTGTTTTTCTACAAATAGTGGCCACGATCGGCCGACTGGCGCTGGAGGACTCGTTCATCAAATGAAGAGAGAGAAAATGAATGTTCTCTTTTTAACGTACCAAATTATCTGTGGTGCATCCCTTTCACACGGGAGCACTCATAGGGGTATTCAATTAGACCACTCTTGGTCAACAAAAGGTCTTTTACACCAGATACGAATATGTTAAAATAGACTTTGGATCGAGGAGGACAGGGTTGAAAATTGAAAGTTGCATTTAAAATTGAAGTTATAAAAGGGATGAAACGGTGTCGGTTCTCGTACCATCGGATAAGCAAAAATGCAGTTAAACATGTATGTATTTGAGTTGCAATTTGTGTAACAATAATTCAACGTTAGCAGGAGGGGTGTTTATGCACAGACTGATGCAACTGTGTGGGAAGGATATAAATGTGGTCTATTCAGGAGTAGTGCACCATTAAATCCTGGTGTGTTATGATCTCCTAGTGACGAATGCCCTTTAACACGTGACGTCAGCGGCGTTTTCACACGGTTCGCTCAGCTGTTTAGTTTTTAACAAAAGGTGGTACGGGCTTTTTTTTCTGGACCGTTACTAACGGTTTTAACGAAAAGAAAGGTGCGTTGCTTTTTTGGTTAAAAAAAGGTTAGGCAAGTTGTAATTAGAGTGCAATTTTGACATTCAAGTTATTTTTCTTTGTTTTTAATTTTGTTGTTGGTTTGTTTAATATTTCTGATGGTTTTTTTTTCAATTATTGTTACGTAGGTCTAGAGTTTTATGTGATTTAAAAAAAAAAAATTAACGCTGATATTGAGTTCTACAAATTATAGATCCGCACAAAACTAAAACTATCCTCTTGTTTTTGTAGTAGGTAAACATTATTCGTGCCGGTGTCACGAGTAAACTCCTGATGGTTTCTGATGTCCTAGTATTTTGTGCCAGACAACACGTGACGTCACTCCCATTTTCCCACGGGCTATCTCTCAGATTCCGCGTGGGTAAAAAAATTAGATATAGATTTCTATAGCAAAAAATCGTCAATAGATTTACTACAAAATAACAGACCACATTAAAATTTGCTATTTTAAGTCATCGCTAAAATACTTCTCAGAACTGTGAAGTAAAAAAATCATGACCTACAGGAATATTTTTTAAGGAGTGCGCAAAAAAATTTTGGTGGTTCAGTATCAGTAATAGAACACATTTCTATAATTTTTTCAAAACTTTTTTTCACGTTTTTATCCGACTCTAAATCAGCAAATTATGGACACTATCTTTTCGTAATAATAACAATGGGCGCGCGCGCCGGGCGGCGCTCGTCGAGTGGCGGAGTTGCAGCGGGGAAATCCCGGGCGGCAGAGTGGTGCCCGGGCGGTCACCCCGGACTCCCGACCCCGACATGACAGTCTGCTCATCGCATGCGCTTCGTGACCTCGCGTCCAATCGCTTTCCCGTGCAACCCCCGCGCCGCACGTGTGTCGTACTCGTACCTACCGGTCACGATGTCGAACTTTAGTAACCGCGAGTTTTATGAGATGGTGCTGGTGTATTTATTCAGTGGTGAAAGTTTACGAGCAGCTCGCAGAATGTATGCGACGGAGAGCATACCTCGAATGCGAGCCCATGGTGGTCCCTAATGAAAGGACCAGTTTAGCAGCCAGTCAAAGGCTGCTTGATCACGGTCAGTTCAGGACCCGGAATCACGCACAAGGGTCTGTCAGGCAGACCTCGACTGGCGGTTGAAATCGAAGAAACCATTTTCGATTTCTTCGAGCGAGATCCAAGAGCGCACAGCTGATAGGTAGGTACACTCTACAGACGTCATTAGCCCATCAAGCAATACATTTTTAACTTTATCGCTAAAGCATAAGGTTCAAAGTTGAATGTGCTGACGTCTGCACATAGCACGTTTCGCTTCGCCACTCGCCAGCGAGTAGCCATAAAATAAATTTCAAAGTAGACATCTTTCGTTTACGATAACTTTATTTTTTTGTACTAAGACATGTCAAAATAAAAAATAGGTGTTTAATAAAATTCATCAAAGTTTATTTTGGCAAAATTTGCGCACTGAATAAAAAATATTCCTGTATACCTATATTTAGATTTAGACTTACTAATATAATAAACCTGAAGAGTTTGTCTGTTTGTTTGAACGCGCTAAACAGAACTATGGAGCTTCTAGTAGGATTTGGAAAAATCGTTTTGCATTAATTAGCCTAATTAGGAAGGTTATAGTAGATAGGCTATTGATTAACATCACGTAACGACCCTTAGTAGCCGAGCGTAAAGAAAAAAAGTCAGAGAAATGAAGCAATAGTGCGGGCGATCGCTGTTATTTTTGTATATTATGGTGTCTTACGACTTCCACGCCAACGAGCTAAGGGGAATAATAATCGGCTTGCTTCCGCCCAGTTTCTGGATCTAAATCAACACAATAATTACCCGCTAACAAATCTTCAAATTAACGCAGTCAACTGCTATGACCAACAGCCAATCGGATCACCTCACATGGATTTAATTTGTCACGTCGATAATTTTCCTTCCAGATGGTGCTGGAGTATTATTTATGATATAATTATACATATATTTTATAGGTATACCTACTAACTATCCGGCTACACAGATTTTGATCGGCACACACATAGATTCAAATCTCAAATCGTTTATTGTATTTAATATTGCTCATTTCTTACTCGCTTAAAAATCGTTCATTATTATTAATGTAGTGTAATTATTAAGTAGATTATTGCGTTCCTACAAATTAAATGCACATTGGATGCTCAAGATGCTGTTAATTACATCGATCAAAATCGGTTTTCTTTTTAAGAAGTTTATTAAATTGAGAAAACCAAAAATACGTTATTGATGCATCTAAATTGAAATAGACAATTTATTGAAGTTTACAAGTCGGCAGTAGCAAAAGAAACCTGCTGATAGTGATACTAAGTAACATTTCATCCCAAAATGGGCTGAAAAGGTACTCACCAAATAAATAAATGAACCGTACAAACTGAGGCCACGTGTTTTTAAACATTTAATACTAGGATACCAAGAGTCAACTAGAGTACGAGGCACCCCTAACGGGCGAGTCTATTTATTACCAGCTGTGCAACACGACCTTGACACAAATAAAATAACCGCACCCCTCTTGCACGCGAACGGTGCACACCCAGGTGCACACCTGCATCGCCACGTGGTTCCAAGCATCGAATACTAGGACATCAAAAGTTACCACAAGCTTTTATTCAGGAACACGTGGGTTGACGTCTCAGACTATAGATGTATCGACCAGTGCAGTCTAGACTTTTATACTGGCTGAGATTTATAACTGGGCTGGGATGCTGTAGGTATGTATAATGAAGATGGCGCTACGAAACGCTACGAGTGCTACGACGTAGCATGCAGTTCATGTTTCTATCTAAGTTACCTTCTCGTTACCTTAATAACTTACTATAAGTATAGTACATTACTGCAACGGCGTGAAAATGTGGGCCGAGGCACATATACGTGGGCCTAGCGGTCCAAGCTGGTACCTTAGTACTTTTCCCAAATAATGCGTGGAAATTCAAACTAAGTAAATTATTTATAAATTCCAGAATCAATGAGGAACTACAATAATTAATTTTCACGAGCCAATAGCGTTCATTTGTTTTTTTTTTTATTTATTTAAACAGCTATATTTGCAAGCCATTTTTTCATTCATATAAAAACTAACTATCTGCTGCGATCAAATTATATTTTCGCCTTTTCGTGAGTAAGCTGGCAATAGACTCGTCCCCTATTACAAAAGACATAAACTGGCTAAGGTGGATGTACCTACGTCGTGTACTACATACCATAACCGTGCCTGTCCACACCATCCCCCAGTTATACAGTTCCAGCTGATTCCTGATGTCCTAGTACTCAATATTTAAAAACAGTGGTCTCAGTGCGGCCACTCGCAAACAGGGCAGGATTTTGCGTGAATGTTGCCATGCAGCTTGTTCTTAGGCATTGTATACTAAGATATTAAAAGTTACCTTGAGGTTTATAATGTCAAAAAAATCCCATTTATTTTAAAATACTATACCAGTGAATGAGTAGGGTGCAGCGTTGAGGACGGGCGCATACACGCCATCTCGCGTAGCATGACCAGTTATTAATTCTATCTGAATTCTACGAAGAATAGACAAAGTTCTTTCTGTCAAGCTCGACATCTCTTCTGCCCAATCACGAGGTGACCCGTAGGCGTAATTAATATAGATCCTTGTCTGAGTCCAATGTTATTTGACACTTGTTGAGAAGAATTCTTTATGTTTTTAACCCCCAAGTGCCAAAAGTAGAGAAAAATTGGTCGTCACGCTTATTGACATTGTAGACTTTTGTCGACTGAAGAACAGAAACATTTCTTTTCTTCATCGCCATGATGATTTCTACCGTATTACGGTAGAAATCTTTATACAATCTGTCATTTTGTCTATTCTTCCGTCGGCAAAACCCGTTTACGCGTGCATAGCCATAAATAAGTAGGTATTCTCTTGTGTGTGCCATGGTACAATTATATACGTGTGTGCAATATTGTGAGGCCATATGTTTCACAACACAGGATACTAAGGCATCAAGAACCAACTGGAGTTATTTGAATTTAGAATATTATCTGTATATATCAAACCTTGCTTAACAAAATATCACATACTTGGAGGTTTTACAATAACGTATAGCTTATTTTGAAGGTACGACATCTTCATGTTCACAAAGAAACGAAAAAGTAAAAAAAAAAACAGTTCCATAACTTTTAATTCAATATTTTTCCATCGTGCAGCGACTTTCATTGTTTTATCCTGCGTCCGCGCCGCATGAATATGTATGCTTTATCCAAAATTAACCGGAACTTATCCGCTGAAGGTGGCGGACCAATGTCATTAGCCAGCGACAAAAAAAGCTTCCCACAAAATAAATGAATGAACCGTAAAAACGGCCACGTCAGGCCACGTGTTTTTAAACATTTAATACTAGGATACCAAGAGTCAACTGGAGTACGATACACCCCTAACGGGCGAGTCTATTTATTGCCAGCTGTGCATAAGACGACCTTGACAAAAAAACTTTTTAACAAAAAAATTAAACCTCCGAAAAAACTGAAAAGCAAAAAATAAAAACCTTTTTTATTTTACCTTAATAAATAAGTTCTTAAACTAATGCAAGTATACCTAAGTAATTTTGAGTCGGCGCCAAAATACTCGTCGTGCGGAGAGCGCATTTTTTGTTTGGAATGTTATATTTATCGCTGGAGATTTCACGTTGCATTATTAATTTGATTTGGTTATTTATTTAAATTTAAGGTAATTTAGTGATCGTTGTTCATTGATTGTTTGGCGCCGACTCAAAATTTCTTAGGTATACTTGCATTAGTTTAAGAACTTATTTATTAAGGTAAAATAAAAAAGGTTTTTATTTTTTGCTTTTCAGTTTTTTCGGAGGTTTAATTTTTTTGTTAAAAAGTTTTTATTTTATAATTTTTTGAGGCTATAATTTACTAATTACTACATGCTTAATTTTTGACTACTTTTAAAATAGCAACCTACCTTACTTTAGATATTAACTGTTATATAATCCTACTTTAATTATTCTTTTTTGTATAATAAAATACTTAAAAAAACAGGCTTTATATACCAACATAGATAGGCCTTTTATATTTTAATTGTAATACACAGCTCAGCATTAAAATCTGTGAATGAACAATACATCACCCCTAATTTCCCACCCTTAGGGTAAGATTTTTTTTTCCAAATTTATATGGGACCAACTTCGAGGTATGTCCTATCCAATAAAAAAAGAATTATTAAAATCGGACTACTCTGTAAAAAGTTAGGCGTGGTCACACATTACAATCAGTGAGTGAACAATCAATCATCCCCTGTTTTCCTACCCTTAGGGTTGGATTTTTTTTTCCAAATTTATATGGGACCAACTTCGGGGTATATCCTTTCCAATAGAAAAAGAATTATCAAAATCGGACTGCTCTGTAAAAAGTTATGCGTGATCATACATAAAAAAAAAAAAAAAAAACAAAAAATATACGCGTCGAATTGATAACCTCCTCCGTTTTTTCGTCGGTTAAAAAATAACTGCACCCCTCATTTTGTGCGCGAACGCTGCACACCTGCATTGCCACGTGGTTCAAGGCATCGAATACTAGGACATCAAAAGTTACCAAATGCTTTTACGTCGCATGTGAACATTTACAATTTTTCAGTCTTTATTCTGCATATTTTTCCCAATGAGATGAGGTATGTAGAATTCTAGGATTCAGCCTGTTAATAATATTGGCTTTTTTAATTCCGACCGACAATAAAGATTGACATGACATTCGTTCACCAAGTTAGAAAAATATTTGACAGTTTCATTCAGTAACTGTCAATGTCAAAACTGAACAGTCAAGTGAGTCAAGTACAGCCAAAAGGAAAAACAAAATTAGGTATGTGCTGAACTTTAGACATCGATTGATAGGACGATAACAAATATTCCGTGGAGGCTTTACTGTTACTTACGGCATCCAGAACACCGAAGGAGTTCAAAGTCAAAGTATTTATTTCAAATAGGCATATAAAAGGCACTTTTGAACGTCAAAAAATATCTTAAAATAGAATTGACAGTCGCCCATTCCAAAAGGTAGTTTTCGTATGGAGAAGAATGGGCAAGAAACTCCACCGTTACTCTTTTAAAATGTTTTACAATATTTTGCATGTGTACATTAATTATAATAACATGTGAGGACGATGCACCTAAAATAAAGTTGTCAAACGTTACCAGACTTATCTCAAAAGTTGACTCACGTGACTGGACTCATTGGCGTATCTAGGGATTCTTTCTAGGGGGGGCCTGGCCCCTAACCTTTTTTTTTACCCTCCGTCCGGGAAGAACGGACGGTTATGATGTCGGACACCTTTTTTTTTTTTTTCTCGCTGTGGCATCCTCATGCCTCTATCGTGGGGGTGACAGAGGGGCATGCCGGACTCTTACTAGCTAAAACCACCGCGGTGTTCAACCTCTACCTATGGCCGGGGGTGCGGGATTCCCATAAGCATTCACCGCTCCCCCGGCAGGCCTCGACCCGCTGTTCCTCAGCGGGTCCCACCTCCCCGTGCGCCCATTCCTATAATGGCCGCACCCACTCTTGAGTGGCGCGAATGGAACACTGCAGCGCCAACTCGGGCCTGTCTGGCCGGACGATGGACGCCCCTAGTCCGCCGACCGCAGGACACCTTTCATGTAGGTCGTAGATCGTTTTGCGCCCTACTCGGGCGCCCGGTGCGTCTCCTGCGGGAGGGGAGAGAGGATGCGGCTTCTCTCTCGCGCTCGGCCGCCTCTTTTGCAGACATTACATCCTCTCAAAAGGAGGCAACACCGTCCCATGCGCTCCCGCTCTCGACCATTGATTGAACGACAGCCGGGAAGCGAGAGATCGCTCCAGACTGTTGCCGCGATGAGGTCACGGCACAGCCCTGCCCAAGCTGGGCACTCTTCCAACGTGTGCTGCACCGTATCCTCAGGGCAAGCCGCACAGTGGTGACACACCGGTGTCTGCTCCCGACCATGATGTCGGACACCTACCGACTAAAACCCCACTATTGCGTGCCACTTCTTTGAGCCCGACTGCTCGAGCGACGACACGGCCCCAATTTCGCCGCCCGCAGGCCCCTTCTTATAGTGGCCGGAAATCGTTAAGCACCCTTTGACGCCCAGCTGCTCTTCTAGTGCGGGTGGAATGGGAGGTATGCTCTCTCTCCATCTCCGCCGCCTCCTTTGCATGCATCATCTCCTCGCAAAAAGAGGCCACAGCATCCCACGCATTTTCGCTTCCGACCATGGACTGAATCACCGCCGAAAATGACAGATCACCCGTACCAAGTGTCGCGACGAGGGCACAGCGCTGTTGGGCCCAGGCTGTACTCCTCCAACGTTTATAACGCCGTGTCCTCGTGGCAGTCCACATAGTGATGACAAGCAGGCCTCCGTTCCCGACCTATGCGACACAGGTATTTCCCGAAACATCCGTGTCCAGTAAGCACCTGCGTCAGCCAGGTGCTCACTGGACACGAAGCTCAGGGCGCCATGCTGCCTCTCTAGCTATTCTTCCATAACAGGCCTTACCGCCACTATTGTGGCGAGCCCCCACCTGGGTTGCGCAAGTCGCTCCCTCCATTCAGCCATTAGGATCTGACGGAGCTCAGTCCTTCGTGGATCGAATTCCCGAGGAACCGGAGGCTGACCACGCGCACGCTCCACCTTCCGCCAGCGATATAGGGACGCATGGATTTTCGCGTCCAGATCCCAGGGCGTTGATCCGGCCAGGAGAGTTGCTGCTTCGTAGGAGATCATACGGTATCCTCTTATCACCCTAACAGCTATCGCTCTTTGCGGCCTTCGCAATATTGCAACGTTGCGGGCCGTCAGAGTGTCCGCCCAAACGGGCGCCCCACACAGGGCCATGGACTTCACAATCCCCACGTACAGACTCCGGCAGGAGGCGTTGGGCCCCCCCAAATTAGGAAGCAGTTTTGCAAGAGCAGCTGCAACGCTCATCAACCTGGGGACCAGCCGCTGAATGAGCGGTCCGAAGTCCCACCGGCTGTCGAGGACAAGTCCTAGGTACTTCATCGTCGACTCGACACCGATGCGGGCGCCTCCTACCGCTATGTGTAAATTGCGTGGCGGCTTGTTCCGAGGCCCATGGAAACAGAGGGCCTCAGATTTGTGCAAAGCCACCTCGAGACCCAGACGCCGGATCCTTCCAACGACCTGCGCAACCCCTGCCGTGGCCTGTATGGCCGATTGCCGATGCGTTTGCTCCCGGGCCGTCTAATCATAATAATAGTCTAGCTTATTTCGTTGCTTATTAGTAGATTCAATTATTTTTGTGATTTCAAAAGTAACTAAATTGAATGTATTATGTAGTTAATAATAAGTTTGTGTAGGTCTTGGTGGTAGATTATTTATTTGATTGCTTTTGTGTGAAGTTATATTATGTACCTAAGTATCCAGCTTAAAATTTCGAATTGGTCCCCAACATCCTAGGGTGGGCCTGAGACCATTCTAGGGTGGGCACGGCCCACCCGGCCCCCCCCCTATATACGCCAATGACTGGACTACTTATCTATCACAAGCTCTTGGCTCTGAAAATAGCAGGCTCGCTATGAAACTGAAACAGAGCAATGCAGCAATGCAGAAATAAGTATGTATGTAGTACAAACGACTTAACTAATACGACTTCGGCTTATAATTGAATGGAATTTCATTTCTATGACATTGTATTGAATAATTTTTAACATTGTATTTAATAATTCTTGACATTATAATTAATAACCTTTGACATTCTATTTGATAGTAGTTAATGTTTTTAACCGACTTCAAAAAAAGGAGGAGGTTATCAATTCGACTGTATTTTTTTTTTTTTTTTTCATGTTTGTTACCTCATAACTTGCGACTGGGTAAACCGATTTTCATGATTCTTTTTTTATTTGAAAGCTGGTGCTTCCCGTGTGGTCCCATTGTCACCATTTCAATATCTGATGATGGGATCTTAGAGAAATCGAGGGCAACCCTTAAATTTTATAGGCTCACTTATTGTTTTTCGCATATTTTATGAAGTATCTTGTGTATTTGCGTATGGTTGTCACCATCTCAGGTAGCTGGGCTGATGATGGAAGGTACAACTCCTTAACAGTAAGAAGTTACTCGAATAGGCAAGGACTGTTTTAGTAAATTGTTTTGATGTTTGATAGGGATAGATAGACATTTGCCACATTTGGTCTCATGATCATCAAGTCATGACCTGATGCTGCAGTCAGGATAGTCTGCAGAGCACCTAACTCCTCGACAACTAACAGCAGATATATCGTGTTTAGGCTCATTGAAAAGGGCTCGATGTGTGGATAAACGTACTGTTAATGAGGAACACCGAAGTACATAAAGACCTGATGCTGAAGCCAGGAGCATCAGAAAAAGTACCAACCTTGAAATTACAGCACCGTAGTCGTGTTTGGGCTCATTTTAAACAGGACTAAATTTTAAGTTCAATGCAATGTTGACATAAGTCTGGCCTGATGCTGCAGCCAGGATTATCAGCATCTAGTCTAAAAACATCAGGTCAGGATTTGATGATGGGATCCTGGAGAAATCGAAGGCACTCTTCAAATATTATAGGCACAACTATAGCGATTTGGGTATTTTTTATAGTAACTCGTGCATTTGCTCTCGGAAAGCACTATTTGGTGAAGTGGAACTGATGATGAAGACCACAGATGGCCACCGGAACTACTCAATAATATCTAAGTATTTCACGGGTTGCGATTCGATTACTTTAATATGGTTGCCAAGCAATTTATGCTCGTCAAAATGTGAATGGTGATATGGAGCTGATGGTGGACCTGGAGAACTCCTCAACAATTAAATTCCCTGCATCGGGAAAAGCAATATTTTGTTTGTAAAAGGCGATGATCACTTGGCTATTGTAACTTAGATAAATTATAAGCAGACCCACTAAAAAGCGTGAAATAAAAACTTTTTAAGAAAAAAAAAACCGACTTCCAAAAAACACTACAAAGTGAAAAATAACTTTAATTTCGGAAGTCGGTGGCAAAAAACTAAAATACAGATCCAGACACCGACTTCCGAAATTAAAGTTATTTTTCACTTTGTAGTGTTTTTTGGAAGTCGGTTTTTTTTTTCCTTATCCTCGACATTGTATGGTTTAATTTTGACATTGTTTTAAAACTCTTTTATTTTAATTCTTTGAAATATTTGTACGCTGGAAACAGCAGAATATTATGGACATCATAATACGTGTAACACCTTTGTACAACAATATTCTAACAAGTAAATACATTTATTATTATTAATAATAAAATACTACTTACCCGGTGGAAATAATTGGAAAGAGTCAAATTGTCATGAAGAGTTCGATGGCCTAATCATCCAAGATTCAAAGGATTTGTAGCTTCAGGAGCCGAGCATGCTCAGGGTATCGTGGAACTTTACAAGCTGTATACTCTTGACGCCTTCTGATGTCCTGGTACCAAACGCTTCCTGAAAACGTGACGCAACCGTCGGTTTCCCACGGTTGTCGTACTAGCGCGAGCGCTACGGTGAAAGTAAAAAAGTCTTTTTTTTTCTCATTACCTCCGACTGCGCTAAAGTAAAGACATAGTTATGTTTTACACGCGTACCTATGTATCTAGTCAGTTTCTTCGACGCTTCCTAACAGCTGCTGAAATAAATAGATAAGACGTCGACTCGTCTAGGTTGCGCGATGGTTATATCTAGATTTTGTATTTATAAAATCAAAATGGCGGATTATTAGACGTCAATAAGTAAAGCCTTGAAAAAAAAAACACAAAGGAGGTGTCGTGGGACACGGTTTGGACCAGTTTGGACCTAAGTTCTTTGACGTTCATTTCTGTGCGAAACGGAAATTCGTTCCAATTTTTTTTATACCCTGACCATGTGGGGTTTTAAAATTAACATAAAGGGCTTGAGGAGATGATTAAAAAAATATGACATATGTAATAGCTTATAAATAAAAAAAAAACAACAAACCTAAAAGCACTAAAAGTTCAAAACAAGCTCACTTTTCAAGAAGTCTGATACATTTGAACTAAAATAACTGCCACGAACGGCATCAGACATCGAAATCTGAACTTATTAAATACGACTTGTGTCAGTAGCAATGGCTTTCATTTTGAAAGTTCAACAACATTCACTGCGTTATTTACGTTGTTGAGCAGACAATTATTTTGAACATATGAAGCAATGGATTCCTTCCTTCAACATGATTCAGATTTGCTGACTGGAATTTGTGCTCGTTTGATGGCAATAGTCTCGCCCCCCCCTAATAATGAGTCAAGCATAAAATAATAGTGGAATGTTGGTGTAGGTTATGCAGGTACGATCTCTGCCTACTCTGTCGGGAAATATTTTATTTTATTATTATTAAATAAAGGCAACATAATAAGTAATTAGTATTCTATTCTATTCTAAAACAGGCTAGGTAATTTGGTGATGTCATCTGTAAATTTTATAGCTGTATATTCTTTGCACAGAGTGATATTATCTCCTTGTGAATTCTGATGACCTAGTACCAAATACCCCTCAATACGTGACAGACTGCCGGTACCGAATTTCCAATTCGAACTACCTACAAAAATGCTGGAACTGCAACTGTGTTCATACGAGTTATGAAAAGTTGTACAAATGTTGTTGTAGTTGTTGTTTGTTGTTATGTTTTTTTTTTTTTGACGAGATGATAACTTCTTGTAATTCCTGTTGTACTGGTGCTGCTGCTGATGCTCGCTTCGCGTATCCACGGCAACAGCACATCTGTGGCAACAGCATTGTTGCTGGGGATTTTGTTTTGGATATTATGTAGCGTAGACCAAGAAACGAATATTAATTACTGTTACTTTTAATTTATGGTATCTATCAATGATCAACAAGGATAGAGAGATGGTGTAATAAACATTGTGCAGGAATGCCACTGCGAACACGCCATCCCAATGCACCACGACAGCATAATGCTGCGATAAAAAAATACCGCTAAGAGGAGGAATAATAAAAAAAACAATACAATAAAAATACAAAAGAAAATCCGTATTGCTTGCTAGATACATTAAATAATATATTTTGATCGACCGACTGGGTCTACACTATAGCAGTTGTGTGCAGGCCCAGGGTAAGTTCATAAATTGGATTGCTTTTCCAAACATAGTAAGTGTTGTTTAAACTTAGAACTAAAAGTGCCATCTGGTTACTGTTCTACTTAGCATTAGTATGATAATAACTCCAATTATCGAAGAGACCAAGTAACAAACCAAGTCGAATTAAGCAGTCACAGAACTATGTTCGTCCTGTTAAATTGTCCCACGCTGGGCGCCAGTATAATTTTTTACAGAACTGATTCACATTTGACGATCTTCATATTCTACATACAAGAACTTACTAAGCTAATAAGATATCTACACGAATAATAAAGCTAAAGAGTTTGTTTGTGTTAACGCGCTAATTTCTGGAACTAGCAATCGGAGGAACTACTATTCGGATTTGAACAATTCTTGAAGAAGGCTTTTTGCTTTTGATAGATATTAGATGTTTAACATCACGCTACGGCCCTTAGGAGCCGAGCAAAAAGACAAAAAATCAGAAAGAATGCTAAACTAAAATGCTAAACTAGAGCGGACGGGCCATGCGATCGACGCGGTAGGTCGGGGGAATAAGAAATTTCACACAGAAAGAAGCTAGTATTAAATAGGTATTCCCATTCTTGAACGTTACACGAAAGGTTCTTCTGGTTTAGAGCGATGAAAGGGTCAACGCACGCACGGCACTCACGGATTTTGGTTTCCTTTGTACAGGCCACTGCCTAAATATTTTTTTTACATCTATTACAGACACAACTCTGGTTCTTTCCTGACTTCCTAGTATCCAATGTAACGAAACACGTGGTCTCAGCTGAGCGCTCCATTCACATGCAATTATAGAGGGCGCTCTAGTACAGCAAGGTTTGTGAACAATGTGTACATACGCCCCTATTTTCATTACACAGGAAGCTCCTGTTGATTCCTGCTGCACTAGTATTCAATGCATAAAATCACGTTGGCTTTGACACGCCGCGCCGCTGCCGCGCTTTTTACACAGTTACTAGATTTGAATTTGTTGTGAGCTAAATCACACTATCACACTAATATTATAAAGGCGAAAGTTTGGAGTGTGTGTGTGTGTGTTTATATGTTTGTTTCTTTTTCACGCTCAAACGATTGGACCAATTTTGGTAAAATTTTGTATGGAGATAGCAGACACTCTGGATTAACATATAGGCTACTTTTTATGCCGATATTCCCACGGGATCGACATTTACGTGGCTAAAACAATAATTCTACCACTAACGCTAAATAATAATTTCTGATTTGTTGATCTTATTACAAAGGCTTCTATCAAAACCCAGTTCAAATTCATTTTTATTTTAAAAAAAGTACTTAAATCAACAGCTCGCATGATTTAAAACATGTTACATAACATAACGCATGTAATCCCAAGTAACTAAGTTTTAAAGCTATCTTAACTTAGTTTTGTCCTAGGTTCGGCTCCCAGGTCGGGTAAAATACTAGGTTTTCTATCAGGAATTTCTCAGTAGCAGCCCGAAGTCTGGATTTATAGAATAGAATAGAATACTCTTTATTATGTACATCATATAAATTACAGACATAAATATAGAAACTTTACAATGGGTGACACAATGGGCGGTCTTATCGCTAAGAGCGATCTTCTAAAGACAACCTTTGGATGGATTAAAAAGGGGAACGACAGACAAATACTGTAGGTAGTCTGTGGTGTACCATTTACACAATACAATAAATACATACATAAAGTATATTATACTAATCTAAATAAATATATACATGCCCGGTTGATGGCAATAGGCTCATCCCGATTACATGGGGCCATGGGGCTTAAACAGAACTGCCGAAATATGGGTGTACATTACGGAGGTGTACATGTACACTCCTTTTTTTTTTTTAACCGACTTCAAAAAAAGGAGGAGGTTCTCAATTCGACGGTATGTTTTTTTTTTTTTGTATGTTTGTTACGCGATTACTCCGTCAATTGTGGACCGATTTTCAAAATTATTTTTTTGTTCGAAAGGAGATACTTCTGAAGTGGTCCCATAGTCACCAAGTCAGGATCTGATGATTGGATCCTGGAAAAATCGAAGGAACTCTTCAAATATTATAGGCACACCTATAGCAATTTGGGTATTTTTTATAGTAACTCGTGCATTTGCTCTCGGAAAGCATCATTTGGTGAAGTGGAACTGATGATGAAGACCACAGATGGACACCGGAACTACTCAATAATATCTAAGTATTTCACGGGTTGCGATTCGATTACTTTAATATGGTTGCTAAGCAATTTATGCTCGCCACGATGTGAATGGTAATATGGAGCTGATGGTCGACCAGGAGAACTCCTCAACAATTAACTTCCCTGCATCGGGGAAAGCAATATTTTGTAAAAGGCGATGAGCATGTTGACACTGGCTATTGTAACTTAGATAAATTATAAGCAGACCCACTAAAAATCGTGAAATAAAAACTTTTTAACAAAAATACAACCGACTTCCAAAAGAAACACTACAAAGTGAAAAATAACTTTGATTTCGGAAGTCGGTGGCAAAAAACGTAAATACAAAACCAAAGACACCGACTTCCGAAATTAAAGTTATTTTTCACTTTGTAGTGTTTCTTTTGGAAGTCGGTTGTATTTTTGCTAAAAAGTTTTTTATGGATGGGAAATCATCAAATGACCCCTCCCGCTCCGGGTGGAGCGGAAGGGAGTGTCAGACTCTTACTGACTAAAACCCATCCGTGTTCCTTCCTTAGCCCTTTATGTTCCGAGGTAGCGGTAACCCTTTCAGACAATCCCGCACCCCCGGCAGGCTTCGGCCCTGGCAGGCCCCTTCCTTTATGCTGACATCTCTTCGAGGCGCGCGTGGAACACGTACGCGCCGTCCGGCACGGGCCTGGTCCTGATCGGATGGTGAGCTACCCATTACTCTCCGTCCGCAGGGCCACGCCTACGGTGGCCGGGAGTCGTCATGCGGCTCCCGACGCCCAGAGCGTCTCCCGCGGCGGCTGGGACGTGAGGCTCTCTCCCTCAGCCGTTCCGCCACCTCCTTCGCTAGCATGACTGCTTCGCAGAAGGAGGTGACCGCCTCCCACTCCCTCTCGCCCCGGACCATGGCTTGAACCAGGGCCGGACGCGAGAGGTCGCCGCCGCTGTCGATCGCCTCTACGAGGGCACGGCGGTGCTCCGCCCATGCGGGGCAGACCTCCACCGTATGCTCCACCGTGTCCTCTGGGCGATCCTCGCAGTGGTGACACCCGGGCGTCTCCTCCCGCCTGATGATGTGCAGGAACCTCCCAAAACATCCGTGTCCGGTGAGGACCTGCGTCAGGCGATAGGTGAGGACGCCGTGACGCCTCTCTAGCCACTCCTCAAAGAGGGGTCTTATCGCCACTATCGTGGCGTGCCCTGCGCTGGGTTGCGAAAGTCGCTCCTTCCATGCCACCATGAGATCGCGCCGGAGGTCTGTCCGCTCCGCCGCGACTTGCCGCGGAAGCGGAGACATGTACACCCCTACTATAGTAGTACAAAGTTTAACTTTAATTTAGTAACTTCATTACTCAAAAAAAAAAAAACATTTCCGGTAGATCAAAGTATTTATTCAAACAATAGGTTTTTCATAAATAAAAATATGTGTGAAATAAACTTGTTACTTTATTATTGAAACTGATTTAGTCCTTGCATTTAAATTATGATAGATAGACAATCTATCATGTTTGAAAGCTGCACCACACATATTATAAAGAAATGCAGCGTTGGTTACGTCAGTGTATGGGGTATACAATACAAGGACGGCATAAAGCAACAGGAGCGATATCTCATAGCCAATCAATGTTGCACAAACATTATACAGGGGTGTGAAATAAATACCCATCCCAAATATTTTTTAATGTTACAAACAGGTTTGTTTGGTAAAGAAAAGCCGCGAGCTTTTTGATTAACATTATTTGTTAGTGAATAAAAACCCTACCCTACCTATTTCCTTGACATGGGATACTTGGACATTAATAATAAGCCTTATTGATATGTAAATAGATGTCATATTAGTCCAGTTGTGTGTTCTTGATCTCGCACCGTTGCACGATTATTAAGGTGAACCGTGAACCCAATAAGAAGCATCATAATAAATACCCCTAGTTATATTGTAGAGAGCAGAAAAAACGCATGAACTAATAAAATCCAAGATTTCGTCAAAAATATTCGAGTGACAAACTGAAAATCATCAAAAATCTCGCTAAGAAAAGCTCGTCCTTCTGTCGTCTAAATCGGACTAGACCACGTGTTTCATAACATTGGATACTAGGGTAGCAGGAGTAAGCTGTAGGTTATATTAGTAAAATTGCACGCACATAGACCTTCATTGCAATATTACACCACACACCGTCGAATGTGTGTGTAGTCGACACACACAGGGGTGTCCGTGAAAAGTTAGGAAATATCAGTAAGAAATAATAAGGCACATACAAAGGGAAGAATAAACCCCAAAATAATTAAATAAAAATAAAGTTTAAAAACTAAAACCCGACTACTGAAAAGGATGAAACAAGAAAGTACCTTCCCGTGGTCGCATGCCGCTGTACTAAATAAGCTAGCCCATGAATATCACCCACTCAGGCAGAATTTCTCGGAAATCTTGGACTGTCTTTGCATTATTATACAAAGTGACTCCAAGAACCCAACAGTTTTTTTACAGTGAAATAAATATGAACAAAGAACCAGATTAACTGACATAGCCAGAAGAAAATAAAATATCTTTGTGAAAATCGAAATTATATAAAAACTTGTGCTAAACGCTGACTAAACTCTGGGTATGATATTCAAATAAAAGCGTTTTGTTATAATTCGGGTTTGGGGTCGTCAGGTGTTAAAGATATTTCAGGTTATGTCACGTGTTAAATCGGTACCGGCTACCAGGATATCAAAAGTTGTCAGGAATCCTTGTTGCACCAGCTAAAATAAAAAAGAAAAGTCAACACTAGAAAGTGAACGTACTGAATCTTTAATAGTCCTATCCTATAGAAGGTGTAATTGAAATAACTGGAAACCTGAAAAGAGGTCAGTATACTCCGCATTATGAACAACTTTAACGCGAGCGAAACAAAGAAAGATAGATTATGGTTTGGCCATCAACCGGAAAATAAATTCGAAAACTTATTCTTGTACTTGTGCATATGCCAGCTACACAACTACAGCAAGTCGTAGCAATCTCGTAGACTATTTATATACCAAATTAGTTACATTTTTGATAAGACGAATTTCACTTTATTATTTTCTGCGAATTATTATATTTTAATTAATTATTATTTTATATTCTTTTTATTTCCATTCATCGCCCCATAACGAACACCATTTGCCTTTACAAGTTTGGTATGTGAATCTATGGAGCGAGCCCACTAGTAGGAAATTATTCTCAGGGTCTATGTTGTGTCTATTTAAATGATCGGAACGCACGTTTAACAGTATATAATAGTAAAACAAGTGGCCCCCACCAGCACAAAAATGCCAATGTTTGTCCAAACTTCGTCCGTTCGTGACCGCACCCAAACACCGAAACAAACGCAAACATCACTTCTGTCTGCATGTTTTTTAAACTCAAATAAAAATTCCAAAAGTGTATGTTAGCACTCAGAAAAACTTTTATTTTTAACAACTTTAATTAAACATAAATATTTGACGTTTTTTTGTGAATTAGTAATACCTAAGTATTTTATATTTTTATATATATTTTTTTGCCTATATCCCAATAAATTGTAGTGCCTCTGTACCGTCAAATATTGTTTGTTTCATTTAAGAAGTATGTAGTTTAATAACTCTTTAAATGCCATAATACTCATAAAGTACAGCAAGCACCCATAATAAACGTGCCGACCTGTATACAATTAATTCTGCCCTGTTGCCTGCGAGTGGCCGCACTGAGGCCACGTGTTTTTAAATATTGAGTACTAGGATATCAGGAATCAACTGGAGTTGCTAATATCTAGGGGTAAGTTGCAACTTGCACAGACATTTATTTACTCTGCAAAAATTCCTACAAATGTTTTACCTCGATCATTCTCGATGACCCAGACTTTTTGTTTTACAAAATTTCATTTCATTAAAAGGTTTTTGAAGTGTAAACTTCTTTAGCGGCGTTGCACACTTTTTTGTAATGGGTAAAAAATGTTAAACTCGCGTCAGGACATCGCGTCAGGACACGTGACCGTCAGGAGAGATTTCACAGGGGAGAACTACTCCTAACTACTGTATCCCGCTCTCTTTCTACGGCGGCGCCAACCGAAGTGAACCAAGTGACACACGACAATGGTGTGGGTGTGGGTGTGGGTGTGGGTGTCTGGGTGTGGGTGTGGGGTGTGTGTGTGGGTGTGGGGGTGTGGGTATGGGTGTGGATGTGGGAATGGGTGTGGGTGTGGGTGTGGATGTGGGTGTGGGTGTGGGTGTGTGGACGTGGGTGTGGGCGTGTGTGTGGGTGTGGGTGTGGAGGTGTGTGTGGGTGTGTGTGTGGGTGTGGGTGTGGGTGTGGATGTATGGATGGATGGATAGCTGATGGCTCGACCGTCTGTGTAGTACCTACACTGCTGTGTATTCTTAAAATTTGTGTATACTCGTATAGTGTTTAAAATATGGAAATTGAACAAAGTGCATCTATTAATGAAAAAAGTGACGCAGAAATAGTGAAAAAAAAATGAGTTAATATTAATTCAATTAATAATTGATTTATTTCAACGTTAATATTCAAGTTTTCACTTCTGCCGGCACTCCCGGAGTGCAACCCGTCTTTTTTTTTATAAAAGCAGATACTTACTACTTTTCGTCTACTTTTCTGTTCTATATGCCATTGATCTATATTTACCACATAGCCTTCATCATCAGCATCATTTCAGCCGAAAGACGTTCACCGCTGGTGATAGTCCTCTCCCAAATCAAAGCAATATCATTAGCAATTTTTTGCTGATTTTTCCAACTTCAGATATTTTTATCCGTGTAACACATTTTTTTCTTCCTCGGATATCTAGCGTTGGAAAAGACAAACCATAGTCAGAAAACAAAGCTTATTATCTACTAATCACAAAAAAGAACCGTGTCTGCACCGCGGACTACACGGCATGCAACAGGGGGTGGGAGTTGATAGTCAGTGACGTCACTGTATGACGTGAAACTGGAAGTTCCTGAATGCCCAGTACCGACTTCTCTGTTCATTTCATACTAGGGCGCCAGAAATTACTAAGAGATATTTGCAATGTCAACATTGTTTTGTAAAGACTTAGGTACCCTCTTCCCAGTGCTTATTAATATTATAGAATTTTTAAAACGGATTTCTAGTATTTTAGGACTCCGTACCAAAATTATACCTACTTTAAAAACGTGTGCGGTCGGGGGACTCCCGTCTGGAACGAAATCAGTATTGAGTTATACAACTCGAATCTCGATACTCGCACGCACACACACACTCGTGCATCCATACTATATTATAAATTCGAAAGAAACTCTGTCTGTCTGTCTGTATGTTACCTTTTCACGCCTAAACCACTGAACCCATTTAGATGAAATTTGGTATAGAGATAGTTTGAGTCCCGGGGAAGGACTAGGATAGTTGTTATCCCGATATTCCCACGGGATCGACACTTATGCGGGTGAAACCGCGGGGCGCAACTATAATAAATAAGTTTTGATTTTGACGCTATAACCGTTATCAGCGCCATCATAAACCATGAAAACGACACCCACGACGAAAAATAAGCTAATTTTCGGTGGCGCCATCTTGAATCTTAATTTTGCCCTCAGGTATCAGCATAGATATATGAATTTACATTTCTATGATTATCAGCCATCTCTAAAACCATGAAAATGAGACCAATGTCGAAAAAAAAAAGTAAAATAAAAAGGTACAATATATACACTCGTATATAATAGAAATAGACAGAGAGAGTAAGAAGTCACATGGAGGGGGCATAACGCTTTTTCCTTACGCGAAGATTTCTACCAGTCACCTGCTACCGCAAGCCGCGTTAAAGAACTTCGATCATAAAAGGGACCATTATGGTACGTCTTTCTATCTCTCAGTGGAGGCCAGGCAGGGTTATTTTGTTTGTATCAAGGTCAAGGTCGTCTGTTGCTCTTGGCCAGACTCGCCGCCAAAGTTGTGTCTGTTCAGTACTGGCATACTCCAGTTGACTCATGATATCCTAGTACTCGCTGTTTTAAAACACGTGGCCTAGAAGCCGTCCCTGTTCATTCTTCACGTTCACATAGATAGAGCCAAAGATTGACAGATCTGAGAAAGAGGTTGGTTATATAAATACAATTACTTGAGGAAGACATACGTACTCATTTTTTATAAAACTAAGTAAAATCCGAACGAAGGCAGAATGCTTTTCGCGCGTTTTTTTTTCACATTTTTTATTTTTTATTTGGCTCTCGCTTTTTACTTTATCATACAACCTATTACTTGTTCATACAATGTTCGTGACTGATCTCTTTGGTAATTGGAACTTTTTACTAACAATATCCACATTCCAAATTCAAATCACTTTTAGTCCGATTAAAGAGCTATTTTAGTGCCTGTTTACGAAAAATACGCTAGCTCTTTTTGAATAGATGTGATAAAAATGATTGGTTGTTGCCTTCTGTAGCCGCTGCGAAGTACCCAATCTCGTAGTAGTCTTCTAAACGCTGGGAAAGAAAAGGCTGCTGGTACAGTGCGATACAGTACAGATACAGATTGGTGGTTAGTCATACTGAACGGTAGCGAGGTTTGATTGATGCCCTAGCTAGTACCTAACTTCAAAATGTGGCATGTGCTCTGCGTACTTCGTGGCGGTATTGTGAAATATTTTTCAGAAAGTTTTCCGAAAGTCTTTTTTAATAATTCTAAAATGAACACATTATGAACATGTTCGCCCAGCCCCGTGCACTGCACTGCCGAGAATCTACGAGGCCTCGTAGATTCTCGGCTAGATTATCCGGGTTGGTAGGTACGAAAATACGTGGTTTAGGCCGAAGTCACGGGCGTTTCTTACACCGTATCACCTATGTTCGAAGCCCGAACTAAGAATGAAGGAGAATGCCGGTTTCCGTAGAGGATGGAAGAGGAAACGCGGTCACGTGGTCATTGGCACCATAAAAATCTCCGTTTTTTTTTTCAATTTAAATGTATTTATTTTGAAAAAATCATTGAGTTTCAAAAATTTGTAAAGAATGTGCGCAATAGGGGAGAAGTGATGGGGCTATGGAGAAACGTCTTGACGATACGTGAGCGCGCGAGATCCATCGCCGCCCGTTCGATGTCCACCGCGTACAGGATGGATGGAAAGCACATGACATGAAGTAATTTTTTGCTCCGTTGGTTAATTGCTGTATGGCGATAAATAAACAAAATAAAATAAATTTTGGCGTTCATTTCACACAAACGTGTTCTTGTATTCTCTTCCTGGATGGATAATTACCACTATTACGACTCTCACGAAATCATGATTCAAATGATTTGACAGTAGGTACATAGACTTGCGCAACATGTGCGCAACAACTTCAATGCAAAATACAGACAGAGACGGATATGATGAGAGACCCAAAAACCGGATAAATCCAGCATCGCGGGGAAGACTACCGGTTACGTCCCGTTTTAACGGGTAAAGGATACTAAGACATCAGATGCTACCAAGAGTTGCACTGATAGGAACGTTTTGCGGAAATGTTCAATTTTCATTTTCTAGTTAACTTTTGGTTTGTACCTACCATACTTACTTTCAAATAAAAGATTAGTGTTTTGAAGTATCTTTTGGAACGAATTTCTTTAACGCGGTTTGCGGTATGAGTAAACTCATAGATATATGAAAGAAGTAAACTATTAGAAATCGTCACGTAACGAAAAAGGGTTATGCCGCCTCCATGCGACTTTCCGACCGAGAGACAGAGATAGTTTTCATATGGTTTTCATCATGTTTTCATGGTGTTCGAGGGTGCTAGTGAAAATTCAAGATGGCGACCACTTTATCAGAAATCCTTATACTAGATGGCTCTGTATTAAAAACTTTGCCTTTTTAAACTTTGTTCCTGACGGAGCGCGGAGGTCCGACCACACAAGTTTTTTATTTTTCAAGACTACTTACCTTATGTAAAAATTACCTTTAGAATAGAATATTTATTTGCCAGAAACATGGTGTTTACAAAGGTGTTCATAACATTGCATAGTGCTACATGTCTCACCGTCTTAACGGTATGCAAAATCAATTTACAATTAAATGTCAATCAGTTTACATACATTTTCAATTCAAGTACATTATTTACATTAGCATTAATTTTAAAATTTGGGCCGCGTGGTTGTCGGAAAATATCCCACGGGAACGTATGTACATACTACCGGGATTAATATATGTAAATCCTTGTTATACACTACATATTTGTGTGCCAAACATCCAAATCCGTTAAACTGTTTTTGTTAACAGACAAACGGACAAAAATTCTAATAAGTATATTTTCGGCATCAGACTCGTTTCCACGCCTCGTTGCAATTAAGTTCTTTTTATTTTAATAATAACTCGCCTATTAGAATAAACAAAAATCCTTTATCACAAAAACCACCCATTGCATTAAACGACCTTGCCTTGCATTTAATTCTGCCCTGTTGTCTGCGAGTGGCCGCACTGAGGCCACGTGTTTTTAAATATTGAGTACTAGGGTATCTGGAATCTACTGAAGTTCGCTTACAACATTTGACAAATATTTCAGGGGCAAACCATACGGTGCAAATGTTGCAACACTTGCAACTTTCGTGAGGATTGCAATGAAAATAATGAGTTAAGTTATAACTTACGTCAAAAATTGCGTATTTAAGTAGTATTTGTTGATATATCCAGGTTTTTTTTCTCGGCATTTCGGAAGAATTTTATTTTTAAGGAGAAAACTAGGGTAGTTTCCTTCTTAAAAAAATAAGATTCTTGTTGAGAAAATAATGTTGTGTTTGATTTTATTTTTATTTGACCCACTTGTGCTGTTCATATTTTCAACTTCCGATACAATGCAATATTCGCGAGTGACATGAAACTGAGTAGATCAGCAGTAACAAAAATTGGTCAATTTTACTCATATCTATGGACAGAGTTGTCCATAGAGATTAGTAAAATTCACAACACTTGATTAAAAACTTAGTTAAGTAGGAATGCAAATTGTTTTCATTATAAAATATCTTGAGGTCCCCCAGACAGTACCCCGTATTTCATATCGAGTCGAATATCCCCATAGACACCACAGTCAGGTAAAAAAATCACGTTTTCTCAAACATGCTTGTAAATTTGAGTCTCGAGATAAATTGAAATTGCTGTACTGGCCAAATACATGCGAGCAGCGGCCGGCAAAAGTTGTATGAAAATCCAAATCTGTCGTGGCTTAGCGGCCAAATAAATTACATAGTAAACTCATATCTGTCGTGTAATTTAAAAATGGAACGATCTGTTACCCAGAAATATGGCCACCAAGGAGGTAACTTATTAAAGGTTTTATTTAAATTTCGAACTGGCTTGCAATTAGAAAGCTGTTTATTGAAAAAAAAACAAATGAACATTTTAACGCGGGAAAAATTATTTTTCTTCGTTCTTCGTCATTGATTTTGAAAAGTATTTGACAAATAAGTTCTGCCTACGTACTATGTACTTAGTTTTAATTTCCGCGCATTATTTGAGAAAACTACTACTTATACAAGCCTTGGCTACAACTAGGCATTGTAGGACTTACGTATGTGTGCCTCGGCTTCGTCCATCAATGCTTCTTTTGCTGGCCGCTGCAGTAATGTACTATTTCAAAAGTCATCCGTACATAACATAACATACACATAAACGCAGCTTGAATAAAAAATAACGTTGCAAATCAAACCAGTGAATGCGAACCCCGAAATCCTTGTGAGGCCACGTGTTTTCTGGCCATTGATACCAGGACATCAGAATACGACAAGAGGTGTTTTGTGCCACAGCTGTTCGACGGTGTGTGACCTTGCAATAAAGTTATATGTGTGGTCCCAATTTTATCAAAATAACCTACAGCTCACTCCTGGTGCCCTAGTATCAAATGTTATGAAACACGTTGTCTAGCGCGGTGTGCAGGGTGCGCCACCGAATAGGAGGAAGACGAGCTTTTATTTTCATCGCGTTCTTCGGTTTCTTTCTGCTCTCCACAACATTTAACTAAGATTAAGTACTTATTTATTTTGTTGCTTCTTATTGGGTGGGTTCACGATTCACATAGTACAGCGGAGCGAGATCAAGTTCACACAACCGACCTAAAATTACATGCCATTTACATAATTTATAACAAGCCCAATTATTAATGCCCAAGTATCCTATACCAAGTGGTCTTTTTATACACAAATACATGATGAGCAAAGAGTCTCCTGCTTTTTTACCATACAAACCGATTGTAATATATACCATGGGGTGGGTTTTTTCACCCCTGTATAATTTTTGTGCAACATTGATTGGTTGTGAGAGCTCTTGTTGCGATTGACGTCCTGGTATTGTGTACCCCATACACGTGACAACCAACAACGCTGTAATAAATTTATGTTTGTGTAGCTTTTTATTTTCTATCTAAGGTAAGATGATGGTTTCAGGCACGACAGCTTCTGATTAAGTATGTTTTTAATCAAATAAATTTTACATTGAATTTTGACAGAAATCCAAATAATAAATAAGGTCAAATAATCAAAAGTTTTTCTATTTATTTATTTAACTAGCAACAATATCAAAACCAACCATCTAGCGTGTTAACGTCGGGGGTGTCAAGGTAACGTGACTTTAAAAGTATAAACATTGAATACTAGTGCAACAGAAATCAACAAGAGCTACATGTGAAATTAAAATAGGGGTGTTGTGACTGTGTGCATACACGTATCGTATGGTACAAAAACTAAACTTTGTTGTAATAAGGCGACCTCTATACATGCATGTGAATGGAGCGCTCAACTGAGACCACGTGTTTCGTTACATTGGGGAATGGGAAATCAGGAAAGAACCAGAGCTTTGTTTGTAATACATGTAAAAATATTTAGGCAGTGGCCTGTCTGTAGGTACAAGACTTGCAATACAATTAGGTAAAGCCATTGGTTATACATAGCTGGTTCTGTCATTCATAATATTATCGTCATTGTCAAAGCATGGAAACAAACAAACAATTAAGTACGTACTTCAAAATAATTTCTTTGAATTGAATACAGTATTCAGTAGTAGAAATATCTGTAATGTAGTTTAGTTCTACTTTTCTGATTGTCTTGATAATTATTACATAGTCCGGTTTAGAGAGGGATGGCTGGCTCATACATGTTCATCATCTCATCCGCGGCGACGTCATGTTTTGTTAGCTACTGAATACTAGGACATCAGAAAGCACTAGGAGTTCTCGTTGCACTCTACACACATTCATGTAATATTTACTTGAGGTTTTGGTATTTTAATCTCTCTCTCTCTCTCTTTTATGTACTCTCTTGTGTACGAATGGGAATACGTATTTAATATGTCTAATTAGCTTAGTTAGTTCTTCTAAGTTAAAAAGCCAGCTTACCAGTAT